>OW121754.1:3826427-4434154 GCA_933228765.1 Miltochrista miniata | reverse complement strand
TCATCCTCACACTCTGCGTCCGGTGCGTTCTAGCACGGTTAGATCCGATAGGTGTTTTCTTCCGCGCACGCTTAGGTTGTGGAATGACCTCCCTGCCTCGGTTTTCCCAAACGCCTACAGTTCTTCAAAAGGGGTCTTAGAAGGTTTTTACAGGGTCGGCAGCGCGAGTGTGGCACCTCTGGTGTTGCAAACGTTCATAGGCTGCGGTGACCACCGGTCGTTCTGGTGGGCCGTATGCTTGTCTGCCACCTTAGTGTATAAAAAAAAAAAAAAAACGCTAAATCGATTACTTAATAATGTTTGATTATTTATTTAATCTTTTTGCCGAAAATCTATACTAATATTACAAAGAGGAAAGATTTGTATTTTTGTTTGTTTGTTTGTACCGAATAGGCTCCGGAACTACTGGACCGAATTGAAAAAAAATCTTTCACTGTTGGGAAGCTACATCCTTTGCGGTGAACATAGGCTATATTTTATTCCCGTATTCCCACGGAAACGGGAACTACGCGGGTGAAACCGCGTGACATCCGCTAGTATATTATACAAAGGCGGACTTAATGCTAAAGACAAATTCTAGGCTTTCAAGGCAATCAACCTATGAGTGATGCAGAGATAAGAAAAAGTATGTTCTCACAGAATTACTAAGCTACTTAAGCTACAATCTTCATCTACTTGGCTTTTCATGAAGCATCTCTTATAATCTTCTTCTGCTCTGGCCAACTCACACATCAAGTCTGAAACTGAATAGGTAATCAAAGCATTACTATCTTTGTCTTCTACACTACGTATACAATGCTTCATACAACAAGATTTATTTATTTTTATTTATTTATTTATTTGTAAACCAAAGTTGGTTTACAAAAGTACTAAGTAGTACTAACAGTATATTGTCACCACACATACTAGTTATTGATTACATTTAAGATAAGATAAGATAAGATACATGTAAGATTGTACTTATCCTTCTATTTTTTAACGTGAGGAAAATTCTACATGAATGCTATGCCGGACTCCTACCGACTAAACACCACACGTATCCTATCTAACAGCCTTCGGTTAAGCCCCGGGTAATCCCTCGGAACGATACCCCAGGACTTCCAAAGTAATTCTTTTCCTGAATAGTATCCTAAGACACTCTTAAGTTGACATTTGTAAAACGCCCAGAACGAGCTCGAAGTTTCACCCACTGTCAATCAGAATTGTTGGTCAAGGCCAACTAATCTGAAGGACACACATACTCCTAATTATAGGGTTTCGTACCCTAACTGTAAAAACGGGACCCTATTCATGAGACTTCACTGTCCATTTGTCTGTCTGTGTGTCTATCTATCTGTCGGTCACGAGACTGTATCTCAGGAACCATGATAGATCGAGACCTAAAATTTTCATAGATGATGTATTTCTGTTGCCGCTATATCAACAAGGCAAGGTAAATCAGACAAAAAGGGGGTATTGAGGGGAGCTCCTATATAACAAACATGATTTATGATGTTTTTGGCACGGAACCCGCTGAGCACACGACACGCCTCTAGTCGGACGAATCTATTCGGACTGACCCGAAATAGACACTTGAGAACAATAGTTGAATTTAATTAATGTGTGATTTTCATAAAACCTAACTTGTATAAATATTATCACAGGTTACATAATATCTAAGTACTAATGATATACCTACCTGCCTGCAGTCTCGTGAAAAATACTTGATTTTTAGCGTCATCTTGACTCAGCAAAAACATTACCAACAGTAAGTATACCAGATCATTAGTTCACATAAATAAATAATAATACCAAATATGTTATCAAAAATACACGTTTTGTGGAAACAAACATTATAGGAAGTAATCTCCATGCTATTTGATCCGTGGATGATTGACCAATTTTGTAATTTTGATAATTTTAACTATAGTTTAATGATTATAGTCATCTAATCCGTGTTTGGTAAAATATAAATATGGAATCGTATTTTGAAGTCTCTTATGCGTTAAGGTGCTCCCTCACCGGGAGCGTATAATGTTACGTTGCAGGTCGAGCATTACAGCAGTGAGGGAGGAGAACCGAGCATTACAATGCGCACCTTGTAATCTATAAACATCGATGCGCTGACATAAGAAAAATCTATACTAAATGTAACATTACACGCGAATGCTCGTCGGTCAGGGAGGTAGGTCGTAACGTAATGCTCAAAGTCGAATCTATAATGTTACATTACACGCGAATGCTCCCGGTGAGGGAGGGCCTTTACTTTATTGATTCTTATTTTACTACCAGTTGCCTCTACCTTGGATTCCAGGAGGCCGATTCTGGATCGTACGAGTTGAAAACGTAGATGAAAGTTTACTAATAAAAATATGTTTAAACGTGGCCTAAAAATTCCTTCAAATCGGCATAACGACTGCCATTTTACTGGCAACCGGGACCAACGGATAAAGGTGCCTTCCGAAGCATGGACACGCTCAAATAAGTGCCACAAAGTGATCACATGGATGGTCACACATCCAAAGACTGGCCATAGTGAAAGTTGCTTACTGTAGTGATCGATTACAGAACACTGAGTCCGCGGGGCCAATAATAGCGCTTCCGATGAATTGCACCAGTACCTGAAAAGGCCTACCGTTAAGGAGAAAGATAAAGCGGCACAGTCTCAGAGCAAAAGCCAAAGGACCTCCAACTCCCCCAAAGCAGGTCTCGGTCAAAGTCCCGTCTTTCAAAAACTTAACAAAACCTGTTCCTTTAATGCAAAATCATCGGGCCGTGCCACAGACAAAACTTGTCACTTGTGTCAAAGCAAAACCACAGATCACAAAACCAGCGATGAATTAATAGTGTTTCCTGCGGATATGACACGCTGGAAATACACAATAAAGAAAACAGAAAAGTACTGACTAATAACTAAGACAACCAGCTAGGTAATTCAAACACCAGCTGACTACAACCATTACACTACCAAAGAGAGATCCTCCCATACACCTAACTAGACACTAACTCATGTACCGGACAGGCTAAGTATCTAGAGTCTAATGCCCTTCATAGAAAACGAATGCTCCCTTTACTCGCTGACGATACCCCAACACTACCCAAGCTCTCAAGATATTGTAGAGTACTGAGGAGCGAATGAGAGAAAAACGCTCGGTGCGGTGCATAGAAGAAACTACAACGTGACAATTTGAAGTCACGTACACACATAGAAATACAAACAAAAGATTAAAATAGACTTACATAATGATCACATAGCACTGGCTTAATAAACTAGAGAAACAGTGCTATGTAGTTACAGCATTGCTGACGTTGGGTATTGGAGACGGCTCCTCCTGATACTTCAGGATGTCCTTGATATGGTACTCCCCAAGATCCCTACCGTCCAGATCTGACAGCCTATATACTAAAGGGGATCGTTTAGCAGTCACCACACATTTAAGGAACTTAGGGGCTAGCTTAGAAGTAAAGTTCTTGGCCTTGTTGGACAGGTAGAACGTGCGTTTGTAAACTATCTGTCCCACTTTCAGCTCTACATGCCTTTTTCTGAGGTTGTAATACTTTTCATTACGCTGGTGGGCAACATTCAAATGTTTCCTCACCTGGTCGTATATGCGTTGTATTTCTCTCAGCTTGACACCGAAGGCTGATGGATCGTCTACAGAGACCGAAGCAGGGTGGCACGCAATATCTGTCTGCCTGTACAGCACTCCATCTCCAATAAACTCCCTACCATGTACCAAGAAGTAAGGGGTGAAACGAGTTGCTTCGTTAACTGCAGTGTTTAAAGCGCACTGTATCTCAACCAAGAACGAATCCCATGACTTGTGTTGTGACTTCACATAGCATGAGATCGCTTGAACAACATTACGAATAGCTCGTTCCGCCTGATTAGTTTGGGCATGATACCTAGGGTTATAATATATATTAGGTACATTGTATTTAGCTAACATATCTTTAAATGGCTTACTCACAAACTGAGGGCCATTATCCATGTAAATAGTCTTGCAGACTCCGTGCACGAGAAACACACTCTTCTCTATGAACCTCGCGACTACAGCGCATGTGGCAACCCGAACAGGGCACAACATGACGTATTTGCTAAAGTAGTCGGAGACCACGATCAGATGTACGTTTCTATTGCTCGAAGTGGGAAAGGGACCAAGCAGATCGACAGAGATAGCTTCGAATGGCTTCGAAACCCGCTTCGGGCTACCCATTAGGCCGGGACGAGACGTGTTTACGGGTTTGTACTGCTTACAGATTTCGCAATTCCCGACATATTCTTTGACGTCCTCGTACATCTTGAGCCAGTAATAATTTAGGGCTAACCTTTTATGTGTCTTCCAAACACCACCATGGGCACTTAGTGTGTCATCGTGGTACTTAGAGAGCAGGGGCAAGCGATCCTCCTGAGGTACCACCAGCTTCCAGTCAAAGTCTGAAGTCAGAGAATATTTATTTTTAGTTAACCAATATAAAAGGTTGTCACGAATGTCAAAGTTTGGTGACTTCCTCGGGTTCTTCCGAACACTCTTCATGGTGTGGTCATACCACGGGTCTTTAGTGGGTACTGCATCGAGGGACTCAATCTTGATACGAGACAGAGCATCAGGTACAACGTGGTCTTTACCTTTTCGATGCTCTATGTCAAAATCGAATTGACTGAGCCTCATGCTCCAACGTGCTAGACGACCCATGGGATTTTTTAGTTTATGGAACCACAGAAGAGATGAATGGTCCGTGACGACCGTACATTTTTGGCCTTCGACGTACTGTCGAAATTGTTCCAAAGCGAAAATCACGGCCAGAAGTTCTCGCTCAGTTGTGCTGTAGTTCACCTCGTTCTTGTTGAGAGAACGGCTACAATAGGCGATAGGGTGCTCAACACCATCGTGAGTTTGTGTCAGTACAGCAGCAACTGAGTAAGCTGACGCGTCACTAAGAATGCGGAAGGGCAGCTCAAAGTTAGGCATTTTTAATATAGGGGCAGAGACCAAGGCTGACTTTAGCAGGTTAAAGGCCTGTTCAGCCTCAGGGGTCCATTCAAACTTAAAGTTTTTAGATGTCAGTTTGCACAGAGGTTTACTAATCTTAGAGAAGTTGTTAACAAAGCGACGATACCAGCCGGCCATTCCCAGAAATCTCTTAACCTCCTTAGGGTTAGAAGGGGTGGGATAGTTGAGGATAACCTCAACTTTACCCGGGTCTGTCCGTAGGCCATGTTTGTCCACATAATACCCCAGGTATTTGAGTTCACTCCGACAAAAGTGGGATTTTTTCATGTTAATAGTTAGGCCAGCATCCTTGAGTTGCTGATAGACTCTATGTAAGAGCTCTACATGCTCCTCAAAGGTGCTGGACACACAGACTATGTCATCCTGAAACGCAAATACCTTGTTGTCGAACTCGGGACCAAACAGACGGTCCATGAGGCGTTGCATCGTGGCACTGGCACCGACAAGACCGAAGCACATCGAATTGTATTGGAATAATCCTCTCCGGGGAACCGTAAAAGCAGTCTTCTCAGCAGACTGGGGTGAGTCAAATGGAATCTGCCAGTAAGCCGCACTCCTCTCTAAAAACACACGTACACAAGTAGAACCATCATATTTTAAATTAAATGAACATAAGTTAAGGGGACGTTCTTTATACACTATGTTACATGTAGAACTATTCCTACTTGAACTAGCTCGCACCGAGCGGTCCTCTCTGACTACTGGTGAAGTATATTCTACCTGGTCACGACCCGAAGGATCCTCACCATCATCATCCGAACCTTCGGATTCAGAATCACTACTGGGTTCAGCCCTAGCGATGATCTTCACTAGCCTACCACGAATATCCACCAGGTTGGGGCAATCCAGACCACAACGAGCTAACCTACTCAATAAGTAGTTGGCTCTGATAGACACCCTAAGACGACTACCCTTATTAATGAAGATGTCACCTGACTGAATAGCCTCCTCCAGCTCGGAGACTTTTGAAAGGCAGATCGAGAGCTCAGCCGATGCATCAGCGGGTACCGGAGCACTCGCTTTGATGCTACCTCGACGGACGAGTCGGTGTGCCGTTCTTAGCTCACTCCGAAGGCCAGACACTGTCGTTTCCGGTTCCACTGAAATACCCATGTGGGACAGCTCGTTAGCAAGTTCATCCTTTCTTAAATAATTAATATATTTTTTCATCTGTGCCATTATGTAAAAATTTACTTACAACAATTATAAAGATAAAATGGCACAGATAGGGATCAATTACAAAGTAAAAATGTAAATTGAGTTACAACAAAGTGTACTAAGTTAGGTAATTATGTTTCAAATTGACTTTTAGAATTTAACAAAGATTAAGGGTATATTAAGAGAGAAAAGTTTCTAAATTTTCTGATAACACAGTTCAGGTTAATAATTAAATTTCAAGGTATCTACACACCTTCAACAAAGTTTACAATTACAGAGTTCACTAAGACATTCACTAAGTTAACACAGAGAGATTCACTAAGTTTACCTTACAAGGCGAAGCTATAGAATAATATATATTATATTGTAGAAGTCGACTTGTCTATGACTAGATTTCCAATATAAAAAGGCGCGCAATGTAGTGGACGCCCTCTTTTCGACGGTCGACCGCTGCAGAGTAAAGAACTACACACCCTGGTGATCAGTGTGATCCATGTGATATTAGTGTCGCCGTGATTGTAAGAATGTTCTAAGTTACTTACTGATTAGCTACTTGTGTAATGATTACGTTCAGGGTGTAGTAAAATTTGTTAAATAAAGTGATAGAAATCTGCTTTGTTAATCTCAGTGTATATTTTTTTATTAACATTCCTGGTGATTGCTAACATCAGAAGTGGGATTCTTACCTAATCGCCAACTCACCGAGTCGAACGAGAGGTATTATGAAACATAAGGAACGTAATCATTACAAAGTACCCTCTTTTAGTGAGTTGTGTATGTTTTACGCAATTTGTTTGTGTTTTCTCGTGTAATTATGCCTAAAACGCATAATTCAAGCCGTAAATTGCATAGTGAATTGATGATTTGAGTGGACCATCGTGAGTGCCACGTGTCGTGTAATTGGTCACGAAGGGTATTACGGGGAATACCGTTCGTAGCCGTCGCGATCCTAGACACCACCATCGCGGTCTCGGATCCAATCTCGTTCGTTGTTACACGTACGGTATCGTTAAAAGTGAGATGTTTCTACAACTTGCCATAAAGGAAGCGAATTAGTACCGAAAGTGCCCGTGAACTTTTCAAACGTTACAAATGATTATGGACGCGATTCAAGCGTTCAACTCCTTTAGAATGCAGTATTTTATGACTATAATTTTGACCCGTTAATTCACGTATTGACGCGTGGTGCGATTATGTTTGTGCACAGTTAATCAATCGTTGAAGTGACTAGAAACTGTCCTTTGTCACTCTCCTATACAGTAACGGCGATAATCCTCCTGTCCGCCGATCCGGGAGTTCTAAATCAATGCGAGGGGCGTTGTTGAGCGCTAGAAGCACTAGTCGACGCGATGCGCGTTGGTGTGCGCTGCACGCGCTAGTCTACACGACGCGCGCTGCAAGCTGGTCTACGCGACGTGCGCTGATGGGCGCTTTACGCGCTAGCCTACACGACGCGCGTTGGTGACCGCTACAAGCGCTAGTCTTCGCGATGCGCGTTGGTGTGCGCTGCACGCGCTAGTCTACACGACGTGCGTTGGTGCGCGCTACAAGCGCTAGTCTACGCGATGGGCGTTGGTGTGCGCTGCACGCGCTAGTCTACACGACGTGCGTTGGTGCGCGCTACAAGCGCTAGTCTACGCGATGGGCGTTGGTGTGCTCTGCACGCGCTAGTCTACACGACTTGCGTTGGTGCGCGCTACAAGCGCTAGTCTACGCGATGCGCGTTGGTGTGCGCTGCACGCGCTAGTCTACGCGATGCGCGTTGGTGTGCGCTGCACGCGCTAGTCTACGCGATGCGCGTTGGTGTGCGCTGCACGCGCTAGTCTACGCGATGCGCGTTGGTGTGCGCTGCACGCGCTAGTCCACACGACGCGCTGCACGCTGGTCTGCGCGACGCGCATTCATATGCGCTACACGCGCGTGCATTGATCACGTTATGCGCGTCTACGCGATGCGCACGGGTGCACGCTACACGCACGCGCCCTCAGCTGCGGTCAGGAAGTGCCAAGCTTACGAAAAGGTAAACGCCTTATAATTTTCACCTATTCCCTTAAAACTCTTACAGATCCGACAAATTCTAGATCTTGTAGGATATTTTCGTAGACATATCCAGAATCGTGCTACAAGGTTTGACTGAAAAGTTTATTTGGAGTTCACATCAATAACAAATTAGACAAGGCTTGATACGATTGTCTGACGAGAGTGACCAGTGAACCCAGAATCAGAACCTCCCACGGAGGTTCACACGGACGCAAGTTAGTAGTATTGTGGTAGTATCTAGTATTAACCTATGCTGATGATGGGAAGCGTGTGGTAGCATATTCCATTCGGTAAAGTAAACGTTAGCTGTCGTAAAGGCTTCATAACACTTTTGCTATAACTTTGTTAAGTTACCCTCAACGTTTTTGTTATTACTTTATTATGTTACTCTCAAATTGACAAAACATAAAAATGGTCTGCTCCTTTTTTTCTGAGAGGCGCCCAATGGTCGATACGAACACAGGATTCCGCTTTCCAGCAAAGAAAAGGAGTTGTACTGCCACATGCTGATTATCTCAATCGAAATTATATCGGTCAGGTCAGTAAAATATCAAGGCCTCTTAACTGGACACAAAAAGAATAGACTGCAGAGGAGGGCATGGTTCTGTCACATGAAGTAGTGTACCAAAGCGAGTTTTTCGATCAACTTGCGTAAATGTGTTTTACTTAGAACAGAGCGAGCTACACTTAGGGTGTCTCTGAGAGATAACATCCGAAACAATGTTATCTATTAGAGAACCAGAGTAGTCAACGTAGCTCGCAGAGTAAGTACATCATAGTGGCCATGGGCTGGCACATCTATAGTAGAACCAACGACCTGGACAAGGCCGTAGGAAAGGATGCGAAAGGCGTAGAACCGTGTAAATTGGGAGAGGTCTACATCCAGCAGTGGACTGCTGTAGGCTGATTGATGATTGATTGAGAAGTCATAAACTTGTACTTCTTGAGTTTTTTTTTAAGAACATAAAACCCCGTTTCCAGTAATACCTATACTTGGATGCATGCATTGGATTGAATTCTAGACAGGATGTAGCCGAACGGTTTGGGACAATGACAAATGTAGTGTTCCTTTTCTGTACAGCAACGCTGATTTTACTGTCAAAGGTTAGTCTGCTGGTTGTGTGAAATTCGTGAAAGAAATGGGGCCAGAGATTTAGGTACTACGTTACACCAAAGATGCACCACGCAAACAGACAGGTCCACTTACGCTTGAACTGTACTCAACATGATCTGAATCGAGGTCAATTAATTAACCCCCGACGAAAACACGTGTTGTTGTGGGTGTAACCTGTGTGTTTGTCTGTGGCATCACAGCTGCCTAACGGATGGGCCAATTTGGATACGATTTGTTTTTATTTCAGAGCCGAGGTGATTAATGTGTCTTAGCTATACATTTTGAACATCATCACTTTCTAGGTGATGAAGGAATTTCTCCTAAGCTTCGCAGAACTGATCGATCTGAAATTTGGCGTACTGTTGTTTCAATGGTATTTCAGCGACATGGAAGCGTCGAACTTACTGCTCTAATGGGTAGTCTGCGGGATGCCCGCATCCTCAGAGAGATGCAGCATTTGCACCAAGATGGGGCTCGTTGCAGCGGTCTTAGTATCGAGGTATTGCTGATGAACAGTTTAAATATTTGTGTTTAAATATTTTTGTGGAAGTTGCAGCTGACCTTTACGTTATTAAACGGAGGACGTCTCATTTTTTCCTGGGTCTCATAAAGAGAAACTAAACTACCGTCCCACTGATTTGGTCGCTAGTCTGAGATGTGCCATTGGGAGGTTTGCAACTAAACTGTAAATCAAAAAGGTGCAGAAGTCCCTACGATCGGGTTACTGAAGAGTAACTAGGTACCGTAAGGTTCACACGTGGATCGTAATAGAGGTTCACCTCGCGTGTTTAAATGTTAACAATTTGTGTTTTCACAGGTTCAATGTAAAAATGCAAGTTGGACCCTGGTATGGTAGATGGTGGTCCATGCGAGCGCCGCCGAGCGGATGACGGGCTGCGTGCGGCCCAGTTTATGGTGGTATGGCAGGACGAATGGTGGCCTGATACCTGCACTGCATTCTTCGAGTGGCGAGTTGACGGTAATATTGACAACATTTACTATGACAGGTTCTTGTATGGGTAACCACCACGTGACCACTTTGTTATTTTGCGAGCGTTTCCGTGCTTCGGAAGGCACATTAAGCTGTTGGTCCCGGTTGCCAGTAAAATGGCAATCATTAAGCAAAGTTAAAAAATTTTTAACAGTGGGCAGTCACAACCTGCGCCTGTCCATATCAGCACAGCAATATGACTCAGCACAGCACCTATTACGTGGTACAACATCTATAGGTGAAATGTGGGCATATAATGTGCTTCTGCCTACCCCTTAGAGGATAAAAGGCGTGACCATATGTATGTATGTATGAGTTGTCGGTGTTGACTTAAGTGGCGTGTGCCTGACGGGTGCGTGTCATCTGAACGCAGCCAGTGTTGGTGAAGGAACAGAATACGGGATATTCCATGCTGACATGCTGGGTGCCAGTGTTCTGTATGGGTACAACTTTTGTACATATATGGGTACTAGTTTTATGTATAAGTGTTAGTTTCGTATATAGGACGGACTGCGGGACGTTCTTATTGGCAGACTGCGGGATGCCAACTCCATGTAGAGGACGGACTGCGGGACGTTCCTTTTGGCAAATAGACTGCGGGATATTTGCCCTACGTGGTAGTGTAAAGATGAATGTCGGTGTACAGGACGGACTGCGGGACGTTCCTATTGGTATGCCTGTGGGATGCCAATTCCCATGTAGTTAGAGGACGGACTGCGGGACGTTCCTTTTTCGGCAAACAGACTGTGGGATGTTTGCCCTACAATGAATTGGTAGAGTGATGATGAATGGTAAATACTTGAATCCAAGTGTGAATGAATCATAAACCTCGTATGAATCAGAAATCCTCATATAGTTTGCCTTTTAATGTGCGAACGTAATCACATTAAATGAATGTGGTGATGTGTGATAAGCTGTGTGCTATTTATCTTAGCTAATGTATTTTGGACTGTACGTTGGAAGGCCTTGAAAGGTTGATGGATACAACAATTAGGTCTTTGTGTTACATTGGCACATAGTAATGACATGTTATTTCTAATTGATTTTAGAAGCCGCCTCGATGAAAGCATCGCAGCTCATGCCGATGAGCGTGTTCAATCCCGAAGCTAGTCCATCTGAACCGATGACTGTTGAGGTTCAGACATCTTATATGCAGTCGAGGACGATGCATGGTCAGGAGAGGCCGTGTAGAAGTCGACTTGTCTATGACTAGATTTCCAATATAAAAAGGCGCGCAATGTAGTGGACGCCCTCTTTTCGACGGTCGACCGCTGCAGAGTAAAGAACTACACACCCTGGTGATCAGTGTGATCCATGTGATATTAGTGTCGCCGTGATTGTAAGAATGTTCTAAGTTACTTACTGATTAGCTACTTGTGTAATGATTACGTTCAGGGTGTAGTAAAATTTGTTAAATAAAGTGATAGAAATCTGCTTTGTTAATCTCAGTGTATATTTTTTTATTAACATTCCTGGTGATTGCTAACAATATATTAATCTACACTAATAATATAATAAATATATGTGTGCACCATAAAAAAAGAAAAAAAGAAACATAAAAGAAAAAACACAATAAGAAAAAGAAGTGGGTATGCCAAATAAAATCAAAAAGTTTTTCCAAAATCACAGCTATTTTAAATTTTTGAATTTAGAATTTAGTGTCTTTTCCAGCCAAAGATGTAGGTAGCTGGAAGAAGACGAAAGGGATAATTTTGTGCTTAGCTGTTAGCACCACCAATTAACGTCCTGGAGCGTCTCGGACGAGACACCAGGATGGTTTCGCCAGAGGTAACCACCTATGCACACACACTAGACTGAGGCTACCGCAGAGTAGACCCAGAGATTTGCCACTACGTTGGGAGCCAATTTATAACTCACTGATGTTACTCACCAACTAGCGCGAGGTAGCTATGCAGAGAACTCTTTCCCAGGGCGCCTTGTTACAGAGTTTCTAGTGGGTGCGCAAGGGAGGCCAGGGCTCTGACGAAAACAGCCAATAGGGTGTACACACATATATTTACTAAGTACACAGAGATACACAGAGACACACAGAGAGCTTATTCACTGATAGACACAAATATCACAGGTACACAGAAGTAAAGTCAGGGCTTAGGTACTAATACTACTCAATAGACCTTTGCCGCGTGAGCAGGTAGAACGGGTAAGCAGCTAACTACACTTATAATTGGGTGACAATTACTGGCCTTGAGTAAGTTGAGAGCAGCACAGCACGAGCGTGCCACGTGGAGGCGGCTGGTTCCTCTCAAAACACCTCGCTCGTGCAGTCCACGTGTCTTTGGGTGTGGCTCTGCCAACCGTGGACGGCCGCTTTTCCCGTAGTAAAAAACCCTGTCATGAAAGAAACGATAAATCAAGATCTTGGCTGCGCGACAGACGACAATCGACCCGCTTTGCAAAAGAAGAAGTGACTCACCAGTTTTCTGGGTAAAATGTAGTAAGATGTAATGCAGCAACCCAATCACAGCCTGTTAGGTTATGCGAGGTAACAAATAATCGCGCTTGAGCTAAAAACTGATTCGCGGCACAGTCTCAGAGCAAAAGCCAAAGGACCTCCAACTCCCCCAAAGCAGGTCTCGGTCAAAGTCCCGTCTTTCACGAAAAAACTTAACAAAACCTGTTCCTTTAATGCAAAATCATCGGGCCGTGCCACAGACAAAACTTGTCACTTGTGTCAAAGCAAAACCACAGATCACAAAACCAGCGATGAATTGATTAAGGGCGGCTTTACACATTGTCAAGCCCGAGTACCAGATTGCTACACAAAAAATAAATGCTACAAACTGTATAAGTTTGCACGAGAGACACTTGCAACGTGGAAAATAATATTACGTGTCCCCTCACCTCTAACTTCTAAAATAAGAGAGTGATAAATCTAATGTACATGCACAGCCATGCAAACTTCCTCGGAAAACTAGTTTTAACGAGATCTATTAAGTAGTTTTTTTTAATACGTTATAAGCCCAATTTTCGCCGTTCATTCAATTAACTCAAAAATAATAAAAAAACATTAAATTTTATGAACATAAACCTTACTGCTACGGAACCTTTCATGGGCGAGTCCGACTCGTACTTAGCCGGTTTATATTTTTAAACAATAGCGGTTTTTTACACTCATTCTTTTACAATTCAGACTTCATGCGAAAAACTTTTTCTTACGTCGACGTTTCTAAAATGTTGAAGCGCCCTTGGTCGCGGTTGGACTGTTCATCCACAAAGACGGGCGAAAACGTTTTTCGTGTGAAGTCCCGAATTTTAGTACTTTACCTTTTTTCGATACGGACCCCTCCGTGTGCGAGTCATTTTTTTATCTATATGTACTGTTAGTGTTAGTAAACTTATTAGTCTTATTACTAAAGAAATTATGCGTAAAAATAAGATCATTAAATTATGATTCAAAATAGATGTACTACCCGTTAGCTATAACTTTGCCGCTGGCGTAGAGGCGTATACCCAAATTGTTAATTAGACGAAGTAAATTGACAGTAGCTAATGTCACTTCGTCATAAAAAATACGCAACATTGTATGAAGAAGTGACATTAGTTGCTGTCAATTTACTTCGTCTAATTAAAAATTCGACTTTAGTATTGAGCCGAGCGGCAAAGTTACAGCGAACGAGCAGTACTCGTAATACACAGCAAATATCAACGCGAGCTTTGCAATTATCAAAGCTTTCCTATTTTAATATCAACGCTTTGCATCACGAAATTACTTCCTTGTGAAATACCTTATTGCTTACTTGCGATTACTTGGATCGTAAGGCTGCGTTCATCCAGAATGTCACTGAAAACCAAAATAATTCTACTACTTCATACTTTAGTAGTAAAAGTTAACATAAAAGTAACTTCCACTCATCAATTTTATTTGTAAGTTTAGAAATACATAATTATAACCAAAATTGATGTATCTGTTTGTAATTTCAAATTAACAACTGTAAATTAAATGCATTTAACAGAGCCGCCAACTTGAGGACCACTGTCGAAAGTCTTACGGACTGTGAGACTGGCCCCCAATCGCTAGATGCGACACGGCTTACCATCAGGCAGGTGGCAACGTCAAATAAAAAAAAATGCCTAATAAATATAAAAAAAAAATTACGCTACCAACTTAGTTGCATAAAAGTTAGGTACACCTCATACAGTAGAACTTTTTAAGTAATAATTTTATATTGCATAACAAATAATAGCATAAACCTCTTTTCGCAGAATATCGTTTGGCATAAACTCATTTAGCATACATTGAAACCCATAAATTTGTAAGTCAGAATCATCTGTAGGTACGCATAATTTTTATATCCATAATAATCACAATGTATAATCATCACATCGCAGAAAGTTCAAAACCAGATTCATCTTTTGGTATATATTTCTTATCCATAACTATTTAAACCCAAAATATTACATATCATATGATTTACTTAAAAGTCTGAATTCATTGCATTAAAAAAAAATAACCACGAAGGCTAAGGCGGAAGCTCCGCTCCGCTTCGCTCCCGCCTTAACCTTCTAACCTAACCTATCCAAGTCGGGGTACTCTCGAGTCGGATGTTACTTTTGGAATATATTTTTTTGCGAAACAAATCATTTGGTAAATGTATATTTGACTAAATAAAAATTGAGCAAGTAAAAAGTTGCCAAATGAATATTTGACGAAGTGATTAAAATGCGAAATGTAAATTTGCTAAAGATTCTTATGGGAAATGAAACGCTGCGAAAATCTGTACCTACCACAGAAATCAGAAAAAAAGTGTCTTTTTTCTGATATCTGTGGTACCTACTCTAAATGAACGTTATGCTTAATGAAGTTATACAAAATTTTAACTATGCCAAAGGTAATTAAGCCAAATAAAATTCTACTATCTTGAATGTATGCCATTCTAAATTCGGTCATAAGCACATTATGCCTAAAAATATTTATGTCAAATATTTTTTATGCCTAATAAATTATCGATTAAAGAAGTTTCTGAGAAGTGAGTTATCCCAAATAGGTTTCGGAGTATCAAGTTTCTACCAAATAGACGGCACCCATAAAAGTTTTGTTTTCTGTCTAACGGTCTGTTTGTTTGTTCTGGCTAATCTGTGAAGCAGCTAGATCTTCACGGCAGATAGCAGAGGGTTATGTTTGAAGTAGTAACTTTGTATTTTATGATATATTTTAAAATTAACTTTTGTCGGTTGAAGTCGAAGGGCACAGTTAGCTATGAAAAAAGAACCAGTTGACAAATTGATTAACAACGCGATAATGCAACGTTGATGTGTGAAGACACGTGATGATGGCTTGGAGACAAGGGCATGAGTGATAAAAGATTGACAAATATACTAATTAAGCGAGTGGCAATACACAAAAGGATCAACCTTGACTCAGTAATGTAGTAGAAAAGTGAAGAGAAAAGAATATACAAGCTGTTGATTTGTGTTGTATAATACTAACAAGGGTTTTTTTTACGTGTGGAAAATCCAACAGGGATGCTATGCCGGACTCTCACCGACTTAAAACCACACGTAGGAGGCATTAGGTAGGAACCTAATGCCTACGGTTGGGAACCCCGGGTAAGCGCTTGGAAGGATGACCCCAGGACTCCCAACAGACCTTAGAAGCGGGGTCACACCCGAAACCCCCCATAGACGCGGGATTGCACCCGAACCACCCCCTGGGCGAGGCCGCATTGGCGGCCGTAGGTCTGTTGGGAGTCACGGGACATCCTTCCTGAGGGCTTACCCGGGGCTCTCAACCATAGGCTGTTGGGCGTTACGTGAGGTTTTTTTAGTCGGTAAGAGTCCGGCATAGCATCCTACGAGGATTTGCCCTCACATAGAAAAAAAAAGGGAACAATCTTACTATCTTACTAATATTATAAATGCGAAAGTTGGTGAGTTTGGATGTTTGTTACTCTTTCACGCTCGAACGGCTGAACGGATCTGGCTCAAATTTGGTACAGGGATACATTATAGTCTGGAATAACACATAGGCTACTTTTTACCCCGAGTATAAGTTCCTACGGAAAGCGGGAACAGGACAAAAAAATACATGCGCGAAGCTGCGGTCATCAGCTAGTCTTACTAATATTATAAATGCGAATGTTTGTGAGTGTGGATGTTTGTTACTCTTTCACGCTCGAACGACTGAACGGATCTGATTGAAATTTGGTACATGAATTCATTATAGTCTGGAATAACACATAGGCTACTTTTTATCCTGGGAATAAGTTCCCACGGGAAACGGACACGGGAACTAATTTTACGCGGGCGAAGCAGCGGGCATCAGCTAGTAATAGATAGTTTTAAAAATTTCTGTATCGATACAAAAATAAATATTGATAACAACAATATTTTAAAATAACATAAAGAAAACTTTGGCACAAAACTTTCCTTAGCAAATGAAGTCAAGTACCTAGGGGTCACACTGGACAGCAAACTGCTATGGAATAAGCACCTCACACAAAAAATCAGTAAGGCCACCATTGCATTCTGGCAATGCAAACGAATGATCGGTAAGAAGTGGGGACTCTCACCGAAAATCATACATTGGCTCTACACCACAGTCATAAGACCACAGGTAACGTATGGCGCAATAGTTTGGTGGCCCAGGGCCGAACTAGCTTCAGCCATAGATAAAATGCAGCAGTTCCAGAGAGTGGCGTGTTGCGCCATCACGGGATGCTTTCGCAACACACCCACAGCAGCGATGGAAGCAATGCTCTGCTTACCGCCTCTGGACCTGTTCGTTCACCAGGAAGCGGCCGCCGCGGCGGCACGACTTCAGGCGTCAAAACAATGGACGCGCTCAAGGGTAGGTCATAGGCGCATACTGGAGGACGCAATAGAGTATGAACCTCTCGTGGAAGCCCCTAACGACAAGATACCGAAAACATACGTGTTTGACCGTAAGTACAATATATCGCTGGCAGAGTCCGCCAAGGACCACTCCGGTATAAGAGAACTCAGAGTGTACACGGATGGATCCAAAACAGACCACGGATCAGGAGCAGGCACCTACTCCCCGGAGCTCAACATACACTCATCAATACCTTTAGGGTCTCATGCGTCAATCTTCCAATGTGAGTGCATAGGTTTAATTAATGCCGCCAATGCAATCGACTCCAGGAAAATTGAGCACAACCACATCAGGCTCCTCTCCGATAGCGCAGCAGTGCTAAAAGCTCTGAAGAGCACCACAATCGACTCTGGGCTGGTGCTTCAATGCCACCAGGGGCTACAAAAGCTGGCCCTAACACACAAGGTAAGCCTTCAGTGGATAAAAGGTCACAGCGGATCGAGCGGCAATGATGCAGCTGACGAACTGGCCAGATTGGGTTCCAGCACCACACCGGTGGGACCAAGCCCGATTATACCAATACCATTCTACCAGGTAAGGGCATGGCTGAGACAACGCACGAAAGAGCGGCATGAAAAGAGATGGGCACAAACAGTAAGTTGCAGGCAATCAAGGGAAGCCGTACCGAGACCCAGGCCAAAACTAGCTAGAACGTTGCTACATCTGAATAAAGGTGATCTACGAACCATGGTAGGCACAATAACGGGTCATTGCACAGTAAATAAGCACTTGAATGTCTTAGGTATCACGGACAGCACGCTGTGCAGAGCGTCCCTGTTAAAAGAAGAAACCATAGCTCACGCAATCTTGGAGTGCGAGAGCCTGGTTACATACAGAGTCAACATACTTGGCAGCCCCACACACTCCGGGAAGCGTGTGAGGACCCGAAGAGGATCCTGCGCTTCTGGTCGGAGCTGGGTTGGCTGGAGTGACAGCCAACACTCACGTACAATGGGTCCACTGGCGGACCAAAGTGCGGAAAATGGGAGCCCAAGAAGACTGAACATAAAGAAAACATTAGGGCAAAAAAATATGAAAAAAAAAATTAATATAATTTACAGAAGATACCTAACTAAAACCATGCAATGACGTTCATAATCATTTATTAAAATGTAATCAGCCTTTTAAATTACTGTCATAAAATTGTGTAGTTTTTTTTTCTTTAATAAAATAATAGAAATATAACACAAATAAAACATTCTAAATAGTTTAGTCGGACAAGGACATTCGATAACTTCAAAAGTTCGTGACTAATGATATATTCTATTGGTCTAGTTTTACATAGTTAGTGCATTTGCACCTAGACCCAATAAGCGTAGCCTGCTTCAAAGCAAATGAATGAATGAAAGTAAGTAATGTATTTTGAAAAATTGTACATGGGAAAACGCACTTATTGTAGAACAAATACGAGTACATAGGTACCTATTAGTTCATAAACATGGAAAGCCCGATGTTAATTTTGACTATTAAACGAACCAATTTGTTATAAATATCATCCCTATTTAAAAAAAATCGTGTGTGTAGAAATCTACGTTGATCTATAATTTTTTTTTCAACATGAACGTATGAAAGGGAAGTTAGGCAGACTGACGCGTTACGCGTAACGTAGGTAACGAAGCGTAACCATCCACCAAGTTCTTCCAAAAGAAGTTATCACTTCAATTTTCTTAAAGTTCAAATAGTGTGATTCATGCACGATAATATTGTAGGTAGGTAGGTACCATTTGATTAAAATGTATCGCGAAACTGGTTTGAAACCCATCTCGTTGTAATATTTTATGTGTCAATAAAACAGAAAATGACTTCGATTATATCCTACTGATATTCATTATCTAAGTACACCATTTATTTCTAACTAGCTGTTGCCCGCGACTTCGTACGCGTGAAAATTGTTACAATGCCAATTTGAATGCTCTCTGCTTAGCCCCTAGGATATGTAGCGTGATAATATATAGCCTATTTTAAGACCCTACCCCTAGATAATATTTGTGCAAAGTTTGAATCAAATCTATTGAGTACTTTTCGAGATCCTTCCGGACAAAGCAAAGCAAACAGACAAACAGACAAACAGATAAACAGACAAACAGACAAACAGACAAAAATTTTTCTAACTATATTTTCGGCTGCGGTATCTTATGCTGAACACCCAGTGAGTATTTTTTTTTTAATATTTCCAATGTACAGTTTTGACTTTTCTATCATTTTATTATATGTATAGATACTTTATAGTGTGCAATTAAGTGTGACAATGGCGTGTCCATGGAGTATTACCATTTACCATTGACTGGTCATGCGCTCATACGAGCTAGTGTTGGTTCAATTCGTGTACTGTGAGGATCTATAGTGCAGTGGTAACATAAAAGAGTTGTTTTTGATAAGGAAACAGTTTTAAAAATAACGGTAGAAGTGATACTTTTTATTGTTTTTTTTATGGTTGAAGTAGGGAAAGGAAAAGAAATTATTGTCTAAACCTTACACAAACACAAAAAAAAAGAAAGAGATAAATAAAAAGATGTGTATTTGCCTCTTACTTACACTGTTTTGTTTCATAAAACCCAATTCACACTGAGTCAAAAGAGAGACAGAAAGATTATAGTTGTCCCTTTTCCCTTACACTTATCTTTTCATAAAATCCATGTCATGCCGAGTAAAAAGAAGTACCACTCCAATAACAATTTCCAATAACCGTTTCAAATATAGCAAATAACGATTTTCAAATTTGAATATGAATATCACGAAAAAGAGAAGCAAAAAGATGTATAGTTGTCTCTTTTTCCTTACACTTTTTTTTTCATAAAATGCAATTTACACCGAGCCAAAAGAAGATCCACTTCAATGACGATTTGGATGCCGTTTTACAAATCCAATCCAGACTATACCTAACTTTTTAAAAATTTTAATAATGAAATTCAATCCAAGTATTCGATTAACAAAATTATTTTTTTAAAATTGAAAGATATGTATAATTGTATACTTAATCATCGAATACTTGGATTATACTTACCTATAGATTGCACTTTATTTAAAATGGTTGATGTTACAAAATTAGTAGCGGTTAGTTTTTTTATAAGATTATTACGTGCGATTATGTGCACTTAATGTCATTCAATAGTGACTTCCAATATGGGTCTTTATACGATAATAGAACTATTAAAATCTAAGTGTGATTTATAAAAGTTGGATGAATTATGGTCAATAAAAAAAGATGGTCATAATCATGCAAAATAATAGTTTCAAAGAAAACCTTAGGTATTTACTTATATAGGGTTTCGTACCCGGAGGGTAAAAACGGGATCCTATTACTGAGACTTCACGTTTCGCCTGTCTGTTTGTCTGTGTTATCAGTTCCTGAGAAACAGTCTCATCATGAGACTGTTTCTCAGAAACTGTGTTAGCAAGAGAGCTGAAATTTTCACAGATGATGTAATCCTGTTGCCGCTATATCAACAAATACTAAAATCAGAAATAAAATAGAAAAGACGCCTCCCTAATTGCTGCCGTTTTTTGGTACTTGTAAGTAGTTTCGATTGGTTGACATACTTTTCAAATTAAAATATTAACATTGAATTAAAATGTTTTATGTCGGAAAGTAATAGATGAAATAACAATAAAATCTTTAATATTAACAACAGATAACAACGTAGCCTATAATTTTATTTATTAAAACTATCTTAGGTACTAATATTATAATTGCGAAAGTTTGTGAGTGTGGATGTTTGTTACTCTTTCACGCTCAAACCGCTGAACGGATCGGGCTGAAATTTGGTACAGAGATACATTATAGTCTGGAATAACACATAGACTACCTTTTATCCCGGGAATAACTTCCCGCGGGAACAAATTTTACGCGGTCGAAGCTGCGGGTATCAGCTAGTTAGTTAATATAATAAACGATTGATATAATTTTTATAAGCATAACTTACTAGAATAAATAAATGTTATATGTAAAGAAATTATATCAACAATTGGTATATCTCACGTTGATTATATCTTATGAACGATAAGAAAATAAAATTAGACGAAGTGAGTTTATACGTTATGAGACCCACACGTTTTAAGAATATCTACAGACACATGACCTATTTTACACATAATATTCGTTCCAGACACGCTAGACTAAAATTAAGGATTCATTAAATTTGTATCAAGTTATTGCTAACTCAAGTAAATTTATTTGATTAATTGGCAGCCCCTGTATACGTACAGTCTAAACACAAAAATACTTAAAATGTATTAGATTAATATATCTATACTAATATTATAAAGAGGAAAGATTTGTTTTTTTTTTTGTTGGTTTGTTTGTTTGTAACGAATAGGTTCCGGAACTACTACGCCGATTTGAAAAAATCTTTCACTGTTGGGAAGCTACACTCTTTTTTGCGGTGAACATAGGCTATATTTTATTCCTATATTACCACGGGAACGGGAACTATGCGGGTGAAACCGCGTGAAGTCCGCTAGTTAATTATATTAGGGTAGAGTTTTGGATTGCAATTACCATGCTGCCGTTTTTCATTACTTTACGTTTGAGATTTGGTTTAAATTGTTATCTTTTAGGATTACATATATTTATTTAATAAAAAATAATGATTAAAAGAGTTAGTTCACATTATCCCTACTAATATTATACATGCGGAAGTAACTCTGTCTGTCTGTCTGCCTGTTTGTTACGCTTTCACGGCTTAACAACTGGAGCGATTGAGATGAAAATTGGTATAGGGATAGTTTGAGGCCTTGGGAAGGACATAGGCTACTTTTTAACCGACTGTGCAAAAGGAGGGTTATGATTTTACGATATAACGACTTTTACGCGATAACGACTTCTACGCCGTCGAAGCCGCGGGGAACAGCTGGTATATTATAACAATGGACTAGAAAGCTGCTAGGTCATAATCTTATTTCTAGTTGTTGAAGCTCGCGGCTTTGCTTAAGTTGAATTCTGTGCATTCACTGAGAAGTTATTTCAAAGATACAAGTGTGCGAATTTTCACTCTAAAATCTTTTCCTGAAAAAAAATTCAGCCAGCTCCCATTAGCAGTTCGAGGATCAAAACAATTAATCATCTTCGCAAACATATTATTAGTATTATTTGCAGAATTAGTGGGCCTTTTCAATGTGCCTTAAAATCCGTAGTTCCACAGCACTAATAATTAGGTATACTTATAAGGTCCTACTACACGACATTTAGGCACATTTTTTGTAATGAACTTGACGTATGTATAAATACAAACTGGTACCATTTCCTGTCAGTTTAATGTTAGTGAATTTCCTTATCTCATAATTAGAATTTATATATGCCTAATTGTAAACCTAGTACAACTACGTTATAAAACTCTGCTAAATACCTACGGAACTAGTATAATATGTTATTTTTATGAAATAAAAAAATAAAAAATACCTTATTGTTAACCTAGTACAACTACGTTATAAAACTCTGCTGAATACCTACGGAACTAGTTTATTTTATTTTTTATTTTTATAAAATAAAAAAAATAAATATACCTAATTGTAAACCTAGTACAACTACGTTATAAAACTCTGCTGAATAACTAAGGAACTAGTATTATTTTATTTTTATAAAATTAAAAAAATTAAAAATACTTAATTGTAAACCTAGTACAACTACGTTATAAAACTCTGCCGAATACCTACGGAACTAGTATAATGGCCGTCACTAGTAGACCCTTTATTTGGAACTAGCCATGACTTCACCTGCGTGGAATTCAATTCCCGTTTCTGCATCCCCTGGGGGCATGTACCAGGGATAAAAAGTAGCCTATGTATTATTCCAGCCTATAATCTCTCCCTGTACCAAATTTCATCTCGATCCGTTCAGCCGTTAAAGCGTGATTGAGTAACAAACATCAAAATATACAAACATATAAAGTCAAACATTTTCATAAACTTTGATATCTATAATATTAATAGAATTATCGCTCGGATGAAGATCTTATTAATAAATAATAATAATAAATAAATATTTGTGGACGCTCACACACAACATCATCTAGCCCAAATTAAGCTAATTGTAACAGAAACTTGTTGGTTGTCGAAATTAGACATAACATTTCAATAATTAATTCAGAATTGCTTTATTCACTTCTTCTCTTCATTCGTATCTTACTAATTCATAAATGCGAAAGTTTGTGAGTGTGGATGGTTTTATATTAAAATACCAGAAATCAAAATGCCTTTACATAAAATGCATTAGACCAAAATACCCGAATTCGAAATACCTTAACATTCAAAATACCTTATTTCAGTACACCTTACCGTAAAATGTCTAAATTTAAAATACAAATAATTATTATATCAGAATTCAAAATACAAATTTTCAAATATCCTTAATTTAAAATACCGAAAATAGAATACAATGTGTCACTGTCACTCACACGTTTTGTTATTTGGCTTTAAATTATTTACAACCCTCCCCCCCCCCCCCACCTAAGTGAAGCGGCAGTTGCAGCCGTAGGTCTGTTGGGCCTTGGGTATCCTTCTGAGGGCTTACCCGGGGCTCCCAACTGTAGGCTGTTATGTAGGATACGTGTGGTTTTAGTCGGTAGGAGTCCGGCATAGTATCCATGTAGGATTTACCTCATGTTAAAACACTTTGATTCAGAGTTAAAAAAGTACTACAGTGGGCTAACGAAAAATCAAAAAAAAAAATAACCACGAAGGCTAAGGCGGGAGCTCCGCTTCGCTTCGCTTCTGCCTAAGTCTTCTAACCTAACCTATACGAGTCGGGATACTCTGAGTCGGGGTGTTAACCATTCACAGATATATAGCATCCATGTAGGATTTAAATCATGTTAAAAAAAAAGTAGGTATTTTGTGTTTGAACATTTTAGGATAAGGTATTTGATAAATTTATTTTTTGGGTTTCGGTTATTCGACCGTAAGGCATTTTAAATTATTTATATTATAAATATTTGCCTTTTGAATATTGATATTTCGATTTCGGGTATTTTGGGCTACGATATTTTGAGTAAAGGCATTATAATTTCTGGTATTGTGACGGTATACCGTGTGGATGTGTGGATGTTTGTTACTCTTTCACGCTCGAATGGCTGAGCGGATCTGGCTGAAATTTGGTACAGGGATACATTATAGTCTGGAATACCACATACTTTTAATCCCAGGAATAAGTTCCTACGGGAAGCGGGAACGGGAACAAATTTTACGCGGGGCGAAGCTGCGGGCAACAGCTAGTTCATAAAAAATTGTAACTGTTTCAAAATTCTAGTGGAACCGCTCGCGCAATTTTCCTAAAAAGGCATAATTAAGCAACGAAAGTAAATCTATTTTAATTATTGAAATAAAATTATTTAGGGACTTCGCCGATAAACGTTGCTGGCAAAAAAATTGGAAAGGTCTTTTAGTGCGAGGCCGCATTTGCGTTTTTCCGCGGCGGTTTCTAACCTCAAAATGTCATCAAACTGTCAAAATCAATCAAATCAAGTCAATGTTTTGACATTTTGAGGTTAGAAACCGCCGCGATAACCGCAAGTGCGGCCTCGCCCTTAGTAGAGGGCTTTTTTGTTTTTTTCTTTAACGTGAGGAAAATCCTACTTCGATGCTATGCCGGACTCCTTTCGACTAAAGACATGTGGGTATATTGATAAAGTAAACATTATGGACATTATTTATTTTATACAGTCACAGGTGGGTGGTTAGGAATTTTTATTCCTAACTGACCAACCAGGTGCACAAGGTGGGTGGTTAGGAACTTTTATTCCTAACTGACCAACCAGGTGGATAACTCAGGTGGTCGGTTGGGAATGGGGGATGTTTTCTACCTAATGCCTACGGTTGGAAGCCTCGGGCAAGCCTTCGGAAGGATGACCAAAAGACTGCAATAGGCAGATTTCATTGATTTAATAGAATTTATTGAAAAACTAGCTGTTCCGGTGGCTTCGACCGCGTACAAGTCGTTATCGCGTAAGAGTCGTTACATCGTAAAATCATAACCCTCCTTTTGCACAGTCGGTTAAAACGTAGCCTATGTCCTTCCCAGGGCTTCGAACTATCCCTATACCAATTTTCATCTCAATAGCTTCAATCGTTTAGGCGTGAAAGCGTAATAGACAGGCAGACAGAGTTACTTTCGCATTTTTATTATTAGTAGGGATACACATTTGTTAGAGTTTTAAGTACTTACCTAGACAAAATAAAAGTCTTTCTATACCTAAGTATGCACTTAAGCCGCAAGCCCTCTGACATTCTCATCTAAATGACTAAGCATGATCGTATTAAATTTAAATAATCACCAAACAAACTGACCATTTTACAAATCTCTGAGTGGATGAGTATTTGAACGCATATTAATCTTACTTGTAAATGAGTTATGAGTGATCGCACTACAAAATAAATAGGAAGTAACTTCTTGTACTTTGTCACGTAGCAGGTACAAAGAAGTAGTTTTTAGGGTTCCGTACTAAAGTGTTAAAATGGGACCTTATTCATGAGACTTCGCTGTCCGTCTGTCTGTCTGTCTGTCCGTCACGAGCCTGTATATTTAAGGAGCCGTTATACATTTTCACAGATGATGTATTTCTGTTGCCGCTATAACAACAAATTTGAAGCGCTCGTGGCCCCGCGGACTCAGTGTTCTGTAAACGATCCTATGGCCGGATATGGATGGGTGACCACCACGTGGACCACTTTGTGACATTTATTTACGAGCATTTCCGTGCTTCGGAAGGCACGATAAGCCGTTGGTCCCGGTTGTCAGTAAAATGACAGTCGTTAAGCCAAGTTGAAGGCCTTACGGGCGGCTTGAAAAATTTCAACTGCGGGTCGTCACAACCTGCGCCCGGGTGGGCAGCGCGTGTGTAGCGCCTCTGGTGTTGCAAACGTCTATAGGCTACGGTTACCAACCTTCCGGTGGGCCGTAAGCTTGTCTGCCACTTAGGTAGTATAAAAAAAAATACTAAAATCAGAAAAATAATGATAATTAAGGGGGGCTCCCGACTGGCAACACTGGAGCCGTAACGTAAACATTACGTATGTGAATTTTTAGGATTTAAAATTATAAATAACAAACCTTTTAAAGCAAAAAAGTGATAAATATAAAGGTTAACTACGGAAAATAAGTTGTAAGTAATATTAAAAGCATGCACAAGACGACGACGTAATGAAAAGCGATTAATGTCAGAAGCCATAGAAAAAAGTATTTCAGTACAAAATTGTTAAAAAGTAAGTAAAAATAGCTGCGAGTTTACGGTTACTAGTGAAAAGTGATCCTTTAACTTCATGAAAACGAACAAGAACTGTAAAAACTTATGAAAAATATTCTGTTAAAATTCCAATTTTTCAAACTTACAATTTGTTAATTTGAGAGTAGGGTAGGTACCATACCAAGTGAAAAATTAATTAAATTTTGTATTTATTTGCATTTAACTTTGTTATCAGACTATCATTCATTGCAAAATTGATATAAATTGAATAAACATTTTAAATAGATTGTGTATTGAACTGCTTAATTGGTTTTCAAATACAATTGAATCTACATA
Organism: Miltochrista miniata; assembly: GCA_933228765.1. Lineage (NCBI taxonomy): Eukaryota > Metazoa > Arthropoda > Insecta > Lepidoptera > Erebidae > Miltochrista > Miltochrista miniata. The sequence goes on along the minus strand of OW121754.1, from coordinate 4,407,492 downwards.
AGTACTTAAGAGCGTTAATTCGGTTTTCAAATTTCTTTACGATCGTTTGAAATCAGCGCGGCGCGGCGCATATAGCCGTATAGTGTCAATTGTTGCTACCAACAAGTTTGATACTTTTGTTTTCCTTGATGTATTACCGGTGTCATATTCTCAGACTAAGCGTTCAATCTTTTAATTCAATTTTTATGTTAGTAATATTAGTTAATAATTATTGATTATTTTTATACAAAACGGGATTTCGCGTGGCACTATTTTATTATTAATTAAAGGTTTCGGTACCTTCACTTTCCTCGACGTTTCGACAGGGTTACACCTATCGTGGTCCCGAGGTCGCCTCGGAAAGTGAAGGTACCGAAACCTTTAATCTATACTAATATTATAAAGAAGTAAAGTTTGTGTGTTTGTTAAATTGTAAGGGGTAATCTCGGGATCTACTGACCCGATTTTAAAAATTCTTTCACCAATAGAAAGCCACGTTATTGTGGAGTGTCATAGGCTATATAGCATCACGCTATAACGAATAGGAGCGGAGCAGTAATAGTAAATGTTTCAAAAACGGGGGAAAAGTTATTCCTTTTGAGAGCTTCATTGCGTGTGCTGCTTAAATATTTATAGTTATGTAAAAAATATGTACTACAATATTGTTTCTCTTACAAAAGTTCTAAAAAAATTGCGCGATATTGGGTTGGTGCACAATAACCATTTTAATGGCAATCAATTTTTTTCTACAATAATGCCACGGGATACCTCTTTCATAAACGAAATTGTTCTTAAAAATAATGCGACGGGAATTCACGCGACGAGAAATCTTTCTCTCTCTCTCTCACGTAGTATTGAATATTATCTGACGACGAGACGCTACGGTAGTAAACACAACGCGACAGGAGTAAATGCGACGGGAACAGGTAATTCTCTCTCTTATGTGGCGCAAACGAAGTTGCGCGGGTCAGCTAGTTAATAATAAAATAGTGCCACGCGAAATCCCGTTTTGTATAAAAATATGTGTTCAACGCGTGTTAGTTTAAAACAAATATTGATTACTTTATTGCAAATTTATTGATATTTAGTAGTGTGTGTGTGTGTCGAGACCCTAGGTTCATGGGCATAAAGTTTTTTAAATTTTGAAGAAGCGCCTTGTGGAGTCAACTAGTGACCTAAGGGCTGGCAGTTATTTCTCCCAACGAATAAGCATCGCCGTTCAAAAGGGGATTGCTGCCAGTTTTTTGGGCACAATGCCACCGGGGCCCTATTTAGATTTAGTTTAGTTTTATTCATATTGTAAATAGTTATTATGCTTTATTGTAACATTTGTCTCAATAAATAAAAGAAATATTTCGACTCTAGTAGTGATAGATACTGACATCAATAAAATTAATGAAGTTGACATTTATTTACCTAACTAATATCAATATTGAAATTACAAATACACACATACATGAAAACGGTTTCATAAGTTTATTTTTAAAGTATCTAAATATACGAAAATTGTAGAAAGTAATGGACAATATTCTATTATACACTATAAATATTTAAATTTGACAATACACATGGTTAAAAACAAATAATATTTACGTAGCAATGCGCAGGCGCTTGGCATGGTCCGATGTTTTGCTGCCTACTACAGATTCAGTGCTGGCAGGAACATTAAAATATTTTTAATAAATAATTCATAAATATTGTTGGATATTCTTACACAACATCATCTAGCCCAAACTAAGCTATAAGCTTGATCTATGGGATCTAACTCTAATCTTAATATTGATAGTAGGTGTTTTTTATTTATAATAACCAAATATTTATTAAGAGGCATGTGCATAACAATGCACACCGCCAAGAAAAATGCTAATTAATTAGCCCTTCCGTATCGGCATTGATCGATTATTAGATACCTACTAAGATGAACATTCGTGATGAACAGAATAAATAAATGTTGTGGAACAGTACAAGTGCCGTTAATGAATATGTGCAGCAGGTTCCACAAAGTGCCATCCATCAACAGTATAAATAATTCTTTTCATGGGTTGCGCCGCGCCGTCAGGTTTCTTTATAGATACGGACAGTTCTGTCTCTTGTTTGGCCAGTATTAGTCTGACTCTAGCAGAAGTTTCTCCAAGACTTGGTGCTTCTGTATCTCAGTCACTACTTGTATTTTGCTTTAGCGGCTTTATAGCCGTCCCAATCCTGGTCTGGTTCCTCACAGGTGTTCCATAATTACCACTTATGAAATGGGGTGTTAATATGTTATTATCAATACCACACGAATAGTGACTACCTGCCTTGCGTATAATACCTACACCTACGCTGTTCGTGAAGAAAATAGTGCAACTGTAATAGCTTATAACTTGGTCAGTTTTCGTTAGATTCATTTAATTTTTTTTATACAGTATTTTGAAGCGAAACTCTAGTCGGGGTGTCTGAGCTTTGCACTATACAAAAGTTCACGTTGTATATCGACCATAAATATTTATATCCTATCCTACTAATATTATAAATATGAAAGTTTGTGAAGATGTTTGTATGTTCAGATGTTTGGATGTTTGTTACTTAATCACGCTCTTACGGCTAAATGGATCCAGCTGAAATTTGGTGAAGGGATAGAGTATAGTCTGGAATAACACATAGGCTACTTCTTATCCCAGAAAATTGTTTTCACGGGAAGCTGGAACGGGAACCAAAATTCACGCGGGCGAAGCCGCGCGTATCAGCTAGTATATTATATTATACGTCACAAAGTACTAAGATTGTTTGGTCACGCTAGAATTAGACTATTTTTGTTAATTTTTTCGTATTCAAAAATGGAACATCGAGCGACATGACCACTCTCTGAGAGCCTCTCGGCGGTACTAAATCGTATTTGTTCGCGTATCTGCATTTATAGGGGTTCACAAAAAACTTTGTAAAAAAAATCTGTATCTAGTTACTTATAAAGAAATATTTTTATTGTCAGAGGAGAAGTTCTGACATAATATTACATAATTATCATAATGATTTAAACTACAGAAGCTGGTGAAAAGACTACTTTATTGTGGTGAAAATTCTCAGTATTTGAGCAAACTTGACAGTCATTTTTCTCCAAAAAAAGGAACCTACCTGATATCAGGTTATTCTACAAACAGATAGCCTAGGCCTTTTGCAATTGCTTCGTATCCCTTGTTCATTAAATTTATCAGTTATTTGACATGAATTTAAGCATCGAAATCGATGCAAATCGTATGATTTGAAAAACCTTGTTCACTTTCGTTGATATTAACCATATGTAATCTGTTGTTAGGTAAAATATGTTTTATAAAACGTTTAGAGCGCTAAATTTACTAAGTATGTTAGTGAATACCATGTTTGTACGATAAATATTTAATGACTTTAAACGCAATGAAAAGTATGGTTTCTGAGCAAAACGTGGGGCGAAATATGTTAGCCCTCTTAATACTTATACAAATTAAGAATTTTGTTCATATATTCCCTTTTTTTGAGTAGGTAAATATTGTAAAGTATTATAAATTACTTGTCCATTACTCTAAGTGACACTACATTCTTCACTGATATAAATTATTTTCAAAGGGCAATATAAATAAAAATGATGACCCGCAGTGCTGTAACCCGTGACTTGCAACAAAAGTTCAATCTCACCATTAAGGAACTTGAAATTTGCAAAAATCTTAATAAGCAGTTGTTGGAAGAACGGGACGACAGTGAAAAAGAAATATTAAATGTCATTGAGAAAAATACCCAACTCAAACAAGAGTTGGCTGAGCTACATTCACAGGTAATGGAGCTCACACTACAGCGGAATCATCTTCAGGAAACGGTGGTAGGTCTGGAAGAGTGCAGCAACACCCATGAGAGAGCCTTAAAGCGTATCAGCATTCTGGAATGTGAGCTAAGTGATGTTCATAACTCCATCACTCACAGGGAGACTCTCAAATCAGCTGATCAGGTTGCCCTCTCCCACAGTCTGTATGATGAGCTGATGAGTGTAAAGTCAGATCGTATTAATCTTGACCAGCCCATGACCTCAGATATTATAGATCTCTCGACACCCGATACTTCTAATAATATTACTTTAGCATCTAACAACACCATTAGATTAGTTAGTACTAGCAGGAATAAATTTAAAAAATATATAAAGCTCAATAAATTTATTGTTAAATCACAGAAACAAATCAAAAAGTTTAAAATAGGTGCGAATAAATATCTTAGGACTTGTAAATCAAATTATCAGCTACAACAAGTAGTGGAAACTAGTAGAAAACAATTAACCATTCAAACAGAGCAGTATGAGACTGATATACTTCAATTGCAGTCAGAAATCATACATTTAAATAAGTCTTTAGAGTCAATAACATTAAAGTACAAAATATCACAAAAAGAAATTGGAGAGTATATTGAGGCACTAAATAGCTTGGTTGAGTCTTGTCACAGCAATGAACAAAGGTTCCATTCACTTGAGAAATTATATAATCAATCACCAGCCTGTGAAGAATCTCTGCCACATTCTTCCTTGCCCATAACATCCCAGACTGAGTCAACGCTTCCAGGGGTTCACTTAGCGGGCAGTATGGATGAACATGCTATACAATTAAACTTAACTTCCTCTGCTGACCCTGTAACAAAGGTTTCAGAAATTGTAAATACTGGAAAGATAGTTGTATATTGTGATGAAATCGGCCAGAACTTAGGTTACCACTTAGTTCAACATATGAGTAGTTCAGTCATAATTAATTCATTTCCTGGGGCCACCTACTCTCAAATAGTTAGTAAAGTATTGACTAGTACACACTGCCCACAATCAACAATAGTTATATTTATTGGCAGGAGAGACTATGTAAATATAAACACTATTAATAATTTCCATGAAAAGTTGTCAAAATTGTCAGTCAAACAGGTAATATTGTCTACATTACCTTATAGTAAATCTTTCTCACGTAATGAGAACAATACTCGATACAAAATAAACAGAAAATTATACAAGTTGACTAAATAATAGTAGAAATTTTGAATTATTCGACTGTAATCTTGTATTACGAGAATCTTTTTTGACTATAAATAGATACTTACTATCTAAGTTCTTAAGACGACAGGTAGCGATATTGCTATCAAATTTTTTATTGAATCAAGCCAAACTTTTGGCTTCTAATAAAACTGCTCTTATTGAGTATAATTTTAATAATAGTGTTGACATACTAGGTTGGGAAGGCGTCCCAAACAAGTCAAAAAACTAGGTTATAAGACAACAGATAAAAAATCTGGCCATGGCTACAGGTCTTTTGAGACCATTGAGCCTACCACAAATAATATTTTAAAAAGTAATAATTCTGAGTGCTGTAATAACAATATATCTAGTAGTTCAAACATAGCACACAATAGTATTGAAGTCTTATCCAACAAGCAGACAAATATCCAGAATAGTAAGACAACAAAATGTTTCTCTGGCAAGCTAACACCTTGTTATACTAAAAATAAAGAAATTATAAAATGTATTAACCTGGTCCATCAAAACATTCAAGGTTTGGATGGGAAGGAGCTGGAATTGGAATTGTTTATGAATTCCAGCAGTATTGACATTGTATGTTTAAATGAGCACTGGCTAAGAAGCCATGAATTCACTTACAGCTTTAATAATCATAAGGTTGCAAGCTCGTTCAACAGGAAAAATTATATACGAGGTGGCTCGTCAATATTGGTTAGTAAATTATTAAAATTTAAAGATAGATGTGATGTTGTTAGTCTATCCGTTGAACGGGTTGTAGAAATTTCATGTGTTGAATTGGAGCGATTCATTGTATTAAATATGTATAAACCTCCGTGCGCCCCTTTTGATGTTTCTTTGGAGATTATGGAGTGCGCTCTAAATAAAGTTTATAATAGCCATAAAACTGTTATTGTATGTGGAGACCTTAACATAGATATTTTGGTGAAAACTTCAGAAAGTTTGGACCTTCTGAATCTATTTAAATCATTTAATTTATATAACAATTTTATGGAACCAACCAGAATAACGGCCACAACTGCAAAATGCATTGATAACATATATAGTAGTGAGAAATCCATACATAAATCTATTATCAAAAAAGTTCGCTCAGATCACACAGGGCAGTTTGTCTCATTCTGCATTTCTGAAAAAGTCCAAAAGAGACAAGTAAATATGATAACATTCAGTGAAAGCCGTATACAAATTTTTAAATGTAATATTACACAAAAGGTACAGTTGTTGCCCTATCACGGTAGTTCTAATCACTTGTATAACTCATTAGTCAACTTGATTAATGGTGAGTTCAGTGCAATTTTCACACCTAAGCGCCGATCTTTTAATAAACGTTTCTCCATGAGTGAGTGGGCAACTCCTGGAATTTATAAAAGCCGTAACAAACTGTATGAACTATATGAAGAGAAGTCCTATAACCACAATCCGCAATTTCAAGAATTTGTAAAAAAATATTCAAAAACATTCAGACAAGCCTGTCTTAGAGCGAAATCTATTTATTTAAAAAATAAAATCAAATGTTCAAATAATATTATTAAAGAAACTTGGAATGTCATAAACATTGAAACTGGTAAATCTAAAATACGTTGTAATGATTTTCATTTAAAAATAGATAATTTTGATATTGAAGAGGACTTGGAAGTTGCGACTGAATTTGAAAAATATTTTTCTAACATTCCAGTTTCTATTACCAGAAGTCTCTCTTCTTGCTCTGCTTCTGCCGAACAAATTCTAAAACTTGGCGTAGACGAATGCGGCACAGACTTTGAATTCTCAGCTGTCAGTCCTATAGATGTTTTAAAAACTTTTAAAGAAATTAATATGAAAACCACTAAAGATTTATGGGGTCTATCTGTCAAAACTGTTGCTCATATTATAACTGTAATAGCCCCGCATCTGGCAACTGTGTTCAATAGCTGTGTCGAGACTGGTGTGTTTCCTGACTTGATGAAACATAGTAAAGTCATACCTTTATTTAAGGCGGGAAATAGTGAGGATCCCTCGAACTTTCGACCTGTTTCCATATTACCTACACTCAGTAAAATTTTTGAAAAGCTAATGCTTAAACAGTTGCTCAGTCACTTTAATAAACATAATTTACTACACAGGAAACAGTTCGGGTTCACAAAGGGTTGTTCAACAGTGGATGCAGGAGTTGCTTTACTTAAGAGTATTTACACGGCTTGGGAGGATTCGCAGGATGCACTGGGTGTGTTTTGCGAATTGTCTAAGGCCTTCGATTGTGTTCACCACGAAACTCTGGTCAAAAAGTTGCGCCACTATGGTGTCAGGAATAGAGCTCTCGACCTCATGACTTCTTATTTGAGCAATAGAATTCAGAGGGTTGAAGTAAACGGTATACGATCTCCAGGGACCCCAGTTGTAATGGGTGTCCCGCAGGGTTCAATCCTTGGTCCATTTCTCTTTTTAATATACATAAATGATTTACCTTATTATGTTAGGGATGAACATGAGATTGTTCTGTTCGCGGATGATACTTCTCTGACATTTAAAATTAATAGACAGTTAATGGATTATGACGATATTAACAGTGCACTTTCAAAAGTTGTTTATTGGTTTAGCGTTAATAACCTTCTTTTAAATGATAAAAAAACTAAAGTAATAAAGTTTTCGACACCTAATGTGAGACAGGTGGCGACCAATGTACAACTGAATGGATCCGGGCTGGACTCTGTGGAGACTACAGTATTTTTAGGCATTACAATTGACTCGAAGTTGCACTGGGGCCCGCATATAGAAAAATTGTCAGGTAAATTAAGTTCTGCTGCATATGCAGTTAAAACAATTAGACGGCTCACTGATGTTGAAATGGCTAGAATAGTCTATTTCAGTTATTTCCATAGTGTTATGTCATACGGAATTCTTCTCTGGGGAGATTCAGCGGACATCAATAACATATTTATATTACAAAAGAGAGCTGTGAGAGCAATATACCAGCTAGGTCCTAGAGTTTCTCTAAGAGAAAAATTCAAAGAAATTAATATTCTAACTGTTATATCACAATACATATATGAAAATTTAATTTATGTGCATAAAAATAAGGACCAATTTCTAAAAAAATGTGATATACACAATGTAAATACCAGGCATAAAGATAATCTTGTTTTACATGCTACTCGTCTACACAGTATAAGCAGTTCTTTTGTCGGACAATGTATAAAGTTTTATAATAAACTTCCCAAAGAAACTAGATTATTGTCAATAAACAAATTCAAAGCTACCATTAAAGCCAAATTATGTAGCAAGGCATATTATACAATTCAAGACTATATAGGTGATAAAAATGCGTGGGTTTAAGGCGCTCCAAGTCAACACACAAAAAAATAAATTATGTACCTACCTAGACGAATTTTGTTTAAAAAAGGATATTGCTTAATGAAAACTCGCGTGTACAAATCTCATCACACAAATCATTCAACAATTACACCTCTGTAGTTGTTGAATGATTTGTAATTACCTACTGGATGTTAAAAGAGTGGCTGGAGTTTTATTGCCAGGTTCTTTTTTTCTCCAGCTCTACCTATTGCTTTGCGAATCTGGCAGTAAATGTAAATGTAGAAGCAATCATTTTGACGTTCAAAGCGTTACATTGTGACCTATATGAATAAAGATTTTTTCATTTCATTTTCATTTCATTTCACAACAAACGTGATTTTTTTGTTTGGTACGGAACCCTCCTTGCGCAAGTTCAACTCGCACTTGGCCGGTTTTAAGAGTCCTCTCAGCTTTTAATACGACAATTTAAAACAAAAATATTTGACTACAGTTTTAAACAATTGCAAAGACGCAATTTGACATCTGTCTGTTTTTGCTTAGAATATACCTAAAATAGTTTATACTCTAAAGTTTAAAGTATAAACTACTAGCTGACCCGCGCAACTTCGTTTCCGTGATAAATGAACAACCGCTCGACCGATTTTGAGCAAACTTCACATAAACCATCTACTAAATAGTCCGAATAAAACCTTAAAATTTGGTTTGGATAGGTGAGCCCGTTCTTGAGTTATAAAATTATAACGAAAAGTGGCATTGATATTTATATATATAGATTTTAGGTATATTCTAAGCAAAGTTAAGTTTAGAGTCTAAACTAAAGGTTATTTTATTTAAGCTAAGAGATAAAGAAAGTAAGCCTAAATTTATATGAAAATGACAGTTATCAAATGGCACTTATTATTTTGTTAGAATTATTATTATCAAACGTTGGACATTGATCATGACATGAAAATCGAACAAAAATGGCGAAGCATGTACAGAAGTAATTATTTTCTGTTTAGCATACAATATGTAGCGTGGGACACAACAAACGACACTCATTTTGTATTTTTCTGTATAATTATTATTGTACGGTTTTTTACTGTTAGTACTATTATTTATAATTGTTTATGGTTATGATAAGCTTATATTTTCAAGGTTATACATACTTGAATTGCTGAATAGTGATTTTGTTGACTGTGTTTAATATACCTAAGACCAAGAAACGAGTGAGGATTCCAATAGATTGTTTCGTTTTTCCTTTTTGATCTAATAGCTCAGTCAGTTTTTTCTATAACGTCATAGGTATTTCTAAGAAAAATAAGTTAAAAAACTACTTACATACCTACATAAAAAGCTTGATACTTAAAATATTCACACATGTCATATTAGTGAATAATAACGACTTTAGAATATAGTTTTTCTTTTCCTTTTTTATTGAATTCAGAATATAAAAGCATTTAATGCTTTTTGAACTTATGGAAAATTATATCTTCGGGACCCAAGCCAGTTAGGGGCTACCTTCTTCCGAGGACGTAACCAAGACTCCCCGTCGTAAACAGGACGAAAGTTACCGTGTAGGTTTAGGAAGCGCTCGTGGCCCAACGGACTCAGTGTTCTGTAAACGATCACTGTAGTAAGCAACATTTACTGTGGTTGGTCATGGATGGGTGACCATCACGTGACCGCTTTGTGACATTTATTTGCGACCGCTGTCCCAGTTGCCAGTAAAATGGCAGTTGTTAAGGCCAAGTTGAACGCCTTTACGGGCGGCTTTAAAAATTTCAACAGCGGACATTCACAACCTGCGCCTGTCCATATCAACACGGCAATACGGCTCACCACCTATTACGTGGGACAAAATCTAAAAAGGTGAAATGTGGGCGTATAATATGCCTCTGCCTACTCCTTTGGGGATAAAAGGCGTGATCACATGTGTGGTTTTATAGTCTGTAGGAGTACGGCATAGCGTAAATCACTCTCCTACGTGCAGCAGTGGACTGCGAAACTGTGGTACTCTAATTTGATTGATAGATTAAAATTAACATACTCGATGTCCTGATTTCAAGAAATAAAAGTATTAGTTGTTATTAGTCACTAATATGTGTAGATTAATTCTATTTATTGAACGCATTTATCGTTTTTTTTTTATGAATATCCAGTTTTTGAGGCGTATCAAGGTTTTTAACCTATACTAATGCATGTTTAGGAGATAATTTAGACAGGCTAAGCTATGACGTTGGTATATGCTAATACACATATATATATTGTTCATAATGTTCATGTTAAATGACTATTATATGAGAAAAAAAACTGACACCGCTTAGATCCTTTGGTTGTGACGTTTCGTTGCATATTTAATTAGTCACGACATTTTCCTCAAAGAAATATTAAGTACTAGCTGATGCCGATATTTTGTTCCCGCGGGAACTTATTCCCGGGATAAAATGTAGCCTATCTGTTATTCCAGACAATAATGTATCTCTGTACGAAATTTCAGCTCGATCCGTTCAGCGGTTTGAGCGTGAAAGAGTAACAATGTTCTGAAGAGCTCTTCAACCTGATCCCACCATCTCCTTTCCGATCCCGAACAACGCGTGCCGGGCAGAGATGCCACTCATACACAGTGGAGAGAATCTTCGCCAGAACCGAGCGTTTCAAAAGATCGTTCCTCTTTCGAACTATAAAAACATGGAACGACCTGCCCGCACACGTCTTTCCCTCATCTTACAATCCCGGGTTCTTCAAGAGGAGCGTGAAGAGGCACATCACAGGGCCGCCAACTTGAGGACCACTGTAAGAAGTGGCCCCCAATCGCTAGATGCGCCACTGCTTTCTTACCACCAGGCTGGTGGCGACGTCAATTTGGCGAGCTGAATATAAAAAAAAAAAAAAAAAAAAACAAACATCCACACTCACAAACTTTCACCTTTATAATATTAGTAAGAAGTAAGAAGTAAGATTAGTAAGAAGTAAGATTAGTAAGAAGTAAGATATGTCCACAGTTCACCATACGACTTCAATCAGATCCGCATATGGCAGTTCATTGTTGGACGTAGGCCTCTCACAATTTACACCACAATACATGGTCCTTTGCCTTCCGCAACCAGTACCAGCGTGCGACCTTATCCAGGTCGTCGGTCGATTTGGCAATACGACTTGTGCAAATTTACTGGCAAATCGATTTATAAACGGTCAAAAACAAGACAAAAGATTCTGCATTAGTATACTTTCGTCTAAGCTTTGAATCTTGCCCCACTTAAAATACAGGATGTATTTAACGGGGCAGTAAGGGCAAGTACCTTAACCGTTGTAGTTACAGCAAAATGTTCTTAGGAAACCTTCCCTAACTTTTTGAAATATTTAGAACTGCATTCACAGAATTTGCAAAAATCTTACAGTTCCAAATTTTTTTTTAGTGCCATTCTATTCCATTTCATGTGGAGATCAAAAGACTCTACCGGATCATTTTAGCTTTGAGTGCTAGAAAAGACAGAAATCGCCAAAACAGTTTCCAATACAATTCGTACGGAAATACCTTGTTTTTATTATTATTATTTTTTTGTGCGTATCGATTCTTTTTCATGTGGGAATCAAGAATCTATTGGATCATTTTAGCTTTGAGTTGGTACTAGGAAAGACAGAAATCGCCAAAAACGTTCCCCATACATTTCGTACGGAAATACCTTGTTTTATTATTATTCCGTGGGAAATACGATAAATCAACTCGAAACTCATAAAATTTTGAACTTGGTAAGTTTAAAAAATCATTCAAATATTAAATTTATTATTTAAATTGTTATTTATTTTTATTATTTAAATGATTTAAAATGATTTTGTGTAACAATTTTCTCAGCTGAAACTAAGAATGACAAAGATATTGGAATCAAATTTTACATTTGTGGGTGATTTCTTATTTGTTTAATTTTTAGTGAATCCTACCCACTTCCTTTGATTCTCTTGCTGAAATGTATGGGAAACGTTTTTGGCGACTCCTGCCTTTCCTAGTACTCAAAGCTAAAATGGTCCGATAGAGTCTTTTGATCCCCACATTAAAAAGAATCGATTGGCACAGAAAATATATTTCTGAACTTTTTGCATTTTTTTGGCTAACTGTAAGAATTTTGCAAAATCTGTGAATGCAGTTCTAAATATCTCAAAAAGTTATGGAAGGTCTCCTTTTTTTTTTGTTTAACGTGAGGGAAAATCCTCATGGATGTTATGCCGGACTCCTACCGACTAAAAAACCTCACGTCACGCCCAACAGCCTGTGGTTGGGAGCCCCGGGGAAGCCTTTGGAAGGATGTCCCAGAAAGGGAAGGTCTTTGGGTTAAGGTACTTGCCTTTAGTGCCCCGTTACAAAAATACACCTGTGTAGCTGGTCAGCCTCTTGCCGTGTTGAAGCTGACAGACGCGAGCAGCACAGTCAAATGCAGTGTCATTATTCTTAAGAGGGACAATAAAGTGACATACAATGCTCATAGACAGGAAACTTGAGTAAGGGCGAGGCCGCACTTGCGGTTATCGCGGCGGTTTCTAACCTCAAAATGTCAAAACATTGACTTGATTTGATTGATTTTGACAGTTTGATGACATTTTGAGGTTAGAAACCGCCGCGGAAAATCGCAAATGCGGCCTCGCCCTAACGCAGGTTAACACTTAACTACCTCTAGTCAAATAGGTCAAATAGTAGTTTTACACATGCCCGTCTATGAAGTTTTAACACTTACAATACATACATACATACATCTGTAATCAGTCAGAATTGACTTCAAATAAATTTACATTAGTAACTAGCTGATGCCCGCAGCTTCGCCCGCGATGGCGCTTTATGTGAAATTTTGCTGAATTTTCTTTGCTATAAACCTCACGGAGCCCGAGACCTTTCCAACGAATGCAAAACCGTGGAAATCGGTTCGTGCGTTCTACAGTTATAGCGTCAGGAAGGAAAACCCGACTTATTTTTATATAATAGATAATGTAAATTAGATAGTAATATCTAAAGTAAACCTAAATAAGGCCTCCGTGGCATTGTGCCCAAAAAACTAGCAACATTCCCCCTTAGAATAGCAATACCTATTCGCTGAGAGAGAAAACTACCAGCTCTTGGGTCAACAGTCCACAACTAGGCTCTTTTTCAAATTCTTAAAAAATCTATTTGCATTGGAACCTACGAATAATGTATACTAATTGGAACCCATGGACCTCGGGTCTCGACACCGGCTGGAAGAAAGCGATACGATGAGTCGAGGCCCTTATACTTATTAATTTAAATATTTTCAGCCGCTTCCGCTGCTGCGCTGGCTTTGACTTTTGGTTTAGGAAGATGGGACGGGGCCAAAGTGTCGACACAAGTTGCATTCCAGACCAGCACCCGACCCATCTCCCACGGTATTAAAACAATGAAAGACATATTCTGAAATACAAAACGTGTATATATACATATTTATGAAAGATGTAGGCAGAGATGTGTTGCCATACAGAATTTTATGCAAATTTTCTCAACATAAATTTAATATTTCAATGGACTTTAGACACCTTGTTCTAAAATTAATCCTGAAGGACACAAAAACATCTTATTCAATAACTAATTCACACCGCCAATTTACATTGAATGGTCAAATTATTTCTCAGATGTTAGCGTCCGGTTATTTTAATAGGCTGTTAATTAATGTTTTGTAATCTTCTTATAAAAACAGGAAGATAAATTTAAGAAAATACTTACTGATAATTAATATTTTATAACCCTTTTTTCACCACACGATTATCATTCAGACAAATTCAATTGATATGCATATTATTCATCGTTTAGGTTTTTATACCATAAAACTAATTATAGTTTATTAACATCATAGTATTTAATTGTAATATAATAGAATAATCTTACTAATATTATAAATGAGAAAGTTTGTGAGTGTTGATGTGTAGATATATGTGGTTGTTTGTTACTCTTTCACGCTCCAACGGCTAAACGGATTTGGGTGAAATTTGATATAAGAAAATATTATAGTCTACAATAAAAAATTGGCTTCTTATCCCGGGAATAAGTTTCATAGGAAGTGGGAACGGAAACAAAATATCTCGCGGGCGAAGCTGCGGGTATCAGCTAGTAATAGATAATTATGTAACCTATATTATTTATGCACTATAGGTAGTATACCAATGAATGTATAATAAAAAATACACAGGAGAAAAGATCATTTCATTTTCAGTATTGAAGTTATTGATGTATTTTAAATGAAAGTTTTTTTTTTGTTTAATATATTATTATGCCACTGTGCCATTAATGGAAAACCTTTAACTCGAATCCTTGTAATTAACAAAAACAAATTATACCTGTACTTACATTAAATAATGACATTGTCGTTTTACCAAATTTATCTTATGTAGCGATCAAAAACCTGAATTGGCTTAAGATACCTAACTACACAAAATTTTGAAAATAAATATGTTTTTGTCACCTCCTCCACACGTTTAAAAGTAAGGGGTGCCACATCTTTTCTCGTCTAAAAATTTTAAGATTCTATTAAGTTATAAACTTACTCTACAATGTGATGAACAACTACTTAACTCTACGTTGACACACACACGCTCTTGGCCAGTTTTTCCAACATTCAGTCAAATATATCTACCTATTGATGTCCATTGCTGGAAATGGACATTTTCCAAATTTTCTTGAACAGAGGAAGCAATTGGCCTTAGGTAGGTACCTACTTAACAATTTTCCCAACTGCAAAATTAAATAATAAAAATAAACATTATTCAAAGTTATTATAAAAACAAACCATTAACTGTTTACTACAATAATTATAAAAATCTAAATAGAAATAATGTGTACTTAATTTGATAATATTTTTATAGCTATATTTTAGATTTATTACAATAATTTTAGTCTCATCAGTACTTATCTTAGTGATAAATATGAAATAATAAAATATGCAATCGCAATGAATGTTCAAGAAAACTGTGACATATATTGAGAATTACACAATTAAATTCTTGCAAACACTTCTTTCAAAACCCCTAAATAAGCAGAGATAATTAAAATAATCATTTATTTAAAAATTACAAACATAAACAATTATTACATATCTATATATTTACATTATTTGTATGTAAACTAAACCTAAATAAGGCTCCCGTGGCATTGTGCCCAAAAGACTAGCAGCATTCCCCCTTTGAATAGCACTACCTATTCGCTGAGCGAGAAAACTGCCAGCCCTTGGGTCACCAGTCGACTCTACAATGCGCTTTTTCAAATTCTTGAAAAAAAAATTGCGCATTGGGACCCCATGACACATACATACAGAGATACATTTGACATGTGGCTTACATTTCCTAAGTCTGAAAACTTAAAAATTGAACCACCCTAAAGTTTTGTAGCTGGATACAAACTTCATACATTGTGACCCTATTCATATGTAAACCTGTTTCCTTATCTGCGACAACTCCGTTTAAATCATCATTGTGCGAAAAAAAAACACGGAAAAGCTGTGTGTGAGAACTAATCCTTATACAATTATAGCTCAGATCTTGACGAACACGGACTGGTGACGGTATTGAACATTTATTGTGTAGAAATAGTGTGATAAATCAAGTGTTCAATATGTTTGCGAAACATTCAAAAACAATTTTTGTTGTGTCAGTTGGATTTTTGATTGTGGCCATTGTTCTGGCATCGTGGGGTTTTAAGAAGATTGTGGATATACAAATACAAAAGGTAAGTGATTTAATACCCTTTCTTTAATTTAAAAGCCTTTGAATTTCTTAGCAATAACTTCACAGGATAAAGTTGATTTCGAACTGACAACTACTTTTTTTTTATTGGTTGTGTCAATGGTCCTACAATTTTCTTTTTATTTCTTCTGCACTCGTTTATTTTTTTTTACCTATGAACGTAACAGTAAACAAAGAGTTTTATAACAGCCACAAAATTAGTTTATGTTTTCACTATGGAAACGACGTGTGCCTCAGTGTATCGAATTTGTATACTGTTGATAGTTAAATACCAGAAAATACCAGTTTTATATTCGTACCTCTATCAGCACATTTGTTATAAATAAATTAGGTATATTTTTAGCAAACTAGTTGAATAGTATTTTTTTACACACATTTAATTTAAATCGATTTATTCATCATCATCAAAGCCTGTGCCCGGAATTTTCCCCAATAATTTTTATTTTTATTTTTTTTCCTTTATTTTTACATGCTTATTAAATATGCATGCTTATTAAAAATATTTTGTTATTTTTCTGCCGCATAGAGATCTCAGTCTTACAGACGGTTTTATAAGCTTATATATCTAATAACAAAATATTTTAAAATCACAACTGTCAGTTGAGCATGCAATTTTCAAACAATATTGGAAAGAGAGTTTGCGCGCGAAATCGGAGACATGCGGACTACTCCGTTGAAAATTTTCCAAAATTAGTGTGTTTCGAGTGTTTTATGAGTAAAAGTGGTGGATTTTTAAGCATAAAAGTTCGACAAAGTGCACAAGTGTTGGAAAGTGATAAAACGCAGTGAAACGTGACTCTTCCATTTCTCGACAAACTCCAGAGACACTTTTAGTAAAGTACCACCGCTTTACTAGAGAAGACTGACTTTGACTTAGGGCTGCACTTGACTTTGACCAGACTTAGAGGACGAGGACTGTGACTTGAAAAATGAAGATATAATAAATGTAAGACTAGGCTGATGGCTCAAATTGCCTTTGCCTATCCGAAAATGGATAAATAAAACTACTACTACTACTACAATATTGGAAACCGGCCAAGTGAGAGTCGGAGTCGCGCACGAAGCGTCCCGTACAAAAAAAACTCACGTTAGTTATATGATAACCCTCTTTAAATATTATTATTTCTTCTGATTTTAATATTTGTCGTTATAGTGGCAGCAGAAATACATTATCTGTGAAAATTTCAGCTCTCTGACTAGGTATTACGGTTTCTGAGATACAGCCTCGTGACGGACCGACAGACAGACAGACCGACAGCAAAGTCTCATGAATAGAGTCCCGTTGTTACCCTTTGGGTACGGAACCCTAAAAAATTAATGTTTTACTCTGCAGTTCTCTCTTTCTCTCTCTCTCTAGTGAAGAAGCAAGTGAGGTGTGTGTGGACCGTGCCGTGTGGCGCTCGGTTCTTTCTGCCTACCCCGCAAGGGATTTGGCGTAACGATAGTATAGTGTAGTAGGTATTACTCTGCAGTAGCGATTTTGATATGTCGCTTTAGAAATCGGTAATGAAACCAACTACTCGGCTAACTAATCAGCTAATTTACTAATGTGAATTTTAAAAAAAGTTATTTATTATTTTATTTTATTTATACCAATAAAGTGGCAGACAAGCTCACGGTCTACCTGATAGATGTGACAACCGTAGCCTATGAACGTTTGCAACACCAGAGGCGCCGCAAATGCGCTGCCGACCCTGTAAGAACCTTCCAAGACCACTTTTGAAGAACCCCCGCCTACAGTATGTAGGCGCTTGGGAAAACCGAAGCATTTAATTTTGATAATCATAGGTTTCGTTTTCCACTGACTTAACATTCTAAGCCCTCACCTTTTATTTCAAAGATTTTATTGTTTGTGATAAATATCATTATCAACGTCACCCTTCTTTGCAGAGTCGTGTGAAACAAAAAAATTTTTCAATAAAAAATAAAACCGACTTCAAGCAAATCCTGAAAAATAAAATTTTCTTAGCACAAAGTAATATGTATTTTGATTTTATCAGAGTTTATTCAATATCATATTGAAGTCGGCGCCAAGTAAACCCATAGTTTATGTAGGTATTATATTGATGGCACCAACTTCAATATTATATTGAATTAAATATGATAAATCAAAATACATATTACTTTGTGCTAAGTAAATTTTATTTTTCAGGATTTGCTTGAAGTCGGTTTTATTTTTTATTGAAAGATTTTTTTTCATCATTTTAAGTGACGGGTGAATCGAAAAATATATCTATCTAGGTGAAAGTTCTCATCGATACAAATCAATCAAGCCCAAACACAAGGTAGTTGTTGTAAATCGTTAAGGAATTCCCTCGACTGTCTTTCGGTTCCATCATCAGATCGACTCCAGACGTTCATTAAATTGTAGTAGATACCTTTAAGCACTGAATTAAAAAGTTAACAAATGCACTAGTTATCCCTACAATTTTCGGTGGTTGCCTTCGATTTCTCCTGAATCCCATCATCAGATTCTGACCTGGTGAAATTGGGACCACCTCAGCAGTGAACTCTATTCAACAATAAGCAGATTTGAAATTCGTTTATAATTGACGAAAAATCTGTGAACATACATAAAACATTGAGAACTTTCTTTTTTTAAGTCGGATCTATCAATCTAAGTGTAAAGTTCTCATCAATACAAATCAATCAAGCCCAAACACAAGGTAACTGCTGTAAATTGTTAAGGAATGCCCTCGACTGTCTTTCGACTCTATCATCAGATCGACTCCAGACCTTCATTAAAATGTAGAACATTAAAGCACTTAATTAAAAAGTTAACAAGCGCACTAGTTGTCGCTACAATTTTCGGTGGTTGCCCTCGTTTTCTCCTGGATCCCATCATCACATCCTGACTTGGTGAAAATGGGACCACCTCAGAAGTAAACCCTATTCAACAAAAAAATAAATTTTGAAATCCGTCTATAACTGACGGAAATATCGCTTAACATACATAAAAAAAAATACAGACGAATTGAGAACCTCCTCCTTTTTTTGAAGTCGGTTAAAAATCAAATATTATATCGCCTCTTTGCTTCAATAACGTGATATATCCGAAAATTCTATATTTTTTTTATTTGATAATTAAAACCGCCGTGTTTGATTTTATTTTCTCAAAAAACGTGGTGTGTTTTACGCGTAAAATACCTAATCTGTGAGTGAAAGAGATAGCGCCACTGTGTCAGATCGCAATATCACGTTGTCAATTTATGCAGAGAGTTTTGTTGCGAAAACGAAACATAACAGTAGCCACCACGCAATTGCAGAGGAATGTACTCTCGAATTTCTACAAAAATGTGACATAACGATGATACCACGTTTTGGTTGCAAAGGTAAGGTCCAATTTAATTATACTTTTTAGTTTTACAATGTGATCTTTAATTTTGACACACTGATGTTGAAAAATAGTGCGGAAGTTGATTGTTATTATTATGTATGTCACACTGCTGTCGAAAGAATGTGAGTTTTGTTTTGTGTTAACTTAAGATGTAACATTGTAGGTGATGAAATTTCTTCTAATACAAAATTTAAGCTGTAGATAATTGTTAATGTCCCGTTCTTGAACGAACAGAAATGTATTTATGTTGTAATATTCCCAAATGATACGTTGTACATACTAAAACTAATAGCCATTTTTACCAAATTTTGCAGATGGACTCTAGATATAATATAAAAAACTTGTCAAACTTGCAATAGCGACAGAGAATGCGAATATTCTTAAACCAAATACAAGTGCGGGTAAATATTTGAGTGTAGGTACCTATTACCATATTAACTGAGTTATTAAACTAGAGGAACTACTAAGTTTTGCTAAGAACTTCCGCGCGTCTAGCTTAAATATCTTCTTACAGTCTTTATCTTACAGTCTTTAAATAATGCACAAAAATGTAGGGAATAAGTTTGGATATCAGTTCATTTGTAACACAGTTAAATTTAGGATTATAATTTTGACCCTAATCAATCATTTTACTTGCATTTCAATTAATATAGGTACTTAAATTCGATGTATTCCATTCACTTGTCGTTAGTCAATTGAGCGGTATCCTTGGAAGTCGCTTGACTACAATAAGTGGGCGGTAGTCGTCTATGTGCTACGGTAATTTATGAGGTTATCTTGATGTAAACATAGTGAGCTGTCAAAATTATCATCCTAAATGTAATAGTGTTTATTCCTTTTTATTTTTATCCGATTCCCAAGAAAGGGGATCGGTCCAATCCTGCCAACTATCGTCCCATAGCGCCGTCACCACAATTGTCTGTAAAATATTGAAGCTGATTATCAACAAAAAGCTCTTGTCTTACCTCAAGGATCATTCGCTATAGAGTAGAGTGATCCACAATACCGCTTTAGGCCAAAACGGTCTACGGGTGACCTCCTGGCGTACGTGACACATGTTTGGGGTAAGGCTATGGAGAGCCACGGTGAGTTATTGGCAATAGTTCTCCATATTGAGAAAGCCTTCGATGGACTATGGCATGCGTCGCCACTTTCGAAGCTTCCTAAATGACTACTGCCCCAATTGCGCAGCTGGATGGACAGCTTCCTGCACGTACGACAAATACGGGTCCTCTGTGACGGCCAGGCTTTCTGTTTTATGCAGGTTAATGTCGGGGAACCACAGGGACCTGTATTGACCCCAACCCTCTTTCTTGTGGTCGGTTTTCTCGGGAGGATACATTGCTATGCAGACGATAGCACCCTGCACGGAAGTTACTCAACCCGTCCAGCGGCCGGAGAACCAACGTTGAGGAGAAGAGATGGCAACTTGTGGCTGATCTCGACAGGGACCTGGACCGCATTTCCCGATGGGGATCCGAAAACCTGGTTGAGTTTAATGCCCGTAAAACACAGGCGTGTGCGTTTACAGCTAAAAATCCCCTTTCCTACCTTTACCCTCTCATCAGAATACGACGATTTCTCTTGCGGACAATTTGGGCATCTCACAAGAGTTATATTGAAAGAATTTTCGGAATAGCGAATTTTCACTTGAACTGAGCGGAATAGCGGTTACAAAAAAATATGCTGATATAAAGACTGATTTATTAATACCTACGTCAAAAAATACCAAGACTGTTTGTTTATGTTTGTTTTAAAGATAATAATTATTGTAAGTAAAATTGTGATTCTATTACAAAGCACAGTGATAGTTTGTCAAATATTTTAAACACTGTTGAATAGTCATGTTCTGCCTATTAATTTACTGTTATATGATTAGAATAATTAAATTAATAACGGTGCACAATTATTGTCAAAGTCTCATTGTTTTTTTTATATTTGGTCGTCATGTTGACTACACCCTGCCTGGTGGATATTATATTAAAAGGATACGTATTTTATAACTTGTGATTCTCTTCAAGTGAACAATACAAATTGGCAGTATTAAATTTATTTTTGCCATAGAAATTACAATAAGTGCGGTTGCAGTTCCTCTTTTCCTAATAAAAAATATTATTAAATCTTAAAGTTTTCGTTTAAACAATGTTTATTTATGACGTAACTCAGTGCCATAATAACTGTAATATTATCTACAACGCGACAACTTAGGTTGTAACGCTTATATTACAGAATATTTTCAAGAATAACGTGATATATATTACCCTTTTTTTCAAATTGAAGCCAATTTCAGGTTAAACGTTCAAATTGACAAGGTTTTTAAAACTTTTCAGACTGTTTATTAGCTATGTCAAATAATAAAGCAAGGATCGACGGTAAAAAAATTCTTTGTTTCTCGAAAATTGTATTTTTTAAGTTAAAAATCACTCTGCTGTAAAATTAGAGTTTTCACTATAACACATTATAGAAGCAAAGAGGCGATATGTCTATCAATTCGAGATTACTCGTAGTGGACGTTTAAACATTAGAACCTTCAAATCTAATAAACTTACTAACTATTAAATTCTGAGTAGTAATCACGTAGATAGATATTTTTTTTTATACGACTAAAGTGCGGCCCCACCAGATGTACCGGTGGTCACCGCAGCCTATGGACCTTCTAAGACCCCTTTTGAAGAACCCAACACTGTAGGCGTTTGGGAAAACCGAGGCAGGGAGATCATTATACAATCTAAGCGTACGCGGATTGTACCACGAAAATACTAATTTCTACTAATTCTAACTTACACTAAATTGGTTTTACAATTGACGGCCTTATAGCACGAGTCAATTCCTTACAGGCAACCTAAAAAACATGGAAACTATTATGAGACAAATTCTTTAAATTTATACTATTGCCAACTGCCCCACAATTCCCCTTGTAACGTACTACGTATCTCCTATAGGGATGCTGTGCCAGACTCCTACCGACTAAAAAACACACGTATCCTGCCTCACAGCCTACGGTTGGGAGCCCCGGGTAAGCCCTCGGAAGGATGTCCCCAGGACTCCCAACAGACCTACAGCTACCATTGCGGCCTCACCTTTTCGGGTGCTATCCCACGTCTTTGGGGGTTGTTCGGGTATTTCCCCGCTTCTTGGGGGGAAGGAGGCGTGCGTGAATCCCTCACGTCACGCTGTCGTCTAGGGCCGGCTTCTGTAAGGACGATGAGCAACCTCCTCACCGTCTTCAGGTCCCCGGTCATGGAGGCCGATAGTCTTGACGGGCGAAGACACGTGACCGCGGAACTCGGGTGGGAGAGTCCACTTTCGCTCCCGGCCCGCCGTCTCTTTCACGAGCATGACCTGCTCGCAGAAAGAGGCAGCGGAGTCCCACTTACCACCGCTAGAGTTATAAGATTATGCAATTCATTCATTTTATAAAAGGTATTTGTTGTTTGTTAATGACCTTGACTTAAAAGCTGAACTTGCAATGGCGGTCACTGCAACAATTTTGAGAATCAGGAAGTTCAGCATTACATTGTTATACATCTACATATTTTATAAAGAGTAAAAAAAAATATTTTTGTGTGTGTGTATGTTTGTAATAAAAAAACTCAAAAAGTACAGTGCTGATTTCAAAAATTCTAAATTCTTTTTGTAGGAGAAAATACTGTAGGGTAGATATGATTTGTTACTTAAGAGATACTTAATATCTCTCTAGACAAACCCATATTTTGATGATTCCTCAGTACAAACATTAATGAACTGAGAACTGAGGCCCAAGATATACCGCAATAACTCTGTAATATCGTATTCTACATATTTGGGAATTTCTTAAAATTTCTAAGAAATTCTTAACTAACTCCTTAAATAAAAATTATCAGCCCAGAGGTAGTACTTTCTGAGAATCAGACTATGCCAGTTAATGCAGGCATCTGGATTGAGGGCCCAAGTTATTTCATCATAAAAGCTTTATTTCGTGTTTAAGAAATTTTTGGCATAGTGCCCTAAGTTTAAGAAACTTTTAACTAAAGTCCCTGTAAATCTTATTTTGTTTTGCGAAGATTTAATTTTTGGGCCCTCAATCCAGATGCACACGACGTCCTACCCTACGCATACCGAGTCGCGGTCTCCACTCTATAACTCGTTTGCTCCATCGGCCGTCGGTTCTTAAACAGATGTGACCAGCCCATTGCCGCTTTACTTTGCTTATTCTGCGAGCTATGTCGACCACTTTGGTTCTCCAAGCTACGACCGCTTCCAATGTAAAAATATTTAAAAACTTATATTTGTGGAGGTGTTTAGGTATCTGCTAAAATGCAACCTCACAAGATTAATAAGGTTCAAAGATTTCTTGTTTAGTCAGAGAGTGAATGAATGATTGGCATTTAAATGAACATTTTAGTAAATTAATATCTAAAGAAAAATAATTATTTAACATGATAAATAGTGACTGAATAGAGAGTGAAAAAAAAGTGCTCAATGCTCATTAATGCAAAAATGTCCTTATTCTAAAAAAAATTCGGAGCATAACACACAGTGTTAGGGTCAGTAACCACCACACAAACAGGTCACACATTAAAACGTGGCTATAAATATTCCAGTTTTGGTTATATAGGGTCGTATTATTCGAAAATCATTTGCCTCTAAGGTTTCAAGAGTCGTTGGCTCGGTTCTCATTTTGTATTCATATTCAAATGAATACATTTTTGGGGCGTAATCAAAATCAACATACAACAGCTATAATAATTATTGGTTTAATGTAAAATAGGACCCTAAAATATATTTTTCTTCTTTTTTAGGGTTCCGGACCTAAAGGGTTAAAACAGGGGTTCTATTTTAACCTTTTGGGTCCGGAACCCTAAGGGTTAAAACAAAAGAAAAGGTTGTTTTGTTTGTCTGTCCGTCGCGAGGCTATATTTCAGGAACCGTGATAGCTAGAGAGCTGAAATTTTCACAGATGATGTATTTCTCTTGAAGCTATAGCAACAAAATACAAACGAACCGACAACAGAATAACTATATCTAATTATAAAAGGGGGCTCCCATACAACAAATGTTTTAATCCTATTTACGATAGGTATAATTATCTTTACTAAACTAAATCGCCCCCGTGAGGTTGTGCCCAATAGACTGGTAGCATTCCCCCTTTGAATACCAATACCTATAAGCTGAGAGAGAAAACTATAATCCTTTGTAGTCACAGGTCACTATAAGAAAATCTCAATATTTTACATTTTATTCTAAACTAGCTGATGCCCGCGGCTTCGCTTGCGTGAGATTTTGTTCTCGGTCGTGTTTCCAATTCCCATCGACTAAACTTGGCGGTTTTTTTAAATCTTAAACCTCTATTTTTATTTACTCACTGCTGCCCGCTTTGCCCTCGTGAATATTATTTTCCGTTTCCCACTTCCATAGGCACTTATTCCCGGAATAATAAGTGACCTAGGTATGTGTTACTCCTGACTATAATTTTATCCCTGTACTAAATTTCAGCCAGATCGGTTAAGCCGTTAAAGCGTGATTGTGAAAGAGTAACATGCAACGTTAAGCCAATTCAAGGGCCATATAGGCGTCTTGAAATATTACAACAGTGGGTAGCCACAACTTACGCATTTCCATTTCAACACGGCAATAGCGGCCGGCACCAATTACTTGGGAAAAAAACTATATGGTGAAAAAATGTGTCCTCGGATATCCTTCCGAGGGCTTAACCGGGGCTCCCAACTATAGGCTGTTGGGCATTACGTGAGGTTTTTTAGTCGGTAGGAGTCCGGCATAGTATCCATGATGGATTTTCCCTCACGTTAAAAAAAGGTGGAAAAATGTGGGTGGATACTATGCCTTTGCCTGCCTTCCTGGTACATCCTTCCGAGGGCGTACCTGGGGCTCCCGACCGTATGCAGTGGTAGAAAATGTGTGGTGTTAGCGGTAAGAGTCTGGTATAGCATCCATCAGAGATGGTAACACGGTAAAAATAATGCTTCATCTGTTCCTATGTGTGTTTGTCAAAGTCAAGAGTACCAACTGAAATTTACATCTTTTCAATTCAGAATACTGTTAAAACAGGCTTTATCATAATGAAATTTTGATGAAAACACAGATAAGAAACTACTCTGTCGTCTGTCGGCAAACTGAAAATATATTTTTTTTCCCGAATAAGATTATGTGTTGATAAATAAATAAATAATCCTACTAATATTATAAATGTGAAAGTTTGTAAAGATGTTTGGTTGAATGTTTAGATGTTTGGATGTTTGGATGTTTGATACTCAATCACGCTCTAACGGCTAAACGGATTGGGCTGAAATTTGGTACAGAGATAGCTTATAGTCTGGAATATAGTAACACATAGGGTACTTTTCATTCCGGGAATATGTTCCCATGGGAAGCGGCAACGGGAACCAAATTTCACGCGGGCGAAGCCGCAAGCATCAACTATAAATAAATAAATAATAATAAATATTCAAGGACATTTGCACACAACGCTATCTAATCCCAAAGTAAGCTAGGAATTACCTGTATATTGTTGATATTATGTAACACCTCAAACCGTCTGGAGCTCACTCCTTGCGTCCGGAGCGTTCGAGCACGGTTAGATTCGATAGGGGCTTTCTTCCGCAAACGGTTTGATTATGGAATGAGCTCCCAGCCTTGGTTTTCCGTGTTCTTCAAAGAAGGTCTAAGAAGGTTCTTGAAGGATAAACGTTCATAGGTTGTGGCTGTGGTGACCTCCAGTCCATCTGGTGGGCTGTATACTTGTCTGCCACTTTAATGGTACAAAACAGTGTTTGAGAGTTCAAATCGTAAGTTGTAAAGATAAAAGTTGATAAAGGCCAACCCTTCTTCTCATGTAATTTTGTAGGACCCAGGACCCACGCCAGACATTTTGTAGGACCAATAATCGGACCCTTATCGGATATTATCAAGTCACGTGATGGACGTGAAATGTGGGTATATAATATGCCTCTGCCTACCCCTTCGGGGATAAAGGCGTGATGATGAACCTGAACGTGATAGACAATTTCATCTTCATAAAAACAAACCAAAATTAAACGTTGTCACTTTTGCGTTTTATAAAATCCAATTCCCCGCCAAGTTAATAGAAGTTTCAATTATCATTCGTTTTATTGAAAACTGACTTTCCAGTTTCGTTTAATGAACTTCCGTTTCTTAAAATCAATTCAATTCACTTTGCATCACAACTAAAACCGAACATTGTCTGTTTTCATTGACACTTTTAGCCCCTCTCTATAAAATAGAGTGCAGAGGGGCTTATGTCCAGATTTTGTCTATGTGTCTGTTGCCTTAAACTCAATATTTCAAAACCACGTGACTTACGATACTGAAATTTTGCAGACAATAATAGCTGGTCATCTGGTCATTTTGAGAGTATACAAAATGTCAAAACAATATTTCACGTGGTTTTTAGAAGACGTGTTAGAGAGAGGCCGTCTGGTGAGACCGATCTCCCGGCTTCTCGTTTGTTTCCAAAATAATAAAACACTGAGCTAAAAGAAGTTTTGTTTTGATCGTTGTTTGAACAAAAACGGTAATTTTCATCTACACTCGAGAGCAATGAATCCGGGTCACTTAAAGAATGTTAAAAATCTCGGAAACTAAAAATGATAGGTTAATGCAATAAATTGTATTTAATAGACAATGTAATACTCCTTAAATGAAAGTAAAAAAAATATGAGTCACCATACATTTTATTAACACAAAATTACATAAAGAAAAAACTGCTGATCTCTCCTTAAAACAAAAATAGGAAACATGAAATTTTTGAACTTTATTACGATTTTCTTGAATTTTAATACTTTTTATTCCATTACTGCGTTTACGCGGTTTGGCATGCTGTACACCAAGTTCCTTATACGATTTTGGGGAATATTCTCCCATTCCTCTGTGAGAGCGTGAAAAACGCTCACGAAGCGTGATTGGGGGAGGGTTTCGTTGTTTTACGCATCTGCCTAGCTCGTCCCAAGCATGCTCGATCGGGTTGATATCCGGGCTGCGCGCTGGCCACTCCATACGAGTAATGTTCATCTCTTGAAGGTAGTCATTCACAATCCTACCTGTATGAGGTCGGGCATTGTCATGCATAAATATAGCATCCTCACCTAAATTGACCATAAATGGACCAACGTGATCATTGAGGATTTCTTCCACATATCTTACGCTAGTTAAAGAGCCGTTGTCTATGATCACCAGCTCTGTGCGACTTTCAGAAGAAATTCCGGCCCACACAAGTACAGACCCACCACCGTAGGCTACTTTTTCTTCGATGCATGCTTGCTTGAATCTTTCCCCTGGTCTTCGATACACTCTGTGTCTTCCATCGTGCTTGTAGAGCATAAATTTTGATTCGTCGGAGAACATAACTTTTGACCAATCTTCAATACTCCAATTTACGTGGCTCTGGGCATACCTTAGTCTCGAAATACGATGCCCACGCTCCAGTTTAGGGCCGTTTGCAGGTCTAAGGGGTTTTAAGTTAGATTCAGCAAGCCGACGTCTTACTGTCCATGCACTTGGGTTACTTCCTCCGAGGCGTCGAAACTGATTGGTGAGTTCAGTTCCTGTGAGAAAGAGATTTCGAAGCATGGTGTTCACCAAGTATCGGTCTTCTCGTGCTGTGGTACACCTGGTTCTGCCCGTTCCTGGTCTGCGTAGGTTAGAACCAGTTTCTTCGTAACGTCGGAGAACTCTTTGTACTGTTGACAGCGACACACCGACAGTCCTGGCTGTATCGCGCTGACTCCGGCCGGTTTCCAGCATTGTAAGTATTCTGGTGCATTCTTCAGGCGTAAGCGACATAATTTCAGCTTGATTAATGAATATAGAGCACTATCAACATGGTTTATGTACCCACATAAATGACAGATTACAAACAAAAGCAACACCAAATGCTGTAATTTCGTAGTTCCATCTTCGAAAGTGGCCCTTTTTCAAATTTGATTTTTTTATGATATAACTTTACAATAACTAAGAAGTTTTAATACCTTCATTTAAGGAGTATTACATTGTCTATTAAATACAATTTATTGCATTAACCTAGCATTTTTAGTTTCCGAGATTTTTAGGATTCTTTAAGTGACCCGGATTCATTGCTCTCGAGTGTATATACAGGGTGTGGCGTAAATAGTGGTCCAACCATCAGGGTGTGATAAACCAGGTGCCCCACTATAACATACTACAATATCATCCAAATTTACCCAAGGGTCTCAGAAAAAAATAACTTTTTTTGAAAAATCGTCCCTTTTTTGTAAAGTTGCCTGTAGATTATAGGAAAACAGCTATTTCTGATTTCTGTTTTTTTTTCTCTTAAAGCTAAATACATAAGCTATCAAAAAATAATATTGTTAATAAAATTCCACAACAAACGTTTGAAATAAATATAAGTTCATCTCAATTTTCTCTCTAATTTTCAGGTATCATGAAAATTGTTCAACGTTTTTTATAAAAAATATGTACTACACTGATGCTACCCAAACGTTTAAAAATATGCTTATGTAATATTGATTTCAAAATGATACCATGAAAGGATTTCGCATAAACAGAAACTAGTAATTTTTACTGTTAAAGTTCAAAACGGGTTAAGAAAAATGACCAAAATCAACTTACATACATCACACTTATAACGTTTTTTTCATAGTAATAGTTCATAGTCGACATTATTATTATTTATTTAAAATCTTATAACCTAGATAGCGCCCGCGGCTCCACCCGCGTGGGATTTTGTAACTATTCTCGCTTTTATTTATTTTCTATCTGAAATTCTGTTCCCATTCCATGACAAATTCCTAGCGCGTGGAACTGCGGGCGCCATCACGGTTATGATTTTTTTAAACTATCGCACCAAATGTTTAAGCTTTGTTCGGACTATTTAGTAGATGGTTTATGTGAAGTTTGCACAAAATCGATCGAGCGGTTCTTCAGTTATCACGCAAACGAAGTTGCGCGGGTCAGCTAGTAGATTTATAATTTTTTTGACTAACACCTACAGATAGATAATTTTATTATTGAAAAATTAATATTTCTGATTACTACGAAGACTTTATTCGTAAATTTAACAGAAACTACCTACCACCAGAGATATGTTAAGTAGTCCGTATTCTTAGCCTACCACTATTAACGCCATTTTTAGGGTATCGTGCCCAAAGGGTATAAATGGGACCCTATACAAGAGACTTCGCCGTACGTCTCTCCGTCTGTCTGTCCGTCACGACGCTGTATCTCGGGAACCGTGATAGCTAGAGAGCTGAAATTTTTACAGACGATGTATTTCTGTTGTGGCTGTAACAACAAATACTAAAATTTAAAAAATGGGGAATTAAGAGGGCCTCCCATACAACAAACGTGTTTTTTCCGTTTTTTGATACGGAACCCTATGTGCGAGAGTCTACCTCGCACTTGGCTGGTTTTTTTCTCTCTCATACAACGTTGTAAACTGTTAGTGTGACGGAGATGGGAAATTTCAAGGTCGTTTCCTCTTGATCGCACCTTAATTGGTCACTCATTTCATCAACTCAATACAATTGTGTAGAAATATACTGAATAATTTTTATTGTTTACCTATTCACTAAGTAATTTATTTACTATATATTTGTGCGTGTGACTTTACTCGCGTTAGTATTTTTTTTATGTAAATCTCGCCAAAGTGACGCTGCCCTCCTGATGGAAAGCCATGACAACATCTAGCGATCGATTACACTGAAACAGTGCCTGCAACTAGGTACGAAGGTCTCACCACCAAAAAATCTGCCCTACCTATTGAAACGTTTCAAAAACGGGGAATATTTGATTCCTTTTGAGAGCTTTTACTGCATTTGTTGCGTAAATAGTAAAAGTTACATAGCAATCGTGTACGTTAACGTAATCGTAGGTGAGGCCGCAGTGGTAACCAAGGTCTGCTGGGAATCATTCTTCCGAAGGCTTACCCGGGGCTCCCAACCGTAGGGAACGTGTGGTTTTTAGTCGGAATGAGCCCGGCAGTAGGCAGTGTAGGATTTTCCTCAAATTAAAAAAAGCTACTGGAAACTAATACGATAAAACTTCATTCCGCGCGCGGAGCTGCGAGCATCAGCTAGTTTTAGATAATTTCATGCACAGGGCAGGACAAAGCTAGTCTTACCTAAGCCGTGAGACGGTCTCACCCAACTGCCCCTCTGTGAAAGTGAAAGTTCACTCCGATTGACGTTGTCATTTTTGTTTTATTTCAAACTTTGATCAGATGATCCACGTGACCTATTGACGTAGTTTAATGCAACAGAGTCACAGACTACAGACAAAGTCTCGCCATAAGCCCCTCTGCACTCTATTTTATAGAGAGGGGCTAAAATAAAAAGATTTGTCGAGTTTTATCGAGACAAATGAAGAGTTCGTGTGGCTCGCCAAAACTCGACCGATGAAGCTTATTTTGTTTATGATACGTTTGTGATAGTCCAGTGCGGGTTAAAACACTAGGTTTAGAATATAGGTACTATGTTCGGCGGGACTACAGGATTTCTTTTATGCAGGTATATTTGTAGCAGCTTTTTCATTCCTCTTATTTTCATACATAGTTTTCAAAATGTCTTTCTACGTAATTTATTCATTCAGCTGCTCAGCTCGCCTTTAATGGATTCTTACCACTACGACGTACAATCAATTAGTTGACGTCTTTATCTAACTCATTTGACCTGTTTTCAAAGAATGCTTGAGAAAATTAACGTATCTCATTACCGCAGTGTAATTTGCTTTTCAAATTGTATGCCAATGTAAATGAGTAACATTACATTAGGTTGGAGACACATTTAAGACTTCAAATTGTTTGAAACACATACTACAAATTAGGCTACGTCCGCACAGGCAGGCGGCTTGCTTGGCGCCTAGCGCCTGGTGGCTTGCATCCTGGCGACTTGCTAGGATACATGGTGGCCGCACTGAAAGGTGGTTTGCGTGGTGGGTCGCTAGGTGCCTTGGTCATTTGCTTGTCGACCGACACGTTGACAATGTCACTTTCAAAAATTGCTCTAAAGCTGCTACTCGCAGAAAATTCTCTAAAATATACCATTTCACGGTCTTATCCATCATTTTGGGTGCATGACTTAAATAAATCGAGGTCAAGTCATGGGGAGTTTAATGTTTTATATAAACAATTGCGTAATTTTGACGAAAAATTTTACGAATATTTGCGTATGACCAGAGAAACATTTGATCTACTTCTCAGTAAAGTGAAAGGAAAACTAACTCATTTGGATACTCATTTTAGAAAAAGCATATCTGCCGAAGAACGACTAGTCCTTACATTGAGGTAAGTAAATGAAACTCGATATACATATTATTTTTATTTGTTCAAAAATAAAAATTAAACAGCCATTTAATCCTACTTCCTACTAATATTATTAATGTGAAAGTTTGTGAAGATGTTTGGATGTTTAGATGTTTGGATGTTTGTTACTCAATCACGCTCTAACGGCTGAATGAATCTGGCTGAAATTTGGTACGGGGATAGACTATAGTCCGGAATAACACATAGGCTAATTTTTATCCCGGGAAAATGTTCCCACGGGAAACGGGAACGGGAACCAAAATCCACGCGGGCGAAGCCGCGCGCGTCGGCTAGTATATAATAAGAAAAAAACGATTCATTTAATTATTTGTAATTGTTTATGTAAGTAATCAACGCCGAATCGCTGTCATATTCTAATTCACATTCTACTGATTGTCGAGGAGTATTTCTATTCTGTTCAGGAATATGTATAACGGGGAACGATTGTTGAATATTATTTTCTACAGCTTCAATTTCCACCAAAATTAGGTCTTGAATTTTTGATCTCAACCTTAGTTTACGCCTTAATGGAATATTTTCCATATAAGGCAAAAGACTCTCAAAAAATAATAAATCGTCGCTTTTTTCTTTGACAATTTCGTTCTCGAGAATCTCAAGCTTCTTCTTCTCTATTAGTAAAAGCTGATCATTAGTTTCGGTTCTGTTCAGACGAATTTTCTTTCTATTTGATGTTTGACTATAACTTTGAGATTCTAGAGTATCACTTGCAACTGTTTCCGTAGTAAAATTAGTCTGCACCGAACCTGAATTTTGATTCTCTTCCAATATTGTGTTGGTTGTTAGAGAATAATTGTTATCATTTTCTGTACTTAAGTTTGAATCTCTCGCGGAACTCTCGGGCTGGTTCTTCTTGCTTTTTAAAAACAATAATTGATCATAACACTGCCACGTACTTTTACATATTTTATCAGCGCCATCGCCACTCTTTGGCTTATCAACTTTTCTGCATTCTTTGAAAAAATACGCTCTCAGGTTTTTCCATCTTGCTTTTACTGTTTTGACTGAAACAAAAACCAGCAGTTATTATATTGTTCAATTATTAACTTTTTCAGATATTTGGCTACTGGAGAATCCTATAGATCTCTTGCTTTTCATTTCCGCTTAGGGCGGACTACAGTTTCTGAGATTGTAAGCGAGACATGCGACATTTTGTGGAGTACACTGAAAGATGAATATATGCCAATTCCAACTACGGAGAAATGGTACGAAATTGCCGATAAGTACTATAACAAGTGGAATTTCCCCAATTGCATTGGAGCAATTGATGGCAAACATATAAGGGTACGGTGTCCAAGCAATAGTGGATCTTTGTACTATAATTACAAGCAATATTTTTCAATTTTACTACAAGCTGTAGTTGATGCGGACTGTAAAATTATTTTAGTAGATATCGGAGCAGAGGGGCGTCAGTGCGATGCTGGAAATTTCAGAAGTTCATCTTTGTTTTACATGTTAGAAACTAATGGCCTCAATATTCCATCGGAGAAAGAAATTCGTAACACAAATATTAAAATACCATTTGTCTTAGTTGGAGATGGTGGTTATCCACTGCTGAATTATTTGATGAGGCCTTTTTCATTAAGAAATATTGATAACACAAAAACGATTTACAACTACAGACTCTCAAGAGCTCGCAGAAGTGTAGAGTGCTGTTTTGGCATAATGGCAGCAAAATGGAGAATTTTACAGAGAGCTATTGAAACCAAGGTCAATACTGCTATTTCAATTACGAAAGCTGTGTGCATTCTACACAACTTTGTTATGACGGAAGATCGATCTACGTTTCAACAGGACCCAGATTCTACTATTAGTACTAGTGCACCATTATCCACCAGGACTCAATATAGATTTTCAGACAATGCATTACAAACTAGAGAGATTTTGTTAGATTATTTTAACGGAATTGGATCGGTTACCTGGCAGAACCAATCATTGCCAGAAAACCAAATCCAACGCCATAATAATACACAATAACAGCATTAATTTTCATTTTAAAATAAAAAAATATCACATCATACACACATCACTTTTTAGTACTTGCCATCTTTTTCTGCTTCAACTGCTACCTCTTCCCACAGTTTCTTTAAGATAACAGCATTTTTGTGGAGTTCAAGAGAGGGATTCCATAGAGGTTCTCTTTTAAAAACGCTCGCAATTAATATTTCGTCCATTTTTTTTCAATTTTTATGTTTGGAAAGTAGTACCTATTGATTTGATCTGAATAATGGGCTGAAAATGCTGCTTCCCTCCGTAAAGAGGGAAAAACTCATATAAATTACTTCCCGCCTAAGGGCCGGAATGAACTTTAAAAATAGAACTGCTGTCAGCTGTGACGTGCAGTAAAAAAAAAAGTAATTAAAAAAAATCTGCGGCCATGCGCCTTTCTAAACAGCTAGTGCACTTAGCGCAAATTTCTTTGAGCGGAATAAGCTGCAACAATTACGCGGTGAGTTCCATATTTAAAATAAAAAAAGTCGACATAAATTGGCGGGATATTATTATGTGTTATTTATCTGTCTGTCACAGAATTTAAAAAAAATATGCAATAATCTTTTATGATTTGAATATTATTACCTGCTGATTTGAATATTATTACTTTTACTAGTTTTATTTTCCTCATATTCGAAATGAATAGTAGAGTGTTTAACTCAGGTAAAAGAATCAATTCCGACTCGGACAATAGCCGCCCTCGCAGCGCTCGGTCGTCTAAATACCTCGGGAAGTGATTCTTTCCCTCTCGGTTAACAATCCTCTATTTTTTCGTTCGAGAATAGATACTTCCAAAGTGGTCCCATTTTAAGGAAGTCAGGATCTGATGATGGCATCCTGGAGAAATCGAAGGGAACTTTTAACAATTGTACATCTAGAGCGTTTGTAATTTTTTTTTATTAAGGGCTTTAAAGTAGTACAACTTAATGAAAGTCTGGAGTCGATCTGATGATGGAGACGAAAGACAGTAGAGAAAATTCCCTAACAATATACAGCAGTTACTTTGTGTTTGGGCTTCATTAATTTGTACTGTCGAGAACTTTACAGCTAGATAGATAGATTTTCAGTCTACACGTCACTGAAAATTGTGAAAAAAAAAATAACCAAAAAGAAACCGACTTCAAACAAAACTAAAAACTGAAAAATAAAATGTACCTACTTAGCACAAAGTTAGTATATTCTGATTTATCAGATATCAATAAATATAATACTGAAGTTTGTGCCAATATGACTATGAGAGAGAGAGAACCTAAGCCTACATAGTTTTACTGGTATAACGTGATATCTCATAAATCAGAATATACTAATTTTGTGCTAAGTAAATTTTATTTTTCAGTTTTTAGTTTTGTTTGAAGTCGGTTTCTTTTTTGTTATTTTATTTTAAATAGGTACTATTAATGTTATTATATTATCAATAAATAGTGTAGATAAATAACTAGTTTTATTTTCCTCATATTTGCAATTAAAAGTAGAGTGTTTAACACGGATAAAAGTATCAATTTCGATTCGGACTATAACGTCTAAATACCTCGGGAATTGATTCATTCAACCCTCGGATAACATCCGCAATCAAAATGCCTCGCGCCTGGCGACAAAAAACCAACATGTTTGTTTACTTGGATACACGCTAAGCTACTCACTAGGCGCCAAGCGCGCAGTGCGGCCGGTCGCGAACATTCAAGTATGTTCGTTTTACTAAGCGACTCGCTAGGTGACTCGCTAGGCGCTAGGCACCAAGCAAGCCGCCTGCCTGTGCGGATGCGTGGGGGGTCGCTAGGTGCCTTGGTCATTTGCTTGTCGGCACGTTGACAAGATGTCACTTTCAAAAATAGCTCTATACTGCTCTATATTGGGCTCATACATATGATCATGCCTTTTATCCACGACGGGGTAGACAGAGGCATTTTAGATGCCCACATTTCACCTTTGAGATTTTGTCCCACGTAATAGGTGGTGAGCCGTATTGCCATGTTGATATGGACAGGCGCAGGCAAGGACTGCCAGCAGTGCCAGCTGTTAAAAATTTTCAAGCCGCCTAAAAAGACCCTCAACTTGGCTTAGGTACTGCCTCGACTGCTATTTTACTGGCAACCGGGACCAAGGGCTTTTCGAAGCACGGAAAATAAATGTCACACAGTGGTCACGAGACGGTCACCCATCCATGAACGGCCACAGTAAATGTTGCTTACTACAGTGATCGCTTACACAACACTGAGTCCGAGGGGCCACGAGCGCTTCATATTGGGTTCATGACATAAATAAGACACGGTCAAGTCATGGGGATTTTTATGTTCTATATAAGCAATTGCATAATTTTCACAAAAAAAATTACGAAGATTTGCGTATGGTCAGAGACACATTTGATCTACTTCTCAGTAAAGTTAAAGGAAAATTAACTCATTCGGATACCTACTTATCTATTTATGACTAGCTGTGTCCGCGACTTCGTCCGCGTAGAATGTAATGAAAAAATTTAGTTTATTTAGTTTTTTTTTCTAAAATAAAAGTAGCCTAAGTTAATACTTATTACATAAGCTATCTGCCAGTGAAAGTCCCGTCCAAATCGGTTCAGCCGTTCCAGAGATTAGCCGGAGGCCAGAACAAACAGACAGACAAAAAATTTAAAAGTATATATTTTGGTATGTGTACCGTAATACATTCATATGCATGCAGTAGAAAGCGGTTATTTTAATATTACAAACAGACACTCCAATTGAATTTATTTGTATGTATGGATGCGATTAATATTTCGTATATTTTTTTCTTCAAAATGCCTCGCGCCTGGCGACAAAAAACCAACATGTTTGTTTACTTGGATACACGCTAAGCTCCTCGCTAGGCGCCAAGCGCGCAGTGCGGCCGGTCGCGAACATTCAAGTATGTTCGTTTTACTAAGCGACTCGCTAGGTGACTCGCTAGGCGCTAGGCGCTAAGCAAGCCGCCTGCCTATGCGGACGTAACCTTAG
Organism: Miltochrista miniata; assembly: GCA_933228765.1. Classification (NCBI taxonomy): domain Eukaryota; kingdom Metazoa; phylum Arthropoda; class Insecta; order Lepidoptera; family Erebidae; genus Miltochrista; species Miltochrista miniata. Next base: position 4,370,890 of record OW121754.1, on the reverse strand, counting down.
AGATAGTTCAGATAGAACCTACATACTAAATTCGCTGAGGCTACGCACTCATAGACAACTCATTTACAGACACGAGGTCAGGTCTCAACCGAATTTTCGATACTGATTTGTGTGCGAGTGTATATGTAGCAGATAGGGTAGGTGTGAAAAAAAAGTAGGTACATACATGAGTTTTCCATCATACAGTCATACATACATGCCAAGTGAAAGAAATGCCCTTCTTTGCTTTCATTCATTCAGTTCTACTTATTTACTAGTGGCATCACGCTGTTCCGCCCACCTAAAAGTAGACGCGGAATTTTCAAAAACCGTTTAGTAGCCTAATGTAGAGAAATAAATCATTTTATATAGAGCCAGAATATGAGACTTTACTGCGTGAGTGGAGTCGCGAGCATCATCTAGTACTTCATAGCATCCGTTCATCATTCAAGTATTTGATTAAACTAGTAATAATAGTATAACTAACAAGTGAATTCTTTAAATAAAACCGGCCAAGTGCGAGTTGAACTCGCCCATGAAGGGTTCCGTAGCAGCAAGTAACATAATATAAACGTTCTTGTAGTTCGTTGTAACTTTCCTTGATGTTTTAACACGTTCGCAGTGATAGTGATTTTTCTAGGCGAAAATTGCGATTTATTAAGCTACCAACTCGATTTCGTTCAAACTAATTATCGTTGGTAGATTTTATGGCAATGTACATTATATATTTTTTTTAGATTTATCATTCTCTTAGTTTAGAAGTTAGAGGGGGGGGGGGACACATTTTTCCACTTTGGAAGTGTCTCTGCGCAAACTATTCACTTTAAAAAAAAAAAATGTTAGAAACGTCAATATCATTTCTTTCTATAGATGGGTATGAAATACACGTATGGGTTTGATGAAAAAAACATTTTTGAGTTTCAGTTCTGAGTATGGGGACCCCCAAAATTAACTGCTTTTTTACTAGTTTTATGTACAGCGGGGCGACTTTATTCCGCTGGGCGACGGCACCTAACCAACTAGGTGACTGGGGTTGGTGGTGGACCACACCAGGTGCGGTTACACAGGTTGCCGGGTTAGCGGCACAAAACACAAACACAAATAAAAGTCACTGTGAAAGTTCTTACCGGTCACTAGGTCGGAGGTTTATTACTAATACTGGTATAAAACAATACTGTTCCTAATCCTATCCTATTCTTCCTGGCTATCCTTTTCTTCCTGGCTATCCTTTTCTTCCTAGTATTCTTGCTGTTTCTTCCTGTTTTCCTGGTTTCCTTTTCTTCTTGTTGTTCCTGTGGTGCTGAACTGTCGACTGAATGTCGGTACAAAAGTGACGTCTGTATTTATACATTTTTGGCCTAAGCTGTGATTCGCTATTAATTACGTCCAATCACAGCTCCTACATAATAGCCTATCAAAAACGCGAAATTATACAATTTTAGTGCAAAATCTTTAAGGCACCTCCCGCAAACTTTACCGTAACGTGAGCCGTTGCGCAACTATGAGCTTTATTGACAATGTTTCCATACATTTACTCTATAGGCACCTCTCGCGAACTTTACCGTAACGTGAGCCGTTACGCAACTATGATCTTTATTAACAATATTTCCATACATTTAGTTCTATACAAATCAAATATGTTATGGAAATTCAAAACTATTTACAAATTGCTATTACTATAAATGAAATATCGAAAAATACTATTAAAAACATTCAAAAATGGAATAAAAACCTAATAATTGAACGTATCCTATGCTATAAGACCTATAATATTCTATTTACATGTTTCTATGTGTAGTCCCCGCTGTGACCCGAAGTGTTGTCCCGTACATTTCTCCCGCCGTGCAGACTATGTTGCATCGATCTTCCGGTACGGGCACGACGTCTGTAGACACTGGCAGCACCACCAGCTTCTTCACCGGCCGCCGCAGAACGCCTCCCTTGGTTGCGATGTCCACTGTTCGCACTATGTTGTCTGGACCCGGATACGTAGCGATGACTCGGCCACGGATCCACACGTTGCGAGGAAGGTTTGCGTCGACTATCTGTACGAGGTCGTTGATCTGTATGGGTTGACCTCGTTCGTGGGGCTCCCGCCGGTGTTGAAGCTCAGGCAGGTACTCTCAAATCCAGCGAAGCCAAAATAGGTCTGCTAGCCGTCGAGAAGCGCGCCAGCTTGACCTCGATGCTGTGTCTTGCTCGCTGAATGTCCCGGGCTGCGGTACTCGCCCCTGACCCCCCAGTAAGAAGTGATTGGGAGTTAGGGCTTCTGGATCTTCTGGGTTCACTGACACATGCGTCAGCGGTCGACTGTTGACTGTGTACTCTGCTTCTGTTAGTAATGTTGAGAGTACTTCTTCTGTAGGTGCGCGCTCATGTAGTGTAGCTGTCAGCGCCTGTTTGACTGACCGTACTAATCTCTCCCAGGACCCACCCATGAATGGGGCCCCAGGTGGAATGTACCGCCAGTTGACTGTCTTCTTAGCTGCTTCTTCTTGTGTCGCTTCGTCGATACTGCGTCGGAGTTCTCTGTCAGCACCCTTGAGGTTGGTGCCGTTGTCTGACCAGATTTCTGTAGGACGACCACGACGAGCCATCATTCTTCTTAACGCCATCACCGCAGAGTCTGTGTTGAGTGAGGCGGCGACTTCCAGATGCACGGCCCGAGTGGTGAGACACGTGAATAGTGCTACGTATCTCTTCTGGCGACTTCTTCTGACTGTCACGGTGAGAGGCCCGAAGTAATCGACCCCTGTGTAGGTGAAGGGCCGCTTGTGGTGGGCTAGACGACACGCTGGCAGGTTTCCTGTTCTTGGTTGAGGCGGAGTCTGAGTCTTCATTCGGCAGAACAGGCAGCTTCGGAGTAGAGTGCGTGTGATGGGCCTCAGTCGTAGCACCCAGTATTGCTGTCTGCACTCGTTGACTGTGGCTTCGACACCGGCGTGATGCAGCTGACGATGTACTGCCTGGACCCAGAGTTTAACTATTGGGTGCCCGCCATCAAGGATCATGGGATTCTTCAAGTCTTCTGTAACGTCTTGAACTGCTTGGATGCGGCTTCTCAGTCGGATGGTTTTATTTTCATAAACTGTGCTCAATTGTTGAAGACGGCTGTTCCTGTCCATCGGCTTGCTATTCTTCAAGTTTTCTATGTCGACGGCGAAGGAGTCTTCTTGAGAGGCACGCATCAGTAGATCTTCAGCTTGTTTGAGATCTTCAGCAGAGACTCGAAGAAACTGTCTATTTGAAGGTGACGCTATTTTCTTCACCTTGGGCTGTCTTGTGATGGACTTCTTAGACTTTGTCCATGTAGAGTCCTCTTCTCTATTCTTCAGTGTTCTCTTGTAGCAGACCACCTGTTTGTTGGGTCTGCACAGTTCTATAAATTGCAGGACTCTTGCTGTGGTGTACCGGAGTCTGTCCCAGTTGGAGAATCGAGAGACATCCGGTAGGCTGTTGGAGAGCTTCTGTTCTAGTTTCTGTGTGACGTGGTGAGTCTTCTCTTCACCCGTAGACTGTTCTGTTTTTGCTGTTGTCGATTCTGTAGGCCAAAGGTTCTCGGTCTCGTAGAGGAAGTCCGGTCCTTTGTACCAGCGATGGTTCTTCGTGAAGTCTGCTGGGACGTCTCGTGTGGCATCATCTGCTATGTTCATCTCCGTGGGCACCCAGCGCCATTCGTTGACTGTTGAGCTTTCTTCTATAGCTGCTAGACGGTGGGCCACGTAAGGTTTGTAAGAACGTGAGCCAGTTCGTACCCAGGTGAGCACTGTTTTGCTATCGGTCCAGAACACCTTGCGGTCTGGTTTTCTCTCGTGCTCTTCTATAACTGTTTCTGCAAGTCTTGTCCCCATGACCGCTGCCTGTAGTTCCAGCCTTGGGATCGACGTTAACTTCAGCGGTGCCACCTTCGCCTTGGCCATGACGAGTGAGAGCTCGACTTCTCCATCGGCGTTTTCTGTTCTCCAGAATAAGACTGCGGCGTATGCAGACTCGCTGGCGTCGGTGAAGACGTGAAGCTGTAGCGAAGTGGCGTTACTGTAGTGGAGATACTGTCGCGGGATTGTCACATCTCTTAGACTGTTCAGGTGACCCATCCAATTCTTCCACTGTTCTGCATCCCAAGTTGTGCCTCTGCGCCATACTTCTTGCAGCAACTGCTTGGCTCGTATGGTGACAGGTGACGCGAAGCCCAACGGGTCGAAGAGGGACATTACTATCTTCAAAGCTTCTCTTTTCGTCGGCGTTCTACCTTCGAGGAGCTTCGGTGGGATGCGGGCGAGGCTAAGGTTGAACGTGAGTTCGTCTGTGTGCAGCTTCCAAACCACGCCCAGCACCCTTTCTGTGTTTTCTTCTGATCTGTAGAGTTCCAGATCTTCTATGTTCTGTTGTTCACCGAGTGCTTCGAGTAGAGCTGTTGAGTTTGATTTCCACTGTTTGAGCTCGAAGCCGGCCTGTAGGTGAACTTTTCTAACGCCTGTCGCGATGCGTATAGCTTCTTCTGTACTCTTGAAGCTGTCCAAGTAGTCATCGACGTAGTGTTTTTTTATAATCGCCGCTGCTGCTTCTGGGCGACTGTGCTGGTGTTCTGTAGCATTCAAGTTCTTGATGTAGATTGCTATTGACGGAGAACTTGATGCACCGAAGATCAACGAAGTCATTCTGTATTCTTCTGGAGGTTGGTCGTCTCGTCGACTGCCGCGCCATAGGTATCGGAGTGTGTCTCGGTCTTCTGGTCGTACTTTGACTTGCATGAACATTTCCTTGATGTCAGCTGTCACGGCGATCTGGTGTTGACGGAAGCGCATGATGACACCAGGTAGAGACTGCAGAAGATCTGGACCTTTGAGCAGCATGTCGTTGAGTGAGATTCCTCTTGTCTTGGCAGCAGCGTCGTGTACTACTCGAAGTTTGTCTGGCTTCATAGGGTTCACGACGGCGAAGTGAGGCAAGTACCAAGTCTTGCCCGGCGCTGTTTTCTTCGGAGCTGGTTCGGCGTACCCCTTGGAGATCAGAGCTTCCATCTGTTCTGTGTATTTCTTGGTCAGCTCTGGGTCTCTGTCTTTTTTCTTCTCTATGTTAAGGAGACGCTTCAACGAGTTGTCGTAGTTGTCAGGGAACTCAATTTCTTCTTTTCGCCAGAGGAGACCGGTTTCATATTGACCTGTTGATGTCTTCTTGGTGGTCTTCTCTAGGATTCGAAGAGCCTTGACTTCAGGATCTGACTTCGGCTTCTTGGGGTTGAGGCAGAGCGCGTCCATCTCGAAGTACTGTTTCATCAATTCTTCAAGTTCATCTTGCGGTTTTTCTGTGAGGTGTGACACGATGTCGATGCTTCTCCCGATGGTGTTGCTGTGAGTGCCGTGCAGGACCCAACCCAGTGGAGTAAGAGAGGCCACTGGTTGATCTTGTCGACCTCTTCTTGTTTCGGATGACAGCAGCAGATGCCAGTTGTCTTGACCGATGAGTACTCTGGGTCGCACCTTTTCATAGGTGAGCTGCTCTTGAAGGTCCTCTAGATGCTGGCATCCTTCGAGCAGACTCGCTGGAACTCGCTGCGATGAAACTTGGAGATTTGTAATGGTACGTGCTTGAATTTTCTCTTGGTGCCCGTTGATGCCTCTCAACTGTATGTTGACCCTTCTTGACGTTGATTCTGTAGTCTTCAACTCGTTGATGGCTTCTATCTTGAGGGTTTCTGAAGGCCCTCTTGCTCCGATGCGATCTGCTATAATGCTGTCGATCAAAGTGACCGTTGACCCGTCGTCCAGCAAGGCGAAGGTCTTCACTGTAGCTCTCGGTCCTTTGACTGCTATTGGTATGATCTTCAAGAATGATTGCTTCTTTTGGCGGAGACTATGAGTCCAGGCTGAGTTGATGGCTTCTGTAGTGTCTTCGCTCTTCGCTGTTGGCCCGCTCGAAGTTTTGTTGTAGTGCAGCATCCTGTGGTGTGAGTACTTGCACTCGTTGACACCGCACTCCTTGGCCGGACAGCTGTGAGTCTTGGTTCTGTAGCGAAGACACCGGAAACAAAGGCGCTTGGCTTTGGCTATATCCCATCTTCTATTTACATCAGCGGACTTGAACTGTTTGCAATCAGTTGAAGTGTGCCCCGTTTCTTGACATATGGGACATCTCGGTATACTCTTCTGTTTCTGTTCAATATTCTGTTCTGTACTATCTGTCACAGTGTGTATCTTCTGTGACCTCTTCTGTAGTGGAGTGTACGGTACGGCCTGTTCAGGTAATGCGTACCGTCCGCATAGCTCAGCTTCTTTTTTGAGGAATTTTTCTATTTTCATGAGTTCAGGTTCACCCATCGGCGCTGTACTGGCGAAGTCGTAGAATCTGAAGCGCAGCGTAGGTGTGAGCTTGTCGACGACTGTCTTCGCTATTTCTGGGTTGTACATGTAGTTCATACAACCCAGAGTCTTCAATGTCGCTACGCTGTTGGAGATCTTCGTCGCGAAGATGCAGATATCACGAGGCGATTCTGTTAGTCTTGGTAGGCCTCGGATTGCTTCCATCTCCACCATGGCTATAGATTCTGGTCTTCCGAATCTTGAATCCAGGGTCTTCACTATGTCGGATGGGTGCGCGCTGGTGATCAGTTGAACTGCTTCTTTAGCCTTCCCCTTGAGGTTCCTCCGTAGTCTGTTGGTATTTTCTACTGCAGAGAACATGTGCTCCGTCTCGTAGTAGGCGGCGCGGAAGGGTAACCACTCTTGATGTGACCCGTTGAAGAAGGGCAGCTCTATAAACTTCGGGCGCTGTGCGGCTTTGACAGCGCCGGTGATTGCTGCGGCTAGTTCAGCGAAGTCTGGTTGGGCTCCCGCCGGTGCTGACCGTGGGTGCCGTGGCTGTGAGTGGCGTTCTTCTTTATGCTTCTCTGGGTTCTTCTTCAATACGGAGGGCTCGGCTGGTTGGTCCTGTTCATTGTTGACCGTAGGTTCGGGCTGCTGTTCGTGGGTCTTCAACCAGTGGTCGACCCGTTCGTTGGCTTCTGACTCGCTGCTGAGTGAGGTCTCGTCTTCCTCTTCATAAGATTCCTCGGCTTCTATTGTTTCTAGTCGTGCTGCAGCTAGCTCCACTTGAAGGCGCAGGAGGTCTTCTTTAGCTTTTGCCAGTCTATACGTCCTGCGTTTGCTGTTTGTTGACCCATCCCCTCTTCGGCTTGAGGCGGCGCGGTCTTCGTTGTTGCTGTAGGTTGACCCCTCTCGCCCCCCTCTTCGGTCGGGGGCCGGGCGGTCCTGTAGTCTGCTCGGCAATAGCAGACCCGTGCGAAGTGACCCCTCCCTACCCCCTCTTCGGTCGGGGGCCGGGCGGTGCTGTTGTCTGTGGAGTGACCCCTCCCTCCCCCCTCTTCGGTCGGGGGCAAGGCGGTCTTGTTCGCTGTGGAGTGACCCCTCCCTACCCCCTCTTCGGTCGGGGGCCGGGTGGTCCTGTTCGGCGCTGTAGAGTGACCCCTCCCTCCCCCCTCTTCGCTCGGGGGCCGGGCGGTCCTGTTGTCTGCTCGGCAATAGCTGACTTGGTACACCTTTCGGCAGTGAAGGTGCGTCTATAGTGGGCACCCTCCTTTCCGCAGTCGGTTTTCTTCCGGCACGTGCGGCGAGCGGCGCGGCGATGATTGCAGTCGAAGTCAGTCGGGCGGCGGCGGCGGAGGCAGCAGTGGCGGCGGCATCGGCTAAGACGGCGGCGACACACGGCGGCGGCGTGGATTCTGGATGCATGGTGGGCTCCGATGTCACGGGGGCCCCTATCACTGTAGCACCAGTAGCGCCAGTCCTCGACGAAGTGGCAGTGTCCCTCGAAGATGGCGGTGTCTGTTCCACCCGCTTGCGGCCTCTTCCTTCTGACCGGGTGACCGGCATCCTGGTAGTGGTCCCCACAGTATCCGGCGGCGAAGGACCAAAATGTACAGCGGGGCGACTTTATTCCGCTGGGCGACGGCACCTAACCAACTAGGTAGCTAGGCACGCCCCACTGTACTGGTGAAAGCGTGTGACCCAGATCCACACTTTCCTTGACTGGGGTTGGTGGTGGACCACACCAGGTGCGGTTACACAGGTTGCCGGGTTAGCGGCACAAAACACAAACACAAACACAAATAAAAGTCACTGTGAAAGTTCTTACCGGTCACTAGGTCGGAGGTTTATTACTAATACTGGTATAAAACAATACTGTTCCTAATCCTATCCTATTCTTCCTGGCTATCCTTTTCTTCCTGGCTATCCTTTTCTTCCTAGTATTCTTGCTGTTTCTTCCTGTTTTCCTGGTTTCCTTTTCTTCTTGTTGTTCCTGTGGTGCTGAACTGTCGACTGAATGTCGGTACAAAAGTGACGTCTGTATTTATACATTTTTGGCTGTGATTCGCTATTAATTACGTCCAATCACAGCTCCTACATAATAGCCTATCAAAAACGCGAAATTATACAATTTTAGTGCAAAATCTTTAAGGCACCTCCCGCAAACTTTACCATAACGTGAGCCGTTACGCAACTATGAGCTTTATTGACAATGTTTCCATACATTTACTCTATAGGCACCTCTCGCGAACTTTACCGTAACGTGAGCCGTTACGCAACTATGATCTTTATTAACAATATTTCCATACATTTAGTTCTATACAAATCAAATATGTTATGGAAATTCAAAACTATTTACAAATTGCTATTACTATAAATGAAATATCGAAAAATACTATTAAAAACATTCAAAAATGGAATAAAAACCTAATAATTGAACGTATCCTATGCTATAAGACCTATAATATTCTATTTACATGTTTCTATGTGTAGTCCCCGCTGTGACCCGAAGTGTTGTCCCGTACATTTTATATAAAAATCTTGATGCGGTTTACAGAATACATCTACTTACCAAAATTCAACAGCAAAGGCCTTAAAGTTTCGGAGAAAAGTGGCTGCGACACACGGACTGTCTGACAGAGAGACATGACGAATCTATAAGAGTTCCGTTTTTGCCATTTGGCTACTTAGCCCTAAAAATACAGTTAAACTTGCTGGTCATTCATGCAAAACTTAACTAAAAAAAAAAGTAGATATCATAGGATGTCGAGTTAATAAATGTAGACATGTTCAATAATTCTAATCTCATTATGATTAAAGTTAAATTCGATTGAAGTGTTTTTTTTTACTTTCGACATTTAAATTATATGTCAATTAAATTAAATTATATGACATAGGTAATTAACATTTCAAGGTTATATTCATAGATTTTTGCCAGTGCATTTACGAGTGGAGTGAAGTTAGACAGATTTCACCAAAATTACTGGGCTTTTTGCCCCACTTTAGTAGCTCTAATAAAACGCAAAGGGAAAGTTTCTCAAATAACAAGTGAGTAAATACCTGCACACATTGTATATTTTTTTAATTCTTTCCACCATTCGTACAGTAAAAGATCTTTTCACGCTCTATCGGCTGAACGAACTCACCAAAATTTGGTGCAGTAATAGATTGAATAACACTTCAGCTACTTTTTATTCATGAGGTTTTTATCAATGAGGAAAGATTAGATTGTTTGTATATCTGTTTGTATATCTGTTTGTTTACGATGAACAGGCTCCGAAACCACTGAAACGATTTGAAAATTTATTTTTCATTTCTCATACTCGGAAAATAGTGTTTTCTTGATCTGACTATTGGGTGGAAAATGCTGTTTCCCTCCCTGGGGAGGGAAAAACTCATACAAATTACTTCCCACCCAAGGGCCGGAATGAACTTTAAAAATAGAACTGCTGACAGGTCAGCTGTGATAGTAAAGAGATTTGTGTAAAAAAAAAATTAAAAAATGCTGCGGCCATGCGACTTTCCAAACAGCCAGTGTGAACTTAGCGAAAATTTCTTCCGGCCCCATACACGTACAATAATATTGATCAATGTAGCAATAAATTGAACATATTACTGAGGTTTGAACAGACTATATTCGGATGGAAATAAATATTTAATCAATATTGTACGTGTATGGGGCCGGCCGCAGTTCCATATTTAAAATTTAAAAAGTCAACATAATGTAGTTGTTATTATTTTATCTGTAACAGAATTCAAAACAATTGGTAATAATGTTTTATGGTAAGGTTTGAATCTTATTATTAGTTTTATTTTCCTCGTAATTGAAATGAAAAGTAGAGTGTTTAACTCGGGTAAAAGAATCAATTCCGACTCGGACTATAGCCGCCCTCGCTGCGCTCGGGCGTCTAAATACCTCGGGAATTGATTCTTTCCACCCTCGGTTAACAATCTACTATTCTGTAGGGAAGCTACACTTGAGTGATATAGGCTATATTTTTTCATTTCTCATACTCGGAAAGTAGTGTTTTCTTGTTCTGATTATTGGGTGGAAAATGGGAGTTTTGGCGCGAACACGAAAGGACTCGTACATTATTTCGTGTTGTAATTTTTCAAAATTAGTGTATTTATGAGTATTTATGTTTAATAATGGTGAATTCTTAAACATAAAAGTTTCAACAACGTGCACAAGTGTTGGAAAGTGATAAAACGAAGTGATACGCGACTTTTTTGTACCACCAAACTCCAAAGACAACTCTTAGTAAAGTACCACCGCTTTACTTGAGTACAAAATTTGTCCAAACTGGAACATACATGAATACGCTGATAATAAAAATAATTATTAAGAAAAAGATATATTACACTTACACTGCTATTTGCAAGATTCTCAACATGAAAAGGATTGATTGATATTTTCGATATATAATTGACTTGACATTGGCATACTCTCAAGCCGAGAAAGTCCAAGATATAAGGAAAAGAAGAAGAAGGGTGGAAAATGCTGTTTCCCTCCCTAGGGAGGGAAAAACTCATACAAATTACTTCCCACCCAAGGGCCGGAATGAACTTTAAAATAGAACTGCTGACAGGTCAGTTGTGATAGTGAAGAGATTTGTGTAAAAAAAAGAAATGCTGCAGCCTTGCGACTTTCTAAACAGCCAGTGTGAACTTAGCAAAAATTTCTTCCGGCCCCATACACGTACAATAATATTGATCAATATAGCAATAAATTGACCGTGTGTGGGTATTATTGAGGTTTGAACAGACTATATTCGGATGGAAATAAATATTGTGGCAATATTATTGAGTCAATAATATTGTACGTGTATGGGGCCGGTAATAATCTCTGCAACAATTACGCGGTGAGTTCCATATTTAAAATTTAAAAAGTCGACATAATGTAGGTAGTTGTTATTTATCTGTAACAGAATTCAAAACAATTGGTAATAATGTTTTATGGTAAGGTTTGAATCTTATTATTAGTTTTATTTTCCTCGTATTTGAAATGAAAAGTAGAGTGTTTAACTCGGGTAAAAGAATCAATTCCGACTCGGACTATAGCCGCCCTCGCTGCGCTCGGGCGTCTTAATACCTCGGTAATTGATTCTTTCCACCCTCGGTTAACAATCTACTATTACCATATTCCCTTGGGAACGGGAAGTACGCGGGTGAAACTTCATTCTTTAAAATATCACCAGCGTAGTTTCCCTCCCCGTGGGAATATAGGAATAAAATAAAGCCTATATCAGCCGTGCATAGTGTAGCTTTCCAAAAGTGAAAGAATTTTTCAAATCAGTTCAGTAGTTTAGGAGCCTATTCGATACAAACAAACAATCAAATATTTCCTCTTTATAATATTAGTAAGTATAAATAGCGTCGTCGATTCTTCTCAAGGCGGAACTCCAAAAGTTACGGCAATTTAGAAAATAAACATAATGACTAAATATTTTTTATCGTAATTGTGCGACACTTCATCACGAGTCTCGGTGTGTTGACTTAAATGATTTAAATTAAATAAAACAAATTCAAGTTTATTTAAGTGTGGTAGTAAACTTTGACACCTTAGCACGCTTAGTATTCAAGTGACATAATTCATGATGGGCTTAAAATGAACTAAAAAAACTGCAATAGGTACCTACTTGCGTATTAAAGCGACATAGTCACTACGTCGGCCGCTTTAAATTCATGATGGGCTTAAAATGAACTAAAAAAACTGCAATAGGTACCTACTTACGTATTAAAGCGACATAGTCACTATGCCGGCCGCTTTAAATAGTGTCCGCCCAAAATATACAGGAAGCACAGAAGTTTACAATGTGAGGGTGGGGTAAGGATGGTAAGGGGGTCCCACCAAAGTCTAGGGAGCACGAGACTTATCCAACAAGAAGTGTTTACCGGCTGACAAATGGACGAGCTCAAGCGTAGTATAGCGTCCTGGGACATCCTTCCGAGGGCTTACCTGGGGCTCCCAACCATAGGCTGTTGGGCGTTACGTGAGGTTTTTTAGTCGGTAGGAGTCCGGCATAGCGTCCATGAGGATTTTCCCGCACGAAAAAAAAAGCGTAGTATAGCATACATAAAGGCCCAAATTAGAAAAATCATAAGCATTTTTTTGTGGTTATTTCTGAACATAATTACTAATGATAGATTCTGTTAACTGAAATGTAGGAATGACAATGACTAGACAAATTCATAGGTAAGTATTCGGCGCCATTTCCACTCAGTGTTTATCGTTTCTCTTCTAATTTCAAGAACTATCAAGACAATCGTTCCACATCAATCAAAACTGTAAAAGTAAGAAGATGTAGGATGATTTTGAAAAGCCGTCAATTTAATAATAGTAATCTCTAAAACATTTGTTGTCATCAAAAAAACAAGTGTGTGCTTGCAACCTTTACGCGCGATTGAAGTAAAACTTCTAAATATAACATTTGATGTAAGCGTAAGCGATAGTAAGCGTTACTTCCGTCGGAAAAAAATCTGAGTTACACCCAAGTCGCGCCTAACAAGTTTTACTTCAAAAATAATTCCTCCGATTGGAAACGAACACAAAGTAGTAAGAAAAACCGACATAGATTACAATTACAATTTCATAGATCTATAATAGGTACCTACTACAATAAAATTGTGAAGTGGTCGTGTCGATACAATGACGCTAATAAAACAACAATAAGCAGGTTTTGTTCTATTAACGATACTCAGCATTTTCTTTTTTTTTTTAATTCTTGTGTGTTTGTCTATTTACCTGTTATTCCATATGTCTGCTTGTTCGCGATGGTCGCAAATAGTACTGAAGGGAAGTTGACGCACTTTTTTTAACAGATAGATCTTGGTCAGACTCAAAATCTTACGTTCGTTTTTAATTACAATCGGTTAAGTTACAGCGGAGTTATAAATAAAAATTAATTAATCAAGTATGAATTTCCGTGCGATCATTATTCCTTTGGTCGCGATAACCGACATCCAGATAGGCAGAGCCGCGATCATCGGCTAGTCTATATCCATACTTCAATACTAATATTGTAAAGAGGAAAGATTTGATTGTTTGTTTGTATCGAATAGGCTCCGAAACTACTACCCGTTCGCTCTAACTTTGCCGCTGGCGCACAGTGGGACGTCCCATACATAAAAATAAAAAAATCAACATAAAGTGAGGTAGATTTAAAATATAGGTAAGTTAACATAGATAAATACCGTCAATAAATAACATAAATTAATGGATATAACCCTCCTGGTTAATGAGTTATCACTCAGTGAAGTTTGTCGTGCAAATATCTTGTCATTCACTACGTTAATAAGTGCATCTAACAACTAATAATTACGAAGTTCTTGTTGTAAGCTGTATTGTTCTAAGTTTTGAATTTTACTACGGAGGACGTAACTGATCGTAAATAATATACAATAATATAAAATCACGATTTAAAAGTTCGTAAAAGACGATGTTAAAGTAGATACATAATGAAACAATTTTTTCTACTTTGACGAGAGTTTTAAAAAATACATCAAAAACCCTTTCTGTAAATGTTATTATTCCGAGTTCAGTTACTTGTCTACTGTTACAGGACAGTATTTTTTTCTGCGGAAACTGGCAGACCTGATAATTATTTGCATTTTTTGGGATCAAGTCAACCTATTAAAAATAAAGACCGTTACGAAACTTGCCTTCTGAGTCCTAAAATCGAAAAACTTTTAGTGGCGATTAAAATACTGGAACTATTGCATAACTGCATGGCCCCCATCAAAACAGGAAAAATAAAGATTTTTCCTCTTCAGCAAACCCTGGCATTATATTTAGACTTAAATTTATCAAAGAGGAAGTATAGTATTTTATGATTAGTGGTAAACACACTGCACCCAGACTGCTTTCCTATTACTACAAACTAAAACAATACAAAGACGGCATTGTTCCTGAAAATATTCTTTATTTTTTTGTTTTTTTTAGTCTGCGGTAATCAAATACGGACCATTACAAGTTTGGTCTCTCCTCGTTACATTTGTGGATCAGATGCTTTGAATGTTCGTTACAGACTTCCTTTAAAAACGTGGCAAATTAAAGCTGAAAAAAACCTGAATTTCTCGATAGAAAAAGAGCTAGCCCAGCGGCATTCAAGTCCCAAATGGGGTTGAATTTTGATATTCCTAAGCCAGGTTATGGTACAACAAACAATGGCAATACCGCTCAAACATTTTAGGTAATGCCAACTTATCATCAAACTTAACAGGGGTTAATGATAATTTAATAATAATTTGAATATAATTTTGAGAGTGATTGCTAGTGGAGAAAAAATAAATATGGAAAATTTCAAAAATACTAATTAATAATACAATACAACTTTATCTAGGAAATTATGAGTGACATTATATGCCAAGTAGTATGCATAAACTATTGATTCACGGAAAAATCGCCTTTCTCATACGAGGAAATCATCACGATTAAATAGTAACAAAGATTTAATTAATGTTGTGCTCATTACATCTGATCCCTTTATATCTACTCTACTCTTAGGAAAATCAATAGAAATAAATTTACGCATAAAACCTTAGATATAAGTGAATATCTGCAATTGTCAGAATCTAAAGAAACCTCTTACTCTTTGTCTTTCTCTGAAAGTGAAACATCTCAGGAGGAATAATGTAAAATAATTTTCGTTCTTTTATTTTTTTATGTTCAAAATATTTATCAAAATGCGTTATTCTACTTTTTATTTAAAGATGGTTTAATATATTGTGACTGATATAAATTTAAAAGCAATTCCTTTTTCAATATTTGTTGAGTTATTAATTTCGCCCTTTTCTCCATACAATCGTCCCACTGTGTGGCGTAGAGACGTATACCCGATTTTTTTATTACACGAAGTAAATTGACAGTAGCTAATGTCACTTCGTCATAGAAAATGAGCAACATTGTATGAAGAAATGACATTAGTTGCTGTCAATTTACTTCGTCTAATTAAAAATTCGACTTTAGTATGGAGCCGAGCGGCAAAGTTAGAGCGAACGAGCTGTACTAGATAGATTTGAAAAATTCTTTCACTGTTGAGAAGCTACACTCTTTGCGGTGAACATAGGCCATATTTTATTGCCGTATTCCCACGGGAACGGGAATTACGCGGGTGAAACCGCGTGACGTCTGCTAGTTTAGTTATATAATGAGTCTATGCTACATTCTTAGCGGTATGAACATAAAACTTAATGTATTTACATGAATATGGATATCTAGATGTAACTGATTCTTGAACATGGCACAGCTAAAGGTGACTGTGAACTACATTAAGGTTCGAGGTCTTTTTCAAGATTGATTAGTGTATAGTATTATAAATATATAATACTAGTTACTTCCTGTTTGTTCGTCTTCTTTCCTGGTCTATATAATTTTGTTCAATCGAAGGTAATGTTTGTATTACTTACTTCTATTGAGTTTGTAGGTTGATTCTTAATTATTTTTTGCCTAGGACTTTGGTTAAAAAATCCAATCAGTTATTGTTTTCTTTCTCCTGCGTTTGTGACAATGTTTGTCACAATTTCTGTCACGTCTCACCCCACAGAATGATCCAGACAGTGGAACAGAAAGTTCATCTATAATCTATTCCAATCTAAAGAGTAGAGACTTCATTGTTCGTTTGTTTGCATCGAATAAGCTCCGAAACTACTGAACCGATTTGAAAAATTCTTTGACTGTTGGGAAGCTACACTATCCCTGGTGAACATAAGCTATATTTTATTCCCGTATTCCCATGGGAACGGGAGCTACGCTGGTGAAACCACGTGATGTCCGCTAGTGATTTTACTGCATACCTCATCCCGCGCATTAAAAACAGCTTATGTTCATCTTTTGTGCAGAGTATTACACAAAACAATATCAAAAATAAATTGAAACTTCATTTTCTGAACAGCCTGTAGAAACCTTGCACAAACTGGTTCCGTTCTTTTTCTTTTTTATTAGTGTGTCACACTGTCACACAATAAGTATTGCTTTCATGCTTGTTCTGTAAGTGGGTAGATTTGATTTTATTTGATTAATTTAGAAACTTTAGACTTGTGTTGGTTGGAATGAATATGCCATTTCGGTAAAATATTGTATGGGTAGGTATGTAACTTTTGAACTGTATTTGCAGAATGTACGGCACTCCGCATAAACCCTTTGTGGTTTTTTGGTTTGCCATTGCTGTTATTTTTGTATTATTAGGAAATAAATAAATAAAAATAATAATAAATATATACATATATATTATTATGATAAAATTGGAAGGGACTATTTGACAGTCCCCTTCAACTTTAACATGAACTGTCATTGACTTTCGGGCTATTAATTTGACACTCATTATTGGATTAATGAATAGTACAACTACTTAAGAATCATTGTTATTCATAAAAAACTGTAATTTCAATAGAAAACACGTTTATTATGTTTACATTAGAAAAGCGCCTAAAGAAAAAGTATCAAAGCCAATTAACATAAGTATTATGTTTTGCTCTTGCAATTTGTACAGGCGTTATGTTTCTTACGGATTTATTTTGTAAGGGTTAGTTTTCTATTGAAATTGCAGTTTTATAAGTATAACAATGATTCTTGAGTAGTTGTACTAAATCGTATTAAAATTTGGTGAGGTTAGTTTTAAGATCACGTAATGTTTTTTCTTTAATTTAATAGTGGTCCCGCCATTATGACGTCAAAATAGCGGGACCACTATCTTTGTAGGATATTTAGTAATTTTTTGGGTGTAGAATTTTACTATGAAAGTATGAAATAGTAGAGAAAGTGTATTAAATCCTTATTGCATGATATTCACAAAATCTGGCGGGGTCCCGCCATCATGACGTTCATTCTTAAAATAACTGGCGTTTTGTGCAATTTATTCTCCCAAGCAACATTTATTTAGTGATATTTTGGAATTTCTCAAAGTAAATGACATAGGAATGAAGCAGCAGCATCAACTGCGTTAGCATAAATAGCGAGAATAACCTCTGGAGTATTTCCTCGACTGTCGGATACCTTTAGTAATTCATTTTTTAGGAGTAGTTAAATTTTGTTGGGAACATTGTTTATTCACAAAAGATTTGACAGCAAAATATGTAAATGCTGTTAGCAAAATATGATTGTTTGATTTGTTTGGCTGACAATATTAAGGCCGTTGGTAGGCCTAACGACCTTGACCATATAGAACACGCGTCCTTCAGGCTAGGAAATGTAGTATTTTACCAAGAGCTTATTTTAGTTGTAACAAACTAATACTCATACTTATTCAAAATCGAAGAAAACCAATTTATAGGTGTATATTTTCTTCATCTGTATATTTTTATCTTTCGCTTCGATAAAAATTTAAGTCATAAAATGCATTCATCTAAAAATTTGGGGGTGGATCTATGATAGTTTTACAGATTATGTACCTATAATTAATATACAATTTACAACAAAACCATATTTTGACACACATCTTGTCTATTAACAATCTATTTGGCTATAATTTTCCGTCTACTTATGCAGACAAAAAACCCTTTCGTGTGCATCTCTTTTTCGTCATTTTCTAAACTAATCCCCTTGATATCCGTTAACGTATCGTGGAATTCAAAGACGTGGTACAGAGGAATTAGAAATACGGTAAGATAAACACGGTGAAAGAACTCCATCTACTTATGCTCCCTTACATTACTTACCGCAAAATGTGGGAGTCTTTGATTATATAGTGGATGTATAATATATTTTGTTCTACCTAGTCCTACGGGAATAACCACGTGACCAATCTATGTTATATCTTTAATGTCTCCTGCCTGATTCATTTGACATACATCTTATAGTCACACCTTTATCCCCGAAGGGGTAGGCAGAGGCATAATATATGCCCGTATTTCACTGTATAGTTTTATGTCCCACGTAAAAAATAGATGGTGATTCTATTACCGTGTTGCAATGGACAGGCGCAGGTCGTGATGACGTGCAGTTGAAATTTGCCAAGCCGCCCCATAAGGCCTTGAATTTGGCCTAACGATTGTCATTTTACTGACAACAAGGTTTGATTTCGAGTTTTCCTTCTCTACGCAATAGATCGTTTTGTGAAAGTGTTCCCTTAGTCGCCTCTTACGACACCCTCGGGATAAATAGGGGTGGCGACATTTGTACTCTTTCCCGTCGCCACACGGGGGGATGCTCCATTTTACTCTAGAATTAAGTCAGAATACTTGTATAATAGGTACCTCTTCATCTTCTAAGAACTGTTCCTCACGTTAATTTTATAGGGTGTGTACCGGTATACCGTCACAATACCAGAAATTATAATGCCTTAACTCAAAATATCGTAGCCCAAAATACCCGAAATCAAAATATCAATATTCAAAAGGCAAATATTTATAATATAAATAATTTAAAATGCCTTACGGTCGAATAACCGAAACCCAAAAAATAAATTTATCAAATACCTTATCTTAAAATGTTCAAACGCAAAATACCTTTTTTTAAAAATGATTTAAATCCTACAAGGATGCTATATATCTGTGAATGGTTAACACCCCGACTCAGAGTATCCCGACTCGGATAGGTTAGGTTAGAAGACTAAGGCGGGAGCGAAGCGAAGCGGAGCTCCCGCCTTAGCCTTCGTGGTTATTTTTTTTTTATTTTTCGTTAGCCCACTGTAGTACTTTTGTAACTCTGAATCAAAGTGTTTTAACATGAGGTAAATCCTACATGGATACTATGCCGGACTACTACCGACTAAAAACCACACGTATCCTACATAACAGCCTACAGTTGGGAGCCCCGGGTAAGCCTTCAGAAGGATACCCAAGGACCAACAGACCTACGGCTACAACTGCGGCTTCACTTAGGTGGGGAGGGGGGGTGTAAATAAGTTAAAGCCGAATAACAAAACGTGTGAGTGACAGTGACACATTGTATTCTATTTTCGGTATTTTAAATTAAGGATATTTGAAAATTTGTATTTTGAATTCTGATATAATGATTATTTGTATTTTAAATTTAGACATTTTGCTGTAAGGTGTACTGAAATAAGGTATTTTGAATGTTAAGGTATTTCGAATTCGGGTATTTTGGTCTAATGCATTTTAAGTAAAGGCATTTTGATTTCTGGTATTTTAATATATAACCGTGTGTACCTAATGTTTGGTATAATAACAAATGCTCTAATTTCACTTGAAATAACGTTCACAAAATATAATTTTAGTAACCTAAATCCTACTAATATTATAAATGTGAAAGTTTGTGAAGATGTTTGGATGTTTGTTACTCAATCACGCTCTAACGGCTGAATGGATGCTGAAATTTGGTACAGGGATAGAGTATAGTCTGGAATAACACATAGGCTACTTTTTATCCCGGGAAAATGTTCTCACGGGAAGCGGGAACGGGAACGGGAAACAAATTTCACGCGGGCGAAGCCGCGCTCATCAGCTAGTTCATCATGTAAATCATATAATATAAAAAAATCATATAATATTCCTATAATATAATAACATCTAGTCTATCGTTCATTTTATATAATTTTCCTTTAACAATTAACCTAATGTTCTTTTGACCTATAGCTCCTACTTCTCGGTGGTTCATGAAAAAAACCACGAAGACTAAAGGTGCGATTCCACTCAGGTGGAGCGGAGAGGAGCTGTGCCGCGATTCACCAATCACATGGCTTACACGGTGCGGAGCGGAGAAGAGATGTGGATTTTAAGCCATGTGATTGGTGAATCGCAGCACAGCTCCTCTCCGCTACCTAGCCGCTGCCGCTCTTTTAACCTAACCCATCCAAGTCGGATTGCTCTGAGTCGGGATATTAACCATAATTGATTTGGACCATACAATATTATGTATTAATATTATGTCGAATGTGCATTAAAGGAAATGTTTATTATATCATAAGAAATTAGATAAAATTATATTTTATCAACAATTCATTATCTCAATTGATCGCTATAGAAAACAAAAGTAGGTATACTAACTGAAATAAGGTCCAGTGAACGTTAGATTTTGTGTTATTATATGAACCGTTACACACCCAATTTTATATAAATAAATATAAATATTCACGGACATCTCACACAACGCTATCTGATCCCAAAGTAAACTAGGAATAACCTGCTTGTGTTATGGGTATCAGACCACGGATATTAATACTTATATACTTATATACTTATATATCTTACACATACACATCTCAGTAACTTTATCCAGGAATTGATGGCTGGAAAACCCAGTTCACCTCTTTAACCGACAGCTATAATATTATGCAAATATATTATTTACGATACAAATTCTTCCTCATTCAATATTAACTTGCTCGCTATCTTGATATTTGATTTGAAGTATTGTACTAAGTAATATCGTGTTCCTACCTCAAAGTATGACACCTGTTTAATCATGCGTCACTTGTGTTAGCTGTCACGCGTGGTTGCATTTAAATCCGCGTTTTAATAGGTATCATGTTCTGTATGGTAATTCTGATGTTTATGTTATGTAAATGCAGCAATATACCTAGATATTTGTTTCGAAGGTTTATTGTGGGTAATTTCAGATATGTAAGAAAAAAAGAGAGAATTGTGAGACATTTCTTTGACCACAACGCCATCTAGCCCAAATTCAGCAAACATATTTATTAATCTGTATTTTATTAAAATAAATTAATATCAAGCTAACAAAACATTGTTAGCTAAATAACCCACTCTGGCTCGTATCAGATGCAAAGGTGTATTATTGAAAATCCAAATAAATTTACTCCTCACGTTTGTTTACATTTGTATACATTTATACATATATACACATATTTACATAAACATATACACATACGTTTATATACACTATAATATCCACATTCCCCTGTTTGGCTACACGTGTTATTGTAAAGAGGTAGGCACATTAACATTTCATTCCAGAGACCTATATTTTAACCGCTATTATATTTCATCACATGTTCTCATTTTAAGCTCTACCGCTTTCGGCTTTGCCATTTGTATTAGATAGGGTAAAGTAGAACTACTTTTCAATAAGTCGAGCCGATTTATTCTAACTTTTAAATTTCTTATAAAAACCTTGTGGTTTTAGCCGGTAAGAAGCGGGATCACATCACACGCGAAAGCCCCCCAAAGACGCGAGATAGCACCCCGAACCACCCCCTTGGCGAGGCCACAGTGGTGGCCGTAGGTCTGTTGGGTTGGGAGTTCTGGGACATCCTTCCGAGGGCTTACCCGGGGCTCCCGACCATAAACTGTTGGGCGTTACTTAGGTTATTTAGTCGGTAGGAGTCCGGCATAGCATCCATGATGGATTTTCCCTCACTTACTTCACACGTAATAAAAGGCTGTAATATAAATGTAGAGGAATGACTTTGGGCAAGGAATGAGAAGAATTCTAATTCATGACAATCGGAATATTTCAAGTTCATAAAATATATCTATTATAAAATATTCATTAAATATCACGATAGATAATTTGTCCAATTATACAAAATGAATATGATCGATAATTTAGGCAAAATAGAAAAATTTGATTGTGTTACAATAATAAATCAACATGTATTATATATACCTACACATTAAGAAGCATTAAATTGAAGTTAAACTACTTTAATTTATTTTAATTAAATTATAAGAGATAAAATGTCTATCTAGTATACTAAAACCTTAAATCATGTATGTTTGTTTGTAATCATGTAATCCGTAGAAACCGTGCAGTGACCTTTAATTTTCCCATACAAAAGAGATTTTATCTAAATAACTGGCAAAGTGTGAGTCGGACTCGCGCACATGTTTGTTGTATGGGAGCCCCCGTTAATTTCCACTTTTTTAAACGGCTTCTTTCTGACTTTAGTTTTGTTATTAGTCCATTGAAATGTTACATGAGCTTTGCATTTATTAGAGGATGCAATTTTATTTATGGGACATGTGTGGGGGGTCAATAGAAGCTTAACCTCAAGTTTGTGGGGTCGCCACCCTTTTCCCCCGGCCGCCATCTTGAAAAGAGGGGGAAAAAACACTTTTTTCGCAATATCTCGGAAACTATGAGTCTTACAAAAAAGTTGTGGAGGCATAATTTGTAGCATATTGTTTTGCCTACAAATATAAACCTAAAATACAAATATAACTTAACAATTTTTTTTACAAAAAAAATGAGAAATATTTTAAAAAAAATTCTTTTTTGCTCTATAACTTTTTTTTATACATTTTACAAAAAATATTTCAGACTAATCTTGTAGATGATCTTTTAAGAGGTCTGAGGTAATTTTTTGTAAAATATAATAAAAAAAACGCCACAGAGAAAAAAAGAAAATTTTCATAATTTTATTTTCCATTTTTTGTTTATAACTTCTTTAATTTTTAATTTACAGCAAAAATTTGTATAAACATATTTGTAGGCAAAACAATTTGTTACAAATTATGACTTCACAAATTTTTTGTAAGACTCGTAGTTTCCGAGATATTGGGAAAAAAGTATTTTTACCCCTTTTTAAGATTGCGGCCGGGGGACAAGGGTGGCGACCCCAAAAACTTGAGGTTAAGCTTCTATTGACCCCCCACACATGTCCTAAAAATAAAATTGCGTCCTCTAAGAAATGCAATATTCGGTCCTTAAATTGTAACATTTCAATGGACTATAATAGCGATAACAGAAATAGATCATCTGTGACAGTTTCAACCATCTAGCTATCATGGTTCCTGAGATACAGCTTCGTGACGGACAGACAGTTAAACAGACGTATGACGAAGTCTAATGCAAAGGTAGAAACTGGACCCGTTTTTACCCTGTGCGACTGGAACCCTGAAAACCAGCCAAGTAGTTTAGGAATCAAATCTTGCAGTTTTCATAACGTACCTACTTTAAAGACAAATGTTACTTATATGTCTTCAGATTTTCCCCTATAGACGTTTAGGGGAAATTTCGCAAATAATATCCTCTTATACTCAAGTACTATGGAGGATAATATTTGAGAAATTTCTTAGTTCTAGGTCAACGGATAGTACCTACCTACTAAAATGATTTTTGTGAAATAAACGTATGTACCTAACATATTTTTTTTCTGATAAGTTTGTTATTTTAAGAGCTTAAAGGGACTGGATGTATCTGAAAATACGGTGATTTCCACGTGTTCACAAGATATAAGGTCTTGACAGATGAATGGACGGCGGGACATCTAAATAGACGTGGATGGTGGTACCAAGTGAAACCACGGGCATGTAGTATATCAAAAAAACATTTTACATTGATTGACGAAGATTAAAACTAAATTCGGCAGGATTAATTTTAATATGTATATGAATAATGTACCTAATTTAAAAATCGATTAAGATTATTATTAAAAATGTTTGGCTCTTAATAATGTAAAATTTGATATCATCAAGAATACGTCTCATAGAGCCATAAATTACATAATTACATTGCCTTTTTAACACGCTTTTATTAGCTTCACTCGTAACTATGTATGTATGTAAGAAAATCTTGGAATGTTAATTTGACCCACTTTCCGTCCTTCGATCAGGCTGAAATTTTGCACACGCTCTGAGTTCTCATGACAATACATGACTAGCTAAAAAACGTCATTATAAATCCAATATGGCGACCTCCCCAAAATGGCGGACTGGCTGTTTGAAATCCATCCCCATGATATGGGTATCGAATGAATGGGTTTGCTGTCAGGAATACGAAAAAACAGTCACGTGACTTAAATCCAACAGGACGGACATCCAAGATGGCGGATTGGCTATTTGAAATGAACCCCCATGATATGGGTATTAAATGAAAGGGTTTGCTGAATGGGATACGAAAAAAGTATAAAATAAAAAAAAATTGAGTGCGTGCTAAAAGCGTGTTTTTTAGTTTTTTAAACTATTAATTATTTAACACGCTTTTATTGGCTTCACTCGTAACTATGTATGTAAGAAAATCTTGGAATGTTAATTTGACCCACTTCCCGTCCTTCGATCAGGCTGAAATTTTGCACACACTCTGAGTTCTGATGACAATACATGACTAGCTAAAAAACGTCATTACAAATCCAATATGGCGGCCTCCCCAAAATTGCGGACTGGCTGTTTGAAATCCACCCCCATGATATGGGTATCGAATGAAAGGGTTTGCTGTCAGGAATACGAAAAAAATAGTCACGTGACTTAATTTCAACATGGCGGACATTCAATTTAAACTATAAATAAAACAAGCGTGTTTTTTAGTTTTTTAAACTATTAAAATTATTATGGATTATTAGAGGACCAGGACCAGGCCACACTTTGCTGTGGCAAAGGTTTTTGAAACCCAGTACTCCCGGTCTTAGCCATGCAGGCTTTCCAAAATAAAAAAAACTATTCTATAGTCTGTTCACCTTTATTTTACCTCTGACTGACAGATGGTCGATCGTTTTCTGTGTGTTGGCATTGCAGTAAAGTCGCCTTATGAGTGCCAGCCTAAGACATTTTACCGAATATAGTGGAGATTATAACATCCAACCGTTAGCACGAAGAGATTTGTTTCTCATGTCATAAATATACTAAACTCTACTAAAACAATGCTCCTGTTATTATGCGCTTGTATTTGAGATTTAAGTATTAATTTTTATGAATATCTGAAAAGAACACTCACTACCATCACTAACGAAGGCGAAGTTGCCGCTTCCACATCTCAAATAATGGCCTCGTCCGAAAAAAAATGCCAGCAAAAGTAGAAAGTACCTAAGTTTCGACCTAAGGTTGAAGAACATGGGAGAAACAAAAACTTAATCGGGTAACACTGCAATCAAGATAGGCAAGCTAAGTGCTAGACGTAATTTAACTCTGAACGACACATAGATATAGCTACATACATCATTAGCTAAATGAGGGCCACTTTGCACACAGAGCTATTGCCAGAGGCTCTAAGGTTGACAGCGACAGCCCATTGATGTGCCTCTTTACGATCTGCTTGGAGAAGTCGAGATTGTAACAGGAGGGAAATCTCTCAGTCTGGCGAAAATTCTTTACTAAGAAGGTCGAAAGAGTGATAACTCATTCGTAATACAGTTATTATGAATGAGTAATAAACCTTCTGAAAACCTTAGTATTTAGATTTTCAAGTCTCAGTACTGCCAGTACTGCTGTGTTTTTATTGTCTAAGTACGACGTCTAGTCGAGGGCAGAGTCATGTAAATCTTTCGTCACACTTTGGTCAGTTTGTGACTTGGGCTATTTTTTCTTTGTTGACTTTGGTGTGATCTGAGCAAGTCATTTTTGTAATAAAAACTTGAATAGATGATTTCGTATTTCTTCATACTTTGATGTCTTTTTGATTAACAATAATTACCGGAGCAATTTATTAGACGCTAATTACCTATATATTTGTGTTATATTATTTATTTAATCATTATAATAATCGATGTCGGACCTTTGACCGTTTCAATGCCGGATACAAATTTTGGTAAAAAGCTTTGTTTCGTAAAGTGTATAATAGGTTATAGGCAATGTGTATAATGCAGGCATTCTATACAATACCTAGGCATTGTATAGAATGACGGGGTCGTTCAGACAATGTATGAAATGATATTAAATGTTTAAACTATTTTACACTTTGCCTAGGAAATGTATAGAATACCTAGACATTGTATAGAATGCCGGTCGAAGCATAGGTAATGTGTGTAATCTATTTTTCTTCTCTATGATTTAGTACTAATCTTTTGAGAGCTACTCCTAATTTCAACTTCCAACAGCAGACAGTGCTGATAAGACATATGTTCTATTGGTTGGTATGCCTTAGAATGTTTCTTACATAGCAGTCCTTTCCAAGAAATTGCTGCCGAAAGTCGCCCTGTTCATTTATTACCACTTAGGAAGCAAAAACGGGAACAGAATTTTACACTAACACCCTGACTCGGATGGGTTAGGTTAGAAGGGTAAGGCGGGAGCGAAGCGGAGCAGAGCTCCCGCCTTAGCCTTCGTGGTTTTTTTTTTGTTTTGTCGACTAGTTCTTATTTGGTTAACGATTCTGTCGTCGAATCTGTCCATTCATTATACACATTGCCCAATGCGCTTCGGGCATTTCATACAATACCCAGTCAATGTATGAAATAAATCATGTTATACACATTGCCTGAACGTTTTAGGCAATGTATATAATGCCTAGGCATTGTATACAATGCCGGATTATACACATTGCCTATAACATATACACGGTTCCTAATATTTGTGTTTGTCACATAGAGCAACGCAACGACCTCTACACGCGTTGCTCTATGTTGTCTATCAACAGTTGATCAAAATGTGGTCTACCAGTTTTGACAAAATATAGTAGGCACTTGGAAAGGGAGACCAATAAAAATATGACGAATAGCAGTCTCCAGTAGGCCATGATCTCCAGCGGGAGTAAGTGTGACTGCGCCGCCTCTTTCTGCGAGCAGGTCATGCTCGTGAAAGAGGCGGCGGGGCGGGAACGGGAGATAACTCTCCCACCCGAGTTCCGCAGTCGACGGCTGGGGCGCGGCCAAAGTGTCTTCGGAGAAGACTATCGGCCTCTATGACCGAGGGCCTAAGGACGGTGAGAGGGGTGCTTACCGTCCTTACAGAAGCAGGCCCGTGACGGCAGCATGACGTGAGGGAACCACGCACGCCCCCCTTAGAAGCGGGATCATACCCGAAACCCCCCAAAGACGCGGGATAGCACCCGAACCACCCCCTAGGCGAGGCCGTAGTGGTAGCGGTGGGTCTGTTGGGAGTCTTGGGACAATCGATTTCGGATTCCTGGATAGCCATTCCGAGGGCTTACCCGGGGCTCCCAACCATAGGCTGTTGGGCGTGACGTGAGGTTTTAAGACGGTAGTATAGGATCCATGATGGATTTTCCCACACGTAAAAAAAATAAAAAAAAAGTCTTTAGTTCCATTCGCATCCGCTTCGCTCGCCAGTCTGTAGTTTTCGGTGTGAATCCCATAATTTAGCTCGCCAATATTTCGCATAGTTTGCATAGCTTCCTTATCTTGCTTCGCCAACCCGCTCGCACGCCCGCTCGCTGGCGGTGTGGCCTGCGCTTAAGGCTTGTATATTCGAAAGAGACTTATCGGGTAAACTTTATACTAGGAGATATTCCTTGATTTGATCTGATAAAACTTTATTATTGTAAATTATTAGATACTCTTGTTTTTTTAACGGTTCAAAACACGATTCGGAATACTTTGTTCGATCGAAATCACTCTTGAAAATCAAGCCCAAACACAAAGTAACTGCTGTATATCGTTAGGGAATTCTCTCTACTGGCTTTCGTCTTCCTACATCATCAGATCGACTCCAGACCTTCATCAAGTTGTAGGTAGGTACTACTTTAAAGCCCTTAATAAAAAAAAATTACAAACGCCCTAGATGCTTCTACAATTTTTAAAAGTCCCCTTCGATTTCTCCAGGATGACATCATCAGATCCTGACTTTCTTAAAATGGGACCACCTTGGGAGTATCTATCTACGCACGAAAAAAAAAATTCCAAATCGGTCCATAAACATAAAAATATATATGTACGGACGAATAGAGTAACGTCCTCCTTTTTTGAAGTCGATTAAAAAATGAGTAATATTGCAAAAATCCTAACAAGTAATGTTCTTTTTTTATCTAAATAAATTAGTTCAATCCTCATAAAAGCTTGTCATAAAATAGATATAGGTTTTTAGAACAATATTTAACGGCTAGATTTTTTCTTAAAACCCCTCAGATAGAGAGAGAGATAATATAATGTATAAGAATCGAATGAAATCCGGCAAAAGCGTACCTACGCTGCAATCTTTCGAATTGCCTTCAAGGTCGAATACGGCAGCCTTAAGTTATGAAGGCTACGAGCGCTTCCTAACGCCAGAATGTTCGATATTCATGCAGCCGTCCGCACACCGGTGTTCAATGAACTGCATTAACAGTATTATACTTATAAAGCTCTAAAGCTCTTAACATTAAGCCCGACTCCGGTCCTTAGAACTTCAGCAATCTATTACCCAAGTCCGTGACTTGGAGCTAAAACACTGTGTGGGCTTTAGGTATTTCCTAAGACCATTTAAGTACTATTAATGGTCTAGAGTCTAGGGGGTTTTCAGAATGTTAACATAGGATAGACTTCTAATAAAGGTATATACCCTTCCTGTTCACTAGCCAAAATCAGTTGTAGAAAATAGGTAAAAACCATTGAGCAGAAGTGGTGCAAATATTTCCATGGGTAGGCTGTTGGGAACAACCTACCTATGGAAATATTTGGACCCTTAATGAGACTCTATAGATGCGATGGAATGTAAATAGGTCCTTAGAAAACTAGTAAAAAATTAATATGAAAAAAATGAGATAAAATAATAGGTATCTAATTAAAAAGGTAATTAAAAATACCCTTTGACCGTGTCTGACCAGTACGGCTAAAATATTTTCCTATAAATATACCGTAAAAAAACTCTAAAGTCGCATGGTTTAATAGAGTACGGGGTTTACTAATAAATAAATTATCAGTTCATCTCAATCTCATATCTAATCAACCAATAAGAACAGTAGTGTCACAGGAAGTAAAATTTCCCTTGACACTACTGTTTGTGCCAAGAGGTAGTGCCATGGGAAAGAAACATTAAAAACGTTACACATTGCGTTCGACAAATGGATACCACAATCTTACTAATATCACTCAAAACCTGAACCACCAATGATGTCAGCTATCTCGATATCAATGAGGAGCAGCTAGACAAACTTGAGCGACTTCAAAATTTTTGCATTAGATTTATATTTGGTTTGCGCAAATATGATCACATATCACAATTTCGCAAATTGCTCGAGTGGCTCCCAATTCGCCTTCGTCGGAATGCTCATATTCTCTCTTTGCTTTACAGTATCCTTTTTAGTCCCACTACTCCCATTTACTTGAAAGAACGTTTTAGGGTCCTTACTGACATACATTTGAGATCCTTGCGGTCATCAGAGAGACTGGAATTAGAAATTCCGAGACATTCCACAACTTCCTACGATAAATCTTTCTCCATTCAAGCTGTACGGTTGTGGAATGCGTTACCTATAAACATAAGGCGGGCGCAGTCATTAAATAGTTTAAAAATATTGGTTAAAGATCATTATTTGGCATCATAGTATCTGAGAATGAATCTTATATAAATATGGATGTAATGTTATGTATTATTGTAAGTATGTATATAGTATTTGTGTATGTATGTAGGTATTGTTTATTTTTATTAGGTATAATTTTATTATATGTAGGTGTTAATATGTAAGTGTATAATATATGTTATACAGGGTGAATTTTTGAAAAGGGATTGGATGGCCAAATCCGAATCTATAAGGAATAGCGAAAAATACTCAAAGGAGTCACGAGCCCGATTTTGATGAAACTTAAAACCTCATCATTAGATTTTTGAAAAACCTATAATCCTAGCTGGGAATCGAACCAGTTGATTTTGAAAAAATAAACACACCCTATATTATTACACCATACGATAGTGTCGCTAATAAGGATCAAATTCTGCGAAGTAATGATATACGGCAAATTTAAGGAAAGTTTGGAATTTTAATAGAATTCATATTTCATGTACGTAAATTTTGTATCATAATTTGTTTTGTTCAAAGTCCTAGAATAGATCGTAACTATTCCGTGTTTTAAATCATGCTCAGAATGATTCTTTGGGGAATATTATAGACGAAATCACTAATATTGAATGCAGTACGATCCTTGAGGTCTCGAATCCAGCTATGTATTGAAAACAATGGTCTACATTTTGAACAATTAATCAGTTAACGTAAGAAAAATAAATTGTATTTTGTTAAAGATGAGCACTTTCCTTTAGTTTGCCGTATGTCATTACTTCCCAGAATAAGATCCTTAATAGCAACACTATCGTATGCTGTAATAATATAGGGTGTTGTTATTTTTTCAAAATGAACGGGTTCCATTCCCGGCTAGGATTATTGGTTTTTCAAAAATCTAATAATGAGGTTTTAAGTTTTATTAAAATCGGGCTCGTGACTCCTTTGAGCATTTCTCGTTATTCCTTATAGTTTCAGAGTTGGCCATCCAATCCCTTTTGAAAAATTCACCCTGTATATTTGGACCATAATGTTACCACTGCAATGGTATTCATATTATTAAAAAAAAAAGAAAAAAAAACAAAAAAAAAGTCTTTTAAATATTTAACACCAATAACTACCCACTTACAAAATGATCCTTGACAAAATCTCCATCCAAAGGTTGCCTGTAAGAGATTGCTTTTTAGCGATAAGGCCGCCCTCTGTACATTTTTACTACTTTAATCTCTTTATATGTATGTTTTGTATTGGTGTGCAATAAAGTTTAATCTAATCTAATCTAATCGTACGCGACCTACCAATAGCAAATACACGTAATTACATAGTTACATACCTAACCTAGAATTAGTACCAAGTACCTACGTAATTCAAAGGAAATGATGAGCACAATAATTCTGATGTCTCATCACTTCCTGATCATAGAGTAAATTAAACAGACATTGTGCAACATAAGCATTAAGTGGTAGGTACCTATGTAGTTACTTGGCATTATTTCATGCCATCAATTATCTAGTTGCTACAATCAAAGGTTACATATAATACAAATTCTGCCTAGTTTAGGACTAGGTGGTCCTTTCAGAAAATTATCCTTTACACAGAAAATAGTAGATCAAATCACTTTGCCGCCCGCTAAAAAGCTGTTAACAGAAAATAGCTATTTTGTGCCCCGTTATCGTGGTGCAAAGTGAAACTTTTCGAATAGAAGGAATGAAAAAGATATTGCAATAGTGTTTTTATTTTAGAATTTGAAATTTTAAACATTAGCCTCTTTTTTCTGAATTTAGTATTTGTTGTTATAGCGGCAACAGAAATACATCATCTGTAAACATTTCAGCTCTCTAGCTATCACGGTTCCTGAGATACAGCCTCATGACAGACAGACAGACGGATAGCCATGTCTCATGAATAAGCTCCCGTTTTTACCCTTTGGGTACGGAACCCTAAAAAGCCATGACTTTTGAAACCTCTTGCAAATACTTTTGAAATTGTAGGTATAATAGGATATATCTTGTAAAGCTTTTAGGTAATTTTTGGTCCCGCTTTCAACTTCTTAGAACCATTTATTGTGACCGTGTAATATCTTAACGCTTGACACAAAAGAGGGGTGTGTCAAAGTTATTCCGAAATAAAAGTTTTAAAGATAAAATCATTTGATAACAAAGACCAACTTTGAGTGACAAAATTAGCATCATTTGAATTTGAATATTGTAGGATGAAACTTTGTGACTTTCGTAGAGAGCTTTTATAGCTTATATCTCCACTGTCGACAACTTTTTACTTCTTAGGACTTCCCTAAAGGTGGTTTGGAAATTCAAAACAATTACAATGTTTCGTGCCAGGCTTTCAAAGTTTAAATTATACTTACCATCCTCTTGGAACAACATTTTGAAACATATGTGTGTCTAATCGTGAGGAATTTTCTTCGGATTTTGTTTAAGTATAAAATAGAAGATAAGTTTTTTTTTGTCACTACCCGAGTCAGTCTATTAAAATGCAGATGTTAGGGCTCGTTTAAGGAGACGCGGCGCTTCGAGCGGCGCGGCCCGCCAGGCGGGCCGCCAGAAACACAAACGTATGGAAATGTTCAGAGCGTTCAAGGAGAAGCGTTTTTGCAAGCGTTTGTTTGAGTTGTAGCTGCCACAGCGGCGAGTGTCGCACGGTGGATCCTGTTGTATGGGATGGTTGGTCAATATTATTTAACGACGTTCCGAGACTTAAGCTAAGTCTTAAAGGTGTATAATACATTCATACGTACCTAAATACATAAAATCACGCTTATTACTCACTGGGGTAGGCAGAGACCACTGATTGCCACTTGGAACGCTCCCGGCAAACATCATTCGCTACCTTAACTTTCATAATTGTCTTTATTAAAGGTGTTTTGAGGCAAAATAACTTTATTAATGTCTTTATTACTCTAAACAATTTGAATATATATCACAATAAATGGATTTATGAAGGCTAGATTCTTTTAATCTGGTAAAATCATTTCTAGCACCTCACTAGGAAGAGTAGTTTTATATTTTCTCACAACCCTTGAGCACGAAACTACTGGATCCGAAAAAATTAAAAACAAATTAAATACATCCGTTATAGTGTCCTTTCTCGAAGTTTTACGAGCGTTAAGTTAAGAAGGAAAGATATGAGGCGCGTAACTTTGTACCACGTTATACTGCTTCTTACTTTATTTCGCTTCAGTATCTAAACATAGACAAAGCGGTTTGAGGAGATACTGCCTCTTGTTCATTTACTGTGGTTTTCGGTGATAGAATATCAGTCTTTTAATTTATTTAATTGGGAATGGTGGTCTTCAGTTCGAAAATACATTTGAGCAGAATAAAAAAGTTCACTGCCAGAACCGGATGCACGTAAAACTTCGGTCTTCCTACGCTTACTGCGGACACTACTCTGCTCAAAATCCTTCGGGGGCCTACCTGGGCTCACCCTTTCACCCATCATTTTTAAAAAATGCAAGTCTTATCTAGCTACGTTGAGTTATTTTTAACAAACCTTTCTTTGATTCTGTTCGACGATTGCTATTTTATTTTAAAAGATTTTTAAAAAATATGCAGTGTTTCTTTAAGGGAAGTTTTATCTGAAGCAGGGCAGTTGGTTTCTGCAATAATTATCTCCTCTAATTTTAAAAACTTGCTATCTAATTTCTTGTATTGAATTAAAAATAATTTGTCACACAAATCTCTCCTTTTTACTAGATAATCCACTATTCCGAAGAAAAAAAAAACTTAAAAATAACCTATATAATTGGCTACAATACAATTCAAAACTATTCATTCATGTTAAAGACGAAAATTTTCACAGTTAAGTGTAATAACTAACCGAAATACGACTGGCTCATATTTTTAATCTACCACCGTGAAACTATAAACCACTGCCATTTGAAAAGGAGCATTTTGTCTGAACTTTTGATATCAACTATATAAAACACACTAACTAACGAGTTACGGAGAACTAATTAGTACCCTGACAAAATGCACTTTTTCGAAAAAAAACAGTATCAAAACTGCACTTCTGAAGAAAAAGTGGTTTTTAAATAAAAATTTATTATGAAGAAGTTATTTTATCGTGAAGAACTAAATTTATACATTTTAAATACTACATACCTTCAGCATCACTCATGATTTTTTTTATTAATTATACCCTGTTACTTTTAAAGTAATACAATGTTTCAATACTGCACCAAACTTAAAAAACCTAATTGACTACAAGGAAAATACAAATATGGTCAACTTTGTCGTATCATAAAAAGTATACTAGACAACCAATACTACTTTAATTACTTATAATAAATGTGGTATATACTCTATTTGCTAAATCTATGAAAAAAAATTATCTACCGGGATTTTTTTAATTTTGATTAATGACCAACCAGCTCATACTACAGGATCCAACGTGTCGCGTCGGACGCGGGAATTGAAGCGACGGGTGACGCCGCGGAGGACGCGGCGGGTAAACCAGCGAGTCTCGCAATAGAGGAACGCGGCGGATGAAGCTGCGGGTGACGCCGCGCCGCGAAGGACGCTTCAAGGAAGGGGTGGGAGAGGTGCGGGGTATGCGTTAGGTAGGAATGTCGGGCAATATCGTTCATAGAAAATATCGATATTAAAATAAAAATATTTTTCAAAATAAAATATCGATATTTTATTTTGAAAATGTAATCGATGTTTAAAACCCTATGGAGCAGAACGTCATGAAAGCAAAATATCACGTACGCAAAATAAACGATACATCGATACTTATGAAAGATTGGCGTTCAATTCCATACGTCGAAATCGAACATTTCAATACGTTTCAGGGTGGCGTTCTATCTCCTCTTTTATTCTGTATCTTCATCAACTCGGCTACGAGTCTTATTTCTAGTAACTTCCATCTCTACGCTGACGACTTGCAGCTGTACCGACATTTTTCGGCCACTGACGCCCCATTTGGCATATCGTGCATTAACCGCGACTTAGTTAGACTAAGCGACTGGGCTAATTCGGTCGGACTGCGCATCAACCCTCTGAAGTCGCAAGCCATCGTCATTAGCAGTAAGTATCAAACTGACAATCTGCCGGTGTCTGAACTGGATCCAGTTCTTTTGGCCGGTATTCAGATACCCTACGCAGACACTGTGAAGGACCTGGGAGTGATCATGGACACCACGCTATCCTGGAGTGCCCATATTAGTGACGTCAGCAAGAAAGTGCACTTCTCCTTTCATTCGTTGAAGTGCCTCCAGAGCCTCTTACCCTTGAGGACGAAAATTAGTCTTGCTCTAACTATTATTCAGCCCATTATTGACTACGCCGACGCCTGCTATTTAGACGCCACTGAGGAGCTTCTGGATAAACTTGAGAGGTTGCAAAATTTGTGTATACGCTTTATATTCAATCTTAGAAAGTTCGATCATGTTTCTCACTTTCGCAAAGAACTCAAGTGGCTCCCAATCCGCCTTCGCCGTAACACTCGAATCCTCTGCCTCCTTTACAATATCCTTTATAATCCATCTTCACCTCCCTATCTAAAGGAAAGGTTCTCTTTTGTTCGTTCTCCTGATGCTCTCTGCAGATCTCACCTACGCTCAAATCTTAAATTTCCTTCTCACAAAACCGGTTTTTATTCATCCTCTTTCACCGTGCATGCAGTCAGACTATGGAACTCACTTCCGCCTGGTATCAGAGACAGTAAAACTATCACCACTTTTAAAAAGCAAGTCCGTGGACACTATTTCTCTACAGTGTAATCCTATTTATTTACATATGTAATTTTTATTTAAATATACATTATTATATTTACTTTTTTTTTTTTTTTTTTTTATTTTATTTAATAAAATATTAGTGCAACATGCAGTACTTACATTAAAACGATGCAAACATAAACTCTTTCGAGTTTTACCGTGCATCAACATCGGTTATACATTAACACACGAGATATTAAAAACAATCTTACAATAATTACATAACTTACTACTAACTATGACTACTCAAGTGGGTACATTTACAAAAAAGGTAATAAACTACCCTACTTATATTCAGCCAATATTTAAGACCTAGGGAAACGTACAAGCAACATAACCGGTCGGTTATGTTGATACAGGATGATTGGTGTTCTGTTGTAACTTTTTTAAGAAATAATATTTTAATTTATTTTTAATATTATTATTTGTTAATGAATCTTTAACTGCTATCGGTAATTCATTTATAAGGTGTGGTATAATATATTTTAATCTTTTTTTACCATACATGTTTGTGTACCTCGGTAGTAACAACTTTGGGTTGCTTATGCTACGAGTTATTCTACTGTTTGAAATTATCTTTTTAACATTTTTTAGCGATTCGTTAAAATATTCTTCTTTTAATAACGTCATTTTTACTTTGTCATGTATAGGTATAATTTTACACATACTAAATAATTGATGATAATCCTGTTCGTATCTTTTCTTAATTTTAATTGGAACAATTTTTTTGAGTATGCGCAATTGAAGCGTGTAAATTTTGTCGAGGTGATATTTATACGTCCTACCGTAACTTGACAGACCATATGATATAATTGACTCAGCCAAGGATTTATAAAGCATAAGTAGTGTCTGATACGTTACTTTATATTTAATTATGGAGAATTTAGCCAGTATACTTCTGAGTTTGCCACACACTTGGTTTATGTGATCTTTCCAGTTAATTCGGTTGTCAATTGAAAGTCCGAGATATGTTTGTTTTTCT
Source organism: Miltochrista miniata (assembly GCA_933228765.1). NCBI lineage: Eukaryota > Metazoa > Arthropoda > Insecta > Lepidoptera > Erebidae > Miltochrista > Miltochrista miniata. Next base: position 4,334,888 of record OW121754.1, on the reverse strand, counting down.
ACAATGTCCACTTCGGTGCACAAACATGATGTCACTACACTATTGCAACCATGTAAACAGTGATGACAGCGAATGACAAGTGATGGCCTACAGATGTCACGGTTTTGACTGGAGCTGATATACATCAATTTTGTCTTTTTTTCGTTAACAACAAGACCAGCATCATGAGACCATCTTATCAGTAAGTCGAACTCCTTTTGAAGCAGTTCCTGAGCTTCAACAACATTACGCCCTGTGGCTAGTAGGCATGTATCATCTGCGTACTGATATATTTCACAAGATTTTATTAAATTAGTTAAACTATTCACATAAGTTAGGTAATGTATGGGTCCTAACACAGAGCCTTGCGCCGTGCCATGGGTTACCCCCCTCGTGTCACTGATATCGTCACCGACTTTGACCACAAACTTTCTGTCTTGAAGATAGTCCTTGCACCATGTAAGCAACTTACCCCTTATTCCACTGTCATGTAGGCACTCTATAAGTCTGTTATGTCTTAATGTGTCAAAAGCTTTGCTGTAGTCTATAAATACGACTAATACATGTTCTTTTTTATTCAAATGTTCATAAATACTATCTGTGAATGCTGATAAAAGTTTAGTAGTATTTTTTTTTGGTTGAAAGCCAAACTGTTTCTCACTTAATATTTTATTTTTATCATAAAATTCATAAATTTGTGTAGAAATAAATTTTTCTATAATTTTATCTATCGTTGGTAAAATTGTTATTGGTCGATAATTTTCGTATTCTAATAGACTTCCTTTTTTATGTATAGGTCGTACAATTCCTGTTTTTAATTCTAAAGGATACCTACCTTTATCTATACATCTGTTAATTAGTTTTGATATAACCGTTGTTATTTTTGTACACATTATTTTTATATCATTAGTACTTATTTATATATGTATTATATACAGTTAATAATATTTATCTTTTATTTTGTGTGTTATGTTAGTTCTATTCTGTTTTGTAAACACACTTTTTCTTGATCTTTTCCTTTTTCTTCACGTTCTCCTTTCGCCTGTTTGCTGGTAGATATTTCTTACAGAAATAAGCAGTACCATTGTACCTATTTATCCTTTTATTATTGTTATTTTACTTTCCTAGTGTGTACATAAATGAATAAATAAATAAATAAAGATTTCTAACTGGTTTTTTGACTATGCTTGTTGTTTTTTTTTTAAGAATAAAGATCGCACGGAAACACAACCGTGATTACTCAACTTGTGTTCATGACTCCGCTTTTTTCAACCGATTGCCATTAAACAAAGCTCAGATTTAAGCCTTACCAAGATCTATTTAATATAAAAAACTTATAAACAGCCGTTCAGTAGTAGTAGTATATTGTTTATTATTAATGAATAAAACTTGATAAGGTATTTATTTTATAAAAAATTAAATGTCAAATTATGAAAAAATCGATTAATTTAAAAAAATCGATTATTTTCTTGAGAAAAATCGATAATTTACTAATCGATTTTTCATGCTAAAGAAAATTCGATTAATTAAAAATCGATTTTTTATGTACAATGTCACATCCCTATGTTGCACTGAACGACGCCGTATATGAAGCTGCGTGCAACGCGGCGGATGCAGCGCCGAGTGAAGCTGCGTGCCACGCGGCGGACGCAGCGCCGAGAGAAGCCACGCCACACGCGTCGCTCGACGCCCCGCGTGTCCTTAAACGAGCTCCTACATTTCCATATGTTTGAGTTTGGGCGTGACGCGACGCGGGCCGCTTTACGCGCCGCCTCAACATAAACGGTCAAATCGCTTGACGCGCCGCTGCAAGCCACGCCGTACGCGAAGCTTGACGCGCCGCGTCTCCTTAAACGAGCACTTATACCGTGACATTACGCTGCTGCTATGTCGTTGATCCATTGATGTAAATATTCATAATGCTTATTTTATTTAGAAATGAAAAATTACAACTTTTTCGGACGAGACTGAAACCAGTGGCCTTTACTTATCCAATGCAACACTACTTACTATTGAGTAGTTTTCAAATAATTCCTGTACTTACCAGTGCGATGCTCGGCTTGAATATAAATAAAACCTACCAAACTATAGCATAATGGATAACTGCCATTTTCTTTCCAGAATGTGCAACTGGAGAATAATTCGCTGATGTTCGACAAATGGATCAAGTTGCCGATGCCCCTGGACTTCAAAGTGTACGTGTTCAACGTGACCAATGCTGACGACGTGAACAGAGGGGACAAACCGATGCTCAAGGAGATTGGCCCTTATGTATACAAGTAAGTTTTAGTTCGCAGTTTTAGCATTCAATTATTTGAGGAGAGAGTAGGTGAAGGGAGTTTTTTTACATGTGGAAACCACACAAGGGCCATGCCAGACTCGAACCGATTAAAAACTGAGTTACTCCTCGAAAGTACACCCCAGAATAACATCCTGATGGGGATGAAGAAGGCTAAAATTTGTAATTTATTATGTAGGTACAATCTGTAGGTAACAAAAAACGTATATTTTTCCTTGTGACTGACCTGACTCGTACAATCATGCTGTTACCTACTAAACTACACGGTCGGTGTCATCGTCCGGGAGCTCCACGATAACCCTATACTGTACGTACTCCTGAAAAAAAATTGAATATTATTTTATTAAATACCTAAACACGCATGTACTTACCTACCAACAAAAATATTTTTAAGATATCTATTATTAACTTAATGTGTTTAAATCACACGACCAGGTATAATTCGTTATGTCTTCCGGGTCTTTTTGGCATATTATTAAAAAAATTAACTTTGGTCTTCTCGCGACTACATTCGGCTAATATATTATTAGTACTAATAATATATTAGTAAGATTAATGTTTGTACTAACCCACAATTATGTCAAAAACATTGTCAAGAACGTGAAGGTTTTTGCTGTCATAATAAAATAATCCGAATAACTACTACATTATAATACAATAGCATGTTATTCTTGTTATTAAGTTATCTAACAATTCTAAACAGTAATAGTTACCTACTTTAATTATTCTGAAAAATATTTTTATTCCTTATAATCTTGACCTCAAAGTGTCACAAGAGTGTACTTGAAATGTTTTTGAGATTCTGTTTTTTCCTTTTATGAAATGATTTTTCGTTTTATTATACTTATATTCTACAAAATAATACCTTACCAACTCAAAAATTCCCAACAGCTTGAATGATTAATTTATTATTTCAAAGGCTTAAACGGACCATTACAGCAGACGAACAACAGAATTAAAAATAGGTGCATTTTTAAAGGCTTTTCTAATGACGGCACGTCCGGGTTTATAGTGCAATATTTTATACTGCAACAATTTAACAATTAAACGGCCTTAATTATAAATAATGACTGCTTTACACCCAGCTATTACCCTGAGGGTAAGGGGAACCCTTTACACAACACCATTTAGTCAAAATATCGTTTCTAATTTATAAACGGGAAAGTTTATAGTGGATGGCTGCTTAGATTATAGATAGTCTTTAATCTAAGGTAGGTAGGTAGGTAAATTTTATATTTTTTTACTCTTCATATACTTACTTATCTTTTTAACTGTCATAAATTATTACTACTACTGTAAAAAGTACATAGCGTTAGAAATAAAGATGTATAAATGTTAAATTGAAATGCCAAAATTTGAAATTACGCAAACCGCGATTATGGTAACAGCTGTTGGTAATACAAAGATACTTTGGAAGTTCGCAAAGTAATTTTGGGAACTTCTATCCAATTTCAAAATTGATTTTTGTATTAGACTTCACAGCGGTATATATTATCACGATAATACTATTCTATCAACATATTGTGGTATTGTTGATCGAAGGTAATACCGAAGGGAGCATAGGTAATCAAAGGTAAAAATAAGTTCAGGTCGAAGAACGGCATGAATCGTTCATACTTCTGCATTTCTACTATTATTAAATGTTTGCCAAAGTTTCAACAATAATTTTATTTCTTTTTTTATATATTCATGGACATTTCACACAACGCTATCTGATCCCAAAGTAAGCTAGGAATAACCTAAAATTTTGTGTTATGGGTATCAGACCACGGATATTAATTAATAGGTATTTATATACTTTTAAATACATACATATTATACCTAGAAACACCCAGACTCTTGAAACAAACATTTATGGGTCACACAAATATTTGTCGCCGGTGGGAATCGAACCCACGACCTCCAGCGCCGCAAGCGGTATCACTACCGACTGCGCCACAGAGGCAGGCATAATATATCTTCATGGCAAGAATCCTTCAAGCCGTTTGGGAGTTACAGTGACGCGACCAAATAGTGTTGACGCACGAAGGTACTCACGTACTGACGACACAAATTTATAGCATCCCGCCGAAAATGCTAAAACAAATCGGGTCCAATAACAATGGAACTGGAGTTCGAACTTCGAATTAATGCCAGAGTTTAAAATAAATATATGTCTACTATGGTATGAATGAATGAGATCTATGCCTGCTGAGACACGACCTCGACGACGACCTCTGTAGAGAGGTGGGCATTACGGGGCTCAAGATTAACACTGGGAAGACCCAAGAAATGCGATCTGGAGTGGATAACAGCACGCCATTACGGATTAGTGCAGAGGATGTGGAGCGCGTCCACAAATTTACCTACCTCGGAAGTGTCGTGTCAGAATCTGGAGGTACTGAAGATGACATCACTTCACGCATTGCCAGAGCTTGAGCAACCTTCGCACAACTTCGGCCTGTGTGGCAGTCACGGAAACTTACGCGCCGAGTCAAAATTAAGATATTCCGGGCCAATATCAAATCCGTCCTGCTATATGGGTGCGAAAAGTGGAAGGTCACCAAGATCATCTCGCGCCAGCTCCAGGTCTTCATTAACACCTGTTTGCGTCGCATTCTCGGCATATACTGGCCCGAGAAAATCTCCAACGAAGAGCTCTTGGAGCGCTGCCACGAACACCCGATCGCCCTGCAGATAAAGCGTCGCAAGTGGAACTGGATTGGCCACACCCTCCGAAGAGGTTCCGATCACATCCCAAACCAGGCGCTGGATTGGAACCCTCAAGGAAAGCGCAAACGTGGCCGTCCCAAACAAACTTGGAAGCGCACAGTGGCGGACGAGGCGAAGAACGTTGGAAAGACCTGGAGCGAGATGAAACGGGAAGCCCAAGACCGAACGCGATGGAAGATCACTGTGGACGCCCTCTGCCCCATCTAGGGGACATAGGATTTTAAGTCAAGTAATTCATGAATGAATGAATGTATAAAATGCTTTATTACAGGAAACATGGTTGATTTGATCTTCTTATAATCTATAGTCCAACATGTTTCGCCGGACGGCGCGCGGCATGTAATTTCTAGAAATAATGTATGTTAGGTATTACAATAGTTATGTCATATTTTAAACCTATAATAACATATTAACAAATGTCGATTATTGTACCTACTTAATATAAATCAAATCAATTGTACGAGTAATTATAAGTTTTAGTCAACATTTTAATATATACTTATTATTTTAAATTTATAATATTAACAAAATGTTAATATTATATATTATTGTATTTAATATAACTCAAATCGATTACATGAGTTATAAGTTTTAGTCAAAATTTTAAGGATTACCATACCATCGCTATTTTTAACCTGCATACCACCTTATGATGTGCCCATGTTGTTTTTGTATGTCCAAAATTCTTCCATCGAATAGAAGCATTTTTCCAGAAGCCACTCATTAATGCGTTTTTTAAACATGTTATTCAGTAATACATACTTTCATACTATAAGCACTGTAGAGAAAACCTATTATCTATAGGCTGCGCTATAATAGGGCTGAGCTGGTGTCTTAGCCTTAACCAGAGGTCCAAATCTACTAGATTTCAATTTCAATTGTATCTGAACAGAATCGCTGTCGTAGTAATAGTAATTTGACAGTTTTCGGAGCTATTGAGCTACGAAATTAGAATTACGATTGTGTTTTCAATTGAAATGGCAAACTTGGGCCCTCGTCAGGCAGCCAACAACCGTAAAAATAAATACACTGGCAAACCCTGAAGATCGTTTCTCTGTTGAACCATAAAAACATGGACCGAACTGCCTACGTACTACCCGTTCGCTCTAACTTTGCCGCTGGCGTAGATTCGTATACCCGAATTCTTAATTACACAAAGTAAATTGACAGTAGCTAATGTCACTTCGTCATAGAAAATAAGCAACATTGTATGAATAAGTGACATTAGTTGCTGTCAATTTACTTCGTCTATTTAAAAATACGACTTTAATATGGAGCCGAGCGGCAAAATTAGAGCGAACGAGCAGTACGTGCTTCCTTCCTCTTATGACCCCGTATTCTTCAAGCGGAGCGTGATGGGGCATATCAACTTGAGGACCACTGTCAAAAGTCCAATGGACCGTGAGAGTGGCGCCCAAAAGCTAGATGTAGCTATGGCTTTCCATCAGGCGGGCGGGCGAGCTTAGTATTTATAAAACCTCGAATATGAGAGACCGTTTCCTCAGTATGGGTGTCTGGGACTTGAGACCCATTTCAGTAGGTTTAGGGTGGCCACCTTCGCCAGCGTGTCTTCGCCGAGAACTATCGGACTCCATGACCGGGGGTCTGAGGACGGTGAGAGGGTCGCTAACCATCCTTACAGAAGCAGGCCCAGAAGCGGCAGCGTGACGCAAGGAACTCACGCACGCCACCCTTTTAGAAGCGTGAGCACACCCGAAACCCCCAAAAGACGCGGGATAGCACCCGAACCACCCCCTGGGCGAGGCCGCAGTAGCGGCCATAGGTCTATTGGGAGTCGGGGGATATCCTTCCGAGGGCTTACCCGGGGCTCACAACCATAGGCTGTTGGGCGTTACGTGAGGTTTTTTAGTAGATAGGAGTCCGGCATCCATGAGGATTTTCCCTCACGTAAAAAAAAATGGGTGGCCACCTTAAGTCGCGTTAGCGCTCACCTTCCATCTTTCACAATGTTCCCCCTCTGCTTAACCAGATTTCACAGAATTAAAAAAATACACAATTCCTGAAACGATCCTACGTTTCAGGAATTGTGTATTTTTTAGTTCCCCAAAATTTGTTTCAAACCGCTTGAAATGCCGTTGATTATGAAGTACGTGTACCTACGTTACTGATATGATATATCGTAACGTACACGTATGCATCTGTTGAAAGGCGGTACGTGACGTGACTGACAGTTCTGAATGCTCTTTATGTATCGTACGTGGGCAATTTACTATCTGTGTTTTTACTAGATGTGTCCCACGACTACGCCTATGAAAAACTAATTGGTGCTAATATCAAAATTCTATAGACATTTTGGTAGTAACTATTTAATAATCTGTGATTTTGCTGAGCTGTGGTCCCTTTCAGTACAATGTCGGTGTTATCTGCCTACCTTGTGAACTTGTAAACCTGCAATATTGTGGCATTTTACCAAATAAAAGATTTTTCTGTTTCTATTTTCTATTTCTTAGTTAGTTTTAGAAAAGCGATAGAAGTCTTGTCCCTGAACAAATTGTCTTACAAAGTCAACGCAAATAGAAAAGTGACTTAGCAAGGTATATATAGAATCACTACTAATCCTACTAATTATTATAAATGCGAAAGTTTGTGTGTGTGGATGTGTGGATGTTTGTTACTCTTTCACACTCGAACTTAGATCATCTAACCACAGGATGCGCCTTACTTAAGCATTGTTTTCTGCCATTGCACATGACCATTTGGTCTTTTGGCTTTATACAAAGCCTGTACATCAGTACATAATTTTATATGATTAAACTAGTACATTTCATTGTAGTTGACTGTACAATAACAATTAACACACAACAGCCATTACGCGTTTGTCGATTAATACATTTTTAAATGAAATGAAATTTTATATGTCTTTGTGTTTCCCCCTTCACTTGTATGAAAACTGGCAGAATATTTTTGTATGCGGTGGTTCGCAAAGGCTAGTCCCGTGTTATATGGTCTAAGCACTCGAACGGCTGGACGGATCTGGCTGAAATTTGGTACAGGGATATAGTCTAGACTCTAGAATAACACATAGGCTACTTTTTATTCCGGGAATAAGTTCCCATCGAAAGCAGGAACGGGAACAAACTATAAGCGGGCGAAGCTGCGGGCATCAGCTAGTCCTACTTCCTACTAATATTATAAATGTGAAAGTTTGTGAAGACGTTTAGATGTTTGGATGTTTATATGTCGGGGTACATTATAGTCCGGAATAACACATAAGCTACTTTTCATCCCGGGAATATGTTCCCACGGGAAGTGGGAACGGGTACCGAATTTCACGCTTCACGCGGGCGATACCGCGAGCGTCATCTAGTATATTATATAATCTGTGGTTATATGAAAAAAAATAAGCAAACACGTTCACAACAATAGCGTCATGGCTTCCCGCCATAATGGTGGACAATAGACAAAATGAACAAACTTTTTCTTCCACTCGACGGGCGAGTGATTATGGGTTATACAGCCCAAGGAAAATTATTTTCTGTGGAAGTACAAGAGTACGAGTAGGTACCTACCTACGTGCCTAGACAATATGAATTTGACGTTAAATACAATTTTAAAAAGCAAGGAGTAGCTTCACAAATTAAATGCGATAAAAATGTTGGTATCGAGCAAGACTCAAACCTGCGCCTTCTGGTTTGCTATTTCAGTCGCTCGATCCTTGCGAAAAAGTTTTGTTACTAAGAAACAAATGTGTTCAGAGCAACGAGGTTGTAGCTTTCGTAAGATATTATATTTATTTCATTTCAATCCTAACACTCTTTTGGAGTTTACATTTCTAAAGGTTCCGTACCCAATGTGTAAAAAACGGAACTCTGTCTATCCGACTGTCTGTTTGTCTGTCTGTCTGTCCGTCACGGGGGTGTATCTCATGAAGGGTGATAGCTAGAGAGCTGAGATTTTCACCGATAATGTGTTTCTGTTGCCGCTTTAACAACAAATACTAAAAACAGAATAATGATAATATTTAAGGGGGGCTCCGATACCAGAAACGTGATTTTTTGTCGCTTTTTATTACCGTTTATTACAATTTAAACTACGTTTGACGTGTCTTCCATTCCAACAAACCGTTCCTCACGTACATCATCATGTGCGGGTGAGTCGAATTGCCTACGTGCCTTATCCAATCGCTTCGTGAGACGTATTTAAATAAGTAAGTACGAAAACATCTTGTCAGGAGCTGTGATCTGTCAAATAGACCTATTCTTTGAATAACAGTGACTTAGGGCACTATAAACTAGTATACCTACTTATATTTGTAAAACTCTTAGTAGAAAGTTTATAATTAATTGACATTGATGTCAACGAAAATCTTCCAGACTCCACCTGACTAAAATCGAGAAGAAAGAAAGAAAATATTTATTGTGGACCACAACGCGCATACCTTTTCAAAAACAACAATACAGAGCATAATAAGAGAGATGAAATTCTCGATTTTTTTTTCGATTCGAGGTTCTAGGTTAGGTTGGGAGTTAGGAGGTACGTACAAGTACACAAATAAACACATTTTCTTAATAAATATATCATCATTTCTTAATAAATGAATCAAGCTCCAAACATTGGAAGTAACCAACAACGTAATACAGATATCTGTTTACGAGTTATATTGAACTCCTGAAGTATCATGCATTCCATACTAGCCACGCTACGCCAGTCCGTTGTACAATTTGACTGCGTAGATCACGAAATTCTTAAAAATAAGCTTTACGTGTGTGGTATTCGGGGCAATGTACTAGATTTGATTATGTCATATCTTACTGGTAGAAAACAGGCTACATCTATCACAAAAGTATGTCAAATGCGGAAAAAAGAAATATCATATACATCAAACTATAAGGGCGTTAAATATGGGGTACCCCAGGGAAGCGTTTTGGGTCCATTACTATTCCTCATCTATATTAATGATTTCCCTAAAGCTGTCACTGCCCCCATGTTTCTCTTTGCTGATGACAGTACTGTAGTTTTTTCGAATCAAAATCAAATCATTCTCAAAGATACAATTAACAACAACCTTATTGCTATAATTGACTGGCTAAAAAAGAATAACCTTGTTATCAATCTTGACAAAACAAACATAATGGTATTTAAAAATCGTGTAAGATATTTACCTGTAGACTTCGAGATCGGATATTCAGACACTAAAATAGGTGAAGTCGAGACTGCAAAATTTTTGGGTCTACAAATAGATTGCACATTGAACTGGAAGGCGCACATAGACTATATTTGTGCAAAATTAAATAAAAGCGCTTATGTTATCTACACTCTCTCTAGGGCGGTTAATACTTCCACACTGTTATCTGCTTACTATGCCTATGTAGAATCCACCCTAAGATATGGAGTGATATTTTGGGGAAATAGTACCGACTGGGAAGTTGCTTTTTGAGCCCAAAAGCAGTGCGTAAGAGCAATAATGAGAATAAAAAGAACAGAGAGCTGCAAACCCCATTTTAAGGCCTTAAAGTTGTTGACTTTACTAAGCCTATATATACTAGAAGTAGCAATTTTCGTGAAAAAGAATTCATTTTTTTTTGAAAAATTAAATAGCCGTCGGAATAAGTATAAGATACATACAATCTCTCATAAAACAGCTCTCGTAAGTAAGAGTGTCTACGGTATGGTGTCCAGGGTCCATAATAAGCTACCTTAGATCATCTAACCACAGGATGCGCCTTACTTAAGCATTGTTTTCTGCCATTGCACATGACCATTTGGTCTTTTGGCTTTATAAAAAGCCTGTACATCAGTACATCATTTTATATGATTAAACTAGTACATTACATTGTAGTTGACTGTACAATAACAATTAAGGCCGCGTGGGTCAGATTTTGAGTTTTTTGAAACAATCCTAGTCAAAAAGTAAAGGGTTTTTAAATCTGAAAAATATATATATAATAGTTAAGGATATAAGCTAAACATATACCGAGCCCGTTACACGATCCAATAAATTTCACTAGATAGAAAAAAATCCCAAAGTTGACTCTCACAGAAAAGTTTTTTCAATACGGTGGCTAAACTATTAACATTTTATATATTTTTTTTGCACTCAATTAAAGGTATTAAGTTTTTATACACATTTTCCGAGCGTTTTTCTATAAACAACTATTTACATAGTTATCATGTACGAATATCTACCAAACGCAATAGAATTGCGCCGCTGACGGCCGATCAGTCTCGCCCTGGCGCTTGTGGAGGCAGGACCTGTGTCAGTTTTTTTCGCGACTATTTCGTAATTATTATGCCAAATTACGTTGAAATCGCGCCACAGTATAAAAATATCAGTAATGGGCAAAATGTAATTAGATTAACCGTTACAAATACATACGTGACTCATGGTAAAAATGTGGTGATCTTTCACTTTTTAAGTGTTTTCACGACATGGTAACCAGCTACCTAATGCATTAAAATGTCTACGAATTACATGATAATTTCGCAATCCAACATGGCGGCCACGCCGTAGTCACAAAATTTCATGATGGGTATCGTTTAAGGGGTTTTTTGGTATGCTGAGTACGAAGTACGTGATAATTTTGCAATCCAATATGGCCGCCGCGCCGGAATCACAAAATTTCATGATGGGTATCGTTTAAGGGGTTTTTTGGTATGCTAAGTACGAATCACGTGATAATTTTGCAATCGAATATAGCCGCCGCGCCGTAATCACAAAATTTCATGATTGGTATCGTTTAAGGGGTTTTTTGGTATGCTGAGTACGAATCGCGTACTAATTTTGCAATACAACATGGCCGCCGCGCCGTAATCACAAAATTTCATGATGGGTATCGTTTAAGGGGTTTTTTGGTATGCTGAGTACGAATCACGTGATAATTTTGCAATCGAATATAGCCGCCGCGCCGTAATCACAAAATTTCATGATGGGTATCGTTTAAGGGGTTTTTTGGTATGCTGAGTACGAATCGCGTACTAATTTTGCAATACAACATGGCCGCCGCGCCGTTATCACAAAATTTCATGATGGGTATCGTTTAAGGGGTTTTTTGGTATGCTGAGTACGAATCACGTGATAATTTTGCAATCCAATATAGCCGCCGCGCCATAATCACAAAATTTCATGATGGGTATCGTTTAAGGGGTTTTTTGGTATGCTGAGTACGAATCACGTGATAATTTTGCAATCCAATATGGCCGCCGTGCCATAATCACAAAATTTCATGATGGGTATCGTTTAAGGGGTTTTTTGGTATGCTGAGTACGAATCACGTGATAATATTGCAATCCAATATGCCCGCCGCGCCGTAATCACAAAATTTTATGATTGGTATCGTAAATGGTAGTATCGTAAGTATGGTTGTATCGTAAATCATACGTAGCAGACTGTAGTGTAAAAGAGATAGAGACACATGTTCCATTCTTCGTTCTAACATTTGTGTGTGGTTGGATTGCATGGAACGACACAGACTAAAAAAACTTGTTCGGTTTACTGTGAGTTAGTTAACCGCGTGCCAATTTGCAACTGTGCAAGACGTGGTCAGAGTTTAGAAGTTATTTATTTAACTCAGAGCTTACTAACTCTATATTTATATATTTAACTCGACTCTCCGCGTAAGTGGGCCTAAATAGCTTAGGCGGCCAAATTGAATTCCAAAATGATCATATTATTCGTACTCAGCATTCGAAAAAACCCATTAAACGATATTCATTACGAAATTATGTGATTACGGCGCGGTGGCCATTTTGGATTGCAAAATTATCATGTGATTCGTCCTCAGCATACCAAAAAACCCCTTAAACGATAACCATCATGGATTTTTGCGATTAAGGCGCGGTGGCCATATTGGATTGCAAAATTATCACGTGATTCGTACTCAGCATACCAATACACCCCTTAAACGATACCCATTATGATATTTTGTGATTTCGGCGCGGCGGCCATATCGTATTGCAAAATTATCACGTAATTCGTACTCAGCATACCAAAAACCCTTTAAACGATACCCATCATGAAATTTTGTGATCACACAGCGGTGGCCACATTGGATTGCAAAATTATCATGTGATTCATACTTAGCATACCAAGAATTCCCTTAAACTATACCCATCATGAAATTGTGTGATTACGGCGCGGTGGCCATATTGAATTGCAAAATTAGTACGTAATTCGTACTCAGCATACCAAGAAACCCCTTAAACGATACCCATCATGAAATTTTGTGATTACGGCGCGGCGCCCATATTGGATTGCAAAATTATCACGTGATTCGTACTCAGCATACCAAGAAACCTCTTAAACGATACCCATCATGACATTTTGTGATTACGGCGCGGCGTCCATATTGGATTGCATAATTAGTACGTGATTCGTACTCAGCATACCAAGAAACCCCTTAAACGATACCCATCATGACATTTTGTGATTACGGCGCGGCGTCCATATTGGATTGCAAAATTAGTACGTGATTCGTACTCAGCATACCAAAAACCCCTTTAAACGACACCCATCATGAAATTTTGTGATTACACCGCGGCGGCCATTTTGGATTGCACAATGATCCCGTGATTCATACTTAGCATACCAACTTTAGAAAACTTTAGAATTTTTTATGACCAGCTATTATGTAATTTACATTTTTTACGCAACTGTAGCAAACGTACGCAACGGAAACTCTCAAAAGAAATGAAATATCCTAGTTGTCGAAAAATGTTTCGTTGCTGCTAAGCTCTTATTCGCCTTAGCGTGATGTTATATATTTTGGTATTTTTCAAAAATGGACATTCTGTTAAGAAACTCTTGAAATTCAACTAGCAGTCTCTTAGACTCTAGAGTTAGAACAACTGAACAAACAAACAAACAAACTCGTTAGCTTAAAAATAATAGTATAATATACATAATTTATTTACGATTAACTCATTTATTTTTATTTACGAAACTAATAAATCACTACACTTAATAAAGTTAGCTGCATTTACTACGTCAAACAAAGTTAACATGCTGTTTCTTTCTACTACACTGTATACTGTGGCATGAGAGTTGACTGCCGCTGCCGGCGCGCGGTGTGTCTAGCGCCCGGGGCGAGGGGAGCGCCAAATGCCTACTTGTGCGGGTTAACCGCCCCTTAACACACAACAGCCATTACGCGTTTGTCGATTAATACATTTTTAAATGCAATGAAATTTTATATGTCTTTGTGTTTCCCCCTTCACTTGTATGAAAACTGGCAGAATATTTTTGTATGCGGTGGTTCGGAAAGGCTAGTCCCGTGTTATATGGTCTAAGTAAGCTACCAATTGAATGCGCATGTATTTAAGCAGAGACTCAACAATTTACTAATTGTCAAAACATATTATAAGATACAGGAATTTCTTGACGATAATAATATACATGCTATGATCTGAATGTATCTACTTTCCTAATGGTTTTTCTTTTATTTTGATTTAAATTTGATTGCAATAATTTAATATTTTGACATTTATTTCAAGCGATAGATTTGTTCCTTTTTGTTCTAATATAATAATGTATGTCTATTATATTTACATAATTTTGACTGATTCAGAATAGAATAGAATAGAAATATACTTTATTGTACACCAAAAAAAAATAATACTTCGTTAAGTAATACAAGGTCTTGTAATAGGCGACCTTATCGCTAAGTGCGATTTCTACCAGGCAACCTTTAGAATTGCGATTTAAAGAAAAAATGTTAATATTTTTATTATAAATAATGATTTGGTATTACTTTATGACTATTGATTGTATTTATCTATTATTATTTTAAGGCTGCATGTAGAAATGTTAATATTTGCATACCTGTGGGTGGAGGATGGAGAACCTAAATTAATCTTTGTAACACCATTGTAACCCATTTTCGCAAATAAATGAAATGAAAAAAAATGAAATGAAATAATTGTACAACGGGCTGGCGTAGCGTGGCTTGTCCTTATTGACAAAGGACAAAGAACATTCGGCCAGTGGAATGCGTGCACCGTATGGAAATGTAAATGATAGAGCTCGTACAAAGTTGTTCACTTTCATGTTTCAGAAAATCAGCGTACTTACTTGAATTCTCGTTCGCTTCAGTTATTTGTAGTCATTCTAACTATTCGTAGTCGATTGTAGCACAGAAAACAACTATGTGTTGTGAATATAGTGCTTAACTAAGAAGTTAGAGATAATTTTTGAAAAGTACCTAATGAGTATGCTAAATAAATCACAAATATAAAGGGATAATTTTCGGTCCCGAGCAGGACTCGAATCTGTGTCTCTGGCTTGCCGGTAAGGGCGTCTAACCCGCCAAGCCAGAAAACTCAGATACTAGTTCTGCTCGGGAGTAAAATGTTAACCACATGTTATCATCATTCGAGTTATACCTACTGTGGTTTGGAGCCCGTGGTCCTTCACTATTTTTGTCCCCAACTTTTAAACTCCTGTTATCTGCAGAGCCTTTCAACCAAGGCTATATCACCGCGTAGCAGATGAATTTTACGAGGATGTAAAGGCACAAAAATCTATGAAAAAGGATAGAGCAGCACAGCATACCACATAATACAAAAGATCCCAGAATGCTCACCGTATTTCAACGTCTCTTTGAAGCCGACTATAAGGGAAAGGTTCAATTAAATTTAAATATTGGGTAGACGTTGTTAGAGTCTTATTTCTAGTCTCTTTAGCAAGTTTCCTGGATATACACAGCTGTGAATTAGCACTGTACATTACAAATCGATACGAGGCAGTCAAATCGCAGTAATCCTAATTCGCGACAGGAGAGACTTTGCCTCCTTATGCGTGTTCTACCGCCTGTACAATGGTATGTGCTCTGAGGAATTGTTTGATATGATGCCCACGTCTACGTTCTATCATCGCACTATATCCCCGAAGGGGTAGGCAGAGGCATAGTATGCGCCCACATTTCACCTTATTGTTTTATGTTCCACGTAATAGGTTGGTGATCTTATTGCCATGTTGAAATGGACAGGCGCAGGTCGTCGCGACCCGCCGTTAAAATTTTTCAAGCCGCTTAACCTTCAACTTGGCTTGACGATTGTCATTTTACTGACAACCGTCGAGTTTTCCTTATCTACGCAATGGATCTTTTTGCGAAAGTGTTCCCTTAGTCACCCCTTACGACACGCTCGGGATGTGGACATGTGGAAAAAAAGTGGGTGCGTGTAACCTTTACACGCGATTGAAGTAAAACTTCTTTACCATTGACGGCATCAAATGTTATATTCATATTATTCATTCGAATTATTATTATTCATTCGCTAACTATTTAAATTTTGAATAGCGTTAACGTTTCGGCTATTCAAAATTCAAATAGTAAGGCGTTACTTCCGTCCGAAAAAAATCTGGGTTACTCCCTAGTCACGTCTAAAGAAGTTTTACATCAATAATATTTAAAAAATCATTACCATCAGTGAAATCACGGAACCCTTCGTCACGGTCTAGTGCTGGACGTAGACCTGTCACAATTTCCTTTTGGAGGGTGATTAACACTCTTTTTGTACACTAACTTTTTGTAACTAATATAAGCAAGCGAGTAGATAACAATATACTAAACTTAACTTAAAGCAAGCACTGTCTGGGAGCTAAATTCGCGCCTTGAAGTAATTGATGTGATTAATGATACGTAATGAAGTAATGATTGATTGGAGCAATGAGACAAGACAATGTGAATTTCTTGTAGTTATTTCGTATTTACTACTAACTGGCTGAAATGCTGACAGCTAGGTATCTACGAGAATATTATAAAACCTTACTATTTTACCTTATTATTTTATTTGCCCCTTGTGGCGACGGGGCCCTGGGTTGCGACGGGTAAGAGTACAAAATGTCGCCACCCCAATACATTCCCAGTGTGTCGTAAGAGGCGACTAAGGGAACACTTTCGCAAAAATATTCATTGCGTAGAGAAGGAAAGCTCGAAATGAAACCCGGTTGTCAGTAAATTGACAACCGTTAAGCCAAGTTGAATGTCTTATGGGCGGCTTGAAAAATTTCAACTGCGGGTCGCGGCGACCTGGGCCTGTCCATTTTAACACGGCAATAGGCTCACCACCTATTACGTGGGATATAAATAAAGTGAAATGTGGGCGTATACCATGTATTAGCCTTTGCCTACCCCTTTGGATAAAGGCGTGACTATATTTTAAAGCCAGATCCTTTTTTTTAACGTGTGGGAAAATCCATCGATGGATGCTATGCCGAACTCCTACCGACTAAAAAACCTCACGTAACGCCCAACAGCCTATAGTTAGGAGCCCCGGGTAAGCCCTCGGAAGGATGTCCCAGGACTAAGACTATAGAACCTGAATTGTAAAACTATTAGTATTTATCAGTTAACAGCTGTACATATTTCATCCATCACTATAGAACTGTTAACGGGATATTTACCATGTTAAATATCCCGTTAACAGTTCTATAGTGTATAGTAATGACCATGTTAGTTTAAAATCATATATTTCATTCAATCTATCATTTCCGCATCATTAGTAGATCATAGCGTACTATAGACAAATAATTATTACAACTGTAACAAACCTATGTACGTACCACTTAATTACATTTGAATTGATTTAAAAATAAACATTACGTAAACAAATGTTCGGTTGCCATATATTTAAAAGCCTTACTGCTGTTATTAGATAGCGAAACCACATAGGACTTAAACTGTTTATTCCAAACTTCATTATTCGCAAACAAACAATTAAACTTAACATCTGCGACAACCAAGTAATTAATAACTGCGGTTACAATTAACCTACAACCCGTGCCCAAAACTACTTAGAACTTTGCTATCCTTAACTAGAAACAATGCATATTTTGGATTGCGGTATCTTTAATTATGTACTAATAGTACCTATAAAGCTGAAGAGTTTGTCTGTTTCAACGCTAGGATCTCAGGGATGTCCGCTCCCTTGTATAGCAACTAGGTACCTATACTCGTATCACGCAAAGCTCAAACCGCTAAGTTTTCTCAAGTACCTACGGCAGTTACATAAATATGATGAAACTGCTTATACCATCATCTGGGTGTGTAGCACATGGTGAAGGGTGTAATATGCTAAACAGTTTACATGTAACACTGAGAATAGTATATCTATTGTTATATGGACTGAATTTTCGTGCTTTTACTGAAGCGCTCGAGTAGTTAGCAAATTATATCAGTGCTCTTGCATGTATGTACTGGGTGAGTACTTTTTTTTCCACACAGCTTCGCTTAATCAACGACGCGATCAGAATTATACTAAACAGTCTTCTTAGGGCCGGCCCGAAGATGGTACATAGACACTTTCGGGTAAGCGTAGTTCTTAGTAGACGTAGGCTCTTACTAAAGTGGCGTCATTTTTAATTATGTAAAATTTGACGTCTGTCAGTTTTATCTTCATAAGAATGATGAATGAGATTTTAAATGAATACGGACTTGAAAGATATGTGAATTTAAAGAATCATCAGGCGAATCCCTGTCCCATTATTATTTTTTACACGTAAAACAAATGCTTTTACTAACAAAGAAATTATGTGTGTTATCTATACCAATACCAGCTGACCCGCGCAACTTCGTTTGCATCACATAAGAGGGAGAGAGTGAGAGAGAGTTGTGGTATTAATATTATGTTACTATCATGTTTCCGTAGTGTTTACTCTCGTCGTGTTAACTCCCGTCGCGTCGTGAATATTCTGAACTAATTAAGAGGGTTATTGTGAGTAAAACTTAAAAGATATGATGTGTTATCTAGTGCTAATACGGATTTTTTTCGAACTTTCTAAACGAACAATAAAAAGTATCCTATGTCCGTCTCCTGGTTCTAAGCTACCTCCCCACCAATTTTCAGCCAAATCTGTGCAGCCGTTCTTGAGTTATAAATAGTGTAACTAACACAACTTTCTTTTGTATATTTAGAAAAGAGGAAATGTTTGTTGGTTTGCATTGAATACGCTATGAAACTGCTCAACTGATGTGAAAAATGATTTTATTGTTGAGAAGCTATACTATGACTGAGTGACATACGCATTATTTTATTCCCGTATACTTACGGGAACGGGAATTACGCTAGTGGAACAGCGGGACGTCCGCTAGTACAAAATATATCTGGTGTTTAGTCGTATATTATGCCATTCTCTACCTCTTGAGAGAAAAATACATAGCTTTACGTAGTAAATAATGATAAGTGGTTTTTCTTCTCAGAGAGTACCGGGAGCGAACAATTTTGGGCTATGGACAGAATGATACAGTCAAGTATATGTTGAAGAAGCACTTTGAATTCGACGCGGAGGCATCAGGCGACCTGACTGAAGATGACGAAGTTGTCGTGGTGAATTTCGCTTACATGGTGAGGAATCTATTTATTTTGCTAAGTAGGTACTGATAGGGAAAAAACTAGCTGACGACTCCCGTTCCCGTGGGAATACGGGAATAAAATTAAGCCCATATTCACCGGGGATAGTGTAGCTTTCCAACAGTGAAAAAATGTTTTAAATCTGTCTAGTAGTTTCGGAGTCTATTCGATGCAAACAAACAAACAATCGATTCTTTCCTCTTTATAGTATTAGTTTTTACACATTTTTTATTACTTATTAGTAAGTATAGATAGATTGAAATAAAAGAAGAATTTGGGTATGAAATATTAGAAATGAAAGCGTAAAAACTGAAAAAGAAAAGGAACCTCCTATTATTTATTAATGTCGACCCGTTAATCAAAGTATCAGTATCTTATGATAAACAGGTATGCTTGTTACAGATGACTTACTTACGAGTATACGAGTATATTTAGAAATATATAAGTATGTCCATCAGTTGTCCAAATGCTACAAAAGTCCAAATGCACAAGCTTATATTTGCTTAATTTTGGCTAGATTATTATTTGGAGAGCTTAATGTGAGAATTAAAGCTCAGAAAGCGCTCGTGGCCCCGCGGACTCTGTTTTCTGTAAAGGATCACTGTAGCAAGCAACATTTTCTATTCTGGGCATGGATGGGTGACGAGACGTGATCACTTTGTGACATTTAAATGGTAGTCGTTAAGCCAAGTTGAAGGCCTTTATGAGCGGCTTGAAAATTTCAACAGCGGGCAATCACAACTTGCGCCTGTCCATATCAACACGGCAAAACAACTCAGCACCTATTACGTGGAACAAAACTAAAAAGGTGAAATGTGGGCATATACACTCGAGAGCAATGAATCCGGGTCACTTAAAGAATCCTAAAAATCTCGGAAACTAAAAATGCTAGGTTAATGCAATAAATTGTATTTAATAGACAATGTAATACTCCTTAAATGAAGGTATTAAAACTTCTTAGTTATTGTAAAGTTATATCATAAAAAAATCAAATTTGAAAAGGGGCCACTTTCGAAGATGGAACTACGAAATTACAGCATTTGGTGTTGCTTTTGTTTGTAATCTGTCATTTATGTGGGTACATAAACCATGTTGATAGTGCTCTATATTCATTAATCAAGCTGAAATTATGTCGCTTACGCCTGAAGAATGCACCAGAATACTTACAATGCTGGAAACCGGCCGGAGTCAGCGCGATACAGCCAGGACTGTCGGTGTGTCGCTGTCAACAGTACAAAGAGTTCTCCGACGTTACGAAGAAACTGGTTCTAACCTACGCAGACCAGGAACGGGCAGAACCAGGTGTACCACAGCACGATAAGACCGATACTTGGTGAACACCATGCTTCGAAATAGCTTTCTCACAGGAACTGAACTCACCAATCAGTTTCGACGCCTCGGAGGAAGTAACCCAAGTGCATGGACAGTAAGACGTCGGCTTGCTGAATCTAACTTAAAACCCCTTAGACCTGCAAACGGCCCTAAACTGAAGCGTGGGCATCGTATTTCGAGACTAAGGTATGCCCAGAGCCACGTAAATTGGAGTATTGAAGATTGGTCAAAAGTTATGTTCTCCGACGAATCAAAATTTATGCTCTACAAGCACGATGGAAGACACAGAGTGTATCAAAGACCAGGGGAAAGATTCAAGCAAGCATGCATCGAAGAAAAAGTAGCCTACGGTGGTGGGTCTGTACTTGTGTGGGCCGGAATTTCTTCTGAAAGTCGCACAGAGCTGGTGATCATAGAAAACGGCTCTTTAACTAGCGTAAGATATGTGGAAGAAATCCTCAATGATCACGTTGGTCCATTTATGGTCAATTTAGGTGAGGATGCTATATTTATGCATGACAATGCCCGACCTCATACAGGTAGGATTGTGAATGACTACCTTCAAGAGATGAACATTACTCGTATGGAGTGGCCAGCGCGCAGCCCGGATATCAACCCGATCGAGCATGCTTGGGACGAGCTAGGCAGATGCGTAAAACAACGAAACCCTCCCCCAATCACGCTTCGTGAGCTCAAAATTGCTCTCACAGAGGAATGGGAGAATATTCCCCTAAATCGTATAAGGAACTTGGTGTACAGCATGCCAAACCGCGTAAACGCAGTAATGGAGGCACGAGGAGGCAATAAGAAGTATTAAAATTCAAGAAAATCGTAATAAAGTTCAAAAATTTCATGTTTCCTATTTTTGTTTTAAGGAGAGATCGGCAGTTTTTTCTTTATGTAATTTTGTGTTAATAAAAAGTATGGTGACTCATATTTTTTTTACTTTTATTTAAGGAGTATTACATTGTCTATTAAATACAATTTATTGCATTAACCTATCATTTTTAGTTTCCGAGATTTTTAACATTCTTTAAGTGACCCGGATTCATTGCTCTCGAGTGTAATATGCATCTGTCTACCCCTTCGGGGAATAAAAGCGTGACCTTTTCACTAACTATACGAGTACCTATGTTATACCTATAAAGGTGTATTTTTGACTCTTGGTTGTGACAAAAAGCAATATTGAAATGCACACGAGCAGGCTGTGGCTGCTGAAGAAATTTTTAATGCCCCTACTAGGCCTTCAAATTGGCTTAACGTATCCCCTTCGGAGATAAAGGCGTGATCATTATGTATGTATGTAATGTGAGAATGTTCAAAAATATATATTTATCTAACTCCCCACAGGCCGCTCTCCTAACAGTCCACGACATGATGCCCAGCCTAGCGGGAGTGATCAACAAAGCGTTGGAGCAGTTCTTCCCGAACCTTGAGGACCCCTTCATGAGGGTCAGGATTAGGGACCTGTTCTTTGACGGCACGTACTTGAGCTGCGATGGAGACAATGCTGCTTTGGGTAAGAAAGTAAATCCTACTAATATTATAAATGTGAAAGTTTGTGTGTGAATGTGTTTACTCTTTCACGCTCGAACGCTTTTCATTCCGGGTAATGTTCCCATGGGAAGCGGGAACGGGAACCAAATTTCACGGGGGCGAAGCCGCGGGCATCAGCTAGTATACTTGTAATCGATAGTAATTAATGCTTAAATAAAACCGGTAAAGTGCGAGTCGGACTTGCGCTTGTAGGGTTCCGTACCAAAAAACGATAAGAAATCGCGTTTTTTGTATGACAGCCTCTTAAATATCATAATTTTTCCGATTTTAGGATTTGTTGTTATAGCGGCAACAAAATACATCTAGCTATAGATACAGTCTCGTGTCAGAAAGACAGACAGACAGACGTACAGCGAAGTCTCATGAATAGGATCTCGCTTTTTACTTTCGCGTACGGAATCCTAAAAACGTGATACGTGTTGGACCCGCGCACGTAGAGTACTGTGTCATAAAACGGCAGAAGGTCACGTTTGTTGTTAATGGGTCCCTTTTTGGCATTTATTGTTATAAAATGGCAATGGAAATACATCACCTGTGAAAATTCAACTGTTTAGCTTTAACGGTTCATGCAGACAGGTGGTCAGACAGACAGCGAAGTATCAATAATAGGGTTATATATTCACGGACATTTCACACAACGCTATCTGATCCCAAAGTAAGCTAGGAATAACCAAAGACTTCTATATAAACTGAGGTAGACATGCCCTACGCACCGATTTTTGAAACTTATAAACTGCGCCAATTAGCAGCGTTGCTCGCACTGTTGTGAGTCAAAACTTTGAGAGTAGGTGCTCGACTTGCAATCGGAGTCCATACGCCTTCTCTTTTACTCTTTTTCTATTCGTATATTGCTATTGTGTGTGGTGACAATTACGTAAAAAATATTTATAAGTGAGTGTAAGTCTTAGTAATGTGTGTATTTGAGGATTGCTTTTGAAATCTCGTTTGTTAGAGTACGGCGCGTCTACCTCAGTTTATATAGAAGTCTTTGGGAATAACCTGCTTGTGTTGTGGATATCAGACCACGGATATTAATACTTATATACTTTTAAATATATACTTATCATACATAGAAACACCCAGACTCTTGAGACAAACATTTATGGGTCACACAAATTTTTGTCTCCGGTCGGAATCGAACCCACGATCTCGTGATCCATTTCGACCTCTAGACCAACAAGGCAGTCGGTTATGTTTTTACTCTTTGGGCTACGGAACCCTACACCCAAAAATCACGTAGATACTAGGTAGGAAGGAACTTCTAGTAAATGTAACTGTATATGCCGTGTATGTGCTTGTATATATTTACCTAATTTTATTCTTTACTTGTGTTGTTTCCTATTATGCAACTAGATGGCGCTGTGCCGTCATTGTGAATCACGATAGTAAGATTCTCCTTAGTGGGACGATCTTAGGTGTTTACCCTAATAATATTACCTTTTCACCTTAGTATGGAATGTCGGTGTTTTATTAAACCCCTTTCTACTACAAACCCCTAGGGGCCATAGAGCGAGGTAGAACTTGTCCAGTAACAATTTTATGCAATTTCAAATAGACTTTATTCTATTTCTAGTAAGTATTTTGTGTTGTTAGAGTTAGTTTAATGATATATCATAGTCATGTTCACAAAATTTTGTGTAGCGATGTTATGAATATTAGATTACTATTCAAATAAAGTACCTAAGTATAAGTTCCACTGGCGTCGAAAGTCATTTAACAGATACCTTTGTCACGTTCAGGTTACAATTTGTAGTAAAGTACCCTATTGTAACCTAAACCTATCAAAGCGATTACTTGACAAGTATTGGGCTGAGTTAACGTCTAACATTTTAAAAAATACACAAGGGTTCTATACCGAAAGCGGTAAGTACTTTTAATACAAATGCTTTAACTCGATTTTTTGGGATCCGTACCCAAAGTGTAAAACCGGCCAAGTACGAGTCGGACTCGCCCATGAAGGGTTCCGTAACATAATATAAAAGTTCGAGATCTAGACAAACGAGGCAGTTTAACTTTAACTTTTTGATCACACTATTCAAGACATTTTTTAAATGTACTGTAGTTATATCATTTAGTAAAATGTTAATTATATCGCTAATCCTGACAGCCTCCATTGTAGCAAATTGAATGAAAATGGATGATAATATGTGATAGTGTCATGTGAATGTTATAGTCTTAGGACAAGGAAGTGATAATTTGGCATAGATCCAGTTTTAGAGTCCTACTTTAATTCTGGCGATATCCTTCCGAGGGCTTAACCGGGCTCCCAACCGTAAACCAACAAGTTCCCTACTTACTACTTACGCGTAGGTAGTAAGTAGGGAACGTACTGGTTTGTAGTCGGTAAGAGACCGGTATAGCGTCCATGCCGGATGTTCCACACGTAAAAAGAAACAAAAATCAAGAGTCCAACATCACGCCAGCATCAAGTTTCCACCACCCGCTAAAAGCTATAGGGATTTTTGTTATGTTTGAAAACATTTCACTTAATATCCTCGAAATTAAAGGGAAAATTGTCAAATGATGAAATTTCTACCAAAAATAATATGGGGCAAATCGTGACTACCGTTGCTAAGGATACATTTTTAACGAATAGGTACATCTGATCCTTCAGAGAGCAAATTAAAACAAAAAATATGTTACATTTTATGGTCGCATATAACATCGCATTGTTATAAAATTCAATGTATCTGGTATTATTAGCAGATACATTGAAATATTGTGTTTCATTTTCCGGAAAATCTGCCTTTAGCCCCTCACTATAAAATAGAGTTCAGAGGGGCTTCTGTCGAGACTTTGTCTGTAGTCTGTGACTCTGTTGCAATAAACTACGTCACTAGGTCACGTGGATCATCTGTTCAAAGTTTGAAATAAAACAAAAATGACAACGTCAATCGGATTGAACTTTCACAATAAACGTGTTAGAGAGGGGCAGTCTGGTGAGAACGACGAACCGAACGGTTTTCTTGTTTAGGATGCTGATGATTAAACGGGACCCTATTACTGAGACTTCCTATGTCTGTCTGTCTGTCACAAGGGCTGCCTCAACAACCGCGATAGCTAGACAGTTGACATTTTTACAGATAATAAATTTCTGTTGCCGCTTTAACAACAAATACTAAAGAGTAAAATCATATAAAATGTGTTTATATCTTTTTACTTTTTAGTTAACATTGGGAAGCTTACCTACAAACAACTTAATTATTGCCGTTTTTTGATACGGAACCCTACGTGCGAACATGCGACTCGCTCTTGGCCGTTTTGTAATTCTGTTGTGTCTTATTGTGTTAGGACACACATCATCGCTATAAAGTAACTTAGATCTGCTAACTTATTTAAACTGCTAGTTCTATCCAAATAATTTATTTAAATTTTAGAAAAGTTTTGTAACAAGATCAGAGCGGTTCGACTCGAAGAAATACCCGCTGGATACATATTATAACAAAACTGTAGAGGGTCGAAGATCTGTACATGGAAGATATTTTGATTTTTTTAAATTTAGCCGAAAATGTATTTTTTTTGTCTATCTGTCCGTCTGTCTGTCTGTATCCCGAATAAGTATTACGCCGAAACTACTTAATAAAATTTGTGAAAAAAATGATATTTGACACAGTTTGAGTTTCCGAGGAAGGATCTGAGATACTTTTAATTCACAAAATAGTTTTTTAGTTGTAATTTCTAATATTGTGCCAGAAAGGGAGTACTTTAAGGATTGTTCCACACAAGTTTCCGTATTGAGGTTTTGTAGTTCAGAAATTAGAGACAGCAATTATCCCAACTTTCGCTAAACCTAGAATTCAAGGGTTCCTTTAAATGTAAGAATGTAAAGGTGATTCTAAACTGGCGTGTTGGCTTAATCATAAAATGGCTAATGATTAAGCAAACAGGGCAGGTTTCATACGCTCCCACGAGTCTGATGAAGAAATACCTCTTCTTTCATACACGTCATGTGACGTAAACGAAATTGCGAGGGTCAGCTAGTCCGTATGTAATAAAATTCAATAACAATTTTCCAATAAGTTTAAAAGTTTGGTAGGTAGGGAATATCAAATTTTATTATTTGCAGTAAACATTGATATATATATATTTTTTTATTACTTATTGAATCCTAAATTTCAACAAAAAAGTTTTAAATCTTTTAATTTACGTATTTAAGTACTATTTATACAACAGAGATTTTCAGCGAATTACTCTTTATGAAAGTTTTTACACTTTTAGAAGGTTTTACGTTTCTTTCTTAGGCAAGCCAAAGCGTAGGTGTAGACTTGTGACTTTAGAAATATTATGCTATATGGTGAAACCAGTCAGTTATTGTTAAAATTAAAATAAATGTGCAATAGTACAAAAAGTGAGTGAATTTTCACACTACGCCTATCCGTTTCAACACGGCAAAGCTGGTAAAATGTAACAATAGGCGTAATTATAAAGGAAGCACCTTCATCACAGAATAACTAACAAAATTACCTCTGAGATAATGATACGTAGACGTACCTTTATTTGCTAAGAGGTGAGCAAAGGCCACTCCTTCGATTCGAGGGGATGAAAGCTTGTTTGAAATATTTTGGAAAACTTATTAAGTAGCATGTACTATACTACCTACCTAGGTACTAGTAGTGTGGAAGTTATCTGTATATCGTGAGCAAAACTAGGAGGCACAGCTAGTTTTAAATAGACATTAAAATCTACCTTTATCCCCAATTTAGGTGTGCAAAACTTTCTTAGCAATTCGTTCTTATTGGGCCATTTCGAATTCGCTCACGTAGTCTTGAATCTTAATACATTTATAGCAGGTACGGATCCGTAGCTCTGGCACGATACGAGTGATGACTACATAATTTATCTGTATCCCTTTTTTTATCGATTTTGCTTTAAATCCATCGATTCTTTTTTACGTTAGGGCCTGAAGACCGTTTTGAATTGACCGCGAATGGCAGATTTTATTGGACTTTTTACAGAATTGCTGCAAGTGAGTTATTTTGCCATCTGACTCCGCTACCCTTCTATGAGCACCCAACCTAGTGATTAGTCGGCAGCTGTACCTACTAACCCCCCTCCACCCCAGTACATCCAGAATCTACTGTACATTAGCGATGAACGAATAGCAAGTAGAGCCAACAACTCCAACAAGCGCGAATAACTGTAAAGCTTTCCAGCGAGTTCAATTTCGAGTTCGAGTTCAATTTTTCGTAAAAAATTTAGCCGTTGAGTAAAGCGCCACCTCTTTCTGCGAGCAGGTCATGCTGCGCGACGTGAGGGATTAACGCCCCCCCCCCACCCCCCCTTTAGAAGCGGAAACATACCCGAAACCCCCCAAAGACGCGGGTTAGCACCCGAACCACCCCCCCGCGAGGCCGTGGGTCTATTGGGAGTCCTGGGACATCCTTCCGAGGGCTTACCCGGGGCTCTCAACCAATGGCTGTTGGGCGTTACGTGAGGTTTTTTAGTCGGTAGGAGTCCGGCATAGCATCCACGAGGATTTTCCTTCAGGTCAAAAAAAAAATAAAAAAAAAGCCGTTGAGTAAATATTTACATAGGTACCTACCTAGTTCTTCCAAAGGATGAGTAGGTAGTAAGGTATATATTTGAACTCTTGGAACAACAATTTCCAATATGACGTAAACGCTTTCCTGAAAGGGTTTTCAGCAACACATTTATTAAAATTCACTCACAAAGTTATTTTAGGAAATTTGTAGAGATCGAAATTTAATACATTTCATGTTATTTTCTTGAACAAATTATGTAAATTATGAAATACGGATCGTATTCGGTACAATCACGCCGATATCCCTGAGGAGGTAGATTGAATTGAATTACACACCCACGTTTTGCCAGAAGTTTAGTACGTCCCACGCGCACGTAATATGTATATTAATACTAGCTGACCCTCGCAACTTCGTTTACGTCTCGGTGTATGAAAGGTGATGTATTTTTTATCAGACTCATAGAAGCGTGTTTATTTGAAGCGTGTTTCGGCGTGATACCTTTTTGGGATACAGACAGACAGATAGATACAGACTATATTTTTTTATTACATTTTCGTCATTTAGTACCGATTAGAATACCCTACAAATAAAATTTTCTAAATATACATGGACAGATTCTCGACCCTCTACACTTTTATTAAATTACTAGCTGATGCCCGCAGCTTCCCCCGCGTAAAATTTGTCCCCGTGGGAATTTATTCCCGGGATGAAAAGTAGCCTATGTGTTATTCCAGACTATATCTCTGTACCTAATTTCAGCCAGATCCATTCAGCCGTTAGAGCGTGATTGAGTAACAAATATCCAAACATCTAAACATCCAACCATCTTCACAAACTTTCACATTTATAATATTACTAGGATGTATAGATAGTATTTATACGTATATACATGTAGTACACACACATACATAAATTATTGTCGATGCATTCTAGAGATTACTCCTAGATATTATCCAATATTCTCCTTAAAGGTACTCCACTGTTCAGGCAGCGCATCGCTAAACCTCGTTAGAAATTTCAATTTAGATTTCCTTTGTGTACAATGTTTGATGTAAAGGTATGTAGTACTATCATATTATCTTTGATAAAGGGGATCAAAAGTTGAGATGCGATCATTGCGCAGTATGTGTGGAGTAGGTAAGGCTGGTTGATAGAAAGAGGAATACAGATATCCGAGAATACAGTGGCCTGAAAGAGTATGTTGTTACAAGAATTGAAAAGAGTACGCTAAGGTGGTTTGGGCATTAAGAACGAATGAGTACTGAGCGAATGACACACCAAGTATGGAAGTCGACCTCGCAGAACATACACCAAACAAATTAGTGATGTATTGCCAAAAGGGCAGGTCAAAAGTACTCGAAACCGGCGGGCGTGTCAGCTTTAGAGCACTATTTGGTTGCTAGCATCTCGTACCCAAAGAATGATCAACGTGACCTGATTATTTAACAATTTTATTACCTACTAAGTTACGTACGGAAAGCGGAGTTTAGGGAATACGGCACCCTCCGTGAGAGAGTCCGACTCGCACTTGGCCGGTTTTATTTACGACAATATTGGAACTGACTGTTACCCATATATCTTTATCGTTAGTAAGCATTTCCGCGAAAAAGAAAATTGTATTTAAAATAAATTGTTTTCAGGATTGGTGTGCGCCAAAATAAAATCGGAGATGCCTCCAACAATGCGGCCAGCTGAACCCAATGGATTCTACTTCGCCATGTTTTCTCACGTAAGTGTATTGCAAAAACCACAGGTCTAAAAAGTACCTTCATTCGTGACCTCATCTCGCCATAGGTGTGCAAAAATACAGACATACATACGTCATACATCCATCCATCTATACATACCTCTGCCTACCCCTTCGGGGATAGGGGCGTGACTATTCACGCTTTTATCCCGTTATACTTTTACTTCTTTTCGAACCTAGCCAGTCTAGCCACCTTCAGCAAAGACCGTCTTGCTAACAGCTAGGCAAAGAATTAGACTTCCTCGTATTTTTTTTATAGTTTATATTTAACCACTTTTAGGAATACTACAACCTCATACATACTACCCGTTCGCTCTAACTTTGCCGCTGGCGTAGAGGCGTATACCCGAATTGTTAATTATACGAAGTAAATTGACAGTAGCTAATGTCACTTCATCATAGAAAATACGCAACACTACAAGAAGAAGTGACATTAGTTGCTGTCAATTTACTTCGTCTAATCAAAAATTCGACTTTAGTACAGAGCCAAACGGCAAAGTTAGAGCGAACGAGCAGTACATACATACATACATACGATCACGCCTTTTTTCCCCGAAGGGGTAGGCAGTGGCATATTATGTGCCCACATTAAAATTTCACCTTTTAAGATTTTGTCACTCGTACTAGGTGGTAAGTCGTATTACCAGGTATTACCGTGTTGATATGGACAGTCGCAGGTTGTGACTGGCTGCTGTTGAAATTCTTCAAGCCGCCCATAAAGGCCTTCAACTTTGCTTAACGACTGCCATTTTACTGGCAACCGGGACTAACAGCTTAACGTGCCTTCCGAAGCACGAAAACCCTCACAAAAAAAATGTCACTAATACTACACACCGAATCTAAATAGTAAACAGCTTACTTCTTTCACCAGATGAACCGGACAGAAACAGGTCCATACGAAATCATCCGAGGCAGGGAGAACGTCCACGACCTGGGTCACATAGTGTCGTACCAGGGCAAGGACACTATGGCGGTGTGGGGCGACAAGTACTGCGGCAAGATTAACGGGACGGACTCCACGATATTCGCACCGATTGACACGAATAACGTGCCTGCGAGGATTTATACGTTTGAGCCTGACGTTTGTAGGTAAGTTGTGCTTTTTGGTAGTAGGTATTTGGACTGGCATTAGATCTATTGTTTTTTTATCTATATATATAAAAATCAATGCCACTTTTCGTTGTAATTTTATAACTCAAGAACAGGCTCACCTATCCAAACGAAATGTTTAGGCTTTGTTCGGACTATTTAGTAGATGGTTTATGTGTAGTTTGCACAAAATCGGTCGAGCGGTTTTTCATTTAATACGCAAACGAAGTTGCGCGGGTCAGCAAGTTCTGTACCTATATTTCATACTTTAAATATCAGTCAGATCCGTTCAGCCGGTAGAGCGTGAAAGAGTAACGAGCATTCATAAATATCCTTACTTATAAACTCATTTTTGAGAAATTTTTAATTAACATAATTTTAATATACCTACAACCTCAAAATAAAGTATAATTATCTAGGTCCTGCAACAAGATTATTGGTCTACTCTTTTTCTCCTAGCTAGGTATATCTCTTTATAAATTTTAATGTGTATACATAAACCCTAAAATAAATAAATAACACCATATCTGCAAGAGCTCCACCAATGACGCTTGCTAATTTAGACTGCCATGGACATTAATATCACAGATAATATAATATATATTCTATACTAGCTGTTCCCCACGGCTTCGACCGCGTAGAAGTCGTTATCGCGTAAAATCATAACCCACCCTTTGCACAGTCGGATAAAAAGTAGCCTATGTCCTTCCCAGGGCCTTGAACTATCTCTATACCGAATTTCATCTTAATCACTCCAGCCGTTTAGGCGTGAAAGCGTAACAGGCAGACATATTCCGAGAGCTGGCACGAATTTTTGGGTAGGTATTTGAGGCAAGCTGAAAACTTGTCAGATACCTCTCCTATTATATCCCAACTTGGAATTGCAGACCTGGCTGGTGAGTAGCGGGGCTAAATCAACTCCTAAATTTTTTAAAATATTATTTTTTATTCCCAAAAAATATATTTGAGGCACTACGCAATTTATATATGTTGCGGTGTAATACTTAATGAATACGAAAAAAAATAAGCCAGATATTTTAATCGGGGTTTTAACATTGCCAGACGCGTGCAAAAATATTTTGCAAAAAATTATAAAAAAATGTTTTTGAGGCAGCTTGAAATTTTAATGTAGAGTTATTTATAAGTAAAAAATAAGATTACCAAAAAGACAGATCATTTCGGTGGGGCTTTCTACCTGCCAGGTGATCAAACAAATAATGAATGGGTACGAGCCTGTAGTGCTATAGACAAGCTGGAGTGTGAGAGAGCGCATAACGACAGCTGTCTTCGTTCTTGCTTGCCGCGTTACTATTAGCTCTGGCGAAGCCACGTACGACCCATGAAGTTTCTAGTTAAAATTTCGGAGTTAAAAATATTAAATTTTCTGAATTTCTACTAAAAACATTTTGCGTAAAAGAGATTGTATTGATTTATGGACGTTACGTATTAAAAAAAGCAATAATTAAAAAAAAATCGCAAAACTAGGTTTATAAAAATATAATATCTCTCCAGTAGTACAATTATTTCAAGTATAAAATAAAATTGAAATAAATTCTATTCATTTATCATTTTAGATCATATCATTTTAGATATCATTTTAGAGATATTGAGTTAATATAAATGTAGGAACCTACTTATAATTTGGTCAAACTAATTTTATTCTATATTTTATACAACCCGTTTTATTTTATTTATCTTTTAATTTTATAAATGTTTAAAATTACTTAATTAAACATATTTCGGAATAGGAATAATAATAAATTATATATTATATATTACTTACTAGTATATATTATTATTATATATTATTAGTATTATAATGTGCTCTCTTGTTTGCTTAGTCAGATGAACGTCTGAGACACAGGATTAACATCCTAGTTCAGACAAGGATCTGATAATACACTGTAACAACTTCTTGCCGTAGCTGATAGGTATTCCATTACTTTAGTCAAGTGTAAGTTAAACCATGAATTGTAAGATATTAACGATTGTACTGCTTTTATTACTTTGATATGGAAAAAGAAAATATTATATGTGCCTACAATGACTGAATTACTGTAATCCTAATATTTTAAGTGATATCTGTATTGTTTTTGATGAAATGAATTTAAACCTCATGGGTTATTGTAAGTCACGTGGCCTCGCCAGAGCCAATAGTAACGCGGCAAGCAAGAACAAAGACAGCTGTCGTTATGCGCTCTCTCTCTTACACTACAGCTTGTCTATAGCACTACAGGCTAGTACCCATTCATTATTTGTTAGATCACCTGGCAGGTAGAAAGCCCCACCGAAACGATCTATCTTTTTGGGAATCTTATTTTTTACTTATAAATAACGCTCCATTAAAATTTCAAGCTGCCTCAAAAACATTTTTTATAATTTTTTGCAAAATATTTTTGCACGCGTCTGGCAATGTAAAACCCCCGATTAAATTATCTGGCTTATTTTTTTTCGTATTCATTAAGTATTACACTGCAACATATATAAGTTGCGTAGTGCCTCAAATATATTTTTTGGAAAAAAAAAAAATATTTTTAAAAATTTAGGGGTTGATTTAGCCCCGCTACTCACCAGCCAGGTCTGCAATTCCGAGTTGGGATATAGTAGGAGAGGTATCTGACAAGTTTTCAGCTTGCCTCAAATACCTACCCAAAAATTCGTGCCAGCTCTCGGACTAACAGTCAGAGTTACTTTCGCATTTATAATATTAGTAACGGGACATTTCCCGTTACTAATATTAGTAACGCCATTGTCGTGTTGTGATAGACATCATGGTGCTCAAATTTATCCAATAATCCATGGTAAATACCCAGCTATGCCTATGGGCCTACCCGACGCTTGTCAGGGCGGGCGAAGTTCCGCCACGGAACTACTTCAATGGAACAACTGGGAATAATCCGATATTTCCGATATTTTCCCATACGGCTTCAATGTGGGGAAATGTCATTTATATTAAATTTAGAAACGGAAAAATCTGATGAAACACAGTAAAGTTATACCACTATTCAAGGCTGGCACCGCTTCAGATCCGGGTAATTTCAGACCTATCTCGGTGTTGCCGACCTTGAGCAAGATATTTGAAAAATTGATACTAGAGCAGATGCTGATCTTTTTTAACAGTCACAAATTATTTCATGAGAAACAATTTGGCTTCACTAAAGGACGTTCTACTACCGATGCTGGTGTAGAGTTATTGAAATGTATTTATGACGCCTGGGAGGATAAACAAGATGCAATTGGTGTGTTTTGTGATCTGTCTAAGGCATTTGATTGCGTCCAACATAAAACATTAATCAGGAAATTACACCATTATGGCATAAGAAACAAGGCTCTCGACCTTCTGACTTCATATTTGAACAATAGAATTCAGCGGGTCGATGTTAATGGTGCACGCTCAGAGGGATCTGTAGTTACTATGGGCGTCCCGCAGGGTTCAATACTCGGACCATTTTTATTCCTTATATATTTTAATGACTTACCCTTTTACGTGGGGGACAACAACAGGATTGTTTTGTTTGCAGATGATACTTCTTTGATTTTCAAAGTAAAAAGACAAATAGATAACTATGACGATGTCAACAACGCAATCTTGAAAGTGGTTCATTGGTTTAACACTAACAATCTTAAACTAAATGATAATAAAACTAAATGTATTAAATTTACCTTGCCTAATGTAGCACAGTCAGAAACCAATGTTCAACTTAATGGTCGAGAGTTGGAACTTGTGGAACAAACCACATTCCTAGGGTTAACGGTTGATGCTGGTTTACAATGGGGTCCACATATTGTAAAACTAGCTAGTAGATTAAGTTCAGCAGCATTTGCTGTACAAAAAATAAGGCACTTGACTGATGTAGATACGGCTAGAATAGTTTATTTCAGTTACTTTCACAGTATAATGTCTTATGGTATTCTACTGTGGGGCAATGCTGCAGATATAAATAAAATTTTTATTTTACAAAAGCGGGCCATAAGAGCTATATATAGACTAGGTCCAAGGGTCTCTCTGCGCGAAAAATTCAAAGAGGTTAATATTCTTACTGTAGCATCACAATATATTTTTGAAAACCTTATGTATGTACAAAGAAATCTACATAGTTTCGCTAAGTTAAGTGATAGACACAATGTCAACACTAGAAATAAAAATAACCTTGCTGTTTTTCATAGCAGATTGCACAAAACCAGCAATTCTTTCATGGGTAACTGTATACGCTTTTACAACAGGCTTCCAGACGAAATTAAAAGTATGTCCCTTAATAAGTTTAAAAGATCTGTTAAAAGTAAATTGAACTGCAGGGGCTACTATACAATCAATGATTATTTGTTGGATAAGGAAGCCTGGAAATGACCTGCTCTGCTGGATTCTCAAAAAAATTGTTAAAATGCCTAGTTTTTAGATTCTTTAAAATTGTAAATAGAGCAAAAAAAGAACAACCCGCTGAGTTTCTTGCCAGTTCTTCTCAGGTGGGTCGCGTTGTGAACTGGTGGTAGAGTTTTTGTTTTGTATTCTGGACGTTTTGCAAGCGCATCTGTATAATGCCTATGTGAAATAAATATATTTTTGATTTGATTTGATTTGATTTTGATTTGATTTGACACAAAAGACTTTTCAATAATAAACTTCGTCTACACTTTCGATCGAGAATCGCCACCGTCTCATTTGTCGTGGCTCAGGCTAGTAATAGCGTCTACTTTTCAACACGCACAAACCATTTATCTCTGTTTCAGGTCGGTTTACGCGGACTACGTCGACAAACGAGAGCTGTTCAACATCAGCGCTTACTACTACGAGATTTCAGAGTCTGCGTTCGCTGCCAAGACTGCTAACAAAGACAATAAATGCTTCTGTAAAAAGTTTGTATTATCTCTGACTTTTCATAGGTTTAGAGTTCCGTACCCAAAGGAAATAAATGGGTCCTATTACTTAGAATCCCCTGTCCATCGATTCTTTATAAGTAGTTGAAAATTTCAATTATTTTTGAAGTAAAACTTCTTTAGGCGCGACTAGGAGTAACTCAGATTTTTTTTGAAGTAAAACTTCTTTAGGCGCGACTAGGAGTAACTCAGATTTTTGAAGTGAAACTTCTTTATCGGCGTTGGAAAAAAATTTGCGTCACGTCACGTCACGATTTTTGGTTACGCGCCATCTTTGTTCTGTTCCCCACCACGGTGGATTCGAATTAAGAGTACTTTATCCAGGGATAGCATGTCATTTAAGGGTTTTTGGACTTTTGGACTTTCGGGCTTTTGGACTTTTGGACTTTTGGATGGGACATTGGTACTTTGGGTCTTTGGGACTTTGGGACTTTTGAACTTTTGAACTTTTGAACTGTTGATCTTATGGACTTTTGAACTTTTGAACTTTTGAACTTTTGGACTTTTGGACTTTTGGATGGGACCTTGGTACTTTGGGTCTTTGGGACTTTGGAACTTTGGGACTTTGGGACTTTTGGACTTTTGGACTTTTGGACTTTTGGACTTTTGGACTTTTGGACTTTTGGACTTTTGAACTTTTGGACTTTTGGACTTTTGGACTTTTGGACTTTTGGACTTTTGGACTTTTGGACTTTTGGACTTTTGGACTTTTGGACTTTTGGACTTTTGGACTTTTGGACTTTTGGGACTTCTGGACTTTTGGACTTTTGGACTTTTGGACTTTTGGACTTTTGGACTTTTGGACTTTTGGACTTTTGGACTTTTGGACTTTTGGACTTCTGGACTTTTGGACTTTTGGATGGGACCTTGGTACTTTGGGTCTTTAGGACTTTGGAACTTTGGGACTTTTGGACTTTTGGACTTTTGGACTTTTGGACTTTTGGACTTTTGGACTTTTGGACTTTTGGACTTTTGGACTTTTGGACTTTTGGACTTTTGGACTTTTGGACTTTTGGACTTTTGGACTTTTGGACTTTTGGACTTTTGGACTTTTGGACTTTTGGACTTTTGAACTTTTGGACTTTTGGACTTTTGGACTTTTGGACTTTTGGACTTTTGGACTTTTGGACTTTTGGACTTTTGGACTTTTGGACTTTTGGATGGGACATTGGTACTTTGGGTCTTTGGGACTTTGGGACTTTTGAACTTTTGAACTTTTGAACTGTTGATCTTATGGACTTTTGAACTTTTGAACTTTTGAACTTTTGGACTTTTGGACTTTTGGATGGGACCTTGGTACTTTGGGTCTTTGGGACTTTGGAACTTTGGGACTTTGGGACTTTTGGACTTTTGGACTTTTGGACTTTTGGACTTTTGGACTTTTGGACTTTTGAACTTTTGGACTTTTGGACTTTTGGACTTTTGGACTGTTGGACTTTTGGACTTTTGGACTTTTGGACTTTTGGACTTTTGGACTTTTGGACTTTTGGACTTTTGGACTTTTGGACTTTTGGACTTTTGGGACTTCTGGACTTTTGGACTTTTGGACTTTTGGACTTTTGGACTTTTGGACTTTTGGACTTTTGGACTTTTGGACTTTTGGACTTCTGGACTTTTGGACTTTTGGATGGGACCTTGGTACTTTGGGTCTTTAGGACTTTGGAACTTTGGGACTTTTGGACTTTTTGGACTTTTGGACTTTTGGACTTTTGGACTTTTGGACTTTTGGACTTTTGGACTTTTGGACTTTTGGACTTTTGGACTTTTGGACTTTTGGACTTTTGGACTTTTGGACTTTTGGACTTTTGGACTTTTGGACTTTTGAACTTTTGGACTTTTGGACTTTTGGACTTTTGGACTTTTGGACTTTTGGACTTTTGGACTTTTGGACTTTTGGACTTTTGGACTTTTGGACTTTTGGACTTTTGGACTTTTGGACTTTTGGACTTTTGGACTTTTGGACTTTTGGACTTTTGGACTTTTGGACTTTTGGACTTTTGGACTTTTGGACTTTTGGACTTTTGGACTTTTGGACTTTTGGACTTTT
The DNA here is from genome assembly GCA_933228765.1 of Miltochrista miniata. NCBI lineage: Eukaryota > Metazoa > Arthropoda > Insecta > Lepidoptera > Erebidae > Miltochrista > Miltochrista miniata. Next base: position 4,297,461 of record OW121754.1, on the reverse strand, counting down.
GGACTTTTGGACTTTTGGACTTTTGGACTTTTGGACTTTTGGACTTTTGGACTTTTGGACTTTTGGACTTTTGGACTTTTGGACTTTTGGACTTTTGGACTTTTGGACTTTTGGACTTTTGGACTTTTGGACTTTTGGACTTTTGGACTTTTCTACTTTTGGACTTTTGGACTTTTGGACTTTTGGACTTTTGGACTTTTGTACTTTTGGACTTTTGGACTTTTGGACTTTTGGACTTTTGGACTTTTGGACTTTTGGACTTTTGGACTTTTGGACTTTTGGACTTTTGGACTTTTGGACGTTTGGACTTTTGGACTTTTGGACTTTTGTACTTTTGGACTTTTGGACTTTTGGACTTTTGGACTTTTGGGACTTCTGGACTTTTGGACTTTTGGACTTTTGGACTTTTGGACTTTTGGACTTTTGGACTTTTGGACTTCTGGACTTTTGGACTTTTGGACTTTTGGATGGGACCTTGGTACTTTGGACTTTTGGACTTTTGGACTTTTGGACTTTTGGACTTTTGGACTTTTGGACGTTTGGACTTTTGGACTTTTGGACTTTTGTACTTTTGGACTTTTGGACTTTTGGACTTTTGGACTTTTGGACTTTTGGACTTTTGGACTTTTGGACTTTTGGACTTTTGGACTTTTGGACTTTTGGACTTTTGGACTTTTGGACTTTTGGACTTTTGGACTTTTGGACTTTTGGACTTTTGGACTTTTGGACTTTTGGACTTTTGGACTTTTGGACTTTTGGACGTTTGGACTTTTGGACTTTTGGACTTTTGTACTTTTGGACTTTTGGACTTTTGGACTTTTGGACTTTTGGACTTTTGGACTTTTGGACTTTTGGACTTTTGGACTTTGGACTTTTGGACTTTTGGACTTTTGGACTTTTGGACTTCTGGACTTTTGGACTTTTGGACTTTTGGATGGGACCTTGGTACTTTGGGTCTTTAGGACTTTGGAACTTTGGGACTTTTGGACTTTTGTACTTTTGTACTTTTGTACTTTTTGACTTAATTTAAGGTGAGGTGAAAATTAAGTTTATGAAGAAGTTTCACTTCTTACGTGTGTACACTAAGTACACGCAATGTTTTTTTTTTTTTTCTGACTGAAGTAACGCTTGCTATTCGAATTTCGCTATTCAAAATTCGAATGAATGATATTAATATAACATTATTTTGATGCTGTCAATGTCAAAGAAGTTTTACTTCAATCGCGCGTAAAGGTTACACGCACAAACTTTTTTTTATATCGCTAAGGTGGCAGATAAGCATACGGCCCACCACATACACAGATGTACTGGTGGTCACCGCAGCCTATAGACGCTTGCAACACCAGAGGCGCCACAGTCGCCCTGCCGACCCTGTAAAAACCTTCTAAGACTCCTTTTGAAGAACCCCATACTGTAGGCGTTGGGAAAACCGAGGCAGGGAGATGTATTTCTCTTGCCACTTTTTAAGGGGGATCCTATACAACAAACGTGAATTTTGACTGTTGATTTTGTACGACCACCTTCACTGCGAGAGTCTGACTTGCATTTGGCCTTAAGAACTAAAACATTATAAGACAGAAATGTGATTAGGTACCTACATTTATACTAGTCCTGCTCTAATCGTTTTAGATATTTTTCCTTGGTGACGCAGTGTTAAATGTGACTGATTCACACATTATTCTGTACAACTTGGGTTCGAACCCAGCTTAAACCAAATATTTGTGTGGACCCTTAAATGTTGCTTCTGATTTTGCATTTCTAGACCATCACAAACAAATAATAAGAAAATGATCTAAAAATAATTGTATGAATTTATTTATACATACATACATACATATGGTCACGCCTTTATCCCCGTACATTATTTGTAGGGGTAGGCAGAGTTTTTAGAATTTGTCCCACGTAATAGGTGGTGAGCCGTATTGCCGTGTTGAGATGGACAGGCGCAGGTTGTGACTGCCTGCTGTTGAAATTTTTCAGCCGCCTAAAAAGGCCTTGAACTTGGCTTAACGACTGCCATTTTACTGGCAACCGGGACCGACGGGTATAATACGCCAAATCGAATGCCAAATACTCGAACGTTCAATATATCGAACGTTCAAAATATCGAAGATTACAATATCAATGTTCGATATATTAAACGTTCGATATTTTGAACGTTCGAGTATTTGGATGTTTATTTATTTATTTTTTATTCGATTATTTGGCATTCGATTTGGCGTAGTAAACCCGGACCGACGGCTTAACGTGCCTTCCGAAGCACGGAAACGCTCAAATAAATGTCACAAAGTGGTCACATGGATGGTCATCCATCCCAGGACTGGCCGAGTGAAAGTTGCTCACTGCAGTGATTGTTTAGCGCTTCACGAATTTCTTTCTAATCTATGCCATTCTATTTAACCCAGGAACTGGAGTGCGAACCACGACGGGTGTCTCCTCATGGGTCTTCTGAACCTCATGCCGTGTCAGAACGCCCCGGCCATAGCCTCTCTGCCGCACTTCTACTTGGGCTCGGAGGAGCTCCTGGACTACTTCCAGGAAGGCATCGCGCCGGATAAGGAGAAGCATAACACTTACCTATATATTGATCCGGTAAGTTCTACCTGAGATATTCCTACTAATATTATAAATGTTAAAGTATGTAAAGATGTTTGGATGTTTGTTACTCAATCACGCTCTAATGGCTAAACGGATTGAAATGAAATTTGGTACAGAGATAGCTTAGTCTGGAATAACCTTAGATCATCTAACCACAGGATGCGCCTTACTTAAGCATTGTTTTCTGCCATTGCACATGACCATTTGGTCTTTTGGCTTTATGAAAAGCCTGTACATCAGTACATCATTTTATATGATTAAACTAGTACATTACATTGTAGTTGACTGTACAATAACAATTAACACACAACAGCCATTACGCGTTTGTCGATTAATACATTTTTAAATGCAATGAAATTTTATATGTCTTTGTGTTTCCCCCTTTACTTGTATGAAAACTGGCAGAATATTTTTGTATGCGGTGGTTCGCAAAGGCTAGTCCCGTGTTATATGGTCTAAGGGAATAACACATAGGCTCACGGGAAAATTTTCCCACGGGAAGTGGGTACGGGTACCGAATTTCACGCGGGCAAAGCCACAAGCATCATCTAGTAAGGACATAATTCTGAGATATAAGGGTCGGCAGTGCGAGTGTAGCGCCTCTGGTGTTCAAACATTCTTAGGCTGCGGTGGCCACCAGTACATCTGGTGGGCCGTATGCTTATCTGCCACCTTAGTGGTAATAAAAAAAGGTTTTCCTATTAACTCTCTGTCTCCAGGCTGTGTTTCATGGACCATGATAGCTAGAATGCAGAAATTTTCAATGATGACGTATTTCTGTTACCGCTTTAACGATGGGCGAGGCCGCAGTGGTAGCCGTAGGTCTGTTAGGAGTTCTGGGATATCCTTCCGAGGGCTTACCCGAGGCTCCCAACCGTAGGCTGATGGACAGGGTACGTCAGGTTTTTTAGCCGGTAGGAGGCATAGCATCCATGAGGATTTTACCTTACGTAAAAACCACTTTTCGACAAATGCTAAATAGAAAAAGAAATATAATAAGGGGCTCCGATACAACAAACGTGATATTCCACTTTTCCCTCCCAGGTGGGACCTTTTTGGCACGGAACCCTATGTGCGAGTCTGACTCGAAATTGGCCGGGACAACTAGTAATATAGAATATATTATATAATCTGTGCTAGTAATAACCCGCTGAGCTTCTGGCCAGTTCTTTTCAGGTGGGTCGCGTTGTGAACTGGTTATTATGCCTTATGTGAAACAAAGAAAGAAATTGTTTGTTTGTTTGTTTGAGTTCCAATAAAAGAAAACTATTTAAAAATAATGTAATTCTTCCTCCAGGTAACGGGAGTACCAATAAAAGGTCTGAAGCGACTGCAGTTCAACATTGAAATGAGACGAATAGAGAACATCCCGCAGTTGAAGAATGTTCCCACCGGGCTGTTCCCGTTGCTGTGGGTTGAAGAGGTATGTATTCCCACCTTCTCGCTGGTTTGGGACTGTATTTTTAATTTTTTAGGTTTAAGATGACAATAACACATTTAAAACACCAATTAAATACATAATTTCATCTGTTTAACATAACGCCAAGAGTATGGGGTTCTGCAATAGTGGTCTTTGAAGGTTTACGCAGGGTTGGCAGCACGAGTGTAGCGCCTCTGGTGTTGCAAATGTTCAAGCTTCGGATCATAGTAAGTAGTAGGTAGACCGTAAGCTTGTCTGCGACCTTACTGGTATCAAGAAAAATATGAATTAAAAGCCCTTCTGATCAATGGAACACCTAAGTGGTCAACCAAAGTGTTCCACGGTTATTTTCTGTCACGTTTGACAAAAATATGGCATATTTTCATAGGTATATTACTGTAAGTACGAGCGTATCGTGTCAAATGGGTACTAAAGGGTTCGTAGTATCGCACAGGTGAAGCCGTGGGTCACAGCTAGGTTTTACATAAAATTCTAAATTTTATGGTACCTGTGTTCTATAATCTCACAACCACTCAGCACGAACACCTACAATTTATTTTACGACCTTATAGGTAAAACAGGTGAAATCTCAATATATTACGAAACTCATTTGCAGTAACTTTCATGGCTCACTGAATTGTTTTATAAAGCGAATAATCTTGAAAATATGCGTGACATGATCTAAAAACATACCACAAAGTTCAAGGTTTAAATTTGAGCACCTTTTTTATAAGCTCCCAATTTTATAATAAACCTAGGATTTAAAATTTGCACCTTATTTTTTTATAAGCTACCCATTTCTTAGTAAACCTATATCTAAAAATTATTCTAGATATCTGGAGAAAAAAATAAAATGGGAAAACGTCGTCCGTAACTTCAATTTTAGGCTAGGCTTTATATAAACTAATTCATTTCTTTTGCACGACTAACGCCCAATCCTTTTCATTCGACATTTTTAAAATTATCGTATACCTTCAGAGCGTCAGGCTTCAGAGCATCTATTTGCATTCCAATTCATAAGTGAGCACGTAAAGAAACGAATATATTTTTACAAATTTAAAGTCTCTCGACTACAGTTACAAAGGTTTTATCAAAGATAATGTTATAGTTTATACCACGTATTACTCTCAAAGATCGGAAACGCTCAGTGAGCTGAATTAACAAAAAAAAACCGACTTCAAACAAAAACTAAAAATTGAAAAATAAAATTAACTTGGCACAAAGTAATAGGTAGTAAATTTAGATTTATCAGATATTATTGAATGTAATACTGAAATCGGCGCCAAGTAAAAGTATAGGTTTAGGTAGATAGAAAAATATTGGCACCGACTTCAGAAAAATTTTTAGTGACAGGTAGACTGAAATTATATCAGTCTAGGGGTAAAGTCCTCCCCAATACAAATTAATCAAGTCCAAACACAAGCTAACTGCTGTAAATCGTTAAGGAATTCCCTTCGATTTTCTCCAGGATCCCAGCATTAGATTCTGACTTCCTGTATATAGGACCACATGGGAAGCACTAGCTTTCAAATAAAAAAGAACTTTCAAAATCGGTTAACTTTTTCAAGCGATTTGCCGGTAACAAACAAAAAAATAAATAAATAAACATACAGACGAATTGAGAACCTCCTCCTTTTTTGGAAGTCGGTTAAAAATAGCTCACAACGCGTTTTGGTCACAGTTATACATCCACTTGGCCAATTTCTTGTTATGGCTCTAATAAAAACTCTTGAAATTAAGTAAATTTAAGTTTCTAAAAACATAAATTCGGTACCAGTTTTAACCCTAATTGGATGTAGGTATGTGGCTAGTTGTTCATTAACATTAAAATCAAATCTTTCTCGAAGGGTACCAACTAGGTACTATATGGTACCTACCAATATTTGCAGAAGGGCTTTAAATTTATGGTAAAGAATGATCGATATTCTATTAGATCTATTAGGACGGGATAAGGAACGGACTTATTAGGTAACGTCGTAAAGATAATTAGCATCGTTTGTCCCTACCAAAATGGAATCATCTCATGTCTAAATAATGGAATCATCATTGATCAAGCTATAATATTAAGTCGTAAGAAATGCCCAAATCCTGACCCAAGTTTGAATTCTCTCATAAGAGCATCATGCCATGGTCATGGTCATGCCTTTAACAGTACTCCAAGAGCTAACTAGTTAGCAAATAATTCTCAAAATTACATATTAAACACATATACCTGTTTGCCAAGTTTACAAGGTTTGCGTACCTGCCTCAGCTTTGTAAATAATTCAGTAATTCATTACCTACCTAGATTTCAATTTCAAACATAAATTCTGACCTCAGTCTCGGCTGCAGATCGGCACATCCCGGTTCGATGACTATTTTGAGTCAGAAACTAGGGAATGGAGGTACCTAGTGATATAAATGAAAATCCCAATATACCTAGGTTGCAATTTGTTTAACTACAAATTTCATGCAGACCGTAATTCGTTTTTAAACAAAATACAAATTATCTAATACAATATTGTCTGTGGTTGCCTGTAAGAAATTGCGAACAAGATCCGCCCATTGAAATTACACAAATTGCAATAACGCCAATTAATGTTCTTTTTTTTTCAGGGAGCTGAAATACCAAAGTCAATTCAAGAAGAACTCCAAGCATCTCACAAGTTGCTGAGATACGTCGAAATAGCCAAATGGTTGATACTAGCTATTGCTATCGCTGTGACTATTATAGCACTGATCGCCGTCGCCCGAGCAATGTCGCTGTTTTCGTGGCCACGCAACAGCAATTCTGTTAGTTTTATACTGGGACCAAATGCGGAGATTAATAAAAAATATTGATGGTGGTGTTGAGTTTTATTTTAGTAATTTTACTCGTGTTTGAAGGTTATGGTGTGTTCCGCAAGGAGATCAAAGGCCTTGTGAACCAACATTGGCATTCAACGTGGCAATGTTGCCAGCATTTTGGGCACGGTTGTGGTTGGCAGAAATGTAAGAATTTTATGATTCCTAAACCTTATTTGGTATTGTTTGTTAATTATATTTACTTATCTCTTTTGTTATTATATGTATAAAGTGTATAGTTATCTATAAGTTATAAAAACCTAAATAATAAAATAGGTAATTATCAATACGAATGGTATACCTATTGATGGACGCAGAGACATAAGGTCAAGGGACTGCGTTTTATTTCTTCGATTACAACTTTCTTTTTTAAACAGTATTTTTCTTTATACATATCGGTTCGTTCGCGTCGAAAACTGTTCTCACCTTTGGGACTTCTCCGCGGTTAGACTTGCTGGACGGAACTTGAACTGCCCTAAGGCCCCAAGTGACGGGAAGGCTGGAGAACTATTGCATCTTTGGCTGCATTCTACCCAATCTATCAGGGTGAACCTTCATTCCCCATGTCACTAGGTACCGGTCTAGTGTTCTGAAGAGCTCTTCAATTTAATCCCTCACTCTCCTTTCCGATCCCCAATAACAGTACCTACCGACAGTGTCTCTGTCGAACTAGGTATAAAAACTTGAAACGACCCGCGCACGTTTTTCCTTCAGATGAAGGAAAAACGTGCGCGTGTCGTTACAACCCCGGGTTTTTCAAGTGGAGTATAAAAAGGTCCATCATACATCATAGACGAAGATATCGTGGTCTTTTGACAGGCTTAAATAAGAGCGAGCATACTTACTGCCCCAACATTTAGATGCGGGCCCTTTGTTCGACCAAGTAATACATAGAATATATTATATAATCTGTGGTAATCATCATATATTATATAATCTGTGGTAATACTATTACTTGGTCGAAGGGTCCTTTGAGTATTTCAATTAAATAGAAATAGGAATTCCAATGCAAACAAATTCACAACCGAAACTCGCGAAAACAGCAATTTCCGCATCACATCAACTCTCCCATACTATAACCCTTTCATGTATCTACATAATATAAAGAAGAAATGCTACGCTTTGAATATTATTACGTTTAGAAGGCTCTCTGAAAATAACTTTCAACATTTACCTCGCTGTAATACAGTTGCGACCAGCACGATAGGTAAGTTATTTTTTTTATTTTACTTTACCGTTACTGTCATTTGCTGTCAGTTTTGAGCGACACGGACAAAATTTTAACATTTTTTTGGCTGCCTGCGCACCACTGAACTTTCGGAAACTTCAGTGGTGCAGGCAAATAATTGATTAAAGTAAAATAGAAAAAAAGGAAGTTTCCGCTGAAAACGTTTTGGAAAATAAAAAGGTACTTCTATGCGTTCTATGCGTTTACTAAGGCTAAAGCTCAAGGATACTTCTTTCAATGATTGTGTACTTGCTATAAATATTTGCGCAGGCGTTTCACTTATATGCAAGAATGACATTGTCACTGCTCAGTCACCAGCCTGGAACGTTAATCCGAAAACCGCCGAACGCGCACGAATGGATGTTTATTTTTTTTATTTTTTTATTTTTTTTTTATTCGCATAATCCTAATACATAGGCACTTGCGACACGTCAATGAATACAATGCAAATAGTACCACCAGTTCGGAACGCGGCCCGCTTGAGAAGAACTGGCAAAAAACTCGACGGGCTTTTCTTTTTGTGCTCTATTTACAAAATTTAAACTAAAAATCACAAACTATTGCTTGAGAATGCAGTAGAGCAAGCAGATCATTTCCAGGCTTCCTTGTCAAGCAAATAATCGTCAATTGAATAGTAGCCCCTGCGGTACAATTTACTTTTTATACACTTTTTAAACTTATTTAAGGGCATACTTTTTATTTCATTTGGAAGCCTGTTGTAAAAACGTATACAGTTACCCAGGAAGGAATTACTGACTTTTTTCAGTCTACACTCTACACTGATGACAAGCAAGGTTATCTTTATGTCGGGTATTTACACTGTGTATATCGCTTAACTTAACGAAACTAGATAGATTCTTTTGCACATACATAAGATTTTCAAAAATATATTGTGATGCTACAGTCAGAATATTTACCTCTTTGAATTTTTCGCGCAGAGAGACCCTTGGACCTAATCTATACAGGGTGTGGCGTAAATAGTGGTCCAACGTAAAGGGTGTGACATAACAGGTAGTCAACTACAACATACTACAATTTTGTCCGGTTTTGCCCAAGGGTTGCAGAAAAAAAGAACTTTTTATGAAATTCACCCCATTTTTTATAAATTTGGCTGTAGTTTGAAGAAAAATCGTTAGTTTTGAATTTTGATTTCTGTTTATTAAAGCCTAATACATTAGCTAACAAACAATAATATAGTTTGTTTATTTCCATTTCAAACTTGGAAAAAAAAGATAAATTTATCTCAATTTTACCTCAAGTTTTAAAGTATCACTAAAATACAAATGCATTTTTAAAAAAAATAATGTACTGCACTGTTGCTACCCATTATTTCAAAAATATGGCCGTCTAATACCGATTTCGAAATGGTATCACACTAACAAATATTATTTTTTAAAAGCTGGATATTTCATTTTCATTACAAACTGAAATTTTAATTTCATAGTAGGGAATCAAACTGTTTATAACCACAGTCATGGTCTCTACTTATCCGTCTATTGTCGGGCGCCTCGGAAAACTACTCGGAAGGATGTTACAGGATTCCTGACAGACTTTGGTCAACACCTTGGTCCCACTAAGGGTCTGCGGTGTCCTTCCGATTCTTTTTTTTTTTTTTTTTTTTCTGCAACCCTTGGGCAAAACCGGACAAAATTGTAGTATGTTGTAGTTGACTACCTGTTATGTCACACCCTTTACGTTGGACCACTATTTACGCCACACCCTGTATATGGCTCTTATGGCTCGTTTTTGTAAAACAAAAATTGAATTTATATCTGCGGCATTACCCCACAGTAGAATACCGTAAGACTACACTGTGGAAGTAACTGAAATAAACTATTCTAGCTGTATCTACATCAGTCAAATGCCTAATCTTTTGTACCGCAAATGCTGCTGAACTTAACCTGCCTGCTAGCTTTTCAATATGTGGACCCCACTGCAATCCAGCATCGACCGTCAACCCTAGGAACGCCGTAGATTTCACAAGTTCCAACTCTCGGCCATTAAGTTGAACATTGGTTTCTGCCTGTGTTACATTGGGCAAGGTAAATTTAATACATTTAGTTTTGTTATCGTTCAGGCTAAGATTATTAGTATTAAACCAATGTACTACTCTCAGGATTGCATTGTTGACATCGTCGTAGTTATCTAGTTGTCTTTTAATTTTGAAAATTAAGGAAGTGTCATCTGCAAACAAAACAATCCCGTTGGTGTCCCCTACGTAATAGGGTAGGTCATTTATATAAATTAAAAATAAAAATTGTCCGAGTATCGAACCCTGCGGAACGCCCATAGTAACCACCGATCCCTCTGAACGTGTGCCACCAACATCGACCCTCTGAGTTCTATTGCTCAAATATGAAGTCAGAAGATCGAGAGCCTTGTTCCTTATCCCATAGTGATGCAGTTTCCTAGTCAATGTTTCAGGTTGAACACAATCAAAAGCCTTTGACAAATCGCAGAACACACCAAGCGCATCATATTTATCTTCCCAGGCCTCATAAATACTCTTCATCAAATCTACACCAGCATCGGTAGTCGACCGTCCTTTAGTGAAGCCAAACTGTTTAACATGAAATAATTTGTGATTGTTAAAATAGGTCAGCATTTAATCTATACTTACTAATATTATAAAGAGGAAAGATTGTTTTTTTTTTGTTTGTCTGATTGTTTGTTTGTTTGTTTGTTTGTAACGAATAGGCTCCGGAACTACTGGACCGATTTGAAAAATTCTTTCACTGTTGGAAAGCTACACTCTTTGCGGGTAACATAGGCTATATTTTATTCCCGTATTCCCACGGGAACGGGAACTTATGTTATAAAAAATATTATTACCAGCATTTTGGGTTTAATTTTGGACCCAGTGTCTCACGCAAAAACAACGTTGTTAATTCACCGTGCCATCTCACAGGATAGTTTCGAGAGGTTTTATTTGATAGACTTTTCCCATTCTTGACACATAGGCACAACTGTTTTATCGTTTGGATGCAATATCAATCAAATACCTACAATCTACTTCCACACAATGAGATTATGACCATGACGAACTCGTGACAAGATAATAAGCAGTTACTCGTAGCACACGCAATTTTATAAACATAGTATCTACAATAGTCGACGTCACCTGACGATATCAGGCGAAAGAAATAAATTGACATCATTTAGAAGTCATCTTACGGTACGGCTGTTATCTTTCCTATATAACCTATAACGAGGGAAATATTTGCTTGTTTGTTATCGATAAACTAACTCAAGCAATTTTAAAAATAGGTAACCATTATACATCCAAGTTCTTCGTAAGTAAAATTGGCTATGTGTGTTAGGTACCCAAACATCGATCAACAATATACTGTTGATAGGTATATTGTTGTATTTGTTGTATATTGTGGATCGAAGTACGCTTATGAAAGCGACCGCCCAATGTTTCATCTGCACCATTTAGCCACTAACTCCCATTATTGGGTGGAAATTACTAGAAATAATAATAAGCTAGCGTAAATTGCTCTTCTATAAGTATTCGCGTATTATAAAGCAGTAAACTACTGGCTCATTTCACAGAATATTTATAGATACTTCATGGGCCGTTGAAGAAGTGTGTGTTCCATATCCACACAACAACACGTTCACGCCAATATTCCCGAGGGGTTTAGTAGACGTGAATTAGGTACACACCCACAATTCGTCAAGTTTTGTAGGCACCCACATTAAATATAATCGTACAATGTAATAGTCATAGATATAAAGTCCTTATATAATATCAAAGGTAATAGGCTCATTTGTCATCCCGACGACTCTTCACTGGCGGATTCCCGAACCCACCAAGCCATGTGCATGGTGACGCAAATTAATCAGTTTATTGGTGATAGATTACATAGTAGTCTTTTACCAGTTTATGTACTTTATATATAAAACTAATTACATAATTAACCCGCCTCTCAAGGTATCCGGTACAGTGACGGATAAAGAGGGGGCGCAGGGGGCAGTTTGGTGGAGACCCTGGTTTGAGCCACGATCTCTAGCAGGCGTAAGTGGGACGCCTCGGGAGATAACTCGCCTACCCGAGACCTGCAGTCTGCGGCGAGGGTGCCGTTTTGTGCCCAAGAATATCGGCCTCCATGCCCGGGCCCTGAAAAACAGTGGCAGGGGTGGTGTCGAGACTCAAATTTTTTTTTGCGCCCCCTCCTTGTCTTTTTCCTGTATCCGCCACTGATCTGGTACAAAGGTGCCCATTACACTGGCTGCATTACCTCGCTGGATAGCGATGGCCAACCTTTGCACCAGATACGAGCGGGAGCGAGAGTCCATCAACCGACTGCCCAACTTTAATCAAAACCTTGGCGTTTGCACCCCAACTGCCCATCGTCTCGACAGCGAAGGGAACAAATAAATATAATAATCTCCTCCGACCGATTTCGGTCATGGCGACCACTGTCGACTCCTACGTAACGTTTCGGCGTTCATGCGCTCTTATGTGGCTTACGTAGCCAATTTTTGCGGTGAATTTTCGCACACAGTGCGGGCATGAAAGAACACCGTTGAAATAATTGTAAGTTATGGCCGCTGGTGGTCGGACTTTAAGTTCGTCACGCTTAGCGTCTAGCTCCAGTATGCGACGCTTCTCGAAATTGTCAGTTTTTGTTTTGACCATATGTCTCCATTCCTGTCGCTGTGCTGCCAGATCTTCCCATTTCGAGGGCTCTATCTCGCATCTTTTCAAATGTATTTTCAGAACGTCTTTGTATCTGAGGAGTTGACCGCCCTGCTTTCGCTTGCCCTCCTTGAGCTCTGAGTAAAAGACGCGTTTCGCAACTCGATCCTCCGCCATCCGCGACACGTGTCCACACCACCGAAGTTGTCGCCGCATCAGGTAAGCTTCAATGCCACCAACATTGGCTCGTCGCAGCACTTCAGTGTTACGTACACGGTCAGACCAACTTATCTTAATAATACTTCTCAGACATTTCAGGTGGAATCGGTCTAGTGTACGAATATGGTGTCGGTACAAGCACCACGTCTCAGCGGAATAGAGTAGATTTGGCAGCACAATGGCCATGTATACGGACACTTTCGTGGTCAATTTCAGATCATGTGAGCAGAAGACCTTGGAGCTGAGTTTGCCGAAAGCTGCCGCGGCTGCACTTATCCTACTGCTTATCTCTGAGTCCAAGTCGCACTTAGCTGTTATAGTGCTCCCCAGGTATCTAAACCTGTCAACCTGCTTCAGCACGTCGTCACCAATCTTTACGGATAGCGTCTCACGACCATTAGTATCCAAGGATAGCACTTCCGTCTTTTTAACACTGATCTTAAGGCCGTACTTGCAACAAGATTGGTGCAGGTCAGACATCAGCCTTTGCAGGCCCTCCGGGGATTCTGCCAAGAAGCAAAGATCGTCAGCGTACACAATCTCACTGATCATGGCGTATGACACTTTGGTATTTGCCTTAAATCTAGCGAGATTAAACAGTTTGCCGTCTGTTCGAAAGCGGATGCGTACACCTTCAAGAGAATTCTGTAAAACCTCCCCGACCACAACAGCGAAGTATAAAGCAAAGAGTGTGGGTGCGAGTACACAGCCTTGTTTTACCCCACAGGTGACGGGAAAGAAACTAGACTGCTCTCCTTCCACTGTCACACAACACTCCATGTCATCATGCAGTTGTCTGAGAAGCCTTACAAATTTCTCTGTGCAACCCATTTTCTTAAGTACAAGCCATAGGGCTTCACGGGGAACACTGTCAAAGGCCTTCTCGAGGTCAACGAAGCAAAGATACAACTTACGACCTTGTTCTCTACTTTTTTCCTGTAGTTGACGCACAGAAAATATGGCTTCACAGGTTCCCCGATCAGGTCGGAAGCCAAACTGGGTCTCCGGCAGTAGTTGTTCAGAAAGTGTCCTAAGGCGGTTTAAAAGTATTCTGGCAAAGACTTTTCCCGGGACAGATAGAAGCGAAATACCACGGTAGGAGCTGCAGTCCGAACGGTCACCCTTGTTCTTGTAAAGGGCGCTGATGCGTGAGACTTTGAAGTCATTTGGGACCCGTTCTTCATCCCACATGCGAACAAAATGTTCATATAAGGACGAGTACAACTCCTTCCCGCCGCACTTAAGTAGTTCTCCGGGTATTAAGTCAATGCCAACCGCACGCTTGTTTTGCTGCTGTTTGATGGCAACGACCACTTCGTCCAGCTTTAGTGGCTCGTCTAATTCATCAGCAAATGGGAGTTGAGGTATCAGGCTAATGTGTTGCAAATCAGCTGATCGATCTACATTGAGCAGATTGTTGAAGTGTTCTGCCCACCTTTTTAACACATTACCCTTAGTTTTAATAAGATGCTCACCATCAAAAGACTTAAGGGGCACCTTTGCTCGGATGTTACTTCCCAGCAGGTTTCTAACCTCACTATAAAACTCACCAAGCTGGTTCGTGTCTGCGAGAAACTGTATGAACTCAGCTTTTTTCTGCCACCAGTTGTCTTTTGTTTCCCGAGATAGTTTTCGTAGAGCTTGTTCACTTTGCCTGATGTCAACGGCAGCGTTTCTGCTAGCTCGCTTTCCATCGTTTTCGCGTAATAATTTGCGGTGATCCGATATAGCTTCTGTCAATACTCTGTCATTCTCATCGTACCAGTCTTCATTTCTCCGGACCTTTCGACCTAAGATCTTCGCAGCTGTATCCAAAACATGAGTAGACAGAGTCTTCCAGTCAGCTTCAATGTCCCCTGTTTGGTCACACGGTAGGGTACTTGCTAAGCCTGAAACATAATTATTTCGCACCTCTTCGTTTTTGAGCTTCTCCACGTCCAGGGACGCAGGTTTTATACGTTTCGATCTCCGAGGCGGGAACAAGCGAAGGCACAGCTTAATGAGAACAAGTCTATGATCTGTCCAACAGTGCGCACCGCGCATGACGCGCGTATCTTGGACTTGGGAAACGTTATTTTGCCGAACAATTGCATAGTCGATTAGATGCCAGTGTTTGGACCTTGGGTGCATCCATGTGGTTTTGTGCTTAGCAGGGTGTCTAAACATTGTGTTTGTGATCGCTAGTTCATATTGCGCACATAGGCTGAGCAGCAGTTGGCCATTGCTGTTCATATTCCCAATCCCATGCTTACCCAAGACCCTGGGCCAAGCGTCATAATCTCGACCGACTCTGGCATTGAAGTCCCCCAGTAGAAGTATCTGTTCTTTGGGACGAATGCTATCGAGGCATTGAGTCAACTCCTCGTAGAACTGATCTTTAATGTCATCAGATTTATCCAACGTTGGTGCATAAATACTGATGACATTAAGATAGTTGTCATTATGCAAGTGAAGGCGCAAAGTGGTCACGCGGTCAGATATGTGGACAGGATATTCGTTTAGACGCTTCACAAGTTGGGTTTTGATCGCGAACCCGACACCTGACCGTCTCGGCTCTGAGGCAGCGGTGCCTTTCCAGAAGAAAGTATATCCACCGCCGTGCTTTACCAGTTCACCTTCATCAGCAAGATGTGTTTCGCTTAGTGCAGCTACATCTACATTATAGCGACAAAGTTCCCTGGATAAGATGGCAGTTTTTCGCTCAGGACAAGCATTAGAGTCGCGGTCTAGAAGTGTTCGCACGTTCCATGCGCCGAATGTCATAGTAGATGTTTTAATATTTTTATCACTTTCTTTGCGACGTCGACCACGAATTAATGGATGCGGAGGCAGCCGTGGTTACTACCATCCTCTTTGGGAGGGATGAGCATTTTTTTAGGGCACCTTTTCTAGCCCCTCCCCCGGCTGAGCGGGGAAAGCAGTGCCTCCCTGAAAAGGGCTGCTTTGTCACCCCGGGTGCTGCCGAGTTCACACTGTCACCCCATTGCAGTGCAAAAACGACCACGGCGTGTACTCACGCCCCCGGAGCCGCCTGCGTGCAGGCATCAGACAAAACCCGGCTTGCATCAAACCGGACCTCTCTACTTCTGCCCATCGCCACAGGACTTGACGTCATCGGAGTCCATTTTTCGGAAGCGGTCAAGTGCGCAGGATATATTTCAGTGCACAAGTGTACGCGCAAACACAGACGCACTCTCTCGTCCTTACCCTCCTTAATCCAGTGGAACGGAGAACCGCTACGACTGGAGAAGGGACGGATGCAGTGTCTGGCCGACGATTGCTCTTGACCTCTATCGTCGCCCTCGGCCTTTCACAATGCCTTGCTGTCTCGCAGCATCCGCCTAGATCCGTTGCTTATCAGCGTGGGAAGCCTTCTACGCCGAGACAGACTCTGTGTTTTTATGCGGGAGGCGTCCGCAAAAGACCTTTCTGCCAAAGCAGTAAAGATCCCCCTCGACCAGGTTTAGCCCGCGAGCCGACGCGGTTTACCGGGACGTGGCCGCTGCAAGCACTGCAGCTTCTTGGAGCCACTGGCGAGAGTTGCAGGCCGCCTGTACCTGGCGGTGCACTACCCACATAGGGTCGGCTAGTACACCTAAGCGGAAACAGACGCCCCACTACATCTGTTTGTCTGTCAAGTTGGTCTGTCAAGGTCGCATTTTCACGTCGTTTTTTCCGCTGCTTCTTCTGCAGCTGCTGCAGAACGGACGGTACGACCGAGGTGCTCAGGGGAAAGAATTAATTAATCCTAACTAAAACTCCAACAGACAGGACAGATGTTAGACATCCATAAACACTCTCTGCAGAGAAAGTACAATATTGTTGTGTCTGGGTGTAATTTATCTATATTATATGTACCAGCTGACCCTCGCAACTTCGTTTACGCCACATAAGGTGTATGAAAGGACAGGTATTTTATAGGTATGTATTTAGAAATGTAGTATGTTTATCAGACGTCTAGATCCCATTGCACAAGCTTGTATTAGCTTAATTTGGGCTAGATAATGTGTGAGTATGCCCACAAATATTTGTTTATTTATTTAAATCTGTATGTTCCAGATATGATATTTTCAACAAAACAGCTGTGCCAGAGGCGAGAAGACCAGTTTGTATGCAGTTAACTGAGCGGATTTAGTAAAGGGCTCACTTAGCTCGCGGTGAAAACTGGGCATAAAGCAGTGATCGTTTACAGAATCTCAGCAGGGCCATAGATCACAAAATAAAACACAATAGGTAATGCTTGTTTAATTCTATATTTATTTACAATATTTACATAGCATAAATATACACTAATCGCTATGGGAGTATGTCCCCCTGCCGCTAGAGTGATCATCTTCGTCCGAAACGTCAGGATCATCCAGTTCCATCTTAGGAGCTATATTGGCGACAGCCTTGATGCAGCTGATTGTGTATTTGTTGAAGTCGCAACTGAGGAAGAAAATTGTATTTAAAATAAATAGGTAAATATTGTGAGACATTTTTGGGTTATCCAAACTAAAAACGGGACCCTATTACCACAAAATAATAAGATGCAGAACGCAATCTCATGTACGTATTTTTTTTTCACACCTACTCTTTGCTACGCGCGCAGTGTCGAAAATTACTGTGAAAATCCCTTGAGCTCAAGGCCGTGAACTCCGTGAGCGGTGTCTATAGTTTACGTAGCCCGAGCGCACTTTGTATAAAGGTCTCCTTTATATGCATGTTCCCTACTACCCGTTCGCTCTAACTTTGCCGTTGGCGTAGAGGCGTATACCCGAATTGTTAATTACACGAAGTAAATTGACAGTAGCTAATGTCACTTCGTCTTAGAAAATATGCAACATTGTATGAAGAAGTAACATTAGTTGCTGTCAATTTACTTCGTCTAATTAAAAATTCGACTTTAGTATGGAGCCGAGCGGCAAAGTTAGAGCGAACGAGCAGTACTATACATTATTATTTTGTGCTATTACTATGACAACAATACCTGGCATGCTACAGTAACGGCGACTATACTTTCGGTTTCACAAACTGATATTAAAGGCCCACTAATTCTTAATAATATAAATAAATGCGAAAGTTAGTGTGTGGATGTTTATTAATCTTTCACGCTCTAACCGCTAAACTGATTTGGCTGAAATTTGGTACAGGTATAGATTATAACGTGGAATAACACATAGGCTATTTAATTGTCCTTCCTCCCGTCCCGTATACTTTTATCCCGCGAAAACGTTCCCATGAAAAGCTGCGACGGGAACAAAACTTTGTGGCTGAAGCCGCGAGTATCATTATAGATGTTTTCAAGATGCGATTCCATTCATAACCTACTGCTAAAATGGAAAAGAACTAAATACAAGGTACATTGAAACGATAAATCACGCGTGATAACGCGTAATCGTGTCGTGAAAGGTCAAGTGTGCGATAACGCAGTCACAGCGAGTGATATAATAATAGAAATTAGACAAATTTGTCCGCCGTCCGTCCCTCGTCCGAAATCTTGATTACAATTTTTACACGATAAAATATCCCCGCCCGATAAATCGCCCCGGATAACTCCTAGGAAAGATGTCTCAGGATTAAGTTTACAAGCATTTGCTTCGAAATTATGAGCCCAAAAAGTAGCTATTCATAATCCAAAGGATTGTAACATGTGTATTGTGTAATCTTTGGTTTATTCCCAAGGCTAGATAGCGATGAAATAAATCAGTAGGTAGTTATTTTTGTCTGTACGTTATCATAAAGTGATTTATTGATCAGCTTAGTACTCGTAAACTAGGAAGTAATTCTGACACATATCCCCGTGAGGAATTTTGTTCCCGTTCCCACGTCCAGTGGGAACGTATTCCAGTGATAAAGAGCAGCCTATGTATTATTTCAGACTCAATAATTTAATTTAATAAATATTCACGGACATTTCACACAACGCAATCTGATCCCAAAGTAACCTCGGAATAACCTACTTGTGTTATGGGTATCAGACTACGGATATTAAGAGCCTACCAGACGCCAAATTGTTGAAAGAAGATAGAAGATATACATTTTAGCGTGCAAGACAGAGAGAGCTGCGATCGGTTTTTGTGCGTTTTTAACGAAATAAATTAATTATGAAAAAAACTATAACCAATATTAAAAAAGTGGTCTAGTGCAAATGAAGATTTTACTATTGCCTTTCTTATAAATATTTTATATTATTAAAACAACTTAAAACTTATGAGATCTAGGTTAAAATTTCAAGAAATCGAGGTATTTTCAACACAAAAATCTATCGAAGATTTTATCAGCAATCGTGTTTTTAGCCTAGTGCGTTTTTAGTTAATGAACTGAAGTTGTCTGTGTTAAAATTTTAATTCATTAGACCTCACGAGTCCTGAGATCTAGATCATCTCTATCTAGATCTCGATCTAGATCTAGGTCTATTTGGCGTCATACAGACTCTTAATACTTACATACTTTTTAAATACATACATAGAAACACCCAGACTCTTGAGACAAACATTTATGGGTCACACAAATATTTGTCTCTGGTGGAAATCGAACCCACGACCTATAATCTATCAATCAATCAATCATATCAGCCTATAGCAGTCCACTGCTGGACGTAGGCCTCTTCCAAATTACGTCACAACACACGGTCCTATTACTCTATAACCTATACTTTTACCAAATTTCAGCCAGGTCCGATCAGACATTAGAGCGTGCAAAAGTAACAAACATCCACACATCCATTTTTCTTTAACGTGAGGGAAAATCCATCATGGATGCTATGCCGGACTCCTACCGACTAAAAAACCTCACGTAACGCCCAACAGCTTATGGTTGAGAGCCCCGGGTAAGCCCTCGGAAGGATGTCCCAGGACTCCCAACAGACTTACGGCCACCACTGCGGCCTAGCTACAATCACAGGGTGGAAACTCCATACAAAAATCTTCGTTTTCACCCACACTAATATAGACGTAATGTGAATGCTTAAATCAAGCTTCAATGTGTGTGTGAGTATTCTAGGATCACTAGCTATGGAAACAAACTAATAAGGAACAGAACGCAATCTCATGTATGTTGGTACTTTTTTATCAAATCTACCCTCGGCTAAGCACAAATTAAACCAAAGCAATAGCCCAAAGCACTTAGGTAGTAATACGTAATGCAACGCAGTGACACTCTCTCAAGTACTGACACGGGAATCGACACATTAATTTTGGTAGGGGGATGGGGAAGTTTACTCAGGTGGGAGGCAGGGAGTTGCCGATCTGTATGTAATACTATTATATTATCTTTGCTACAATCCACAGATCCATACTAATAAATTTTCATATTTAAAATAATAGTAAGGGTTTTATTAATAAGCTACTTACATCCTCCCCCTCCCCTAAAGAAGCTTGATAAAACTCTAAACCTCCCAAAAAGTGAAGTAACCTCCAATCCCTCTCGAGAGATAAAGTCTGTGTCGGGAGCCCCTGGGTTATGCTCCCGAGAATGCCGTGGGACATCCTTCCAAGGGCTTACCCGGGACTCCCGGTCTTAGACAGTTGTAAGAAATCGTGTGGTTTTAGTCTGTAGAAGTCCGACGTGGCATCCATGTAGGATTTCCACACGGAAAAAAAATCCTCCCGAGGATGTACCCGACACTACCGGCCGAAGGCAAATGGATGGTCGCCATGTGTTTTTAGTCGGTAGGAGTCGGTAAGTAGTAGGAGATTCAATTGGATATTAACAAAAAAAGCTATACTTACATTTTGTTCAACTGCGAATACTTCACATGTAAAATCTTCTCCAACGCCAATAACACTGAGGGAGGAAACTTTCGACCTTTCTTCGACACTAAGGCCTTAGCCCACAGCAATAGATGTTCCACGTGGCGACTGTCTTCTAAGAGTCGAGATAATGTGTGGAGCAGACGGTCGGAGTAATCGTCTCCTAGGCTTGAGGCTGTTAGGTTTACTGCGGAATGGGAGAAACATGGTTATTATAAGGTGTTTAAATTCACACAACTTGTACTAAAAATCCGAAAAAAACCAGATATCTATAATTTTGGTTAAGTCAAATCAAATCAAATCAAAAATATATTTATTTCACATAGGCATTATACAGATGCGCTTGCAAAACGTCCAGAATACAAAACAAAAACTCTACCACCAGTTCACAACGCGACCCACCTGAGAAGAACTGGCAAGAAACTCAGCGGGTTGTTCTTTTTTTTGCTCTATTTACAATTTTAAAGAATCTAAAAACTAGGCATTTTAACAATTTTTTTGAGAATCCAGCAGAGCAGGTCATTTCCAGGCTTCCTTATCCAACAAATAATCATTGATTGTATAGTAGCCCCTGCAGTGCAATTTACTTTTAACAGATCTTTTAAACTTATTAAGGGACATACTTTTAATTTCGTCTGGAAGACTGTTGTAAAAGCGTATACAAACATACCGGTTAAGGCCCATTTTGACAGTTTATTATCGCAACGACACTCTTTAGCGGATACCCGACTCTATGATGAATGAGATTCTTGAGCGGTGATCACTAGTGACCTCTGCGGTGACCACTAGTGGGCCGTATGCGTGTTGGAAACTTAGTGGTATAAAAAAAAAAGAAAAAATGAAAACTTAATTTGAGTCTTTTGTAAAAAATACTATTCTATTAGTTTACGAAAGACTGGCAACCCAGCAGGTGCAAATGGCGGTGTGTATCCAGTTGCCAATAAACATTATTAAAAAAAAAAAAAAAAAAATGGCGGTGTATTTATTGAATAACATTTTATTTGTCCGAAATTAATCCTAACTTCTATCAAGTCATAAATAAAAATGAAAATTATGGAAATTTATTACTTGTTTTTTTAGCTAAATGCTAAGTTTGGGCATTAAGGGCCATATTTCGGCATTGCCCTTTTGTACTCTTTCCCGTCGCCGAACAGGGCCCACTCGATCTGAATAATATCAAGTTCCCGTATCGATCATACCTTTTGGAAGCTACGCGTGTATAAAATATTATGTCTTTGTGTCGACTAAGATAATTACGATACTTACTGTCACTAGGAGGAACCGTTTCTATACATTGTTGTATAAGCACATGCTCGTTCAATTGCAAAGCACCTACTAGGGCCGATACCCAAGCTTTTTCTGTGAGGTGCTGTTTCACGGCGTATGGGGTAGTGCCGGCTTGGAGACGATATGGCCTGGAATAGGTGATATACTTTAGAACATGATGTTATAAAGATGCGAGAAAACAGCTTACAGAGACCACTGTCAGAAGTCTTACGGACTGTGAGAGTGGCCCCCAATCGCTAGATGCGCCACGGTGCACCATTAGGCTGGCAAAGTCTATTTGGTGAGCTAAATATAAAAAAAATATTAAAAAAAGAAATAAAAAATATTTGGACATCCCTACCATCATCTAGCACAAAATTAAGCTGTTTAGCTTAATTCTCATTTATAATCTTACTATCTTACTAATATTATAAATGCGAAAGTTTGTGTAGATGTTTGGATTTTGGTTACTCTTTCACGCTCTAGTGGCTTAACGAATCGAGCTGATGATGATGATGATGATGATCATAATTTGAAATAACACATAGGTATTCCGGGAAAACATTCCCATGGGGACGGGAACAGAATTTTTCCCGAGCACCATCTTACTAATAATATAAATGTGGAAGGTTGTGTGTAGTTCTGCAAATATTTATAATGGATGTTTGTCACACCATCACGCAGGAACGACTAAACAGATTTTGTCAAAATTTGGTACAGGGATAGATTATAGTTATGAGTAACACACAGCTTTTTTTTATCCCGGGAATAGTACCTACGCGAACGGGAACAAATATTACGAGAGCTAAGCCGCTGCTATTAGTTACTACTCTTTGAATAATAGAAGATCTGTTTGGTCTTTTCTTATACTACTGAGGTGGCAGACAAGCTTACGTTCCACTTAATAGTTGATTACCGTAGTCTATGGACTTTTGCAACACCAGAAGCGCTACACACGCTTTGCCGAACCGCGTGCTGGTTATAACGACCAACAGTTGAAATTTTCAAGCCGCCCATAAGGCCTTTAACTTGGCATTACGACAGTCATATTACTGACAACCGGGACCAACGGCTTAACGTGCCTTCTAAAGCACGGAAACGCTCGGAAATAAATGTCACAAAGTGGTCAACCATCCATGACTAGCCACAGTAAATGTTGCTTACTGCAGTGATCGTTTACAGAACACTGAGTCCACGAACGCTTCAAAAAGTCTGCTAGTATACTATACAATACCTAAACATGCCATCAACGCCAACATTTTGTCCGTAGATGAGAAGTCCCTCTGTGGCCGCGACGGCGAAACTGTCCCCAATTGGTGAAAACCGGACGCAATGGACCCGCACCTGCGAATATAGATAAATAGTTGATATATTGTTCATATTACACCGCGCCATTTGGTTTAAATGAAGGTATAATAAGTTTGTACTATTGTTGAATACAGGAAGTTGGGGTTTATTATCCTTGATGTTTGTAGGGTATACAGATTTTGTTTTTTGACGTGACAATGTCTTATAATTCGATGGAGCCGGCTGCACGAACGAAAAAACATGACGTATGCGACGTTACCTCGCTCTGAGGCGTTCCATATAAGAGCCTACCAGACGCCAAATTGTTGAAAGAAGATAGAAGATATACATTTTAGCGTGCAAGAGAGAGAGAGATGCGATCGATTTTTGTGCGTTTTTAACGAAATAAATTAATTATAAAAAAACTTTAACCAATATTAAAAAAGTGGTCTAGTGCAAATGAAGATTTTACTATTGTCTTTCTTTTAAATATTTATATTAGAAAAACAACTTAAAACTTATGAGATCTAGGTTAAAATTTCAAGAAATCGAGGTATTTTCAACACAAAAATCTATCGAGGATTTTATCAGCAATCGTGTTTTTAGTCTAGTGCGTGTTTAGTTTATGAACTGAAGTTGTCTGTGTTAAAATTTTAATTCATTAGACCTCACGAGTCCTGAGATCTAGAGCAAGGTTGGGCATCATACAGACTCTTAAGGCTGAGTTGTCACGTTCAACTACCGTCAATAAACCGACTTTACAGACATCCGATTTTTTTTTGTAACGCACGATGAAACCACGTCAGCAAAGTACAACTCGCGCCACTAACTTTGCGTATATAAAGTTTGTTCATTCGCGCCACAATTATGCAATATTAGGTATATGCAATAAACTACAGCTGAGGCGGGAGGTCCACCCCTCCCGCCTCAGCTGTGCAGTAGTTTCCCCTGTAATACCTATTATTGCATAATTGCGGCGCGAACGAACGAACTTCATAGACGCAAAGTTATTCAGCGCGAGCTGTACCAGCGTGACCCGATGCGAGTATTTTTCTCAACCGATTAGTGATCCGTTGAGATATAGTCAAAACCTCAAACCAGTTAGTAAGTCCCTTAAATCTATATATGATAATACTTCAGTCACTTACCTCAGGCTTAGCTCTCCGGTCGGCCATATCACTTTCCTTAACCCCCGGCAGTCTCACAGCGATATCTCCCCCCTCCAAATCTCCCCTTTCTTCAACCAGCGCCATGTTGCCGAATTCTGTTAGCAGCCGGCGGTTTGTGAAGTCCTGGAATTGATAGGAACATTTTTTTGTTATATACAGTAGAATAAATAAGAGACTATGAGAAACTAACTGAAACCCTTTGATTTTTCAAGAACCATCGATGCACAGGAGTATCGTTTCCAGGGCTTACCCAGGGCTCCCAACCGTAGACTGTCGGGTACGATACGTGTGCTTTTTAGTCAATAGGAGTCCGGCATAGCATCCATGTAGGATATTCCTCACGTTAAAAAAACGGATTAAATGAGTCATACGGTGTTCGCAGCATAACACAGGCGAACTCGTGGGGCTCAACTAGTTTATAAACGTTAGTTTATATTATAGACTTTGAGGTGCTTGCTCAGAGTGAAAAAGATGCCAATAAAAGCTCCCATCCTAGATAGATAGATAGATAGATAGATATTCGTTTATTTGTCAGAATATTGTACAAAAAAGTTGTTACAAAGTTTAAATTTCCATAATATTCTGCCGTTTTCGGCGTACAAACATTGCGCTTAACAAAATAAAACATCACATTAATACAATATAGTGATAGGACAAAAAAAAAAAGACAGATTAGCTGTGCCTACTGCTTACATTACATAGTTATAAAAGTCAAGATATGGTACATTATATGAATTAGATGTCAATATTTGCGTCAAATTGTTCATTTAAGTAGTCATTTACAGAATAATAACATTTTTCTAGAAGGAATTGAAATAATTTATATTTGAATGACTTATATGTCAGAGTTTTAAATTTATTAGGCAGTTTGTTGTATATACGCACAACCATACAATATACATTGTTTGAGAAAATTTTCAGATTTTGCTTAGGTATGTGTAATTTGTGGATTCTTCTACTACTTGGTCTAGCCACAACATCATTATGCCGCTGAAATAAATTCGTATGACTGCGGACAAAGACACAACTTTCATATATATATAGAGCCGGTAGTGGCAGAACTTTTAATTGTTTAAATAATGGAGCGCAGCTGTCGATTGACTGTGCTTTACAGATAGCCCGTATACATTTTTTCTGAGCACGGAATGCTGCAACAAGATTTACCGAGTTACCCCATATTATTAAGCCGTACCGTAAAATCGATGAGATATACCCATGATACGCACACAATGCTGCCTCAAAGCCAGCAACACGTGTTACTCTAAAGAGAACAAAAACAAATCTATCCACTCTATTACATAGTGTCTCAATATGGTCCTTCCAGTTACAATTTTTGTCTATATTTATACCCAAAAAATTTGTGTTTGGAACCTCTTCTAAAGTCTCGCCATTATGCTCCACCCGAAGTTTCGGACGCCTGCTATTATAAGTCTGAAACTGTATAAATTTTGTTTTCTTTATATTTATGTGCAGATTGTTAGTATTCAGCCATGTTATGACTCTATTTAATGTCAAGTTTATTTCGTTTTGGTGTTCTAAGTAGTTATTGTTTCTTGACTGAATACTGATCGTAGTGTCATCGGCATATAATATGCAATTATGTAGAGTGACACTAGGCAGGTCGTTTATGTAGAGTATAAACAAGAGGGGCCCCAGTATGCTGCCCTGGGGTACCCCACAGTTATTTATCTTATATGGAGATCTATGTGTAATTTTTTGGTGTCCACATAGTCTTGATACCTCAACACATTGCTGTCTTCCAGTCAAGTAACTCTCAAACCATCCCAATACATTTCCTCTAATGCCATATTGGTTTAGCTTGTATAAGAGTATCTCATGGCTTACAAAATCGAAGGCTTTAGACATATCTAAGAATAAAGAGGTGACAGGTATTCTGTTATTTAGATTTGATGTAATTTGCTTTAATAATGTAAAGCATGCTAATGTTGTGGACTTCTCCCTTCTAAAACCAAACTGTTCCGACCTCAATATATTGAATTGGGTAACAAATGAATAGAGTCTATGATGCATGGCCTTTTCAAAAATCTTTGAGATAATGGGTATAAGGGTAATTGGACGGTAATTATTCATATCTTTCCTATTACCTTTTTTATGAACCGGTTTGACAATTGAAAGTTTCAGTTTTGAGGGAAAGACACCCTGGTCAAATGAAGAGTTTATAAGGTAGCTTAAATGTTTAGCAAGGAAATTAGAACATCGTTTTAGAATATTGGTATTAATGTCATCATATCCAGTAGAGTTAGTATCGTTTAGAGATTTAATTATCTTAATAATATCCATTTCGGAAGTGGGTGTCAAGTAAATACTATTTGCTGTACTCGGTATGGTATTTCTGTACGCTGCAATTTTGCTAGTATTGGGGTCAATTGGTCTATTTGTCATGTCAATGAAATAATTATTGAAGTTGTCAGCTATAACGTCAGGTTGATTGTAGATTCGATTATTAAAGTCTATACTTTGGATGTCATACGTATATTTTTGGTCCTTGCAGTTTTAGCAGCTTTTATTATTTTCCACGCCGCTTTACATTTGTTTTTTGATTGTGCGAGAAAACGAGTGTTGTCAGTTTTTTGTGCTTGATAGATGCACCGTCTCAAAATCCTATTGTAATCATTATATTTATTTAAAGCATATTTTTTATTTCCGTTTTCTAATCGGTACTTCAAATATAAGCGCCGCTTATTGATATCCTTCTAGTTTTATAAATATACAAGCGGACGTCGCGTAGTTCCCGTTCCAATGGGAATACGGGAATAAAATATAGCCTATGTCACCCGGGTATATTTCCGGCAGTTTTCCACCGTACGATCGCCCGTCGGCCATGGTCTGATATCGGTTTGAGGGCCCATACACTACATACAGCAAATGGTCACTAATTTGCTATTCTACACAAATTATTTTGTAATGAATAAATGAATTATTATCACAAGTCAACATGTTATTACGTAGATTCATCGATCTGAAAGTAGGTAGATGGATATTTAATGAACAATATACCGTACCATAAATATTTTTATTCAAATTTTTTGACAAAACTATTATAATCTGGATAACAATAATAAATATACTTATATTTAAATTTTATAATACATAATTTAAAAGTACGTAGGTACTTTTAATCTGTGTAAATTATAGATAGGTATAAGATATATAGGGTTATCCCTCTAGATAGCTACCTACCAAAAAGCGTATTTAGCATTTTCATATAAGAGTAACACGCTCGGACTGCAGAGATTGTATTTTGTATGTAAGATCTGTCCTGGCTGTTGGAATTTTTTTTTTTTTTTGGTTTGAATTACAGATGGTTTTGGATCCTTTCTAACCCCGTCCTATCCTACCTTATCCATTTCCTTGTCCGTGAATCCCTTCCTACCCCATCCTGATCCGCCAATTGTAATGTATTTAGAAAATGAATGATGCTTACTCGGGCGCCAGATGGTTATAGGTCCATCAACCATAATATGCCAGATAGTCAGCAGCAGTGCCCCGGAACTTCTAATCACAAGCCTGGGGCTGGAATTCAGGATGGAAACTCTGTATGAAAGTTCCAAACTTTATTCCTAGCGAAGGATCATCCGCCAAGCCAAGGTCGCCGTGCCGATGAGCTGCGTGGCTACGGGCGAGCGTAGTCTTAAGCGTGCCTAATTGCCCTGGGCCCGGGCGAACCCAGAACAAGGCTAGCCTTACCTGGACAAGCGGGGCTCTGTTCAGGTGGACCAATTTAATTCCCTAGCTTCTCGTGGGAACGCTATGGTAGTGAAATTTAAAACCAAAAACGGCGGCGATGTGGTTCGCCACCCATCACGTCTCGTTTCCCATCGAGGCGAAAAGTGGACTAGGGTTAGCCACTTTGCTACATTAAATGTGAGAGGAGGAATGAAAGATAAAATTGAGGAGGTATGTAAGATGATGCAAGAGAGGCATCTTGATATTTTGTGTGTGAATGAGACAAAGCGGAAAGGATGTGACACCACGACACACGGAGCCTATACGGCCTATTGGTCAGGTGTAGCCACAACCAGCACAGCATGCCAGGGGGTCGGTGTACTACTTTCCGCGAGAATGAATGAGTGTGTGACAGAGTATGAATGTGTGAGCCCAAGACTCCTTTGGCTAAGACTGAAGGTTGGACTTACCCGCATCTTTGTTTTGGGAGTGTATGCTCCGCAGGATGCGCGGTGGCACCGGTCTTCAAAAGACCAAAGCGAGAGGCAGGCATTTTGGGAGAGTATGAGTGATATTCTGGATAAATGTAAACGAAACGAGAGAATAGTGATGTTAGGTGATTTTAATGGTTGGGTGGGAGTGAAGCGCGATGGATACGAAAGTGTATTAGGAAAGTTAGGTGATGAACGAGTGAATGTAAATGGAGAAAGCTTGCTAGAAGTATGTTTGGAAAGGAATCTTGTGGTAACTAATACCATATTCAACCACAAGGATATCTACTTGTATACAAGAGAGGAGAGAGATCAGAGAAGCATGATTGACTTTGTGATAGTAGACGCAAGACTGAGAAAGAAAGTGCTAGACACTCGGGCGTACCGTGGCACCGGGATCGACACAGATCACTTCTTGGTAATTAGCCGGGTAAGGGGTCTGTTTCAGCGGTGGCGACATCGTGTGCATGAACCCGTTAGTGTACTAGAGCGAATAAAAGTTGAGAATTTACAAGAGTTAGGCATAAAAGAGGCATTTGTGAGTAAACTGAGTGAAAAATTTGAAAACCTAGATGAAATATGTGAGATTGAAGAATTATGGAAGCCGTTTAAGGAAGGACTTGTGGAAGTTGCGATTGAAGTGTGTGGGGTTAGCAAAAGACGACAAGGATGTATGGCAAAGGGAATGAGTGCGGAAGTTCTTAATGCGTTGACTGGCAAGAAGAAAGCATGGTTGGACTGGTTGGCTACAAAGGCCAATCAAAGAATGCAAAAGGCAACGGATGAGGATGTAAAAATGGCAAAGGATGAATATAAAAAGTATAAACGTGTTGCAAAAGAGACGATGATGAGAAAGAAAGAGAATGATAGAGAAAAATTTGATAAAAGGTTATCTGAAGACTTCCAACGGAATATTAATTTTTTTTGGAAGTCCATAAGAACAGTGAGGAGTCAGCAAACAATGTCGCCGCTCAATCACATCAGAAACCAGGATGGAAGTTTTGTAAGAGGAGAAGAATGTGTGCTAAAGAGATGGAAGGAATATTTTGAGAGTTTATTCGAAAAAGAAGATATACAAGGCGATACGCGTGTTTTAGAACTGAATGAATTTGGCGATGAAAGCGAGTTAAGTATGGGAGAAATAGTGGAAGCGTTGAATTGTATGAAAGTAGGAAAGGCTGCTGGAATAGATCGGATTTCTGTCGAAATGCTGAAAGCTGGACGTGGCGTGGTAGCTTGCCAGCTGTACCGCCTTTTTAACTTTTGTTGGCGAAGTGGCAGAGTACCAGCAGAATGGTGTAAAGCTGTCATTGTGCCGCTTTACAAAGGAAAAGGGTCGCAGCAAGAGTGCAAAAACTACCGCGGCATAAGCTTGCTCAGCATCGTTGGCAAATTGTATGCAAAAGTGTTGATAAAAAGAGTGATGAATGAAACTGAAGGAAAAATGTGGGATGTGCAAGCAGGATTTATGAAAGGAAGGGGATGTACGGATCAGGTCTTTTCCTTACGATGCGTAGCTGAGAAAGTTTTGGCTAAAAGTCAAAAGGTCTATTGCATATTCGTGGACTTGGAAAAGGCCTATGACAGAGTGGTGAGGAATGAACTGTGGTCAATATTGTCCATGTATGGAGTGAACAGCAACTTGATACGGGCACTGAGGTCTCTCTATGAGGGTTCTAGTGCTTGTGTCAGGATCAACGGGGCCTGCACGGACTTCTTTCACATTGAAAAGGGTGTGAGACAGGGCTGTGTAGCGTCTCCGTGGCTGTTTAATCTATACATGGATAGTTGTCTGAAAGAACTGCAAGAGAGTATGTATGGCTTAAAAATGAATGAACTGACCGTCAAATGCCTCCTATACGCTGATGATCAGGTGATATTAGCATCATCAGCGGAGGAATTGCAGCTGATGGTTAATAGTATGAATGAGGCTCTAAAAAGTAGAGGAATGAAAGTTAATGTAAACAAGACGAAAGTTATGGTTTTTGAAAGAGAAGAAAGTATGACGAATTGCTCAATCTTCATTGAAGGGCAAAGAGTGGAACAGGTGAAAGAATTTGTATACTTGGGTTCCAAATTTGTAAGGGATGGAAAGTGTGACCAGGATATTGAGCGAAGAGTTTTGGCAGGAAATCAAGTGAATGGGGCTATGTACACCTTTATGAGCAGTCAAAATGTGTCTGAGAAGGCCAGGTTGGCTGTACATAGGGGAGTGCTCATCCCTACACTTATGTATGGTAGTGAAAGTTGGGTATGGCAGAAGAAGCATGAAAGCAAAATTAATGCAGTGGAAATGAGAAGTCTGCGAAGTATAGCTGGAGTGACTTTAATGGACAAAAAAAGAAACAGCGTGATAAGGGAAAAATGTGGTATAACAGAAGATGTAGTGACTAAGATCGAAAAAGGGATGCTTAGATGGTTTGGACACGTGGAGAGAATGGATGAGAATAGACTGACAAAGCAGATTTATGAGGCGAGAATGAATGGGCAAACTGGCAGGGGTAAACCTCGGCGTACGCATGCCGATCAAATCAGAGACGTTCTGGAAAAAGGCAAGGTCAAGAGTACCCTTAACCGGCGAGCGTGTATGAAAACAGTTATGAAAGTAGAAGAAGCGAAAGTTGTATGTCAGGATCGTAGCAAGTGGAAAGCCATAGTCTCTGCTTACCCCGATGGGAAACAAGCGTGATTATATGTATGTATGTATATATGTATGTCACCCGGGTATAAACTAGCTTCCCATTAGTGAAAGAATTTCTCAAATCGGTTCAGTAGTTTCGGAGCCTATTCATTGCAAACCAACAATCAAATCTTTCCTCTTTATAATATTAGGAAAGATAGATCTTTTCAAGTGGTCTGTTTCCATTTCAAAATATCCTACGAATATCTTACGAACGAACGTAAATTTCTCACGCGCGTACATGAGTACACGCACCCATTTTTTTAAATGTAAGTGTGTGAAAATGTGTGAATGTATAGATGTTTGTTACTCTTTCACGTTAAAACGCCTGAACGAATTTGGCTGAAATTAGTTATAGGGATAGATTAAAGTCCGGAATAATACATAGGCTACTTTTTATTAAAGGACAAATGAGCGGCTTGAAAATTTTCAACAGTGAGTCGTCATAACCTTCGCCTAAGTCGGTAGCCCTTCTGTTGTTGCAAACGTTCATAGGCTACGGTAACCAACCATCAGGCACACAGTAAGCTTGTCTGCCACCATAGCAGTATAAAAAAAAGTATTATAACACTAATACACAGAGAGAATCTTCGCCAGAACAGAACGTTTCAAAAGATCGTTCCTCTGTCGAACTATTAAAACATGGAACGACCTGCCCGCACACGTTTCCCTCATCTTACAATCCCGGTTTCTACAAGAGGAGCGTGAAGAGGCACATCACAGGGCCACCAACTTGAGGACCACTGTCGAAAGTCTTACGGACTGTGAGAGTGGCCCCCAATCGCTAGATGTCGCCATGGCGCACCATCAGTGGCGACGTCATTTTGGCGAGCTTGATATAAAAAAAAAGCTAGTCAAAAACTCACATTAACAGCATCCAGCGACCTATTCTGCGTGATGACATACTTGCGTAGCAGCACGGCTTCGCTCACTCGGTACAGACACACGTGCTTGGAGTTGCCGCCGCCCAGGATGCACGAACCGTCGGCCGAGTAGCAGATTGTTGTGAACGCTCTGGAAATGTGAAGGTAATTATGTTATTATAGCTATATTTTATTTATTACTAGATGAAGTTCGCAGCTTCGCCCGCGTGAAATTCTGTACCCGTTCCCGCTTCCCGTGGGAACATATTCCCGACATGAAAAGTAGCCTATGTGTTATTCCACACTATAAGTTATCTCTGTACTAAATTTTAGCCCGATCCGTTCAGCCGTTACAGCGTGATTGAGTAACAAACATTCAAACATCTTCACAAACTTTCACAGTTATAATATTTAGTAGGAAGTTTTGTACAGAAAATTGTACAAGTCACACATGTCTAACTCTGCTTACGACAGGGAGCCCTGGGCGAACACTCGCAAGGATGCCCCAGGATTCCCAACACACTTTAGCTACCACTGCGGCCTCACCTAAGGGTTCATGTACTATCCCGTGTCTTGGGGGTTGGTTCGGGTTTCATCCTTCTTCATGGGGCCCTTCCCTGCTTTGCTGCAGACAGCACAATTTAGATAGTACCGATGGAAATCTACACCGCTCACAGAGTTCACAGACACGAGGTCTGAGACTTTCATAGTAGTTCTTGATACTTATTTGTGCGCATATGTGCGGTGCGTAGCAGAGGGTAGGTGTGAAAAAAGTACATACGTGAGATTGCGTTCTGTAGTACCTTGATATTTTCAAGCCCCACTTTTCTGAATTGAGTATTTGTTATTATAGCGGCAACAGGTAATCCGTACAATAAATTATTATCAGTTGTGAAGTACCATTTATGTAAATAAAATAAAATACAATAAATAAATATTTTGTGCTGACAGTCCGTTTTTGCCTATTCACACGCGCTTAGTCCGTTAGTATCACATCACATATCACTTCGTGGTGAACATGTCAACCGTATCAGTTAATTTTGTGCGATTATTATTAAAAGACATAGGGGAAACATATTAGACTTGTCAAGCGAATAAATTCGTAGACAAAACCGAAGCTTTTCAGTGCGTATTAACAGCTTGCTAAGATTGCACCTGACCGCTACATTAGTCTCAAAAGAAAGAAATTAATTTGTGTTAGGTAATGAGTTTAATTAACAACAAACATACTTAGTCTTGAGCATTTTCTCCGGCGTGATGAGATCAGTCTCAGCCTTCCCAGAACCTAAGTCGTTCCTGCCTTCGATGCTGCCCGTCTGGTCGCACGTGGTCGCGTTGAAGAACGTTATGTTGCCGTCTAGGGTTGACACTGCGAACTGGAAGTTTGAGAAGAACGTTAAAAAATCAATAAAAAAACAGGTCAAGTGCGAGTCAGATTCGCATGGATGGTTCCGTATCAATAAATGGTAAAAGATTCAGATTGTTGTTAGGAGCCCCACTTTTCTGAATTGAGTATTTTGTTGTTATAGCGGCAATAGTTATATATCATCTGTGAAATTTTTAGCTCTCTAGCTATCACGAAACTGTATAACTTGGACAGATTCATCATCATCATCACCATCATCATTTTAAATGGATATTGTTCTTTAAGATACAGACAGTTTTTTTATGTAATCCAAGGATCATACTATTGTACAGATTACCTTCAAAGCATTTAATTATAGCCTGACAAATTCGTTGGTGACACTCCCATGGTCCGCGCGAGGGGTCGGGAGACGTGGTTGTTCACAGACAACACGAGTTACGATACGAATTATACTGTTGTTTCTTGTAACACAATAGTAGATGGCGCCTTTCTCAGTTTTACATCACTAGTTATTGGATTTAACCCATTCGTTGCGTTGACGCCTATCGACATAAATAAAATGACAACCTGAAGCGGATGACGCCTATAAGCGTCATTGATATTAACATCAGAACTTGACTAATGCATAATCTATATATAGGTATAATATTACTAATAATATTATACCTATCAATATCAATACATATAATAAAATCGTAACAGGTCGCTGTCTGTACATGGAAGATAAATAAGAAAAAATATTATAGGGGGGCTTTATGAACGCAATAGAACCCAAAACAATGATTTTTAGAATTTTTGTCTGTTTGTCTGTATGTCTGTATATCTGTATGTCTGTATATCTGTTTGTCTGTACGGTTGTGCACGCTAATCTCAGTAACCGCTCAACCGATTACAATGCGGTTTTCTTTATTGTGTTGAGGTTTGCTCCAGCTAACATTCAGCGTTTGTTTTATGTCAATCGGTTTAGAAATAAAAGAGTTATAACACTTTTAAGAATCAGATATTTTGAAAATTTTAATTGTAGGGGTTTCTTTGAATGTCAGTGATCCTAAACTGGCGTGTTGGCTTAATCATAAAAGAGCTTAATGATTAAGACTATTTTAAAACAATTCAGTCCGCGCCGAAGGCGTGGACTGAATTGTTTTGAAATAGACTTAATCATTAAGCTCTTTTATGATTAAGCAAACAGGGCAGTTTCAGACGTTGCTTGATGACTCTGATGAAGAAATACCTTTCCTTTCATACACCTTATGTGACGTAAACGAAGTTGCGGGCTCAGCTAGTAGGTACATAAAATCGTAACAGGTCGCTGTCTGTACATGGAAGATAAATAAGAAAAAATATTATAGGGGGGATTTATGAACGAAATAGAACCCAAAACAATGATTTTTTGAATTTTTGTCTGTTTGTCTGTATGTCTGTATATCTGTTTGTCTGTACGTTTGTGCACGCTAATCTCAGTAACCGCATAACCGATTGCAATGCGTTTTTTTTTATTGTGTTGAGGTTTACTCCACTTAACATTTTGCGCTTATTCATGTCAATCGGTTTATAAATAAAAAAGTTATAACACTTTTAAGAATCAGATATTTTGAAAATTTTAATTGTAGGGGTTTCTTTGAATGTGAGTGTAAATCTAAACTGGCGTGTTGGCTTAATCATAAAAGAGCTTAATGTTTAAGACTATTTTAAAACAATTCAATTGTTATAGAATAGACTTAATCTTTAAGCTCTTTTAGGATTAAGAAAACAGGGCTGTTTCACACCCTGCTTGATGAGTCTGATGAAGAAATACCTCTCCTTTCATGCACCTTATGTGACGTAAACGACGTTGCGGGGTCAGCTAGTATATAATAAAACTAACTGACCCGCGCAACTTCGTTAGCGTCACATGAGAGTGAGAAAGAGAGTGGTATGGTTAGTATTAATATTTTAAGTAATATAATCCCGTCGCGCTTACTCCCGTCGCGTATCTTATATTTATTAGAGAGGTGTGGAAGGTATTAATATTTAAAGTGATATATTTTTTCCCGTCGCATTAATTTTTGTTCGGATTTTGGTTCGGAACTAATCGTGTGCGAGTCCGACTCGCACTTGGCCGGTATTATCTTTCAGTTAACTGAATCGACTATCGTCGAGTTGCCTCGCTCATATTTAAAAAAGTATTTAGAGGGCTATTGTAAGTGAACAATAAAAGATAGGCATATGCTGTTTAGGACTTTTTTTGTAACTGTTTAAAAGGAAAAAAAATGTAATACACTATTTTTAGGTAACTTTAACCATTTACGCAACGTACGCAATGGAAGCTCTCAAAAGAAAAAAAAATTCCCCGTTCTCAAAACATTATTCATGGCTGCTCCGCTCCTATTTGTCTTAGCGTGATGTTATATAGCCATTAGCCATCCTCAATAACTAGACTATAGAACTGTGAAGTTATTTTTAAAATGCAATCAGTAGTTTCTGAGATCCTAGCACAAACAAACTCTTCAGTTTGATAATATTGTGAGCTAACCTTAAAAGAACTTAACAAATTAGGTTATTATGAGCGAACCTTTAAAGATAGACATATACAGTCTCGGACTTTTTTATAGAACTTTTTAAGAGCTACAATACACAACTTTTACGTAACTTTAACCATTTAGACAGCGTACGTCTCGGAAGCTCTCAGACCATAAAAATAATTCCCCGTTTTCGAAACATTCTGCGTTGCTGCTCCGCTTCTATTCACCTTAGCGTGATGTTACATAGCCTATAGCCACCCTCAATAAATGGACTATCAAACTGTAAAAGAAGTTTTGAAATCGAACCAGTAGTTCCTGACTTTCCTGAGATCCTAGCGTTCAAACAAACTCTTCAGCTTTATAATATTAGTATGGATTGTTGAGGGTCTGTACATGGAAGATATTTTGAAAATTTTAATAATTTTGCTGCTACGCTTTTGATAGATTTTCCTAATTACCTACTGCACTTCTAGGAGTGCTTGTCGCATGGATGAGGGAGTCCATGAGGCTTTCGAAGTATTTTGTTTGTAATTATTTACCATCTAAAAATAATTATAAAAATACTTTATGTACCGGGCGGGTAAAGAGCGAGCACGTGTCTGTTTTGCAAAGGCAAAGCGAAATCTCATCGAAATCAAATTTCCAAACAAAATTTAACCTCAAAATTTTCAAATACGCGGTACTCAGATCTACCCATAGATTTAGGATTTTTCGCTACTCTCAATAGATATACACAGCGTGCGAGCGAGACCTCATTATCCATAGCACTTAGCTCGAGAGGAAAAGAGAAAGCAAATTGTGTACTCATATGTCAGTATTTTGAATCCCTGAGCCCACTGGGATCCTATGGCGGCTCTATGTTATTCATATTATCCAATAATCTGTAGTGATCTTACGATTAAAATAGAAAATTATATATTTTTAACAATAGTGTCGTGTTTAGTGTGTGAATAGGATATTACAAAACGCAATTATACGAAGAAAGACTCGTTTAGCAGGTCATTTGTGTCTTCGTTCATTCCATTTTTGCCATACATATTTTGCCAAATTGAATGTGAAATTTCACTGAAAGTCCAACTCATAACGTAGATTATGCATTTTCATTCATTCATAACACAATATTTAATGTGTAAATGCATTTTTGGAGGATATATAAGGCAGAAATAAAAAGGGCTGTTTACAGTAAAATAGTCATGGGTAGGTATCGATAAGGATGTCGATAGTTCATTATAGTGGCATTGCTACAAACAAACTTATCTGGATTTAATTTATTATAAATATGATTGATTTTTACTCGAACTGTGTTATTTAACCTTTTTTTAGGGTTTTGTGCCTATATAATATTTCCAAAATTTGTGAAACATTTTCAGTTGAATTTTTATAATTTTACTTCACTTAAGGTACTCCACGCCACACCGGGATGTTTGCTGTGCAAGGCGCAGATTAGCCTCTGCGTCGAATACTGTTCTCACCTTTGGGATGACTGTGCGAGGTACTTACTGGACGCGCTTGGCGCTAAGCAGAGACGTGTTATCCGATTTGAATTATAGGTTGTCCTAAGATGACGGTAAGCCTCAAGCCGTTAGCGCAGCAAAGAACCATGGCGTCCTTGTCTGCCTTCTACCGAATGTATCACGGCAAATGTTCTGAAGAGCTCTTCAACCTGATCCCACCATCTCCTTTCAGATTCCGAACAACACGTCGGGCATAGGTGCCACTCATATAGCGGAGAGAATCTTCGCCAGAACTGAGCGTTTCAAAAGATCGTTCCTCTGTCGAACTACGAAAGCCTGGAACGACCTGCCCGCACATGTGTTTCCCTCATTTTACAATCCCGGGTTCTACAAGCGGAGCGTGAAGAGGCACATCATAGGGCCGCCAACTTGAGGACTACTGTCACAAGTCTTGTGTGCTGTAAGCATGGCCAACGTCGCCTCTGGAGCCCTGCCTGGAGCAACTAACTAAAGTGAGGCATGAGCTTGGGGGCCGGCGCCTTCTTCTAGGAGGTGATGCTAACGCAAAAAGTACCTGGTGGGGGCATCGGTTCGAATGCAAGAGGGGGGGGTTTACTGATGGACGCCCTCGAACAGATGGACCTCCATGTCCTGAATAGCGGGAATATTCCAACTTTCGACACGTACAGGGATGGAAGGAGGTTCCACAGCTACATAGACGTGACATCCTGCACGAGTGACGTGCTCCCCCTGACCGACGGCTGGAGGGTTGACACGGGGCTAGTCAACTCCGACCACAACTGCAGTGTTTAATATTAATCTAGAGAGGGCCAGTGGTACGCAAATACAGCGTACCACTAGGCTCTACAATACTAAAAAAGCCGATTGGGATGGTTTTAAGACGAAGTTGGCGCAGGAGTTCTCACTGCGGGGCCTGGGTGCTCGGCAGCTCGCAAGTACAGAAGATCTGGAAAGCGCAGCTGTCGAGTACTCGGACTCAGTAGGGGGTGCCTGTGGGGAAGCCATCCCAAAAAAGCGTAACCAGCAAAGAATCACTATGCCGTGGTGGTCGGAGAGGCTCGCCACCCTGAAAAGGGAAGTCAACACCAAAAGACGTCGGATCAGGGACGCAGCGCCGGACCGACGGCAACTGGTAGTTGTGGAATACCTAGAGTGCAAGGAGATGTACGAATCAGAAGTAAAAAAGGCACAGGTCGAAAGTTGGAAGAATTTCTGTGGAAAGCAGGACAGGGAGGGCATCTGGGAGGGGATCTATAGGGTAATCGGGAGGGCCACAGTGAGGGAAGAAGATCGACTACTAACCCACAATGGGACCTTTCTGGACGCTAGGGGCTCAGCACAACTCCTCGCTCGAACCTTCTACCCGGAGGATCGAGTCGAGGAGGACACTGAAGCGCATCGACAGATACGCGAAACCGCCGTAAAAGATATAGATGGTCATTATGATGATGACCCACCTTTTACGGTGGGCGAACTGATCGATGCGCTTCAGAAATTTAACCCGAAGAAGGCGCCGGGAGTGGACGGCTTTACGGCCGACATCTGTTCCCGAGCCATCGAGACCGATCCGTCACTCTTCTTGAAGCTGCTGAATCAGTGCCTCCATCACGGCTACTTTCCTAAGATATGGAAGGAAGCCGTGGTGGTGGTGCTGAAGAAGCCAGGCAAGGACTCGTACACCGTTCCCAAGTCGTACAGGCCTATAGGCCTGTTACCGGTTTTGGGAAAGGTGTACGAGAGGATGGTGATTACTCGACTCAAGTACCACCTATTGCCGCGGATGAGCACTCGCCAGTACGGCTTTATGCCCCAGAAAAGCACCGAAGACGCCCTCTATGAACTAATGGGACACATAGTGGCTAAACTCCGTGAAAAGAGGATAGTCACTATGGTGTCCTTGGACATAGAGGGGGCCTTCGATAGCGCCTGGTGGCCGGCAATAAAAGTTCGGCTGGCGGAAGAAAAGTGCCCGGCAAACTTGAGGCGAGTAATCAGCAGCTACCTTAGCGAGAGGAGAGTGAGGGTTCGGTACGCCGGTGAGGAGCATAATCGCTCCACCGACAAAGGGTGCGTCCAGGGGTCGATCGGGGGTCCCTTGCTGTGGAATTTGCTTTTAGACCCACTTTTGAAAGGACTCGAGCGGATGGAAGTGTATGTGCAGGCGTTTGCGGACGACGTGGTGCTTATGTTTGATGGAGAAACAGCCCTGGAAATCGAGGGACACGCCAATGCCTCTCTCGGGCATGTTTGGGAGTGGGGCATCCGAAACAAGCTGAAATTCGCACCGCACAAAACCAGTGCGATGGTAATCACGCGGAAGCTGAAGTACGATGTCCCGCGCCTTAGCATGGGCGGGATAGACATTGGCATGTCCAAAGAAATAAAAATCCTAGGGTTGACCATCGACAGAGCACTCACATTCAACACACACATCACACACGTATGCAAAAAGGCGATCGGCATCTACCGGAAGCTGGCGCGGATGGCCCGGATCAGCTGGGGGCTTCACCCCGAGGTGATACGGACGATCTACGTCGCGGCCGTGGAGCCGACGATACTGTACGCCGCCAGTGCTTGGCACGCATCGGCAGAAAAGCTTGGAGTCCAAAAGCAGCTGAACGTGGTACAGCGCGGTTTCGCCCAAAAGCTGTGTAAGGCATACCGTACGGTCTCCCTGAACTCGGCGCTGGTCCTGGCTGGTTTGCTCCCTCTGGACCTCAGACTTCATGAGGTGGCCTCGTTATACGAGGCCAAGAGAAGAGTGGGCCAGTCATGGCTGGGAGACAGGGAGGTCGAGCGCATGTCTCCAGCGATTGAGGCTCCTCACCCCGCGGAGCATCCGCCATTGGGGTTCACAAGTCTGGTAGACGAGGGGCAGCTGGAGGATGCGAATCGTTTTGAGATTCGCATCTTCACGGACGGGAGCAAGATTGAGGGCCGTGTCGGTGCCGCGCTATCATTTTGGGATAGCCGGGCCGAAATTAAGGCCCTCAAACTTGCTCTGTCGCCCCATTGCACCGTCTATCAGGCCGAGCTCCTGGCGTTATGCAAAGCGGCCAGTGAGGCCCTCAGGCGAGTCGCGTCCACGTTTGGCATCTTCAGTGATAGCAGAGCCGCTCTCCTGACGGTCATAAACCGTCATGCTCTTCACCCCCTGGCGGTTGAAGCCAGAGCCGCCATTCACCAAGGCATGGCCCAGGGTAAGGAAATTTCCTTATTCTGGGTCAAGGCTCACGCGGGGTTGGAGGGCAATGAGCGAGCCGACCAGCTCGCCAAGGAGGCGGCTCTGAGGCTGAAGAGAGCACCGGACTACGGACTGTGCCCTGTTTCATTCGTGAAGCGTGCCCTCAGGCAGGACACGCTTGACGAGTGGAACAAGAGGTACAGTGAGGGCGAGCAGGCCTCCGTCACCAAGCTTTTCTTCCCATGCGCAGTGGAGGCATACAGTGTCGTCCGGAAGATGGCGATCGCCGGCGCCACAACCCAACTGCTGACAGGGCACGGTGGGTTCTCCGAATACTTGACACGTTTCAAGTGTAAGGGGGACCCATCGTGCGCCTGTGAGCCCGGGGTGGTAGAAGATGTGGTCCACCTGCTCATCGACTGTCCCATCCACGCGCTGGATAGAGTGGACCTGGAAGCAAACACAAACTTAGACATGAAAATAGAAAATTTGCCAACCTTCATTAGAAAACATAGGAAGAGATTTATTAAATACAGTGCCAAAATAATAAAAATTGTTAACTTGAGAAACAAGTAGAAAAATTTTTTTGTTCACCAATATGTTTGCAATATTGTTTTGAAACAAAAAGAGATTAGATAGTAAGATTATATAGGATATAAGCTGTATTTATAATAAGTGGAAATTAAATTTAAGAGATTTAGAAAACTAGGTTTAAAGACATAAATTGAGTTGTAAAAACTCGCATCAAATAAAATCTGGCCGAAAAATAAAATGTATAAAAATAAAGGATTAACATTGTAAATATAAGCTAAATAAAGATATTTTTTTTTAAAGGAGAAATTTACAAAATTGTTAAGAAAGTTTTTGAAAAATAAAGAAAAAATTAAATTTCATAAGCTACCCCACCCAAACGAATGATACCCCACATCCCCAGTATGAAAGGCCAGTATGAAAGTGCGAGAAGCATAAAAGCGCGACGAGTATGGTACTAGAGGAATAAGAATGAAAGACGATAGATTTAAGCTTTAGTTAGTTTAGAGAAAAGAACGAAAGGTCGGGAAAGCGTGAAAGTGCGAGAAGCATACATGATAGAACTGGAATGATAAAGAGAATTTGGGTGAAAGAGGATATAGTTTAGTTAGGTTCGAGATGGCCGGGGCCTGGGGCGCTACCCATGATGGATACGGACGGGTCCGGTGACGCTGTGGGTCGGTTCCAATGGGCTCACAACAGTGCGCCCAGGGTGCCGACACCGTAGTTAGCCGAGGCTATGATTAGACAAAATACGGGTCTAAGCGTCCCCGCCCCCCGCCATCTCTTGAAGTAGTTCCTTTAGCCCTGCGGGGCTTGCTTTTCGTAAATAGGTAGCTAGTAAGACTATCTGTATTCACTAGGCACTGCCCATGGTAGAGATGAGCGATTAAAAAAAAAAAAAAAAAAAAAAAAAAAAAGCCTGGCCCCCATTCGCTAGATGCGCCACGGCTTTCCATTAGTTTCCATCAGTGGCGACGTCAATTTGGCGATGTAAATATATTTTAAAAAATCTACGAGTATTATCTTTTATTGTTACTAGGGTTCAATAATAAATGAGTTTCTAGGTTTAGTATTACGATAAGAGTTGGATTTTCAGTAAAATTTCCAATTCTATTGGCAAAATATATATGTACGGCAACAATGCAATGTACGATGCCATAAATTACCTGTTATAATCGTAAGATCACTACATAATTTCAAATATTACGTGTTACCCCATATAATCCCAATTTTACTTTTTAATAGTCCATTACAATTAAATTAACAATTTATTCCCCAAAACAAGAAGTTGGAGATGAAACTTCTAAGCACTTTGTGTGCTTAGAAGTTTTATTTCCATTCCATCCATTTATACAGATACTATCGATAACATAGGTGTGACCATTCAACAACACTATGTAACTCACACATAGATCTTTCATTTTTGGTCTCGTCTTCAGTTTGACACTGTTCATCTTGTACATTCTAAATCTATGGATCTACCACTTTACAGCCATATAAACATTTAATAATAAAAACGGATTGATTATAGCTTTGTACACACCAAAAATGTGGGAACATTTATATGATACAAACCTTGCAATAGTTTGATAAAGAAATACCTCTTCTTTCATACACCAGCTAGTAATAATAATAATAACAAAGAGGGAAGATTTGTATTTTTGTATCTAACGAATCGGAAAACGCTGATCAAAACTTTTCACGCCGACAGGCGTCAGTCTTTATACCATTCCATATAATTTTACAACTACACTTCAAGGGTTAATGTTTTGTCATATGTCATTGCCAGATGACATTATTGAGAGGTTCGATATCCACAGAAACTAGCTGTCAAGTCTGTCGTATTATAATGCTACCGAAAGAACAATGGCAGAAAATTGTCTGATAATTTAAAAACGCCCATAAAAATGAGTTACGCCAAAGTAATTAGTTGTTTATTTTGTGATTTTACTAGCATCTAAATGTTCAAATAAAAGCCGGCGTTAAATCTACATTTTAAAAGATTTTCAACGATTATTCACAGCCATGAGGCGTGTGAGCTAGCCAATCAAACCGTGCGTTCGTAACTTGTCAGTTTGACATGACAGATTACAGAATACCAAAGAGAATACAATACTACGTAAGAAGAGACGGGACTTCCATAGTGCGAAATAGTCTTACGAAATGTCAAACTATGATCAACTGACAGTAGCCAACCTAACAACTTTAACACATACAGTTGCCAACATTAGGGAAAAATAGTGATGTATACTATATTTATCGATATCGATACTATATTTATCGATATCGATAAATGCAGTGGTCTTTACTTCTAGTATAGGCTATAGTATAGGCTCAGTTTTGGTTGTGAAATTATAAGTTCATAAAATATTATTATATTTATTTAAAAAAACAGTATTTGTAATTTCAGCGCCTTATTTCTTATTCTGACTTCTGACTGTGTATCATAATAACCCTTTTTAATTACCAAATATTAGGACGCTTGCTTCATTATTGCCTTCGTCTTTAATCACTAAAGTACAGTAATTAGCTAAAACAAAATAATGAGATAATTAAAATATTTTTGTGTTATTTTTAATATTTTTTATCGTACGAGTTATAGATATGTAGCCATGATTTCTGAAGTGGCACCAACCTTTTGTTATGGTGATTATTTAGCTGAATCCATTAATCAAGCAATTTTATTTTGAATTAAATTTGTCTGTTCAATCAATTCTGCAGCTCGCTGTAGTGACTGTATATAATATTGACCCTTTTGAATACTAAATATTAGGATGCTTGCTTCATTATTGCCTTCGTCTTTAATCACTTTGTACCACTCACTTTATATACATGGTAATTGGCTGAAACAAAAATAATGACAATTATTCTTGTGTTTTTTAACATATTTTTGTGTTAAGTGGCTTGGCAGTGAGTCTTATTGATGGAACTGCAAATTTCTTTAACTGCGTCCTTTTTTTCCTAAAATCTTTGTCAGTAAAATGTTTTCCGCAAACAAATTTTAACTGGTGGAGTTTCTCTATGGGTATATATATGCTAAATCCTCGTTTCCTGTGTTCTTCACCCATTCCTTCAAACTAAAATTAAACATCGATATATAAGTAATTGCAAAACTACTACCACACTATTTTCCTAACGATTATACAATATATAATTTTTATTGTTTTCACCCATATAACCTATGAACCATTGATAGATTTACTAATATACTACTCACCGAAGCTCATCCATAGGAAATCTGGCCATGAAAAACCGTTTTGTGCCGTCTTTTCTTCCAGATTTTAAACCGCATATTTCACACTTTTTATAATGCATAATTCGATAAAC
The DNA here is from genome assembly GCA_933228765.1 of Miltochrista miniata. Taxonomy (NCBI): domain Eukaryota; kingdom Metazoa; phylum Arthropoda; class Insecta; order Lepidoptera; family Erebidae; genus Miltochrista; species Miltochrista miniata. Next base: position 4,252,965 of record OW121754.1, on the reverse strand, counting down.
TATGTAGAACAAACACAAGAGAATATAATATAGAGATATTTGACAGCAAAAATAAGCTATTATCTCAATTATTTCAATAATATCTTTCAGAGAAAAATAAATTGAAAATAACGAATAACAACTTGACATCTACAGTGACAGACAGATGACATTTCCTCAAGGAACGAGCGAGGCAGATAGAGTAATTGAGTGAGACACATATAGTCGCCATTACAATTTGGTCAATTTTCATACATTTTTTTGCTTGTACGTAGTTGCGACAGACTGCAGAATACTCCGCGCTTTTTGTCGAAAGTGTTGTTTTGTCTGCTTTTTCTGATTTTCTTTAATAATAACTGACCCTGGACTGTTTTATGGACTCTGATTATTTCCTCGTGTGACTAGTGCGTGCCCAAAGGACTCTTGATATAGCTTTTGAGTGACCTTGTCCTATTCCCTACTGGACTGTTTATTTGTGAATTGGATTTGTTGTTCATCGATAATGGAAGATCGTGGGAGACAATCGAGGCCTACGCGCATTGTTTGTGTTAATTGCATTATATGTGTGAACATATTGCGCCGATTTGAAATGTTATACAAGTGAAATAAAAGAAATGAAAAAATAGTGGTTTTATTTTTCTTTCATAATATGACTCGATCATATTGGCAACAAATCAATACCCTACTCCTGTATATGTACCTACTAAAAGTTTCTAACAACAGTTAGATCTGTAGTAACTTGTTTAGTTACTGCTAGTACTATTTTATATAGGTACCTAAGTACTAGATTTTTTATTAGAGTTAGTCAAAACGTGTAGGTATAAATTCAATAAAATAATAGTTCTGACATATCAGTATGACTATCGAGAAACACTCCAGTCGGTTACAATACTGTAGTCTGTAGTCACCATAGTGTTTGAACATTTATAATTATGTATAGGTAGGTAGGTATGGCGGGACCAAGTATGACAACATAACCTAACGATAAATATACAATATCTTTATTTTCCGGCTTTCTTGATGGAAAATGAATTCATTTATGGAATCTACTTGCGAAACTGAAACGTTCGACATATTTTTCATTTTTGTGCGCTCATTTTTTGTGTCAGACAATTGCTAGTAAGGGAACCTGCCATTGTCCTTTATAGTCAAGGATAGATTCAATCTAGATCGGGTTTGCGATACATACATAACTTGTTGGTTAATAGTAAGGTACATTTTGTTCTAAATTAAAGCACCATGAACGTACTGTCTGAAGCGATGACGTAGCCGTCAAGTAACCCTGCCCCGCACACAAGTTCTTTACCCCCGCTGACGTCTCCCCCCGTCGCCCGCAGACCATGGGAGTGTCACGAACGAACTTGTCGGACTATACAACTATGTAAAAACTACTGATGATTAAATAAATTATTATTATCACGGTTCCTGAGATACTGCCTCATTTGATCCGTTTTGACATTTGAGAAAGCGCCACTCTCATTGCTAGGACTCTGGAATCAGTCAAGTCCGTTTAGTAGAAAGAATCTCATTGGTAGATTTGGGAATCCGTCAATAAGAGTAATCGCAATGACAAATGTCAAAACGGGCCTATTACATTTTACGAGTACCTAGGTACGTTGTTTTCGTGTTTGTTTATTTTTTGCATCGAATAGACTCCGAAACTACTAAACCGATTCGAAAAATTCTTTCACTGTTGAGAAGATACCCTCTTCCCGGTGAACATAGGCTATATTTTATTCCCATATTCCCATGGGAATGGGAACTACGCGGTAGAAACCGCGTGACGTCCGCTAGTATCATATAAAAACAGACAGCAATACTTACTTCCTCCCCATCCGGTCTAAACACAATCTGCAGTGCGTCCGAGTTCAACTGCACCGTCTCACACTCCGCCGTGGTCTCGATACAGTTCCAGAGGCGAACGGTCTTGTCCCAACTCGACGATACGACGCGGGAACTCGACAGAGAAGGGCTGAATGTGACGCACGATATGGGGGCTGTGTGACCTCCTAGCACCTGCAAATATAAAAGAAATATTTGTGTGAAGGCAAAACACGTCTTAAAGAGTAGTCTTAGGTGAACGACAAACGCGATGCAATAAGACGCAATAAAAAATATCAAGTATTCGTTGTTTTCTATTGCATCCTACGTTGTCGCGCTGACACGACACTAGATAAGTTTGGGTCGCGTTATGTCGCATATAGTCCGTTCAGAGATATATTAGGTGCTTACATATGAAATTGGCGTTTTGTATAGGAGGAACAAAAAGTCGAATATTTTTAAATATAATATATTTAATTAATCAAAGTATGAACCATTGTTTTCTATGCATTTTTGCCATCTCATAGGTAGTTCATTGATCCCTTTACTAAAAAAACCAGTCGGACGGGAATCAATAAAATCTGTGAAGGCGATTTGGACTGCCCCATCAGAGTTGAATTTTTTCCCTTGCAAGAAGTTGTCCAAATTTCGAAAAAAATGGTAATCTGTTGGAGCAAGATCCGGGGAGTACGGAGGATGTTTTAGACATTCCAATTGAAGCTCTTCTAATTTGGTAGCCGTCTGTTGTGCAGTGTGTGGTCTAGCGTTGTCGTGAACTTCATATAAAAATAAATAAATCTGAAATACAATCGCATAGTAACAGGAGCACTGTCTTAGTGAAGTTAAGTTTATTGTGACATGAAAAACAAAACTATTCCTGCTAAACGTTGGATGTTATAATCTCCACTTAATTCGGTAAAATGTCTCAGGCTGGCACTCATAGGGCGACTTTACTGCAATGCCAACACACAGAAAACGATCGCAGAGGTAATATAACTGTGAACGGACTATAGCGTCGCGTTGCATTTGTCGCGTCCCGTCGCTTACCTAGAACAACTAATAAGTCTGTTTCCAATGGCTTTACTCGTGCCACAGTTTACTATTGCGGTGTGGTGAAGGGAAAACAATTATGCAATTTACTGAGCGGATTCATTAATTTGCTCACTCAGTCGCGGTGGGTGCCGGACTTTAGGGTTGATAGTTCTATCCTTTTTTGTTACTTAGGACCATAATTTACTAGTGTAATAATATAATAGTTTCAAAAACTAAAAAACACGCTTATCCGCCACCTTGGGGCGGCCGCCATGTTGGATTTAGGTCACGTGATTATTTTTTTCGTATCCCATTCAGCAAACCCTTTTATTTAATACCCATATCATGGGCGTGCATTTCAAATAGCCAATCCGCCATCTTGGATGTCCGCCATGTTGGATTTAAGTCACGTGACTATTTTTTCGTATTCCTGACAGCAAACCCTTTCATTCTATATCCATATCATGGGGGTGGATTTAAAACAGCCAGTCCGCCATTTTGGGGAGGCCGCCATATTGGATTTGTAATGACGTTTTTTAGCTAATCATGTTACGTCATCAGAACTCAGAGCGTGTGCAAAATTTCAGCCTGATCGAAGGACGGGAAGTGGGTCAAATTAACATTCCAAGATTTTCTTACATACATAGTTACAAGTGAAGCTAATAAAAGCGTCTTAAAAAAGAGAATCTAAAGCGGTGGCGGTAGGTCGCAGGTTTAGACTGTATGCGAAATTCGCAGGATCAATGGCGTAAATTGGGAGGAAGTATACGTGTTCTGACATGGCTATTTTATTCTAACATCCAATTCGTAAAGTTATTTCAATTAACAGTTTGACATTTTGTATACATTTAAAGTAATAAAAGCACGATGAATCGTATATATGTAATTAGGTAATCGTTTTGTTTGTATATTATCGATTAATAAATAAAAAAATAAATAAATAAATAAATATTTTTTTAAGGTTACCTACCTAAATTAATTGTATATATAATTTTTCATTCCTTCTATTCGAAAAGAATCACTTTGCACCACGATATCGGGGCGCAAAATAGCTCTTTTCTGTTAAGAGCTTTTTAGCGGGCGGCAAAGTGATTTGAATTTGGAACTTGAAAATTTCATAGAAATCGAACGCAAATTGTATGAAACTACTGGCTGGTAAGTGTTGGCTGCACAGCGCGGTGTACTGAGCTAACTAAAAAAAACTAAAGAGCGCCATTTATCTGTTCGTATTCGTCATTATTAATGTCCTTGTAATCAGTAGGTAAACATATTTTCTTGTATTCTGGAAATATAATAAGTTCTACGTCAAGTTATGAAAGTGACAATCCATGAACTCCTGGAACAATAGCTCGTGATTCAAAGAAGCGCCCTCGCCGTAAAAATACTATTTTGCCCCCTTGTTATAAAATCTAGTATTGCATGCCTTTTGATGGAATTTGGAGATACTAGTATGCTATTATTGTATATTTTTAAGACCTTGTTTATACCAATGTTCGCAAATGAATAAATAATTGAATTGAAAATGAATGGAATTGAAGCCAAGTCCAGCAGTGGACTGTCATAGGTTGAATTGATTGTTTGATGTTTAACATGGATTACTCGTCTTTTGTGTGTATGTGTGTATGTAAGTGCACTCACGTCCAACAGCTTGCCAAACTTGACGGACCACAGGAACACTTCGAACACGTCCTGGCCACCCGCCGCACACAGCTCACCGCTTGCCTCTAACGCCACACAACTGAACTGGACAAGGCTAGGAGATGTTAGCGTTCGGAAATTGCGGTACCTGAAACGGGATAATTTGAAGATGTTTAGGCACAGATTCAAAGTTACTACGTAATACATCACTCCCATACTTAACCTCAAAAACAAAAGCTATTCCGCGACGTATTCCGAGAGTCGAGATTCACGCGCACGCCACACTGCGTGCCAACATTATAGTAATAACCAACGACGTATTATAATAAGACACGTCATGCACGAACATCACGGCTTTCAAAAACAGCAGATCTTATACCCACATTTAAAAAAATAATTTCTATGAAATTATCTATGGTACCATGTATGAAAAGTAAGGCAATTGCCTGACTTTTTGTAGTCATTTTTCAGTGTTGGTAACGTATCTATAGTTCTTATATATCATTGGTTGTAAACACGCATTTTAAGCGGGAAGCCAACAATGGCTGTCTGGCGTGTGGCTCCTTTTGCCGATCGGCCACAGGCTGCGGCAAACTGCATACTTGCTCGGAGGCAGGTGCTTATATCACGACTTGTAGTGAGTAACGGAAGCCTGGTTGAGCGGGGGAAACGCGGCGACAGAGTACAAGAGAGTAGGCAACTTCGATCAAACGCACCTAGTTTGCTTGTGAGCCACGCAGTATCAAGTGAGAGCCGCGCCATGCGATGCTTTGCCGTCCAAGAACTTGACGTTTATGGTTTATTTTTTAAATTTAAATCAATGTAAATTGTAATTTTAGTACTAGTCTGTTAATTCAAAAGGTAGCAGCAGACCCCTGGTATAGAACAATGGCGCTCTTGGTTTCGCATTTTGATGCTGTTTCCGCTTCTGATGGGAACTTATTCCCGGGATATAACGTAGCCTATGTGTAACTAGAGATCTATTCTTGTACGCGTGTGAAAGAGTAACAAACATTCACATTCAAAAACTATCCCGTTCATAATATTAAGTAAGAAGTAAAATTACTCACCTAGTCATATCATAGCACCTCACAGTCCCATCCAAACTGGACGACACAAAGAACTTCTTATTAGCACTGAAAGCTATATCAGTCACCGTAGACTTATGTTCGTCAAAGGTCACAGAACAGAAGCCGGAGGTCGCATTCCACAGTTTGACCTTCCCGTCGTAACCTCCCGTCACTAGGTACAACCCGTCTGGGGAGTAACTGACGCAGGTCATGTCTAGAGAGTGACCTTGTTGTTTTAGTACGTACTGTTCGCCTGTGGGATAGGAAATAGACGTAAATTTGTTAAATTTGTGAGAGAATATGCGAATGTGGAATGAAGAATAGCCTTTAATTATGAAATAAAGGAATTCCCGCATTCCATGGTAACTTTTCTAGGTTCAAAAAGTGTTATTTCTCTCATATCCCTGAGACAAATTTCAGCCAAATCTGTTCAACCGTTAGACTCGGCTCATCCAAACATTTTCACAAACTTTCACACTCTTTAAAGGTCACAGAACAGAAGCCGGAGGTCGTATTCCACAGTTTGACCTTTCCGTCGTAACCTCCCGTCACTAGGTACAACCCGTCAGGGGAGTAACTGACGCAGGTCATGTCTAGAGAGTGACCTTGTTGTTTTAGTACGTACTGTTCACCTGTGAGATGAAAAATAGTCTTAAATTACTAAATGAAAAGACTTCGCCATCAAAAATTCCCTTGGAATGTACCTATTAAATGATTAAAAACATCCGACGTTTCAAAATAATCGTTACTCTACCGAGGTTTTTAAAATGCAAAAAGATCTAGAAAACTCAAGAAATTCAGTTAGTCCTTTTAAAAAAGAATCCTAAAATCTAATACACTTTTTTCTCACATATTCCGAATGGAGCAATTCGAGTCACTGCCAGGCAGTCTTGTTGGCAACAAATTTGAATACATACATACATATAGTCACGCCTTTATCCCCGAAGGGTTAGGCAGAGGCATAATTATGCTTCTGCCTACCTCTTCATTTTCAGATTCAAGATTTTGTCCCACGTAATAGGTGTTGAGCTGTATTGCCGTGTTGAAATGGACAGGCGCAGGTTGCGACTGCCGCTGTTCAAATTTTCAAGCCGCCAAAGGTCTTCAACTTGGCTTAACGACTGTCATGTTACTGGCAATCGGGACCACTGGCTTAACGTGCCTTTCAAAGCACGGAAACGCTCAAAAAAATTTCACAAAGTGGTCAAGTGAGTGGTTTTTCAAATTTGAACAGGAATAATAATAAGACTGTTTGCTTACTTTGCCACTCCCAAACAAGTAGTTGCCCAATGTTCGGGCATCCGAAAGCAATCCAGTCCCCGGGAGAGGATATCGCAATGCTACTGATGCGGTGTTCCGATATACTCAGAGTGTGGATTAAGTTCACGTCCGGCATCTCGTGGAGGAAGAACATTCCAGTGGAGAATCCTGGAAAAAATACATATTATGAGTTATAAGATGGTGGATTTTTGTGTCATTGGCAGATTTTCTTATTTCAGATTGTCTCATTTCAGAACCTGTATTCTATAAATATTTACTGGTGTAAAATAAAATAATCATCCGCTCAACCATCAAAACCAACTCGATAGCTGAGCGGTTAAGTGTCTTGCACGGCATGTGAAGGTAGGTTCGAATCTTGCTTGAAACCGTATATTCTCCATATTTAAATTTTTTATTTAGTTACGTAGCATTATAGGTTATTGCTTTTCAAAATGTTTTCTTTTATTTCTATACAATTTTTCTAACTGTTATATAAAAATTCATCCCTATTTCCTTGGTCACGACATCACGCGTAACGGCTGGACCGATTTCGCTTATTCTTTTTTTTTGTTATATTCGATATTGTCACGAGATGGTTCATATGAAAAAAAAAATACCGATTTCCATATTCATAGTCATGGCAGGACAATGTCTGTCGGGTCAGCTAGTTCCATAATAGTTTGATTTAATTGAAACGTACCTGTGACCAGCAACTTAGTCTCCCTGTGATATTGTACCGCAGTCAGTTTGACTTTGTGGTGCGCCCTCCTAATGGCATCGCCTATGTAATGTCGGCCTAACTTCTTGTATAGCAATCTCTTTTCATCTTCTTTCTTAACTTCTTTTTCAGCTGGAGTATCTTCTGGGTCACTTTCCTTGAAAAATATACATATTATTGTAAGCTAGCTGGTCTCCGTGGCTTCGACCGCGTAGAAGTCGTTCTCTCGTATCATCATAACCCTCCTTTTGGGAAGTCGGTTAAAAAGTAGCCTATGTCCTTCCCAGGGCCTCGAACTATCCCTATGTCAAATTTCATCTCAATTGCTCCAGCCGTTTAGGCGTGAAAGTGTAACAGACAGACAGTTACTTTAGCATTTATAATATTAGTAGGGAAGTAGGGATGGTGTGCCAATTTAAAAGTATTGTGAATTAAGAAAAAAAAAACTGTTTTAATGTGAAATTGTTTTACACCTTCATTTCTTTAAATGTAAGGTACATTCTAAACTGGCGCGTTTGCTTAGTCATCTAAGAGTTTAATGATTAAGGCTATTGTTTTGTTGAATTGTTTTAGAATAGAATTGATCTTTAAGCTCCTTTATAATAAAGCAGACAGGGCAGTTTCACACTCTCCTATGAACCTGATGAAGAAAACCTATATTTTCAAACATCTTTCTCTGGCTCTCTCTTTTATGTGTCGTATACGAAGTTGCGAGGATCAGCAAGTTTTATTAATATAGGTAGATATTAGGAGAATATTGCTAAAGATTACAAATTACTTACATATTCTTTATCCTTTTCAATAACAGCTTTTTCGTCCACTTCATCCTCGCTTTCTTCAGCATTATCCTTTTTCTTTTGCAATTTACGTTTCTTTCTTTGAGAAATTTGTACTTCAGACACCACCAAGTCATCTATATCAATATTAGCTTCCCACAAACATACTTGTCCATTCCTGCTCACTGTAATAAGGTCTAGATTCTTCTTCTCAAAGAATACTCCTACAATTTTATCAGTGTGACCGCTTAAAGAATACATATTGAAATTATCCAAGTAGTCTATGGTATAAATTTTTGTTGTGGTATCCTTGGAGCCAACTGCAAGGAGTTTAGAGCATGCAGACCAATCAAGACATGTGACTTGATCTCGAGATTTCTTAAAAACTCTTTTCATGACGAATGAACGAAACTCCCCCGTGAATGTGCATGGTGCTGTCATTATGAAAACTGAAATGAAATGAAATATAATATGTTTAGTCTGTAATCAGCAAACAGAGCAGGGCTCTCATACTCAGGGCAAAAATTCAGGACCTGCCATTTTAACCAACCATTATCATTTTGATTATATTCAGGTAGGTACTTCCATCACATTTATACATACATATAGTCACGACTTTATCCCCGAAGGGGCAGACAAGGGCAAAGTATACCCCCACATTTCATCTTATACTTTTATGTCCCACGTAAGGTGGTGAGCCTATTGCCGTGTTGAAATGGACAGGCGCGGGTCATGATGGCCCGCAGTTGAATTTTTTCAAATCGCTCATAAGGTCTCCATCTTGACTTATCAATTATTATTTTACTGACAACCGGGTTTCATTTCGAGTTTTCCTTCTCTGCACAATGGATCGTTTTGCGAAAGTGTTCCCTCAGTCGCCTCTTACGACACCCTTGGGATGAATTGGGGTGGCGACATTTTGTACTCTTTCCCGTTGCCATACGGGCCCCTTACATTCAGGCATAATACAAATGGAGGAAATACAATATGCCCCAAGTAAAGAACAATAGTCTAACTACAGAACTTCGGTATCGCCAATTGGTTGTGGAGGTCAGAGGGCACTTGGTTCAATGAAAATATCAAAGTTCCGCCGAAGACTGGAAAGCCGACCCCAACTGGGTTTTAAAGTCTCAGTGGATGATATCAGTTACATCCCACTTAAAGTTGAAAATTACTTTTTAGGCACAGATTCCAGTAAAATTTAAATTAGGCATACTCATCTTACGCTTTGCTTTGACTTTGGTATTCTACACAGGAAAAAAAAAGATACCTGTATCATCACAGCAGGCTGCGAAGTATTTGCCATCAGGACTAAATTTGACAGCATTTACTTGTTGCTTAAACTTATATCTGTGTATCACATTGCATGTCAGTAAACTGATCATCTGGGCCTCGCCCTCTGTAAATGAAAGAAAAAATTGTTAGTAAATCATTTGGTAAAGTATTCTTGGTATTTCACTGTATATGATAAATGTAAATTTTGGATACACACATACACATCATCTTGAATGCTGGCTGGCTTATTTTCTTTTTTATTGTGATATTACATAACAACATTTATGACTGCCTCTGTGGCACAGTCAGTAGTGATACTGCGTGCGGCGTTGGAGGTCGTAGGTTCGATTCCCACCAGAGACAAATATTTGTGTGACCCATAAATGTTTGTCTCAAGAGTCTGGGAGTTTCTATGTATAATATGTATGTATTTAAAAAGTATATAAGTATTAATATCCGTGGTCTGATACCCATAACACAAGCAGGTTATTCCTAGCTTACTTTGGGATCAGATAGCATTGTGTGAAATGTCCGTGAATATTTATATTTATTTATTCATAAAACAGTTTTATGCATACTTCTGACAACCCTTTACATTCATAATTCTTTAAATATGTTTTTTTTTTTCAAATACTAAGCAAAGATACATACTCTCATTGACAGCCAGTAAAGTTGATCCATTTGGTGACATGTCGACTGCGGTGTAGTTGTAGTAGCTCTCAAATGACAGGGTGTTGCTTTTGTTCCTTAAATATGAAAATTACAGATTATATTATTTTGTAATGCCAAGAGATGTACAGGACAGTCCAGACGATTTTAGAAAGACATAAAAATTGTTAACCCTTGTCTATGAAGTTCTGGAAGAGGGGCCTAATTCTTAACCTTCCAAGGATTCCAGCATTTGGGTGCCAGGGTCAAAATATTATACATAATGGAATACTGTATCAATGTCTGGAACCTGCAACCCAGATGTAGGTTCAGGGTTGTTGCCTATGATGCATCAGCACTCACCTGCCCCATCAGTAATGTTCCCACCTCAGTCTAACCAGTGATTTGTTCAGTTCATATCCACGTTGCATGCTTGTTTTAGCAGTCCAGGACTCCAAACTAGTTATACAGGGATTTAGAGTGAATTGCCCCTGCTCCCACTTCTAACAATATCTACATGTATTATGTATATCATTCAACATGCATCAAGTTACCAAGTAACATCTACAACTGCACACGTCAGAAATCATCAATTGCGATGTCAAGGATACCAAGGCCAAGTGGTAGACTTTACTTGTAATCACAAAAATACTAATTAAGGTCTTTATCTTAATTGGCATTTTTTATTAGGGATAGACCTACAATACTATCACTAAATTCATGCACAACCTGGTATATTTTATACCCCAGTGAATGACACATGGTGCTCAAGTAACACAACCAACAGTTACATATTCCAAAGATGATAAAGAGGTTATAGTGTGACTGTACAGAGTTGCACCCCAATGCAGAATTAGTGACATCCACTGCAATATGCTTGGAAGGTTATAGGGGGTTGCATTTGAATTACGCATCCTCGATAGGGGGCGGGGAGGAGGTGGGGGAGGGGGAGGGGGAGGGGAGGAATCCCCCCGACCACTCCCCAAAGTTAGGAAACCAATAGTTTCCAAGAAATTTAGATTTTTATTTTTTGAGGTTAAGTTCTATAAAATCATGTTCTTATAAATTTAATATAATAAATCACTTTCAATTGGTATCTCAAAGCACTCGCCGTGCCGCTACCGCGGCGCGCTTGCTTCGCTCGCTCGGCTCGTGCGCCGTTAAATCCGTGGAATTCGTTAATTTATTTTCCCGATGGTCCCCTTAATTTTTTTGGGGGGACAAAATAGTTTTGTTTAGGTGGTTATAAAAAAAAACCACGAAGGCTAAGACGGGAGCTCCGCTCCCGTCTTAGCCTTCTAACCTAACCTATCCAAGTCGGTCTTCTTGAATTAGGAAGGGGACGATCGGGAACCAATTAAATATTATTTTTGGGACTTCCCATTCGTCCCCCTCGGGGAGACGGGGAGAAGTCCCAAAAATAATATTTATCAAAAATAATAATTACCATATATTACATAAAATAATATTTACCAAAAATAATATAAAATAATATTAAAATATTTATCAAAAATAATATAATTAAATTATATATAATTTTTATCCCCCCCTGGGGAGTTGAGGGGACGAGCGGGAATACACTCTAACTCCCACATCAAGATGACGGAGACGTTCCATTTCATTTTTATATTTTGTATTGTTTTTTTGTTCTTTTTTCTTTTGTTAATTTTTTATGACACATAAAACATTTTACAACTAATTATGTGTAAAACAATAAATAACTATATGAAAAATTAATAACTAAGACACATTTAACAAAAAATAACGTTCCGTTACACGTAACTTCAAACACGTATAAAAAAAAAACTACGCGTCTCCTAGACACAAATATGGTGCCATTTGAAAGGGGTGATCAACCCCTTTAAAATGACACCCCTCCCACCCCGCTATCGAGGATGCGTAATTCAAATGCCCACCCGGTTATAGTGTCAGTTTGTGACAAATATCATCCCAAACTTTCAATTTTATAATTTTAGTAGGATTTTCATAGATCCTAAAAGATAAGAATATACTTACAGCTTAAGATTGTATACAGTGATTTTATTTCCAACTGGGCTTACGACACAGTTTCCATCTGCTGTGAAGAGTATATTACCTTTGCGATACACAGTGCCTAATAAATTTTGAAACTGAAAAAGAAAGGTTATTATAAGAAAAATCATTCTGCAAATTTGGTGTCGTTAAATTTGCTCTGAATATGATGGAATGTCTACAGAGTAATCACAGAAATTATTAATACACACTGTATTAGCAGGATGATTATGCCGCATGATAAGAACAGCACTTACCGTGTAGTGATACTTCATTTTGTAAGAAGTTTATGTCGAAACGTAGTGAAACTAGCCCGAACACTAAAAACTGGCACAAGTCAACTTTTAAGCACAAAACTATCTGCCTGTGATAAAGTTAGAAATAAACGTAAAAATAAACACAATACAAACAATTTGAATGAAAATCGAACATGTGGGCTACACACGTCAGTCGTCAAATGCAATGGCACGTCGGGCAGCCGTCAACGTCAATCAAATTGACTGATGATCAACAACTGAACTGACGATGACGTCTCCCTGCTCTCTGACTTCAACTTTTTTTACTTGAAACATTGTAATTTAAAAGGGTCCGGACACGATCAATTGATAATTGTCATGCCTCGTCAATATCATGTGCACATATGCGTCGATGCACACACACATGCAAAGAAATGACGCACTCTGAAACAACTTCCATTCATAAATATCAGACTTGACTCAATATAATATTGACCCGTGTCGGGAGCCCATAAGCAATATTTCAACTTAACATTTTTAATGGGGTCCCGACATGATCAATTGGCAATTGTCAAGCAGGTAAAAAATCTTGTGTACATATACGTCGATGCACACAAGCATGCATAGAAATCACGCACACTGAAGCATATTCATTCCATTCATATTTAACGTGATTGACAATTGCAAGGCATGATCATTTTGGGAGCCCATTAAATATGAATGGAAGTTGCTTCAGTGTGCTTGATTTCTTTGCATGTGTATGTGCATCGACATGTATGATATTTAACGTGCATGACAAATTCAGTTTGACCGTGTCGCTAGCCCTTTATCTAGAAATCTGGAAAATAAAAATAAAGTGGTTTTGGCTCGGCTACCTAATCTTTTAGCTTAAGAAATATAAATATTTCTTTGTAATGTTACCATACCTATTATAATAAATAATACCATTTAAGCTACATGTCCTATGTCCTAATTAGAGCATGTTTTTTTGGACAATAACGACGGGTACAACGAACGGTTACAATGATTAAGTTCAGATTATTATGATTTCAATATTAATAACGTGGCAAATCAAGCTAATAAATAAACTCATAAGCACTCCTTTGCCTCGCACAGTCGGGTAAAAACTAGATGTAACGCAACGAGTGTTCTTATGACTATGCACATTCTTTTTTAACAAGTGAAATGTAGTTAGCAATTAAACATCGAGTGCCAGCACTGCGGAGACTGCTGCACTCATGCCGAATCCTCGCTGTAGCAGCTGCTGCGATTCATGCAATGGCGGAGTGCTGAGCCTGTACTACAAACTCGTTGCCGGCCTAGGCGTAGATGTTCTCAAGCTGAGAGACCACCGTGATGATCTTCAATGGAAGAAAGTAGGACGCCGCTGAGTCTTTTTGCGAGCAAGTCTCGTTTGCGAAAGAGGCAGCGGGAGAGGAAACGACGTAAATTACTTCCTGAGTGATAAAGGGATTTCACTAAAATTCACTGGTCCGATTTATCAGAAACTGGATGTCCCACATGTACTGTTAGGCACTTTTGATGGTATTTTTACTACACGGTAACCTGTTACTGGGCAAGTAGTCTGCGGAATAACCAACTCCTCAGTAAACCGTGTTTGGGTCATTAGAATAGTCTCAGGATCGGTTTTTTATGTGCGTGTGAACTGAGGGACCAGACTGGGAATTCGGAAAATAAATTACCAAGGATTTAGTAGTAGATTAGAAACAATTGTAGAACGAATCTTGGAATTTGTAAAAAAATGTATCAAAAACTACAGCCCTTTATATGTGGTCCCTCAGTTCTCACAGACTATTTAGCCAGATCTCGGAAATTATTCTTAAAATGAAGGTAATGTGATTACACACATTTAGTATAGAATGAGTAAGGTTCATTTACTAAATAACAGGTCCCAAAGCATTAAAGAAAAAACAAAAACAACGTCCAAACTGTGGTCCCTCAGTCCACACTAATAATATATATATTTCAGTGAAAATTACTGAATCAAATCCCCAAATTTTCAAGCTATGGTTAGAGTGAAAGTCTTTAAACATTTTCTAAAAAAGAAATGGAGCAAAATATTGGCGCAATTTCAAGATAATGAGTATTAAAACTGGTCCCTCAATCCACACGTCCATTATCATATTGCGTGTGCTAACTGTTTGACCAAAAGAATATCAGAAACTCAAGTGGATGTACCTTTTAGTAAAAAGTTTCTACTAAATAATCGAAAACTTAAATTGTTTATTAATTACCTTTAAGCTGAGATAATCATTCATTATTAACCCTAAGAAAATACACCGAGTAGTGTGACCACAAAATGAAACAAAATGTATACAGTTTTCAATGTCTTTTATGATACTTCGTATAATATAGCATTAGACAGAACTAAATAAAGGTTGCATGGTACATTTTTAGGCTCGACCGAGACAGGTATTTCGTTCTCGGCCGAGACCGAGACCGAGACCGCGAATAAAATGAAATCTCGACCGAGACCGAGAACTGAGACCGAGAATAGGCAAAAAGTGAAAAAGTCATGAAATTGCGCTAATTTGTAAAATTATAGTTTATTTGAAAGTGTAATGAAATGAATGAATCAGTTTTATTTAATAATCAAGAAATAGGACAATATGATCTTGTAACATGAAAAACTGTTAATTCGAAAATTTAAAAAAATCTGATCCCGAGAGTGCTCCAATAAGTCTAAACTACGGCCTTATTGGCCTAGAGGTCGGTTTCGATTCCCACTGGAAACAAAAATTTGTACATACATACGTACATATACTTACGCCTTTTTGCCTCCGATGTAGGCGGAGACAACAGCCTGCCATTTGCTTCTGTCCTTACATATCAAGCTCAAGCTTCCTCTACATTCATTAAAACTTTCATGCAAGCCCTTTGGTTTCGAGTACTTTTGACCTGCCCTTTTTGTAACACCACTAATTTGATTGGTGTATGTTCTGCGAGGTCGACCTCGGCTTGCCTGTCCACTTACATGCGCCTTCCATACTTGGTGTGTCAGTCGCTCAGTACTCATTCGTTCTAAATGCAAAACCACCTTAGCATATTCTTTTCAATTCTTGTTGCAACATCCTCTTACAGGCCACTGCACAAAAATTTGTGTTATCCATAAATGTTTGTCTTTAGAGTCTGGGTGTTTGTATGTATTATAAGTATGTAGGTACCTATTGTATTTAAAAGTAGTTTATGTATAAGTATAGTATGTATTTAAAAGTATAATATCTGTGGTCTGATACCCATAATACTACCAAGTACCAGTATAACACATTTCCAATAGATAAAACCTGTCAATTTTAGTAAAATCCCTTCATCACTCAGGATTTTAGCTAATGATTTTCAAATTTACAGTTAAGAACCATCCCCGACAAATTGAATTTCGAAAAAAAAAACCGCATCAAAATCGGCTCATCCGTTGGGCCGCTACGATGCCACAGATAGACACACACAGATACACAGGTCGAACTTATAACACCCCTCGTTTTTCGTCGGGGGTTAGAAAAGATATTCTTTAAAAGGGTGAAGCCAGAAAATGGCTTGCTGAAAATACGGCGTTTTCACCCTAGCCCAACAGAAAGTGTCGTCTCTCGTCGTATAATAATCTAGCTCTGCTAAAGAGCTGTTTCCTTTCTACTACAATAGTAGGCGATGATGATATACATTTTGTTTCATTTTGTGGTCACACTACTCGGTGTATTTTCTTAGGGTTAATAATGAATGATTATCTCAGCTTAAAGGTAATTAATAAACAATTTAAGTTTTCGATTATTTAGTAGAAACTTTTTACTAAAAGGTACATCCACTTGAGTTTCTGATATTCTTTTGGTCAAACAGTTAGCACACGCAATATGATAATGGACGTGTGGATTGAGGGACCAGTTTTAATACTCATTATCTTGAAATTGCGCCAATATTTTGCTCCATTTCTTTTTTAGAAAATGTTTAAAGACTTTCACTCTAACCATAGCTTGAAAATTTGGGGATTTGATTCAGTAATTTTCACTGAAATATATATATTATTAGTGTGGACTGAGGGACCACAGTTTGGACGTTGTTTTTGTTTTTTCTTTAATGCTTTGGGACCTGTTATTAAGTAAATGAACCTTACTCATTCTATACTAAATGTGTGTAATCACATTACCTTCATTTTAAGGATAATTTCCGAGATCTGGCTAAATAGTCTGTGAGAACTGAGGGACCACATATAAAGGGCTGTAGTTTTTGATACATTTTTTTACAAATTCCAAGATTCGTTCTACAATTGTTTCTAATCTACTACTAAATCCTTGGTAATTTATTTTCCGAATTCCCAGTCTGGTCCCTCAGTTCACACGCACATGGTTTTTTTTTATTTTAAAATTAAAACTTGTTCAAAGATTAGAGACGTAGGATCAGCTTACGTAATCTCTCTTTAGTAGGGAGGTACTTGTAATTTAATTAGTTGCAGCTGGGGGGGGGGCATATTCATAGTTAGCCTAGGACGTGCGTAACCCTAAATCAGGCCCTGTTTCTAGGCCTAAAACAAGAGTAGGTACAAAAAAAAATTAAAAAGCATATTCGTTGATATACCATGTTGAGAGTTACTCAAGTGTTATACAATACTACATCGTACCTAACAACATAGTTACATACATATAGTCACGCCATTATCCCCGAGGGCATAGGCAGCGGCATAGTTTACGCTCACATTTCACCTTTGTAGTTTTATGTCCCAAGTAATAGGTGTTGATCCTATTGCCGTGTTGAAGTGTACAGGCGCCGACATCTGAGTAGGTATATTTCAAGCCCTCAACTTGGCCTGACCACAGTATAAAGAGTACTAACCAGTATTGTAGCTCCCTACAAACGGACGAAGCGCAAACTATACCTACGAGTCTCGTTTTCGGCAGGCCTTTCAGCACGCAAGCAGGCGCCGCAGTCGCGATTGTGCCGAGTAGACGAATGGACGGTGTGTCCTTTTTTAAATAGTAACCGCGCGAGGTTTATTTTCTAAAAATATTTAGTATGACAACTAGAGTCCATTCTGCTTGTTTTGGTTGCATGAATTCGTCAATAACGCACCCAGAGATAACGTTTTTTAGATTACCTGGAAACTCCGAAAGGTAAGACTATAAATTGATTTTACTTCAGTACTAATTGGTACTATACTACTAGTTGACTAAAGTTAAACAAAGTGATTGACACGAGTGAACTAGGTAGTTACATGAAGTAGGTATGTTTGTGTTTAAAACTAGACTTGTGCTTGCTCAGTCAGTGAACGGTGCGATCCAATTTAGTACAATATCCAAAAAAAAACTAGTTCAGAACTCTAGTACGTGTAGATAGTACATTTAGTTCCGTTGTCAGTTCGTAGTTATTTAATTGAGAGCAATGATTTAGATATGTTTCAAGAGTATTCATTTCTTTGTGGATGACCGATGTTACAGTACACGCTAAGTGTAGTGTAACATCGGTCATCCACAAAGAAACAAACCGTATGACTTTGATTGACAGCATTTTTGTTACCTTTGATTTTTATTACACGCATAGAGACAAATATGAACTTCCAAAATTTAACACAACTTGACAATGTACGAAAGTACTAGTGTAGGTACTAGAGACTGACTAGTACTTTTAAATCGAAAAATAGTTTTAATTTTGAAAATCAAAAATTTAACGCAATGATTATAAAGACTAGAATTCCGTGATTCTATCACTGACGATTCATGTGATGAGCCGATTATTATTGTCTACGCCGCTTACTCGTTTTCAAATTTCTATACCCGTCTCACTCAATCGTAAGTAGATAACGGGCGCTGCGCCGCCACGCCGCCACCCCGCGCCGCCAGCCGTTGCGGGGATATTATATTATAATTCAAAAAATATCTTTTTGTTTAAATAAAAAAGGTACATATTTACTCGAAATGAAAGCCGGTTGTAAGTAAAACGACAATCCTTAATACAAATTGAAGGCCTTGTGGGCGGATTGAAAAATTTCAACTGCATTACGCTCACTATCTATACGCGTACGTAAAACTATAAGGTAAAATGTGGGCGTATTCTATGCCTCTCCCTACACCTTCAGGGATAAAGGTGTGACTATATGAATGTATGTATGTACATATTTACTAGTGACCGACCGAAGTTTCGGTTTCGGTTTCGGCCAGTTTCGGCCAAAAAATCGAGTTTCGGCCGCAGTTTCGGTTTCGGCCAAAATGGGCCGAAACTTTCGGCCGGGCCGAAACTCACGTGTTCATGAATTTTGAGTGCCTGGCCCTGCTTGTGAAGTGGTTGGGGTCAGCCCAACCCAACCAGTTAATATTTTACTAACCGAAGATTTACAGATTTACAAAGGACTTCCAATCAATAGTTATAAAAATACAATTTTTACAGAATCCTAAAAAGGTGATCTAGGACATTACATAACCCTACCACTTTGTTGTCGGTTTCGTTGACTTTGTTAGTCCTATATCTGTCTGTCAGCAAGCCGTAACTCATGCACCGTGATAGTTAGGCAGTTATAATGTTTGTAATGATGTATTTCTGTTGCCGCTATAGCGACAAATAATAAAAATAGACAAATTAATAATATTAAAGGGGGTCTCACATACAAAATACGTGATTTTTTTGCGGCTTTTCTTGTACGGAACCCTACGTGCGCTAGTCCGACTCACTGTTGTCCAGTTTTAGTTATTTACTTCTAGAATGTAACCAAAACCAGCCAAGAGCTTGAGTTCGCAATAGCAGATGTGAGTAATTTCACACGTAGAAGAAAGAAAGTCATCTTTAGGTGGAGGGAGATATTTCTAAAATGACCATTTGAGAAGATTTATACCGTTTGATTGATGGCACTTGGTGGAAATTGCTGCACCTATTGAAAAAATAGCCGGCCAAGTGCGAGTCGAACTCTCGCACGGAGGGGTTAAAGCGGGACCCTATAAACGAGACATGAGGCCTAGCCGTCCGTCTGTCTATTAGTCACCAGGTATTAAGTATTAGTCACTCAGGTCGTATCGCTGGAACCGTGCCAGATAGAGGCCTAAAATTTTCACTGTACAGAAGTCCTACCGACTAAACACCACGCGTATTCTACCTAACAGCCTACGGTTGGGAACCTCGAGTTAGCCCTCGGAATGATGCATACTGCGACCGCGTCTTTGGGGCGTTGTTCAGTTGATATCTCGCATCTTGAGGGGGCTTGCATGAATCTCTCACGTCACGCTATCGTCTAAAGTTGTCTACACACCAAAGCCGCCGGCCCGGCGGCAAAACCCGCCGGGTAAGTACGGCGGCGGCTTTGGTGCGTAGACACCTTCAAAATGAAACCGCCGGCTTTACCCGGCGGGTTCTGCCGGCGGCTTTGGTGTGTAGACAGCTTAAGGCCTGCTTCTGAAAGGACGGTAACCAGCCCCGTCACCATCCTTAGGCCCCTGGTCATGGAGGCTTAAAGCATGGGACGCCGCCTCAGACTGTGGAACTCTGGTGGGAGACTTCTCTCCCGCTTCCTCCCCGCCGTCTCTTTCACGAGCATGACCTACTCCCAGGAAGAGACCAATGGCCCCGCTCCAGCGCCTCATTGCGCCATTTAAACAATGACGCAAGGGCCCTCGCTTCCAGGTCCCATAGAGGGGTTCCAGCTAGAAGACATACCGCCACAACTGAGATCGTGCGGTATACCATTATCACCCTGACAGCCGTCGCCTTCTGCGGACTAAGTAATCTAGCCGCATTGCTGGCCATCAGGATCTCCGCCTATACGGGGGCCCCGTACAGGGCCATGGTCCGCCCGATCCCAGTACAACAGGTGCAGTCTCCTGCAGGGATCATTGGGTCTCCTGATATTGGGCAACAACCACGAGAGTGCGGCTGATGCCCCTCTCCCTCAGCTATGGGACCAAACTTCGGAAGTGGTATCCGAAGTTCCAACGGTTATCCCCAGATACGTCATTGAGAGCTCGATGCCGATGCTGACGTCCCCTATATGTAAGCTGGATCCCGCAGGTGAAGCGGTCCTAAGACCGATCACTATGGAACACCGAACGACACATCTCGCCGACCCTGCCCTAGCCAGCTCGGGTAAGTTATGGCCCTACAACAAACGTAACTTTTTTACCCAATTTTTGTAACGGAACCCTCTGTGCGGGATTCCGACTCGCACTTGGCTGGGTTTTTTTTAATATGAACACGTGAGTTTCGGTTTCGGCCGAAACTGACCCCGGGGCCGAAAGTTCGGTTTCGGTTTCGGTTTCGGCTGGAAAACCAGTTTCGGTCGGACACTAATATTTACAATCGCAATACTAAATAGAAAATTAAAGTAGGCACATATTATTTAAATGCTGTAGGAGGGCAGCCCTATCGCATGCTTACGTACCGCGCGGCTGTAGGCATTTATTTCTAAAATCCGGCCGAGTCAAACTACAGTATAGGTACAGTGGCCTGACTGTTGTCATTTTACTGACAACGGGGTTTTATTTGAAGTTTTCCTTCTTTTCGCAATGGATCGTACATGAATATCCTTCCCATCTTTTCTTGCTGTTGTTTTTTTTTTGAGGTTTTGATAATCTATTACCTAAATAAAGGAGTGCGTAATGTTTTACTGTAAGGAAATTGACGAAAGGGGCAGCAGAACAGGTGGTCGGATCATTCGTACGGAATCTTAGATCATCTAACCACAGGATGGGCCTTACTTAAGCATTGTTTTCTGCCATTGCACATGACCATTTGGTCTTTTGGCTTTATGAAAAGCCTGTACATCAGTACATCATTTTATATGATTAAACTAGTACATTACATTGTAGTTGACTGTACAATAACAATTAACACACAACAGCCATTACGCGTTTGTCGATTAATACATTTTTAAATGCAATGAAATTTTATATGTCTTTGTGTTTCCCCCTTCACTTGTATGAAAACTGGCAGAATATTTTTGTATGCGGTGGTTCGCAAAGGCTAGTCCCGTGTTATATGGTCTAAGTACGGAATAGCCGGCGTCTCCCACAAGAAAAAAAAAAGTTTTACTGTTGAAATCTTCACTAAGCCCGGGTAATTTATGCTATATTTTATTCAAGCATTCCCATGGGAACGGGAGCTACTCGGGTGAAACCACGTGACGTCCACTATGTGTTATAAAATGTATAAATTATTGCTTTTTGTTATATTTCGATGCTTAACGCTGTGTAATTGGATTTTATTTATTGTTTTTTATTTAGACAACTTACAAATTAACAATTGAATAGTTTATTAATAGTTGTGTTTTGCAATCCGGTCGAGTAATTTACTTAGTTTTTTTTTACTTTTATATCGTAATAACAGAAGACACGTGGTTCCACCCGCGTAGCTCCCGTTCATATCTATATTATATCTATCACTTCCTATGCCCCCCGGCTTCGCCCGGGATTTACTTATACTTCGAAAAACTTATTATGTCCTATTTATCCCATTAGGGCTGGAATACCGAATATAGATTGATGATTGAGTGACTCAATCATCAATCAATATAGATATTATATTATACTATACTATCTTCACGCCAAATCTCTTGCGGGGTAGGCAGAAAGAACCGAGTGCCACACGGCACGGTCCATACACACCTCACTTGCTTCTTCAACTTTCATTTTTCTTTAATGCATACACGTCGGTTCCTTCGGCTCTTGACACCATCTTCTGTTAACACACGATTAACTTCCTCGTGGTAGGTGTGACGTGGCCTTCCCTGACTCCTACATCCATCCACTTCCGCGTTGTGTATCTGTTGTGCCATTCTTACATCTCCCATTCGCTCCACATGTCCGAACCATCGTAGCATGCCCTTCCTAACTTTAACATCGATACTCTCTTCCATACCAACTCTCTTTCTTACATCTTCATTCCGAACGCAATCTGCGAGCGTTACTCTGCAGATTTTGCGTAGCGCGCGCATCTCGACCGCGTTCAATCTATTTATTGTAGATGAAACACATAAGGAAGTTAAAAACACAGAGTGCGTTTTATATATTAAAACATAGCTGCACAAATTACACAGTAATAATTAATTGTTACTTGACAGTATCAATAAAATAGTTACCAAGGCAACATATAGACACTAGCTTTAGAGGATTAAAAACTTCTTCAACACCCCCACTTAATCCCTAAGCGCTCTAAACAAAACATAAACTTGGGTAAATTTAACCCCTTTGTTAAAGCATCAGCTGGCATTGAATTTGTGTCACAATAGTTAATCAAAATCACACCAGTCTCTGCTAATTCCCTAACATAATGATTATCTATACCTTATATTAATATGTTTGGACCGACGCGGCGCGACGTCCAATAACAGGACTATAAATTAATTTATTTGCGCTTTGGCTATCGCTATAAAGAATCACAGCCTAATTGTTACCAGTCAATTCATTATTGAGACCTTTAACGCTAACAATTTCTTTAGCAGCCTCACAAGTAGCTATGTACTCAGCTTCTGCTGTACTAAGAGCAACACAGTGCTGCTTGCGTGCCTGCCAAGATACAACAGCACCACCAAAAACTAGAGCATAACCCGTGAATGAATGACCATCCTCATTATTGCCCCAATCTGCATCCGCGTAAGCAACTAATGACTCTCCAGTTTTCCTAAAAATCAACTTGTGATTGCAAGTGCCTCGCAAATATCTCAACACACGCTTCAGTGCAGCCATGTGTTGGCTGTTCCAACACGAATTAAATTGGCTTAAATAACTAACAGCGAATGTTAAGTCAGGCCTTGTGCCACAGGATAAGTACATGAGTGACCCCATAACTTCTTGATAGCTGGGATCATTATTCTTATCTCCTTTTGTAAGTTTGAGGTTCAATTCAATTGGTGTCTTCACTGTCTTACAGTTTTCCATACCATACCTCATTAGCACTTTCTTCGCAAAATTTGCTTGGTTCAGGTGTATTTCACCTTTCTTCCTTTCAATTTGTATTCCCAAACAATCCTTTATTTCTCCTAGATCTTTAATTTTGAACCCTAGGCTCAAATTTTTCTTGACTTTCTCAATGCAGTGTACATTGCTTCCAAATATATAAAAATCATCAACATAGAGGGCAAGTGCAATGAACTCCTTGTTATTTTCTTTAATATAAATGCACTGATCATAAGCAGATCTGGTGAATCCCATATTCAGGATATGCTTGTGCACCTTTACGTTCCAGCAACGTGCTGCCTGTTTTAAATCCTAGATGGCTTTCTTCAGCTTGCAAACCTTACCTCCATTTTCTTTCGTTATAAATAATTCAGGTTGTTCCATGTACAAGTCTTCATCCAGGTCACCGTTCAAGAATGCTGTGGTCACATCCACATGATGCATGTGCAGATCCTTTTCGACTGCAAGACCGAACAATAGCCTTATTGAAGATAGTTTTACAACTGGAGCGAAAGTTTCATTGTAGTCTTCCCCCCACTTCTGCGAATAACCTTTGGCGACTAGTCTCGCTCGCTGAACAACATTATCCGCACCTATCTTCAATTTGAAAATCCATTTACATTTCACTACGTTGGTCTGTCTTGGCCGATCTACTAATTCCCAAGTGCCATTTCCTATTAAGGAATTATATTCTTCCTCCATAGCCTTCCACCATAGCTCACTGTCTGAGCGCTCCATGGCATCCTTCACAGAAATTGGATCTGACCCGCTTAAAATGTGAAAATTATATTCCATCTCAGGATCTCTTTTTGCTATTCTGTTTCTGAGAGGATATCTTCTCTCCCTGGGGACGGAATTATCCGAATCTATTGAATCGATGGAATCATGAAACTGTTCTTCAGTTTCATCATTAGTTGTAACACTTGTCCAGATATCTGTGTAGTATCTACATCTGGCACAGATACTTCAGGGCTACAACTAGGTATTGGTGTAATAATATCACCACAAACTTCCTTAAAATTTCAATAGGCACCTCAATAGCATTAGGGGCAGTTTCTGCTACCTGCTCCTCCAAATTCTTGCTAATAGTGGTAGCAATTACCTGTCGTTCAGTATTTTCATTAAACACTGCGTCACGAGCAACTATAATCCTTTTTGGATTTTTCGTTAAATCGACGAATCTATAACCCTTCTGGTTCTCACTATAGCCAAGTAAAACTAACTCAACTGTTTTTGGATCTAATTTCTTTCGCTTATTATCTTTTACAAGAACTTGCGCCTTTGAACCAAACACTCTTAGGTGTGAAAGATCCACTTCATGACCAGACCAAGCTTGCTCAGGAACAAGATTATTAAGTGCCATCGTTGGAGAACGATTTTTTAAATAAATTGCCGTGAGTACTGCTTCAGCCCAATATCTCCTATCAAGCTTACTATCACACTATTTTCATGCGTTCTCTGCCCATACCCCAACTTTCGCTTCCGTACGTTAGCGTAGGTATCAGCACCGCACTGTGTACTACGAGCTGGGCCTTTTGACTTAAGCTTTTGGTAAAATTGAGCAGTTTATGAGATACGTTTTCTTTTTAAATGGAAACTACTAGAACCGAAATATTTAAATACTTGGCAGCCCTCGTCTCTAATCAATATATTATTGTTTTAAAATAATTACCAGCTCTGTTGAATTAAAATACATTTAGAAATTATTATGTGACCAAATTTATTATGATATTTGTTTTAATATATAAAACCTAGTAATGTGTACGTTATTACAAATTTATTTTCATTAAAAGACACTCAACGATCTATCAGAACATGCGCAAAAGAAAAATGCTGGCCAGCGATCCACATCAATGCTCGACGTCATAACGCTGCGAAAACTTTAGCTCAGGATTGGTCGCGCATTTCGGAAGTTACGTACGAAAACCAATCAGAACTTAGGTCTTATTGAGTACTGCCTTGAACATCAATCGTCATATGACCCATTCTATCGAGTCTGCAAAGCTTGGGCCATATTTGTCTGTGCAAAAGTAGTTCCGTGGAGTGAGTGTGTGCAGATAGTCATCACAGTTTTTGGGACCTGTAAATACTCCCTCAATAAACGTACAAAATGTCGTCCGCAGCCGCCGAAAACCCAATCTATGGCCCCTTTTTTGGAGTAATGGGGGCGGCGTCAGCTATCATCTTTAGCGGTATGTAATAGATGTAGTCCATTACCGTAGAAATGGTTTCTTGAATAATTATCGATCTTCCAAAATGGTTACGGGAATTTTTCATCCCCTTGATAGACCTGATGAGTTCCTTGTAAACGATTTGTATTTAGTTATTTTAGCAGATCTGTTCATGTCTGGTTATTTTAGGAGCACTAAATATAGTATAGAAGCCGCGCCTTGGGCTGTAATAACTCTACATAAATATATAGTCGAGTATGACATTATGGCGTAAATGATAAATGTCGATTATTTGGGGGTAAAGGGATGAATTCCTAGGGCGTAGCTTTGTGATCACAGCTTGTGATTGTGAATTAGTCATGTGATTGATAAAGTATCGGTTGGTAGCATTGAAACAAGAGTTATGATGTGCTGTAATGACCTCTTTTGTTCAATATTGAGTACTTTTACTCAACGTAAAAAGGCTCTCGAGGTCTTTTACAACTACAAAGTGTTGATCTAGATTTTTTAAAAGTTAGTTTTACAAATGGGAAATTCCCATGAATCATTACATGGACTTGAGAAAAACATGTACTCTATTGTAGCCTTTACAACTTTTGTTCAATTTAGGAATGAATATAATAAGTTTTGTTGTTCATTTACTATGAATGATTCACAGAATTCTTTTACCCTCATCCTTATTAGTTTTACTGTACCGAAAAATGACTAATAGCATGTTTTTTTTGTATATCACATGACTATCATGTGACTAAGTCAGCTGTTCTAACTTAAGGAAACATAACTTAGTGACTATTCCCACCCGTATTTTAATAATGTAACTTATCATGAACTGTTCAAATATGAATACAAATGGGTCTAACAATACAATTATGTATTTACATTCATGAATACAGTTATCAATGACTTTTAAGTCACATGATAAGTTATGATTTTGGTTATGTCATTAATAATCTTTATGGCACATGACATAAGGATTTTATTTGCATAGCTAGGTAGTTTTATGAAATTACCACATCTCTAATAGTGTTATTATTTAATTGTATGTATTGAGATATACCTAGAACAATTATTATGTGGACCATTTGATCATGTGATAGGACTGTTTGAATAGAGAATTGAATTCATGTTGGTAAACTGATTTGATAAAGGAACTGATTGGGTAAAGGACTATCTAGCAACTGGCTACATATAATTCTATAGGGATGCAGGCTGACCTCTTTAAGTTCTTACCTACATTGAATTTCTTCCAAATTCAAATACATTATTGGTCCTTTGGGATACACAATATTCTTCGGATAAGTGTGGTTCTGGGATTTTTGTGCATTATCTGCTTAGAAGTAAACAATATTTTCTTATGAATTCCAGCGCTGGGAGCTGCCTATGGAACTGCCAAGTCAGGAACCGGTATTGCCGCCATGTCGGTGATGAGGCCCGAGCTCATCATGAAGTCAATCATTCCCGTTGTCATGGCGGGTATCATTGCCATTTACGGCCTCGTCGTTGCTGTGCTCATTGCCGGCTCCTTGGACAGCCCGTCCAACAATTACACCCTTTACAAGTGAGTACAGCTTATATTAGACTATATGGAGTTCTATTTGCAATCCTGCATCCCAGAAATAAAAAGTAACTTGTTTTATTCCGGGCTATAATCTATGCCAAATTTCAGCAAGATCTGTTTAGCTATTAGTGTGAAAGAGTACTAAACATCATGACAACTACACAATCAGAACCTTAATCATAATACTGTACTGGGGTATGAGGGGATGAGCTGTATGCACACTAGACCAAAATAATGGGTGAAGTAAAACTCCCAACTAGTTACAGGTAAATGAACAGATTTTTGGATTCACTGACTAATAGCAGCAGTATGTGTCTGATATACATCCTGTAAAAACTAGTTCAGTATAACTGTAAGTAGAGAAAGAAATCTTTTAAATGAATATTTCTTCTTCATAAGTGAACAGCTCAGTTGCTTTGAAACTTACATTTGGAGCCTGGAATTTCCGTTTTTACCAGCTAGGAACAGCTACAGTTTGACTGTTTATTACCCTACTAACTGACCCTTGGAACGATGACTTCCCTAACTCATGGATATCTGCTCCAGAGACTCTTTTATTGATCACCAGATCCACTACTTGCTGGTGAAATTGACGTAGGTCTTAAGTATTCTGTTGCTGTAAAAATCATCCTCAAAGTCTAAGGAAACTACTTGACTGTATAAGGAAAGTTTTGACTGATAAATCAGTATCATAGTCAGCTTATTTTTCAATGCCAACTAATAAGTAAGACATAATTGTATAACTATTACGGACAGTTAAACAAATACATATCTTGTTTGACACAAATTACAACATTGGATCTGTTTGTCAGGTCTTAGAGGGCCTGATATAAGCAATCTGGGATAAGGCATCTATCTATCAAAATCCTGTAGCAGAGTCAACTGCAGGATGTAGACGTCCCCCAATTTACATTACAATACATGTTCATGCCGCAGTCCCTCCCTGCAACCTTTTCCATGTTATTGGTCCCAACAACAAGACCCCCAACAGGGAAGGATCACCCCTGCGGTGATTCCTCCCTGTTGGGGGTGAACTCTTTGACTTAATTCTTCATTATTATAACCTAGTTCTCCATTTTAAGGTTTTTGAATATTACTTTTTAAGAATCAAGAATGATTTGATTCACTACATTCCCATTAATGTATATTTAATGACCATTTGTGTATAATTATCAACAGACTATTACACAGCATTGGTTCAAAGCTGTATAATTATTGTTGTTATATCAAGATCTTGGCTAGTTGATAACATCACATACCCAACCTACTATAATAATGGCATTGACATTAAAGATAGATCTAAGTAGGAAGGGTACTAAGCTCACCACCTTGGGACAAAAATCTATAAGCTGAAATGTGGGTGTATACTGTACCTCTGCCTACCCCTTCATGGATAAAGATGTGACTACATGTGTGTAGGGAAGTCTTAACGGAAATACTTGAGGTTAGTTTAGCCTTATAGAATTGTTTTTCGAGTTTCGACAATGCTCTGTCATATGGCCCTAATAGCTTATTTTCTAAAGAGCTATCAAATATACAACCACCAGAATATTAATTAAGGTTATGGTATATTATATACACTGGTGTTACATTCAGGGAATAGAGTAATTATGTACTAAAGTTTCATTATATCAGTTGTTCCAATGACTCATGAACACTACAGCAATTTCTACTTTTTATTCTATAAAAGAATCTATTCAATAACAGGCTTATTTATTGTGATAAAATAAAAAAGAATTCAGTTGCAGTACTATCAATAACTTTCACTTTCAATGCAGTGAAAGTATATTTCAATATTCATTTAATTTTCTTAAGATGTCCTGAACATTTCAGATGCAATTCATTGACTTTAAATATATTTTGCTTTTCTACTAACATCTTAATTCTCTAATCTTTACCCTTTGATCGTCAATCACTGCTGGATATAGGCCTCTCCTAAATTACGCAAAGATACACGGTCTTGAGCCTTCCGCATCCAGCCACTGCCGGCTAACTTCCTCAGACTTCTGTATAGTAAACAAACATAAAATGAGCTACTCATACCTTTTTTATATTTGGGACTTCACGCGAATACTTTTTACTTATAGTGGAATTCAACAGATGTAAATAATATAGTAAACAAAGCAATTGGATCTTGACTGCTCCATAATTACTTACATTTAATTACACAGGTCTGCAATGGTTTTCCTCTTTGAAATCTGAGTAACATTTTCTATAGTTTCTGATGTGCTGATTACGAGAAAAATAATAAAAAAAATCATACACGTCAGGATTTTTTGATATTGAATATTTAAGATTTTGCTTTAAAATGTCTGAGCGCCTACCTTTTGAAATTTATAAAACGTCATTAAATTACTTAAGTTTTATTTTTATTGCATTTAATTAGTGTAAGGGGACATAGAAATTCATGCAAATCAGTAATTTGGTAATTACTACATAAAAAGTATAAGTAATTCGCCTTAACCATGTTAAAAACGGGTAATTTTGACTTAATTTTATAATAAAATCAAAAAAAATTACCTAGTAGTAATATGAGATACCTATTTTTGTAAATATTATTAGAAAAGGGTGTAATAAAGATAAACCAAAGGTTTTTTGTATAAGTACCCACACTGATTTAGAAAATTAACAGTTGTATCTTGAAACATGAACTTTAAAATGTCATTGCGAAGTTGTCTAAATTCTACGAATTGTTTTTGTAATATCTCCCGGAATTTTATGGTGATAAAACAATGAAACAGCATTACAGAGTTAGTGAAAAATATTTACAAAAGTTATTTTGGACACGTATTAAGTAACCAAGACAAAACTTCGACACCTCATAAACTTTGTTCGAATTGTTTATTACAATTTCGCAAGTATTTAAAAGGCCAGAAAAATAGCTTCAAAATCGTTTCACCTATGCTATGAAGAGAGGCTAAAGACCACGATAAAGATGGCTACTTTTGTTGTTGTGACATAACTGGATACAATTCTAAAATAAAAGGGACATAAACAAGCACTAAACTTCATTTCCTAAATTCGCACATTGATTACTTCCCAGAAAATCTAGGAGCCGTTAGCAAAGAACAAGGCGAAAGATTTTAGCAAGATTTGAAAGAGCTTGAAGCCTGATATCGTGGAAGATGGAATACTAGCATGATGGCAGACTATTGTTGTTTATTGAAGCGCGACGATCCGAACCGGAAATTTAAGCAAACATCGCAAAACCGAAGGTTCCAGGAAAAAAGAACCAGGTTCCACAAATAAAATTTACGTGTAATTCAGACTAGCAACAAGTTATTATTATATTTTAGTCGTTTTATGAGTTAAAGGAAATGTACTTTTTTAAATATATATTTTTTTTGAGAAAACGTGGGTCTTTTTTTCTATTTTCTATCAGTGCCTTTTTCGAAAAATCTGGAGGTGATGGAGAAAATCTAAGTACATATTCGTAATCAGCGCACCAAAATACCCTAGGATCAGCTATCAAATTCCAGAGAGGAAGTTATGACCCTCATTTTGCAGGCCTGTGTTATCAATCCTGATCATAGTCGTTTCAAGGAACTCTAGTTAGATTTATGCGGACATTTCGACACTAATAAACCTTTAGATTATAGAATAATTTCATGAAAAATACTCGGATGGTAAAAATTTAAGACTGTCATTTTGGCTTGTCATTAAATTATTTTTTCTCAGACTTGTTTGTCTTTGCCATAGTGTTGTAAAACTGTTGTACTGGCCAATTGATTTTAAAAGGAGGTCATTGTTTTATCAATCTGTCAGTTCGAAAAAATATACTTACTTTAATAATATATAACTTATTGACCCAGAGAGCGACGAGTGCGAGTCTTTGCCCCTTTCACACGTACCGGTTGCCGGGTGCCGGGTACCCGGGTGTATGGCCGTGTACTATAGCTTTCACACGTAACGGCGTGATTTGCCCGGCAACCGCTTGCATTCGCCGCCGGTTACCCGGCACCGGCTACCCGGCAACCGATACGTGTGAAAAGGCACTTTGAGTTTGGGTCTTCGATTCTACAGTATAGACGATTTTGCTTTCGTCCGTATGTGTGTGTGCATGTCAGTTTCGGTCTAGAAGACGCATTTGTTAACCAATTTTCTCCAAACTTGGCACACATGTTCTTTGATTTAAAATCATTGATCTACGAAAAGATAAAAATACAACTTTTGTCGAAAGTATTTTTAATAGGGCGGAAAATAAGGGAGAAAAAGGGCCCCGTTATATATGATGGGATCATAAGGGATATAATTCCTCACAGGTTGTTTTTTCCTGGGCGCTCGCGAGGTCTAATCTTCGCAGAATCTTATAAAATAAATACTTCCCTTTCTTTGGATTTAAAAACCCCACATTAGAAATCTCTCAAAATGTCTTAGTCTGCTTCTGTAAGAACGGCGAGCAGCCAACGAGGCGTCTACACATTTTATCATCCCTAAACTAATATATTATTGTAAATAAATGATTATACTATTAAATTTTCTAAAAATTTCTTTTTTTTTAAAGATCCTTTAATTAAATTAATATAAAAAGTTATTGCACATAATATATATAGATATTATACCGAATTACATGATTTGATGAATTTGGCGATTGATTAACCGAAGTAAATGAATGTACGGTGAACTAGATATAACTCAATGATTACTTACATAATTAGAATCAGTTTAGTTACAACACTAGCTGTTGCCCGCGACTTCGTACGCGTGAAAATTGTTACAATGCCAATTTGATTGCTCTCTGCTTAGCCCCTAGGATATGTAGCGTGATAATATATAGCCTATTTTAAGACCCTACCCCTAGGTAATGTTTGTGCAAAATTTGAATCAAATCTATTGAGTACTTTTCGAGATCCTTCCGGACAAAGCAAAGCAAACAGACAAACAGACAAACAGATAAACAGACAAACAGACAAAAAAAATTCTAACTATATTTTCGGCTTCGCTATCTTATGCTGAACACCCAGCGAGTAATTTTTTTTAAATATTTCCAATGTACAGTTTTGACTTTTCTATCATTTTATTATATGTATAGATTAAGATCATAGACAACTTCTGTCAAAACATGACATGTTTACATGATTGCTGGGCTGTCCAGAAAAAGACTATACATTCACCGAGTACGGTGTGTCGCCGGCCTTATCAATTCGGAACTTCACGTAAAATACTTTTTACTTCATTCACCGAGTGTGGTGTGTCGCCTGCCTTATCCTTCGTTTTAATAATAAAGGAGGGTAGTCCGACAAGAAATAACTTCGTGGTTTCTGTCGATCCTTGCCTCAGACCAACCGCGACGTTGCAACGTGTCCGAAGCGTCGGTGAATGTAAGTAAAAAGTATTTCGCGTGAAATCCCGAATTCTATGAGTGTTAAAAACCGCGATAGTTTAAAAATAACATAAAATGAGCTACTTGTGAATTTTACCACTTCCATAAATACTGGGAATTGTGTGGCAAGTGGCAATGTTATAACTATAGCCTCAACTATCAACCACTTAACTACTTATCTTATTTCCCTTATCAATAGCATGATATCTAGACAAAACAAAAGGCTTATTTACCTAGTCCCAATTGTTTTTCATAAAAAGTATCCTTTAGCAAAGGTATGACCATCCATAGATTGTAAATGTTTTGTTATTAACTGTTTAATTAATTTTTGAATGTTGATCATAGTTGACACCCACTTGACAGGCTTGCCTAGCGTAGTAGTGTCACTGTAAATGGCGAACTGAATATATTTTTATAGTTTTAAATGCCAGAGCCTAGTGATGTCCCACATGCATACCCAGCAATAACTAATGGAATAAGGCGTAACATGGCGGAAATCCATCCTAGAACGATAATAAAGGAGGGGAGGGGATACCCAGCTATTCTTGTAGCAAAGTTTTGCAGCGTTCTTTGTTGCCTTTTCATTCCCAGTGTTGTGTCAATTTTGTTTCTTTTATGTTTGCCTATATTTCCACTGTCCACTGATTTTTCAAGATGTCTAATCTGAAATCAGCTGTAATATTTTTCGTGACAAGTTATATAACCTAAAACTGAAATGTGAATTTCACATTTCATAACATACAAATCTTTGGTTAAGTCATACTCATAACCCGAATTTTGTGAAGTCTTGGCAGATGGCCAGTCTCTGTAATGTAGTCCAGTTAGTCTAGTCTGTGCGTCGACTGGCGGCTAGCCGATGTCTACGATATGCGTCTACGATTTATAGCAACAGATTTTACCCTACAGCATGTAAATAATTTGATTTTCAAGCGTACGAAATATATCGCACATCCATATCTAAAGAGCTGCAACTCAAAAATCGCATTTTTTGAGATAAGCACACCACCGAATTCTTTATCCGAATACCTATCTACCAATGAAACAGACTTAAAAATAAGTCCACTACTCGCTGCTAGATAGCACCAAGTGTCCCTTTAGTTACACGAGCCAGCCCCGCTCCCTTCCGCCAAAACAGAGACATCGCTAGTTGCGGTCTAAACTACAAGCGAATTACACGGGTCCATCGTAAACAAAAGGGAATTATTTTGAGTTCTATCAGTACCGTTGAAATTTCAAGCACTATTTATTTGAGTTGCCGTCTTTTAGACGACTTTTAGTCGTTTAGTTGCCCAGTAAGTAACTACGCATCTTGAGTTAAACCCGTATAGCTGGCAGGGTAAGTAAAAGTTTTAAGTTTATTTAGAGTTCTTTCCATACTGTTGCTACATTTTTGAATTTGTGGTTGTGTCCGTTTAGTTGAGTCATATTTTAAAGCGTTATATTTCTTTAAAAAGCCATTTAATTGAAACATTTTTGCTATTGGCGGTTAAAATCTTGTAATCTTATTATAATTTCATTTTTATAACTGGAATTTCTATAGCATTTTACTCAATTATTGCAATTTTTTTAGTTACGTCTCTTTAGTTGGATTTTGCCAAATTAATTTCGCAATATCGCTAATAACATCGAAAATGTTCTTTTGTTGACTCTTTTAATGCGATTTGATGTACAAGACCCTATTGATAAGTAATAAAAATTTTTTTTTACAGGTTAACAACGAAACATAGTCGGTTTTTAGTCGATATGATAGAGGAAAGACATAAAGAAAACTCTTCACCAATGCGCTGGAGGACGTCTTCAAGACGCTGGACTGGAAAGCATGGGCATCTCGCACCTTCGATTTGCCGGCGACATCGTCATAGTGGCGGAGACGCTGGAACAGTTTAGTGGAATGTTGCCCAGCCTAAACGTTGCGTCTCGACGTGTTGGTCTCGGCATGAACTTGGAGAAAACCAAGGCCATGTTTAATGAGCATGTCACGCCGCGCCGGGACCAATCTACGTCGAAGGATCATGGCTTGACACGTTAGACAAGGGCAATCTGGACAAGAAAATCGCTAGAAAGATCCGTTTGGGTTGAGCAGCGTTTTTTCAATGCGCCTATAGCACAGTGCGTGAAGACGAAAGTCTACAAACAACCAGTGCGTCCTACCAGTTATGACATACGATGCCAAGACGTGGACACTTACGGTGGGGCTAGTTCATGCCCCTAAAGTTGCACAGCGAGCTATGGAACGAGCCATACTTGAAGTATCTCTGAGGGATAAACTCCGAAGGTTTTTCGGCGGAGAGCCGGAGTGGTCGAAATAGCTCGCAGAATAAGCACATTAAAGTGGCAATGGGCTGGCCACACCTGTAGAAGAACCAACGACCGAATGGAGCAAACGGGTTCTAGTGTGAAGACCGCGACTCGGTAAACGTAGGGTAGGACGTCCGTCCTGTGGCGTGAACTGGGAGAGGCCTATGTCCAGCAGTGGACTACTATACGCTGCTTGATTGATGATTTTTAGTACATATTTTAGATATCTACTTACAGTTAATTCTTAAATGTAAATGAAAGATATTATATGATTTTTGATGTGCTAAATTGTTTTCCACAAAAAGGAAGTTTATTATTATTTTTTTTTTATAAGAAAAATATGTTTGTGACTATATATTTTATAATTAAAAGGTACAGAAGTGACTGTCATTAGTTGTTTTAACCACTATTAATAATATATTTACACTTACTAAAGTTAACTAATCTTTTCTTCCTCATTGATCATCCAATTTACTCCTATTGCTGGCCTCAGATCACTCTATTAAATTGCACTAATTTAAAATAACACAATGCTATCACGTTTTGAGTTTATAGTGTTTCATCAAAAGAGAGTTAAGTACAAATTCAATTCACCAATATAGGCTCAACTCAAAATAATATGACAAAACACACCTACCTTGTCAAGCAATAGGGCAATTACTCGAAAATTCCAATTTTCAGCCCCAAAACATGCTTAAAATGAGAGAATCGTACAATTTTTTTCAATCTTGCTGCGCACAGAAAACATAATTCTATACAGAACACTTCTACAGTGCATAGGGGTCGAGCAATCAGTTTTTGGCATTTTCCCAAAAAAGTGTTTTTTTGAGTTATGCTCTCTTTAGATCTAGGTGTGCGATATAATAACATGCTTACATTTATATCTTCAAAACTATTGCACTATTTAAAAATATATCTTAAACTGTTATATGTGAATACCTACACTATCGTCGAGTGACATAGGTCATATTTTATTCACGTATTCCCACGGGAACGGGAACTAAGATCCGCTAGTACCCGAGGGGAAAAATAATTGCGGGATGGAAACTAGCATCTCAAAATCGCGTCCCATTTCTAATTTATAGTATAACATGAAGAAACGAAATTCAAGATTATTCATAACAATGCCATATATCTAAATATATGTGAGTGTCATGTCATGCTCAGTAAGGTTGATGAGTCATTTGTTATTCGTACTTCTAGCGTGCAGATAATACCAGTATGTATTATAAATGCATGGGCTCCTCAATCCATAACTGATTATACTCATTATTCTCCTATTGCTTACTGACATCGTTTATGTAATCATTCAGGTATATCATTAGATAAGCTGATCTAACGTATTTGATAACAAAAATCCAAAAATGAATACTTCAATAGCATAAACACATCAAAACTGCAGTGAGAAAAATCTATATCAGATGTACCTAGGGAATGCAATACCGGGATACCGGGATCCCGAAATACCGGGATCCCGCAGTATTTTTGCGGGACCAGTCCCGCACGTAATTCGTGCGGGATCCCGCGGGATTAGCGGGATTGTGCAAAGGTAAACGCCATGTGTTATTCTGTAAGCGGAAGCGCACAAACTGATTTGGTTTGAGAAAGTTTTTTGTAATTGTGACGTAATATATAACTTAATAACGTACTTATTTGATTTTAGTGATTTAATCAGGGAGATTTGACTTTCCTTGTACTATAAAAGTATTCAATTATCTCGTACATAGCTTGCTGGCTATCTGACATGTAAAGTTAGGAGTCGTTTGGCAGACAAAATTTTTGACATGCAATGTTTTCTGCGCTTCTAATAATTTGCAGTAGCTATTTTATTACTTACTAGCGGACGTCACGCGGTTTCACCCGCGTAGTTCCCGTTCCCGTGGGAATACGGGAATAAAATATAGCCTATGTTCACCGCAAAGAGTGTAGCTTCCCAACATTGAAAGAATTTTTCAAATCAGTCCAGTAGTTCCGGAGCCTAAATCTCAATACAAAAGTAATATTAAATAATTTATTTTTCCTTGTGCCCCGCGGACTCAGTGTTCTGTAAAAGATCACTGCAGTAAGTTACATTTACTATGGCCGGTCCTTAGATGGGTGACCACTTTGTGACAATTATTTGAGCGTTGCCGTGCTTCGGATGGCACGTTAAGCCATTGGTCCCGTTTGCCGGTAAAATGGCAGCTAAGTCAAGTTGAAGGCCCGGCTCGTCTCATCTCATAATGTCCTTTTCTCGAAATGTCCTTTTTCATTATGTCCTTTTCTCGAAATGTCCTTTATCATAATGTCCTGATTAAGGGGGTGACTATTTTTCAGTTCTAGATGGATGTATGATACAGAATTCTATTCTTTTCTCAATAACTTTCAGAAATATGCGGGATCCCGCAAATACCGGGATCCCGCGGGACTGAGATTGCTCAGTCCCGCAAATACCGGGATTATAATTTTGTTGCGGGATTGCATTCCCTAGATGTACCCAATGACCTACTCAGAAAATAGGTCAGTTTTAATGCATTCTTTCTAGGTACCAGCCCCGGATCTAGAGATTTTTTAGGCGGGGCAAAATGTGTAAATGCCGCCCCCCTTAGCCCCCCCCCCCCAAATTTTTTGAGGTTCCTTAGTTCAAATTTGAGAGTAGTTCCTATTAGCGAAGTTACAAATCTGCGTATTGTACAGCAGACACCTCTATGGTGGCACCACAGAAATATATCTTGATATATTTCTGTGGGTGGCACAATCCGTGTAACGAACCACCCTCACCTTATTAAGAGCTCCTATTTTCCGCGAAAGATGAATTCGGAGCTCGCGGTGGACGTCTCGGCCGAGAATGTCTAGATAGTCCTACAGTACCTAGTATTATCGTATTCTGAAGAGAGGGATTTTTTAGACACGTATGTGGCATGGCATTCAAGACGGATTTCCATCGGAATTTTGTTTTTCTATCTCGGAAAGATGTCCCAGGATTCCCAACGGACTTTGGCTACCATTGCGACCTAACCAAGAGGGTTCGGGTCCTCTCACACATCTTTGGGGGTTGTTCAGGTGTAATCCCGCTTCTTGGGGCTTGTGGCGTGCATGAAACGTTCAGGTCTTCTTGGGCCTGCTTCCTCCCGCCGTCCTCAGGCCTCCGGTCATGAAGAATGGAGACCGAGAGTCTTTGGTGAAGACAAGTCTGCGGCGAAGACAAGTCTGCGGCGGGGGCGCCACAGTTATCTCCATTTTCCCGCTTCTTCCCTGATACTCTACGTCACGCCACTCGAAGAGCATGAACTGCTCGCAGAAAGTCGAGGCCACATTCCACTTACTCCCACTGGAGATAGTGACCACAATGATCTCCAGCAAGATAATGTCCACGACCAGACCTGCTTATAGGACCTGGCGCTGTTGCGCTTACGCTGTGCACTCCTACAATGTGCACCGCTGTGTTCTGGCTGCGTTCCTCGCAGTGCTGTCACTCAGCAGTGGTTACCCGGTGTATTCGTCACACAGAAGCTCCCGTGCCTACTAATCATCTGCGACACCGGTAGAAGAGGTTGCCGTTGCTCCTCTCGTTCTGAAGAGATGGTAGCGATAAAAAGGGGATCTTTCAGCTGTAATCGCCTTTATTTCCTGGCATTAAAATCTACCAGGTTTTCTAAATTCCATTGGTAGGTAAATGCGGTCA
Organism: Miltochrista miniata; assembly: GCA_933228765.1. Lineage (NCBI taxonomy): Eukaryota > Metazoa > Arthropoda > Insecta > Lepidoptera > Erebidae > Miltochrista > Miltochrista miniata. The sequence continues at coordinate 4,214,587 of OW121754.1, read as the reverse complement.
GACCTAGTCGAGATACACTACGAACTGCCGGCTCATTTTCTCCAGGTCGGGTCGCCCCTCCGTTGGAAGGCCAGGTTACCGCTACTGTAGAGTACTGTGGGATAAATTGGAATTTTTTTCTGCATAACAATGAGTGCACCCAAGGAATAATATGCCAAAGAAATGGTGTTGGGCAACACAGATCCCTGTGGCACTCTTGAATTAAACTGCAGAAAGCAGGGACCTGAACAGCTCAGAGGACTGTGCAGGAAGCTGGCCATCCAGCGACACAATTGAGATGTTCAGCGCAAAAGTGCCTAATCCTCAATTTAATCGTATGAAAAAATGGCCTATCTTTTGTTCATTTTTAAGAGACAAAAAGAAAAGAATCATAAGAAACTTTATAATGCTATCCGTTGACTTATGGTGCAACAAGAGATATTTTAAGAACAACACAACAAATTTTCAAAAATCAGAATATGGAATACTGTAGCCGCCCCTGCGTTGGCCGCCTCCACAACATGCTGCAAGTTTGTAAAGAAGTGATGCATGCATCTTGGAATTGTTTGCTTCCTTTCAAGCATCTGTCATATTTCTACAGTTAATTTCGGATATAATTTGAGCAAATACCATAATTATTTCTTGTGAAAACAGTTGAATAAATTAGTGTTTATTATTAGGTAGGTAATCTACTATCGTCAAGGCTATTAACTGATGATTTATGCTTTTGTCTGCAAAGTTTGAATTGGTCGCCCTCTGATTTGCCGCCCCCCTGATTTTGCCGCCCGGGGCGCGGGCCCCGGCTTGCCCCCCCCCTAGATCCGGGGCTGCTAGGTACAGAAAGTTTTAGCTTAGCTATGATTTACAAAAGATCCCGCTGCTACTATTTACAGTCGAGTGCATATTAAACAAAAAAAGTTTTAATATTCACAAAGCCATTCACACTTTGGATTTAGTGTAATAGGCTTCGGTTACGCAGTAGGCAACGCGCAAAATTACGTAATAATGATCATGTAGTTAACTTAGACCATATATCACGGGACTAGCCTTTGCGAACCACCGCATACAAAAATATTCTGCTAGTTTTCATAGCGGGTGAAGGGGGAAACACAAAGACATATAAAATTTCATTATATTTAAAAATGTATTAATCGACAAACGCGTAATGGCTGTTGTGTGTTAATTTTTATTGTACAGTCAACTACAATGAAATGTACTAGTTTAATCATAAAAAATGATGTACTGATGTACAGTGCTTTTTATAAAGCCAAAAGACCAAATGGTCTACTCTATTGGCTTGGCAGAAAACAATGCTTAAGTAAGGCGCATCCTGTGGTTAGATGATCTACGGTAGTTAAACATGAATTACATTTTCATTTGGATACAATGATTGCTCATTGTTGATGCTTTTTAGTCACCATTGGGCAAGGATTATGTCTAAAATTATACAAACGACTGATATTATCTTATATTTCAATGAAAATAGCATTCATATTTCTTTTCTCTGCCATGTGTGTTCATACGTAGACTATTTATTAAATACAATCTAATCAGCTGATCCGCACCGCCCGCATACTTTCGCCTCTATGCTGTAAATAATCAGCATCATCTTGACCGATTTGACGCCCACCGCTGGACATAGGCCTACCCCAAGGATCGCCACAACATTCGGTCTTGTGCTTCAACCTTAACCTGTCGTTGTGTCCCGCAACCTTAATCAACTGTCAACCTTGCAGGAGGTCTCCCTACTCTGCGTTTTCCAAGTAATCTTATCTGTAATGAAAAATGTACTAATTTTGTGTTTTTTCTATCTTTCCAGGGGTTTCATCCACCTGGGTGCAGGTCTCGCCGTAGGATTCTCAGGTCTAGCGGCCGGTTTCGCCATAGGCATCGTGGGTGATGCAGGCGTCCGTGGTACCGCGCAACAGCCCAGGCTATTCGTCGGCATGATCCTTATCCTCATTTTCGCCGAAGTGTTGGGTCTATACGGTCTGATCGTCGCCATCTACCTATACACGAAACAGTAAGCGCGACATACACACTCGCTCCCGTCGCCCGCCCCGGTCCGGTCCCGCCCAGTCTCGCCGGTAGTCTCTGCCGGGGCCCTATGTACAGTCCACTCGTTGATCACTTGACGCAATCGACATATATTATGTTCTCGCGACTCCGCGCAATGCAGTCTTGATGCTGCGACCGCACTGCGCCGACGAACGAAACGTATAAATAATTTTTCTATTTCAATTTTATAAATGTAACGATCACTATTTTCGAGTCTAATCATGGTTTATTATAAAAGCTACCGAGCGATGACTGCGTAGTTTATTTGTTAACTTATTACAGCGTTTCCAATTTAAGTTTCGGTGACTGGAGATTTAGTTTCACACACGAACATATCAGATGTTAAGTTGCGCGTCCCATCCCCCGCGAAACGTATCTTCGTACTATCCGACGATATCACTTTTAGATTATTTTAGCGTTAAGGCGAAACTAATGTACAGTTAGAGTAGAAATTTAAGTCCAAACAAGTTATCTTAATAATTTATGAAACCGTTAAACCCCAGGGTACTGTGTACCCGCCTCGCTGACGATGTAAGGTGAAGCCTGGCCGAGTGCTACAATGCTATTTGCTTTCAGTGTTATAGTGGATATGTGTATCCTCCTATCGTATCGTAACTGTTGCGCCTTTGAATGTTATCCTCTCAGTGGCTGTCGGTAAATTCAAATGCGACTCACAAACATTGTATTGCCAGGAATCAGTAAATAAACATGGTTTGTACATTCCATATTATTTTGTTTCTACTTGATTATACTGTGTGTTTTATTTTCCTTTCGATCTTGCGAGCGATATATTATATATATTACATATAAATAATTATAAAGCACCTTATAGGATGCGTTCATGACATTATATAGCAACTGTCGCAAAATTATTACTGTAGCTATAATATTAAATATTTCATAGTATTAATACTTACATTTCTGACGACTTATAATGTGAAAATATATTTCAAAGTATATTTATTCTGTATACCTCATAGTCGAAATGATGTTTGAATGATTATAAATTGGTAAGTAAAATACATATAGGTAAAATTGTATTTTATTTTAGGTTTCATGTTAGAGAATGTTATAATCTTTGGTGTTATTGAATGAATTGTGTTAATAAAATATTTTAAAAACCACTAATGTAAATTATGAATCCATTGTTTCAATTTGGACCGTTTTATGATTATTTTGAATGCAAATTGTCTTGCACCAATCCAATATTACCCAAGCAACAATGCATTCCGAATAACACAAAATTCGTCGAATATCCAAGGTTTTTTTTATCATTCACATCTTTGAGCAAAGCGATTCGTAGCATATCGTCAGAAACGCAAGTGGTCAAATACGCACTTCGCCAGAAACGCATCTTGGCAAACACGCACTTTGACAAACTCATTTCTACTGATGCACAACTTAACAGATGCTCATTTAATAGATATTTATGCAACTCGACAGTAAAGGAGGAAGCGCCGCCTGCACCACTAGGCAATCAAATAATCTGTGTGAATTCAAATATCCCCTTTTCTGACGAATTGCGTGTCTGTCGATTTTCGTTTCTGACAATTTGTGTATGAGAGATGACAACTTGCGAGTCTGACGACATGCTGCAAGTATTGACAAAAGTCTGACGGTGGCAGAAATATTATATAGAGATATGCTATACTTTCTATTTTGCGAAGTTCCTGTATCTCAATACTTCCATCATGGAACTGCTGGGATACGGCGCATCCTTACCAGGACTACAAAAAACCATTGTAAGCAACTTAGCCATCTTTTTTCTCCTGCAATAGCTGCCCTTTGAGTGATAGGCGAGTGTCAATGGACTCCCATGTGAAAAGACTGAATATCAGGGCCCATGCACTATCGGTGACGATGCAGCAGTTTAAATCACCGGAAGAGAATTGGAAGAGGTTCTTGTTCGCGAGAGCGTTTCGAGACGTGACGATCCCAATCCCACCATTCCTGGTGGTAGGCTGGGTTCCAAACCTCAGTTGGTTCGTACACCATCGAGTTGGTAAGTATTGTGACCAAAGATGGCGCGAATGAAGGGATTGATTGTTGGAGTTGAACTTACATGCGCCCGATCTCTTTTGAGCGAAGTCTGTCGCCACCCAAGGTGGGTTGTTTGTTAGGAACTTTTATTCCTAAAGTAGCCTACACACGACCCTAAATCAGAGGCGATATCGGCCGCAGTGGTGTGTTATCGCAAGTTTTTAACGAAGAGATCGGCAAAGACACAACGATGGCCGCTTTTTTCTGCTGTTTTGAAAGTGTCAGCGGCATCCCGTATCAACGGGCAGTCTGTTGCACGGTCGGTTGCCTACTAAACTGGCAGGGCCGTGTGTAGAGTAGCAGGCCGATTTCATCCCCACCACCACTGCGGCCGATATCGCCTCTGATTTAGGGTCGTGTGTAGGCCGTTTAACTGACCAACCAGGTGGAAAACTCAGGTGGTCGGTTAGGAACGGGGGGGTACATCCCGAGGGTGTCGTAAGAGGCGACTAAGGGAACACTTACGCACAAAGATCCATTGCGTAGAGAAGGCTCGAAATGAAACCCGGTTGTCAGAAAAATGACAATCGTGAATTAGGTCGCCACCCGTCAGTTTCTCTAATTGCTCATTTTCTCTAAATCGCGAGTTTCCTTATTCGTTAGTTTTTTAGATTTCGTTCACGCCCTAGGCACATCTCCCGCCGCGAAACCAGAACAGCGAAACCGCTGAATGAATTCCGCTGTGATCAAGTGTGGATTGAACACGTTCGTTTGGTTGACCCGGCCGGCCGTGTGCGTTCGCGCAGCGGAATGTTGTTGAATTTCAAGATTTTAATTATGCAGATATTTAGTGTATGACGTCGTGTAATTGTGTATGGTAAAAAGAAAATTGTGTATGCAGCCATTGTGGAGAAATTCGCCAAAAACTGATTCCGCTGGGCGAACGTTGGCCTGGCGGAACTTTTTTTTAATCCATGCACTTAGAAGAAAAAAAATGTGTCCAACAATTAGTGTGTATTTGTGTGTAATTGTGTATGTATGAATAAAATTAGTGTATGCATAAACTTCGGAGAAATTCAAGTTTCCGCTACGCGAACGTTTGGCCATTAGCTAGTTTACATATAAAGCGCTTATATAGAGAGCTGTAGATTTTTACATACGTTGTTTTGAATTTGTTTATATTTGTTTAAAAAAGAGATTTAGAAAAAATCGTTGGGTTTAAAAGATAAAAATATAAACGTAAAATACGCTTATTAGGTCGTAGTTCGTAAAGTATGCACTTTGTGGTCTAGATTTTCACGTTTATATAAACCTTGTAATTGCCTGCAACATGTTGCCAAGTATCAATGATGTTCCGTTAGTAATTAAAGGGATAAAGGATAATTTACCATCTATAGATCACTGTTTACAAAGCAGTCAAATATCACGATGTTCTAAAGGAATTGCAAGTAGAATGTATTCCAATAATTAGTTTATTAATTCAACTACTCACATGCAAAATTTCATCTCATTAAATTCAGTAATTAAAGAGAAACCATTAAAATACTGACAAAGCATCGAAAGCCTACATAACCCGACCAAGTAGGAATGGCTACAGAAAAGCGGCCGTGCAATATATTTAGGTAACATTCTAAAATTTACAGTCTTATACCGGTTTTGAATTGGTACAGGTGATAACACAAATGTTGTTCGATATAATTTATATGTGATCAGTGATCTAAATTTTTATTGAACCTCGAAATACATATTATCCTTACCCTCATATTCATAATCGTTTATTAAACCTATTTTAGTTAAAACACATTTTAAGTCTGTTGTTGTCTCTAACCAATGACAGAGTATGTTTAGCAAGCGTTTGTTAACGTTAAGTTTTTATAAACAAGGGACTATTCATGACAAGCACCTCAGCTGCGCTCCCGATACGCTCAAAATACACGCGCCTGTGCGCGCACATGAGTTGTATGCCAAGTTCTGCCGATACTGGGGCGCGCGCCCAAGGATTGTCATGATTAGTACCAAAGAGTTGTATTTTCATTCATTCATTCATATGCTCACGGCTGTTGTCCCAGAAGGGGTAGGCAGAGGTGTGATATTTCTGTGTCATCCACATTTCGCCATTTTTGGGTTTCTACGTAACAGGTGGCGAGAAATAAATAATAAATACATAATTATTATATGTAATTGCAAATATTTTTGTACACATATGTTTAATTTGAGAAGTACTTGTTAATAGGAGATTTATTTTTGGTTTATAGTGGCGTTATTATTAAAAAAATATTTTTCATTCTCGAAATGCAATTGTTTTATTTTTTCCTAACGCTTGTGTACGCAACTGTACTATAATAATAAATGCTATACTGGAAGGTTAAGAGCGTTACTTAGATATATGGCACGGCCGCTTTTTTGTAGCCATTCGAACTTGGTCGGGTTATGTAGGCTTTCGATGCTTTGTCAGTATTTTAAATGTTTCTCTTTAATTACTGAATTGAATGAGACGAAATTTTGCATGTGAGTAGTTGAATTAATAAACTAATTATTGGAATACATTTTACAAAGCAATTTCTTTAGAACGTCGTGATATTTGACTGCTTTGTAAACAGTGACCTATTCATGGTAAATTGTCCTATAACCCTTTAATTACTAACGGAACATCATTGATACTTGGCAACATGTTGCAGGCATTTACAAGGTTTGTATAAACGTGAAAATCTAGACCCCAAAGTGTATACTTCACGAACTACGACCTAATAAGCGTATTTTACATTTATATTTTTATCTTTTAAACCCAACGATTTTTTCTAAATCTGTTTTTTAAACAAATATAAACAAATTCAAAACAACGTATATAAAAATCTACAGCTCTCTATATAAGCGCTTTATATGAAAACTAGCTAATGGCCAAACGTTCGCGTAGCGGAAACTTGAATTTCTCCGAAGTTTATGCATACACTAATTTTATTCATACATACACAATTGCACACAAATACACACTAATTGTTGGACACATTTTTTTTCTTCTAAGTGCATGGATTAAAAAAAAGTTCCGCCAGGACAACGTTCGCCCAGCGGAATCAGTTTTTGGCGAATTTCTCCACAATGTCTGCATACACAATTTTCTTTTTACCATACACAATTACACGACGTCATACACTAAATATCTGCATAATTAAAATCTTAAAATTCAACAACATTCCGCTGCGCGAACGCACACGGCCGGCCCTCCCGGAATTTACGACTTCGGAGTATAGCAATCTACTGTACTCATCACCAGAAACATATGTACCGCTTTCTTTTTCAATGTAACTCTGTATTTTTGGAGAAAAACTCATGAAAAGGGGGCCGGGCCAACCAAACGCTTTCAGCTCGTCCCCCCTTGTAACTCGAAAAATATACAGCCAATTATAAAAACACTTGAGCTTGAGAAATGTACCTCGGCATCTCGTTATACGTTCCAAAACAGATTTTGTATATTCGTAATATCAAACGAAAAATCGATGCAGAAAGGGGGCCGAGCTGAAATTTTTTGATAAGAAAATACGTACAGAAGGACAAAAGATTTTTATTAAAAATCTATAAATATAGAATCTACACATGGTAAATATCATATGTACCGCCTTAGTTTCTAATAAAACTTGCTAAATTTAAAATAAACACCAACCTCAGTTCGTTCAGCTCGGCCCCCTTTAAACGTCTATAGCTTCTAAACTATGACATATTTCATTACAAAAAAACTATTTCCTGACTCATATAAAGGAGTACACCATAGAACAATGTGTAGTATAAAACAAAGTCGCTTTTTCTGTGTCCCTATGTCCCTTTGTATGCTTAAATCTTCAAAACTACGCAACGGATTTTAATGCGGTTTTTTTAATAGATAGAGTGATTCAAGAGGAAGGTTTATATGTATAATAACAGCCATTAAATAGTGGAGAAATAGTGTTATTTTTGAGGTTTCTAATGTGATGTCGTAAATAATTACGTTTTTTTCCACTTACATTGCAAACGCAGGCTGAATCCTACGAGATTCATCAAAATAATGTACTAAGTATTGTACACATTGTAAAGGTCTACAGAAAACTCCGCGATGGCATATCTCTATCTGTTCGGGCCACACTAAGGGTAATGCCATTATTATTGGCGTTGATGAACGTTAAACGTTAGTGTAGCCACCGAATTATCGCGATAATTCGACAACGGCATTCACATTGCCGTTTGACGTTAGGCGATAGCTCAAGTGGCGGCACATCAAAGAGATTAACGCGAGAATTTTTACGTTGAAGCGGCCACACTACGTGTGTCAGTGCGCACCATGGAATGCTTACGAAATCACAAAAACAAATTAAACAACGACTTAAGGGGATTCTTCTCTTTCTTGCAACGCAGTATGTTGTAAGTGGTAATAAAAAGAAACAGACGGTAGTTTTTATGACCAGTAGTAGACCAGATCAAAGGTAACAGTTTTCATACGTGCTGGTCTTAGATCATCTAACCACAGGATGCGCCTTACTTAAGCATTGTTTTCTGCCATTGCACATGACCATTTGGTCTTTTGGCTTTATGAAAAGCCTGTACATCAGTACATCATTTTATATGATTAAACTAGTACATTACATTGTAGTTGACTGTACAATTACAATTAACACACAACAGCCATTACGCGTTTGTCGATAAATACATTTTTAAATGCAATGATATTTTATATGTCTTTGTGTTTCCCCCTTCATTTGTATGAAAACTGGCAGAATATTTTTGTATGCGGTGGTTCGCAAAGGCTAGTCCCGTGTTATATGGTCTAAGGTGCTGGTCAATACGCGTTAATGTTTATTATAATAATTAATGTTTTAACTTCAAAATTCTATTATTTCAATATTTCATACATTATTGGTGTTACTTAAAATAAATTTATTTGAAAAATAATAACTATTGGTAGTAACTCATAAATTACGCATGGCAACTCTGAAGATTCATTGTGGTGCCAACACGGTACGTTCTAGATCGGACTTACTTTTAATAAAATAAATATAAAATAAATATTTGTGGATGTAGCCCAAATTAAGCTAAAACAAGCTTGTGCTATAGAATCTAGACGACTGATATACATAGGTACTTATATAATTCTAAATACATACATATTATACATAGAAAACACCCTAACTCCGAAACAAACATTTGTGGATCACACAAACATTTGTACCGACCCAGGAATCGAACCCAGGACCTCCAGCGCTAATGAACAAGTATTAAATTACTATGAAATTAGATTGATGTGAGATTTTTGTGTAGGTAGAATGAAATTTCTCTTTCCCAATATTCTTACCGAAAGCAAAAAGGGGATAGATACTTCGGTAAAAATATATACATATACCTATTTGATTGTATGATACGATAGTTGGTTTTATGTAGTTTCCATCCCCTCTTTCCTTTGTGTATGAAAAGCATAGGCCGACATCCTACAACCCTGGCTGCGTAATATTTGATACGTAAGAATCTAAACAAAAGTATAAGTTTGGTTTCCGACTTTTTGATAATGATAAATAAGACGTTCGGCCCCTCTCCCCTAAACCGTCATACGTTATTATACGTGCGGCACGCTATAATTTTTGACATATCAACTAAGTTACGATATTGACCGAGTGAAACGGTCTAGTCATTAGTATTTGAGTTGATAAAGTAGTAGATATTAGGTGGTACTAAAAGGCCTTGTAAAAAAAGAGAGAGCAAGCAAGCTCTGCCAAATTCTCTTCGTACCTACTTAACGGCCATCATACCGAGCCGGTAGTGTAAGAATGGCTCCACATAGGTAATAACTGATCTAGTACCTTATTCATTAATTTTAAACATTTCACGTCAATTATTACAAGTTATTCAATTCGTCAAATTATTAAATTGTCTTCTGTAAGACCTAATTAAAACATACATAACTGTAAGTTCCATAGATATCATTTATTTTATTATTGTGTACCTATGTCTTTCAACTTAATAAGAAAATATTGTCTCACTAGCTGAAGCGTCTGCATGGACACATTAGTAGAAAGAGATAGCATCCCCTTTTCTAGCTTTCCTTTTCCGGAACGCTTTTGATGTGCACGTGAGCATTCCAGTTAGAAGTATAAGATCCTTGGAGTACACTCCTTCTAAATGAATTAAAATTCTGTGAAATTAGTATTTTAAAAGATAAATGGGATCGAAAATATCATATTGTATGTGTAGGGTGACCATGATTTCAGTGAAAATTATTAAGAAAAAGCTGCATAAATTGAGTAAATCTTTAAATGAATAAACAACTCAACAGCTTCATTTTCCCATGTATCAAAATTTCCGCAGTGTCAAAATGCCCAGTTTTACAAAATGTCCACAGTGTCAAATGTCCAGTTTTAAAAAATGTCCAGTTTTACAAAAAGTGAAAATAAAAATTATTTATTTTAACCTTTAACTGGTGACATGGTTTTTTTATAACATAACTGGTGACGAGCGGCCTGAGAGGCCGCTGCCATAATTGGTCTATAATACATTATATTAAAATATGGTAGGTTATCCTAATGTTTATTTTGTTTTAAATTAAATATTAAAGTAAAATTAAAACAACGTCATGTAGTCTAAATATAATTTTAATTAGAAACTGGGTAGTTTACAAAGTTTTGGATCTCTGTAATTGAAAAACTAGAATCGAGATCAACGATTGCTTATAAAATAGTAAAAATCAACATAAATTATAAAATATTTGTTTTTTAACAAAGTTCAAATACTAATCAACTATAAAAAAAAATTAACTCTTATCACAAGTGTCATGTCTCAAAAATGACAACTGTCAATCTTTAGTATTTTTATTGACAGTTAGGGCATAATTGCTTCGCACACTGCAAACACACATGTTTATCGCATGATATACATTCGTCACTGTCACTCTCTGCAAGCTGATTTTCCTGATATATTATATCATATATACAGGTTCTTCGTCTTCAGAAGCATTTTCTTCCATCTCCGAGTTGTGGTCGTTATGCTCCGGGACATAATTTTTGGAAACGTCTTCAGCTTCCGATCCACTTGAGTTTTCTTGTGCTAAACCAGTCTACAATTCGAGTAGGCACTACATTTTTGTCAACAACCTCTCTACGCTTTTTTCTAGGAAGTCCAGAGTCATTCATAGTAAGAAATATCTAAAAAAAACGCAATACAACACTACAGTGTAATTCCAAAAAAGTTTCGTAAGTGGTGACATAAGGTCTGAGAGGCCGCCCGAGAATTTTCAATCGATCTAACTTACCGATTTGGGCCTGGCCGACGCAACTATCCCCCTCTAGGGCACTGCCTACACTAAACTCGAAGCTACTCGAAATGCGGGGAAGGGGGTGATATGATGTTTCGCTTACGCCGCTCGGCCTGTGAGACCGCACGTCACCAGTTAAAGGTTAAGCTAACTTTACAAAAGTAAGCGTAACTACTTATTTTTGTAATCATAACATTTTTTCTACTCAAATTTTAATAAAAATATTTTGATAATAATAATAATATATTTATTCCACAAGTAACTAGACTTATTATGTTAGTAACAATATTTCTTATTCTATGTTAGTATTCTTAACCTAAGCACACAAAATAACATAAACAAAAGCAACTACCTAATCTAAAAATAAAATAAATAGGAAGCCGCTGGTATGCGAATCACCGCCACACGTCTATCAACGAGGTGGACAACTTGCAGCAGTGATTTACATACAGGCAGTCCAATCTGCTCGCGACGCAGCTCAGGATGACTCAGATGACTCAGGATGTTTTTATTGGGTTGAAGTTTGCTCCATTAAACATTTACCCCCATATTCATAATAGTTTATGAAACCTATTTTAGTTAAAACACATTTTAAGTCTATTGCTGTCTCTAACCATACTCTGTCATTGGTTAGAGACAGCAATAGACTTAAAGTGTGTTTTAACTAAAATAGGTTTAATAAACGATTATGAATAAGGGGGTTAGTGTTTATTTCATGGCAATCGGTTTATAAATAAAAAAGTTATATCTCTCTTAAGAATATATTACATAGATATTTTGAAGCGCTCGTGGCCCCGCGGACTCAGTGTTCTGTAAACGATCACTGCAGTAAGCGACTTTCACTATGGCCGGTCCATGGATGGGTGACCATCCATGTGATCACTTTGTGACATTTATTTGAGCGTTTCCGTGCTTCGGAAAGCACGTTAAGCCGTTGGTCTCGGTTGCAAAACGGCAGTCGTTAAGCCAAGTTTCACCTTTATTTCAACAGCAGGCAGTCACAACCTGCGCCTGTCCATTTAAAAACACGGCAATACGGCTCACCACCTATTACGTGGGACAAATTATAAAAAGGTGAAACGTGGGCATATAACATGCCTCTGCCTACCCCTTCGGGGATAAAGGCGTGACGATATGTATGTATGTATGTTTTAAGAATCTATTACATAGATATTTTGAAAATTTTAGTTGTAGGGTTTCTTTGAATGTGCGGTAAATATATACTGTTATAACTACTGATTAAGGCTTTTAAAATAATTCTGACTGGATTGTTTTAGAATAGACTTCATCTTCAAGCTCGTTTATGATTAAGCAAACAGGGCAGTTTCACACGCTGCTTGATAAGTCTGATGAAGAAATACCTCTCTTTTCACACACCTTATGTGATGTAAACGAAGTAGCGGGGCTCAGCTGGTTCTTTAGAATATTAGTTAGAAGCGAGATGAAAAAAAAGCATGACTAAATGAAGCGAAATATTATTTCACGACATACTTACGAGTAGGTGCTTATAACACGACTTGTAGCGAGTGACGGAGGCCTGGTTGGTACTACTAGTTGAGTAAAGTTGAAATTGATGGATACGAGTAAACTAGGTAGTTATATGAAGTTCATGAATCATGATACGATGTGTACGCTTGGGTTTTAAACTACTCTCCAGGAGGTAATTTTTTTTAAACTTGTCATGTCCACTTTTGTACAAATAGAAAAATAAAATTAGTTTAAGAGGATCGACTGCAGTGATGTCCCAATGCGAGTATATTGGTAGTGTCCAAGGTAGTAATGGTTGTCGAACGTTGGACCGCGCCGATAGGAGGCCATCCCCGCGCGCCGCTACTCCGCCTGCCGATGGCAGTGGCACAACAACCGAGTTGTTCTACTGTTCAGATAGACTTTATTACCGTAGTTGTAATATATTTTAACATTTTCTTCTTATTTAGGCGTCATCCTGCCCTATGGGCAAAGAGTTTAATAGTAAGCTATAGAAAATAGTTTATTTTCTATAGCTTACTATAAAACACTTTGCATCACTGTCCGTATGAACCTCACCTTTTTACAGGAAGCTCACATTCTAGGCAATCGGAAAATGTGTAGGTTAATTTTTGGAAAAAGTTGGTAAATGTATTATAATAATACAAAGAGGAAAGGTTTAATTGTTTGTTTGCATCGAAAGGGCTCCGAAGCTACTGGACCGATTTGAAAAATTATTTCACTGTTGGGAAGCTATTCTCTTCCCATTGAACATATGCTATATTTTATTCCCGTGATTCCACGAGAACAGGAGCTAAGCGGAAGAAACCGCGTGACATCCGCTAGTAGCTTATAAGTTACATTTATGAAGTGGTTCCTCAATCTAAACATCTGGATTCAGGAGTTTTTTGAAGTTCTTAACGAAAGTGATTTATTTTATTGATTTTCTTTTTGCATCATTTCGTAGGCATTGTGTAGGGTTAGGTACTTTACATAATGCATACTAAATAACTAACGATTTACGCGGTTTACTTATGTTTGGCAAAAAACGATATCCAAAGTGTCACATGCCAAAGCATGTTTCCCAAATTTTCATTTGGCAAAAAAACATTCGGCTAAACAACTTTTCGCAATTTTACAGTTAGAAATACTATTTTCTAAATCATGGTCACCTTATCATTTATCCTGTATGATATTTTCGATCCCATTAATCCTTTCAAATACTAATTTCACAGAATCCTAATTCATTTAGAAGGAATGTACTCCTTTTTATGAGTCAGGAAATAGTTTTTTCGTAGCGAAATATGTCATAGTTTAGAAACTATAGACGTTTAAAGGGGGCCGAGCTGAACGAACTGAGGTTGGTGTTTATTTTAAATTTAGCAAGTTTTATTAGAAACTAAGGCGGTACATATGATATTTACCATGTGTAGATTCTATATTTATAGTTTTTTAATAAAAATCTTTTGTCCTTCTGTAGGTACGTATTTTCTTATCAAAAATTTTCAGCTCGGCCCCCTTTCTACATCGATTTATCGTTTGATATTACGAATATACAAAATCTGTTTTGGAACGTATAACGAGATGCCGGGGTGCATTTCTCAAGCTCAAGTGTTTTTTTAATTGGCTGTATATTTTTCGAGTTACAAGGGGGGCCGAGCTGAAAGCGTTTGGTTGGCCCGGCCCCCTTTTCATGAGTTTTTCTCCAAAAATACAGAGTTACATTGAAAAAGAAAGCGGTACATATGTTTCTGGTGATGAGTACCTACAGTAGATTGCTATACTCCGAAGTCATAAATTCCGGGAGGGCCGGGCCAACCAAACGAACGTGATTGAACAGCGGAACTGGGCAACGGAACCTGACACGAGTTAGTCGAAGTGGCGCTATCGCAATTTTATCATATTATTTTTATTATCTGGATGACTTAATAAATACATAAAGGGTCTATTTCCGATGGCTTGAAGTAGTTTTTCCGTGAACTTCACGTCCATTCAACTGAAAAAATATTAGTTTCGCCGTTCCGCTCTGTATTTCTGTCAATATTGACAAATCGGCGCGTAGACAACGCGGCACCGCAATAACAAGGCGGCCGAAGCGCGGAGGTTTGACTGGTGGCGTAGGAGCAGATTGGCGAAACCGTGCGGTGAAAGAGATAGAAGATAGTTAAATCTATGCATTAGAACAGGCGGTTTCGCTAGTGCTCCGCTCCTCCTACATGTGACAGAACTTGGCGGAATTACTGCGGTTCCGCTATCATGGTTTCGCGGCGGAGGTGTGCTAAGGGCGTCAGTGGTCAGTTTCGCTATTTCGTCCTGAATTCGTCAGTTTCCCTAAGGGAGAGAGCAGACGGCACACTTTTTGTGTGATCGACAAAATGTCTGCATGGCGCGCAAAAAGTCAGTCGCGGATTTTTCACAGACTCAACGCACACCACGCACATCTTCGATCATTCTGTCGGCAGAACTGTAGGGACGTAGACGCTATGGAAATCGTGCAGAGACCGCGAAGTATTATTTTGTACTTGAAGTACAGAAAAGAAGAAGAAATAGAGAATTTAAGTTATATTTACATCATATTGGGTAGACAACTAGGTATAGCCTACCTATATATTTTTTTGTAATAAAAGTAAATACTTATTTTTAACTAGATAATGCCCGCGGTTCCATTCGCGTGAGTAGTAGAGCCCTGCAGGCTGTAATCAGCATGAATAGGCCGGCTCGACCGGGTTGGTACCACCCTCGCACAGAATATCGACGTAACTCAATGAATAAAAACTTAACTGTATTTTGTTTTTTCTTTAGACGTCATAGATGTCCAAACAGGAGCGGAATAAACATTATAGCACACTTCTTCCCACATTTTTCTTTTTAAGGATCTATCATGAATTATTCTGCCTTAGACGTATCGATCATAAATTGCTGGTCGGTTTTGTAATTTTTGAATTAAAATCGTTAAATCGATCTCTGGCGCCATGGCAATATATCGCGTACGCTACGCCCACCCCTAACGAATGCAGATTGCCGACTAAAAGTCTGCATGCAATGCACGTGCACCGTCTGCGTTAGCGCGCGTTGAAGCCAACGTTCCATTTTTTTCGCACACTTGTGCGCATGAAGCTATAGATAAACATGGAGGCCACACTTCGAATACCTACTTGAAGCGTAGTCTGTATATTACTGTCTTGCTCTGTGTGGGCTCTACATCTCTTTCTAAGTAGGGTAGCCCTAATTTTATTATTGCCAGGATACTTCATTTTCTATATATTCTTTATTGTACACAATAAAGACAATATATTATCATAATACAATTAGATTTACAATACATACATACATACATAAGGTCACGCCTTTATCCCCGAAGGGGTAGGCAGAGGTATATTATCCTTTCACCTTTTTAAGAATTGGTCCCACGGAATAGGTGGTGAAAATTTATTATATAAATTAGATGTACCTACAAAGGCGAGATTAACTATTTTCTCTGTTTTTTACAAAGACTAATAGGTAGTATTCTCTGCAGATTGCATAGGTACATTGCGAATAACGAAGCTATTCATCCAAGTGGGTTATTTTTCTAGGTTAATCAACTGTACGTCTCGCGCGCTGCGGCTTTCCGTGGCAGGCTGTGACGTAAGCTGCCGCTGCAGCTTGTGGTAGCTCGCAGTCTGCCGCGGCAGCTCGTGGTAGTTCACAGTCTGCCGATGTCTCTTCATGTCAAAATAAAGAAATGTTAGTGTTAAAGTCATTGGAATAAGATTTTAAATAATTTGATCGTGTGGCTCTCCGCTTAGGCTGCAAGGTGTGTGAACCTCACGAATGCATCTGTGGTGCCATGGTGGAGAGCGATGGTCATCATGCTTTGAGTTGTCGCTGCACCGGTAGGCATCCGCGTAACCACGCTCTTAATTAGTTAATCCGGCGGGCTCTGGGTCGGCTGAGGTCCCCTGTATCCTTGAACCATCAGGTTTGTCCCGCGCAGACGGCAAGAGAGCGGACGGTCTGACCCTTGTGCCATGGAAGAACGGCAAGTGCTTAGTGTGGGACGCAACATGCATCAGCACTTTCGCCGCCAGTCACTTGGCTCGTACCGTCCATTCACCGGCGGCGGCAGCTGTAGAAACGATGGGCAGTTGCGGGAGTGATACTAAGGCTCTGGTCTCGGAGATCGGCCGTAGGCTACAGGACAAGACACATGACTCCCACGTCTGGTCGTAGCTGGTACAAAGGATAGCTATCCAGCGCGGCAACGCTGCTAGTGTATTGGGCACCTTTGCGCCTGGTATGATCAGTGGTGGTATGTTCAGTAGGCATTAGTTTAGTAGTTTAGTTATTTAATCTGTTTATTTTATTTTTATGTATGTATTTTTAAGTTGATTATTGGACAATAAATTAGGAACAGGATCATTGGACAATAAGTTAGGAACTGTTGATGGTTTTAAGCGCTTTGTTACTACATCATAATCGGTTTTTTGAAAATGCAAATTGCAAATCTTGGCGCTTTCATAGAACTTCATTTTTTTATAAATATGGAAAAGGAGGCACCATCTACCGGCACTTTTAAGAAAGTGACACGACACGAATGTATAGAATTGCACCTATATCCATTCGTTTATAAGGTACGTGAGAAAATAAAATTTATGATCAGTTATCATACTAATTGCTTTTATAAAAAACTAGCGGATGTCACGCGGTTTCACCCGCGTAGTTCCCGTTCATGTGGGAATACGGGACTAAAATATAGCCTATGTTCACCGCAAAGAGTGTAGCTTCCCAACAGTAAAATAATTTTTCAAATCGGTACAGTAGTTCCGGAGCCTATTCGTGTGCGCCGGACTTTTTGCGCGTCGTGTACGTTACTGCATATAATTGCATAGGTTCTATGTTCACAGACTAAAAAGTGCGTCACGAATAGTCTTTCGTCTGCGCTGCACCTAACTAGTTAGTTTGTTAAGCCAAATAATTGAAGGCCTAATGGGGCTTGAAAAATTTCAACTGCGGGTCGCGGCGACCTGCGCTTGTCCATTTCAACACAGCAATAGGCTCACCACGCTATTACGTGGGACGTAAAACTATTAGGTAAAAAATGTGGGCGTATACTATGCCTCTGCCTACCCCTTCGGGGATAAAGGACTTAGCAGACGTCGCGAGGTTTCATCCAAGTCGTTCACGTTCCCGTGGGAGTGCGGGAATCAAATATAGCAATATCACCCGGGAATAGTTGTAGCTTCCTAACAGTGAAAGAATTTTTCAAATCGGTTCGGTAGATCCAGAGATTACTCCTTAAACGTCACAAACGTTATTTCTTTATGATTTTTAGTATAAATGTTTAATTAAAATATACTTATGCGAACTTCTTGTGATGTAGGTACGTATGAATTGCTTGCTTTACTTTACTTTTTACATTACACTTTCGCGCTCGGCTTTCGACGGTTCGGCGTCCGTGTGTCACTGTCCAATGGGGTTCCAGTTGAAAACCAGCGTCAGGTCTCTCCTGGCATAATGCTGAACTGGACACCCATTTGGTGCATCTGTGTGCCACATTGCACATGTCACTAATTTAGGCTCTTTTCTATTTATTTTGTAGTTGTACCATTTTATATATTATGTATGTGTGGGCGCTATGCACCAAATAAATGTTTCTTTCTTTCTTTCAAAGGCGTGATTATATGTATGTACATAAAATTGACGATGCATAATGTCTTAAAACACGGTGACTAAAGTCTAAAGTTTTAATGCCTACCTACGAAGCAAAATGGCTATGTTGTTTAAAATTACGTACCTAGTACCTACCTATTTATTAATCGGTGCTATAATGCCGGTGCAAGCATACGGGCCACCAGAAGGACTGGTGGTCACCGCAGCCTATGAACGTTACACCATAGGTGCCACTCTCGCGCTGCCGACCCTTTGAAAACCTTCTAAGACCCCTTTTGAAGAACCCCATATTGTAGGCGTTTGGGAAAACCGAGGCACGGAGGACGGAGGTCATTCAACAGCCAAATTATTATTATTATCATATCAACTAAATTCCTCAGAGCAATTACCTACCATTGTACAGGCAGTAGAACACGCATAAGGAGGCAAAGTCTCTCCTGCCGCGAAAAGGTTCCACATCACCTGTAAGCATAGGATCGTTGACAACTGTTACTCGCACTCGCCTTTGCACCGAGTGAAATGGACGAAGCTGATATTCGGGTGCCCCCACCCAGAGGTGAAGGTGACAGCAGTAGGTAATACTCCATGAACGTCATGATGGCGGGACCCCGCCAGATTTTGTGAATATCATGCAATAAGGATTTAATACACTTTCTCTACTATTTCATACTTTCATAGTAAAATTCTACACCCATAAAATTACTAAATATCCTACAAAGAAAGTGGTCCCGCTATTTTGACGTCATAATGGCGGGACCACTATTAAATTAAGGAAAAAAAATGACGTGATCTTAAACTAACCACACCAAATTTTAATACGATATAGTACAACTACTTAAGAATCATTGTTATACTTATAAAACTGCAATTTCAGTAGAAAACTAACCCTTCCAAAATAAAACCGTAAGATACAAAACGCCTGTACAAATTGCAAGAGCATAAAATAATACTTATGTTAATTGGCTTTGATATTTTTTCTTTAGGCGCTTTTCTAATGTAAACATAATAAACGTGTTTTCTATTGAAATTGCATTTTAAAAATATAACAATGATTCATAATTATGTAGTTGTACCTACTATATCGTATTAAAATTTGGAGTGGTTAGTTTAAGATCACGTCATGTTTTTTCTTTAATTTAATAGTGGTCCCGCCATTATAACGTCAAAATAGCGGGACCACTTTCTTTGTAGGATATTTAGTAATTTTATGGGTGTAGAATTTTACTATGAAAGTATGAAATAGTAGAGAAAGTGTATTAAATCCTTATTGCATGATATTTACAAAATCTGGCGGGGTCCCGCCATAATGACGTTCATAATACTCCATGTGCGCCCGCACTTGCGACTTATGCAGAAGCACTCTGGTGTTGCAAACAAAAGCAGTGTTTGCGCCGCAGTAAAGTACCGCCGCGCTCTGCTGAGCACACCGAGCTTCTTGGACGCCAGCTTATCCTGGAGATGTGAACGTCAAAGATCCCAATACTTTCAGAGATGGTGAGAGATGTGCCCTGGAATTGTGGCGCTACAGTAAATGGGGATTTCTTAGCAGTGACAGACAAGCATACGGCCCACCAGAAGGACCGGTGGTCACCGCAGCCTATAAACGTTTGCAACACCAGAGGCGCCACACTCGCGCTGCCGACCGAATAGATACGTTTGTGTATTGGAAGGGTTAAACTGGACAAGATTTAGTCCCTTTGACTTTTTTGATCCTCCACAGTTTTATTCTGTGTACGTCAAGTAGGTATTTAGGTACCTACTTACCTACATAAAGAAGAAATCTACAAAAAGTTCCCTAAACCTCATAAAAAGTTAGGTCACTCAGTCGCAGTCGTTCTCACAGGTCATCAGGGTAAACGCTGGTAAAATCAGGTAAAACGTGAAATCGCGCGTAATTTCCTATCCTAAGCTCGTGAAGCCTTTCACAGTTTCAAACTCGCGACTGGATTTCTGCGTTCAGAATTTCGGGTGTTTAGCTATACATCCGTTTCCGGCTTAGACCATATAACACGGGACTAGCCTTTGCGAACCACCGCATACAAAAAAAAAGTTGAGAGGTGTCAAGGGACACCCGGATGGAACGAAGTTCCTTTCGATTAATTAGTGAAGGAATTGTAATAAATTTTTATTTTTTTTAATTAATAATAATATTTTTTTTATTATTAACCCCCATTTTGATGATGATGTTCATCCCCTGGCTAGCACTAGCACTACCACTATCACTACCACTATCACTATCACTACCACTACCACTATCATTACTACTATTACTACCACTATCACTATCACTACCACTATCACTACCACTATCACTACCAAAAGTGTCGTGACAACTTTTCGTGAGAATTTTTTCCGTCTAGCCCCCTTTCACAACGCGCGATAAGGAACTTCGTTCCAATATTCTGCTAGTTTTCATAGCGGGTGAAGGGGGAAACACAAAGACATATAAAATTTCATTATATTTAAAAATGTATTTCGACAAACGCGTAATGGCTGTTGTGTGTTAATTTTTATTGTACAGTCAACTATAATGAAATGTACTAGTTTAATCATATAAAATGATGTACAGTTTGTCTATAAAGTCGTGAAATGAATGTTTGAGGAACTAAAAATAGTTATGTGTGTGGCAACACTGGCAACAAGAAACATAAGTACGTCAGTTGTCAATGCTATCGTCGAATTTCGTTTACTCTCTCACTGTCGGAAAAAGAAAAAAGAGAAAAAATGGTTGCTTTATCTGTAAGAAATAAAAATAAACGTTATTCTCATGAAGAGAATTGCTTGCATTCCTATACATATCATAAAAGTACAATAGTATTGGATATCCAACACTTAGATGCTGTAAATCTCATGTTCACAGCCATAGACATATAACACGTTATATAACACACAGGTAGGCCCATGAAGCTTTAGATAAACATGGAGGCCACACTTCGAATACCTACTTGAAGCGTAGTCTGTATATTACTGTCTTGCTCTGTGTGGGCTCTACGTCTCTTTCTAAGTAGGGTAGCCCTATTTTTATTTTTTCCAGGATATTTCATTTTCTATATATTCTTTATTGTACACAATAAAGACAATATATATTCATAATACAATTAGATTTACAATACATACATACATACATACATAAGGTAACGCCTTTGTTGAAATGTTAGTGTTAAAGTTGTTGGAATAAGATTTTAAATAATTTGATCGTGTAGCTCTCCGCTTAGGCTGCAAGGTGTGTGAACCTCACGAATGCATCTGCGGTGCCATGGTGGAGAGCGATGGTCATCATGCTTTGAGTTGTCGCTGCACCGGTAGGCATCCGCGCAACCACGCTCTTAATTAGTTAATCCGGCGGGCTCTGGGTCGGCTGAGGTCCCCTGTATCCTTGAACCACCAGGTTTGTCCCGCGCAGACGGCAAGAGACCGGACGGTCTGACCCTTGTGCCATGGAAGAACGGCAAGTGCTTAGTGTGGGACGCAACATGCATCAGCACTTTCGCCGCCAGTCACTTGGCTCGTACCGTTCCCCGGCGGCGGCAGCTGTAGAAACGATGGGCAGTTGCGGGAGTGATACTAAGGCTCTGGTCTCGGAGATTGGCCGTAGGCTACAGGACAAGACGCATGACTCCCACGTCTGGTCGTACCTGGTACAAAGGATACCTATCCAGCGCGGCCACGCTGCTAGTGTATTGGTCACCTTTCCACCTGGTATGATCAGTGGTGGTATGTTCAGTAGGCATTAGTTTAGTAGTTTAGTTATTTAATCTATTTATTTTATTTTTATTATTTATTTTTAAGTTGATTATTGGACAATAAATTAGGAACAGGATTATTGGACAATAAGTTAGGAACTGTTGATGGTTTTAAGCGCTTTGTTACTACATCATAATCGGTTTTTTGAAAATGCAAATTGCAAATCCTGGCGCTTTCATAGAACTTCATTTTTTTAAATATGGATAAGGAGGCACCATCTACCGGCACTTTTAAGAAAGTTACACGACACGAATGTATAGAATTGCACCTATATCCATTCGTTTATAAGGTACGTGAGAAAATAAAATTTATGATCAGTTAGCATACTAATTGCTTTTATAAAAAACTAGCGGATGTCACGCGGTTTCACCCGCGTAGTTCCCGTTCCCGTGGGAATACGGGAATAAAATATAGCCTATGTTCACCGCAAAGAGTGTAGCTTCCCAACAGTGAAAGAACTTTTTAAATCGGTACAGTAGTTTCGGAGCCTATTCGTTACAAACAAACAAACAAACAAAAAAACAAAAAACAAATCTTTCCTCTTTATAATATTAGTATAGATATCTTAACTTAATTTTTTATGGTACAATGGATAACTATATTTCTCGCTGAATACTATTTTTAGGAAACCTAAAACAATTATTCATCATTAACATACGATAACAATACTTAACTTATTATGTGTCTTCAAAAACACACAGCATTGAGATGAAGAAACAGATCGGTGACTTGCCTCGAGTATCGAGAATAACAGAGAAAAACATACCTGAATCCGGTTAAGTTAAGTAAATTGTTTCACCAGAGGGCGCTATGTTATTGTCCACTTCGCGCTCAAATAGTTGTCAAGTGTCATAGCATTTCGTGATTTGCGAGAGTACGCGCATGAAATTTTGTAAAACACCAAAATAAGTGATAAAAGTTATTATTTTATCAGTGAAAAGTGTTGGAGGTGTTAACACAGCACAGCATTGTTTTCTTTTGTACTTGGAAAGCGTTTTTTTTTTTTTGTTGTAATGGAGCCGCTTCAGGACGAGGACGCACAGGGTGCCGGTCGAGAGTTTGCTGCTTCGGATGGAGAACAAACCTCGACCGTATCGGGGAGTAGCTCTTCCTCTTCCTCGGAGGTCGAGGAGGGCTTGGCATCACCCCTACCCAACAAGCGTCCAAGAACTGATCAAAAGAGGAAACGTAGACAAGTCACGACACGTTCGGATCGCTCCGATCCCCGTGTCGAAACTTTAATGTCGCAGGTATCATATATAACCGACTTCCTCTCTCAATTACCGCCATATATTTATACCCAAGAGAAACCTAGTATTAGCACAAGTTCTAACCAGTTTCTGACTAGACCTACACAACCGTCGACTAGTCAGTCTCAAGACGAACCCTTGACATTAGCTTTTGGTAGTTTAGGTACAGACTTCGACGAAAAGAAGCTGATCCAATCTAGCGATAGTGAGAGACTTAAAGAGCTAATGAAGCTTCAACAATTTGATTCTCCCACCTGGAAAGCAATCAGGTACAAGAAGTCTCTTCAAGACTGCTTGGCTTCCCCTGGGTTTGTAGGGCTAAAGGTAAATGATGAACTATGTCACTTCAATAAAAATAAGGATTATTTAGCGTCAACTGAAATCTTATTAGCAGGCCTTTCTAATAAGGTCTTAGAACAAAGACAATTATTAAAAACAGGTTTACAGTCTATAATAGACTGGGCTACAGCTAATCCAAGGGACTTAAATCCAAATTCCTTATTCGATAAGATATCAGAAACTTTTGGTCCGGGCTCTGCAAGCCATAAAAATTCTGAGACCACTATGCAAGTGCTATGTGGAAAGCGCTCAGAATGCATAGAAATTAGGCGTGATCGAATTTTAAAAGAGATTGGTAATCAAAATCTTAGGACAACTTTACAGAATGTTCCCCCGAGTTCAGAACATCTGTTTAGTCGGGACGCATTGCAACCAATAATTCAATCTCTCGGTGGGTCCCAGGTCTGGCTCAATACTCCATCTTATTTGAAGGATAGGAAAGTACCAGACCGCTCAGAACGTTCAGAACGCTCTGATAGAATCCCAAATAGAAGATACAAAAACTCATTTAAAACTAAAAGATCTGATAGGAAAATCAAATATAACTCTAAGAGGATTCCCTTTCGTCAACATGACACCAAAAAGGGAGCCTCTGCCCCTAATAGTAAACAAGCATGAGTCTCAACGGAACTTCAGAGGAGGATGCCTAAGGTTATCCACAAACAAATGGATTCAAAGGGGAGCCAATCAATTCATAGTCAAGTCTATAAGCAACTGCCGTTTACCCTTCATAGTGAAACCTCCTCTAAAGTTCCCATCACAAAACCTTTTAAGAACCTTAGCTACCCAGGTTACACCAGAAATGACTCGCATAGTTCAAGAATTAAAGGACAAGGGAATCCTAGAGATACCACAAGCTCGGGATCCCGGATTCTATTCAAAAATGTTTTTAGTGAAGAAAACAGATGGGGGACTGAGACCCATTTTCGACCTCAGGGCTTTAAATACACACATTTCGACAAAACATTTTTACTTAATATCACAGGTAGATGTAGTGAATTTTCTTCAAGCCAACGATTGGCTAGTAAAAATAGACATTCACCAGGCCTATTTTCATTTGTGCATAGCGGAGGCACACAGAAGGTTTCTACGTGTCATTTACAATGGGGAAATCCTTCAACTGACAGCATTGCCGTTTGGCCTGTCTTCTGCCCCCCGTACCTTTGCAGCAGTATCAAACTGGGTTGCGGAAACCCTTCGACGCCAAGGTTTTCGTCTAATAGTTTATTTAGACGATTTTCTGCTAGCATGTCAGGACAAATCCAGGTTGGTTGTGCAGGTTACGGAAACGCTGTCAACCCTGGAATCTCTGGGTTGGCATGTAAATTACCAGAAATCTGTCATAGAGCCCACACAAGAAGTGGAATACTTGGGCTTGGTCTGGAATACCCAGAACCTAACTCTAGCGTTGCCAACCCAGAAAGTCTTCAAAATAAAAAGATCTTTGTGTCAGATGCTGAACAAAGACAGCTGCTCACTAAAGGAGCTACAAAGCGTGTTAGGCATGTTAAACTTTGCCAACCATGCAGTCCCTCAAGGTCGACTTCACTGTCGCAGAGCACAACTTTTTCTGAAAAAGTTCACCCGGAGAGGTCAGAGAAAGGAACTGTGCCCCAGTGTGCGACAAGAACTAACGTGGTGGCTGGATGCAGTAGAGTGCAGTCCAGCTCCACTTCACAAGAAAGAAGTGACATTCTTCTTAACAACAGACGCAGCGGATGCGGGCTGGGGAGCACATTTGAACAACCAGTACCTGTCTGGCAAATGGGCTCCAAATCAAAAATCATGGCACTCGAATTTAAAAGAGATGTACGCAGTCTTTGCTGTGATCAGGTCTCAGGGTGTCCTTCTGAAGAATGCACACATTCTAGTGCAGTCCGACAATCGGACTCTAGTTGCTTACATACGGAATCAAGGCGGCACTCGATCCATGAATCTTCTAGGTCTAACTACCAAGCTACTAACGTTAACCAGTTCCCTCAACATAACAATGACAGCCTTTTATCTGCCAGGGAGGTTAAACGGTATCGCAGATCGCCTATCAAGGGGCCAACAAGTACCCGAATGGCATCTACTACCATCAGCCACAGAGGCAATATTCGAAAAGTGGGGCACCCCAGAAGTGGACCTGTTCGCATCCAAAGAAACCGCCGTCGTACAGCATTATGTGACATTAGATTCAAGAGATGGATCAGCTCTTTTTTGCGACGCCTTCAGTCGAAAGTGGGAATTTCAGACCGCTTGGGTGTTCCCACCCCCCAACATGATTCCCAGGGTCTTAGCCCACCTAAACAAGGCAACAGGGACGTATATCGTAGTAGCACCTCGTTGGACACAATGCTTTTGGTTCCCAGACCTTCAGGCGAGAGCGCTGTCCAATCCCTTACCCATAGAAGACCTGCGGAAGGTTCTTGTCGATTGGGCAACAGGGACAAGCCCCCCACAAGTGGAGAAGTTGGTACTTCAGGCTTGGAAAATTGGGGGTGGGCCGACCAAATAGCCGATTGGAGTAAAGATGAACAGCAGTTATTAATGAAAAGCTGGCGTTCATCAACTTTAAGTACCTACAGTACTCCAATAAAAAGGTGGTTGATTTGGTGCAATAATACCAATGTTAATAGTAAAAGCCCAGAAGGGAAAGATGTAGCAAAGTTTTTAGCTGATCTATATTTAGAAAATAAATTTTCATATAGTACAATTTTATTGCATAAATCTGCCATCTCTACCTATTGTGCAGCCACAGCAGACAGTCTGTCGAAAAACTTTTTTATTCAACAGGTCTTAAAGGCAATCTCTCTTTCTAAACCACAAGCAGTAAAGGTACCCATATGGGACATTAATATACTATTTGACTGGTTAAAGTCATCCTCATGTTCTGGTTCTTTATTTGATAAAAGTAGAAGAACAGCTTTAATATTGTTACTTGCCTCAGGCCGGAGATTACATGATCTTACCCTTCTGGAGCTTTCTGAGGACAGATTCTCAGAGACTGAAAATACTATAACATTCTGGCCAAGGTTTGGCTCTAAAACCGACTCGGGTAGTCACAGACAGTCAGGGTGGCTCCTTACGGAGCACCAGGACCGCCGCCTTTGCCCAGTAGCCCATGTAAAAGATCTTATTGCAGCTTCGGAAGCTAGACGCAATACAGAAAAGGAATTAAAGTGTCTTTTCATCACAATAACGGGCCAGGTAAAATCAGCTTCAAGAACTATCATTGCTGGATGGATACGTTCAATATTTAGACAGACAAATATAGTAGCTTCTCCAGGCAGCATTAGGTCGGCTGTAGCATCTCGGGGATGGCTGGATGGCCGACCTATTGATGAAATTCTGGAACGAGGGAATTGGAAATGTGCAGAAACATTTTCCAAGTTTTACTGTAGAGAAGTAAATAGATCTCACAATGAGAGTACTGATTCATTGTATAAGAATTTTAAGACTGTTTAGCAGTACATCCAATTGATCTCAATTTATTGTATCTTACATGTTTAATGTTGAGTTATTATATACTTTATAATTTAATTGTTTTGTTTCCAGAAGTTAGAAACATTTATTTTTAAGTTGAGTTTTCTTTTAAAACATTATAAATTCATAATGTTGAAGTGTTGAGTTTTCAGAAAGTTAATAATTTTGTTGGTAACTTAAGATATTTAAGTTCAGTTTTCCATGTTATTATACCAAATGGGTTTTTGAAAATTTAATTTGGATTAAAATTGTTATTTTGATTCCATAAAGGTAAAAATAAATTATGAAACAAATAAGCAGGTCTTTTGCTTTCATAATCATTTGTTAATTCACATAGCATTTCGTGTGTACCTTATCATTTTCACCAGCAGATATCAAACAGGTCTTCATCTCAATGCTGTGTGTTTTTGAAGACACATAATATAACTGTTTTGCATTAAAACAAAACAAGTATTATGTGTTGGAGAAAACACACAGCATTGGTTCAAGAGTCTTGCTGGCGATGAAGACACTATGACACTTGACAACTATTTGAGCGCGAAGTGGACAATAACATAGCGCCCTCTGGTGAAACAATTTACTTAACTTAACCGGATTCAGGTATGTTTTTCTCTGTTATTCTCGATACTCGAGGCAAGTCACCGATCTGTTTCTTCATCTCAATGCTGTGTGTTTTCTCCAACACATAATACTTGTTTTGTTTTAATGCAAAACAGTTATATTTTATTTACTCTAATAATGACATTCGTGTTTCTTGTAATAATACACAGGAAGTCCCAGATAAATCCTCAATATAGTCACACTACTTCACAACGTTTCCTATTGTGTGAAAACAATGAAGTCAACCGCCATTCTATTGTTCGTAGACACTTTGACAGTTGACATGTAGTACCAATGTTGCCACATTTCAGAATCCTTAGAAAATGGGAATGTAATTCACTGATTCGAAAACCCAATTATGCGTAATATGGTATAAAATATTTCAATTTACGCATTAAATAATCGTAGTCGAACTATAGAGCTATTTATAAATTATTTTACTTGCATTTTTGGTTAGTATGGTCTATTTCTATTATTTTCTAGGAGATACTAATAAGAAGATAGCAGCACTGCACAATTCCCTAGAAAGAGAAGGTTAGCCCACAGAGAGTGAGATAGAGATACGTAGGTATTTGACTCAAGCGGTTGTTCGAAGTGTGGCCTCCATGTTTACCTATAGCTTCATGGGTAGGCCGCCGGGTGATACGATAACTACATTGACTCCCAACTATAGGATCATCAAACATCAGTGGCCCACAGAGAGCATCGCAGCTCTAGTAACATCAAATATCATCGACTCATTATATCAAGTATCATTGACTCCAGTTCTAGGACCATCAAATGTAGGTATACAGGGTCGGCTCACTTACTCATGCGTGACACTCATGACAACACAATAGTTTTATCTATTACACGGGTGAGAAATAACCTGTAAAAGGAATACAAGCCTTCGTAGTTGTGCTATCAGCTTCGCACACGCGGTACAGGATAAACTTGACCGTACACATAAACCTTGCGTCTTGGGTTGTTCGACTTGACTAAATGACGTGCAAAGAAAATTATCCATTTGACATTAGAAACGGAATCATATTCAAATTTAGATGAAAAACAAATAGACCGACGCGATAATTACCATAGAGGTGGCAATCTCCATGGAGTATAACTTCAGAACTTCGCAAGATTATCAGATCTTCGCGACACTCACGTAACTTTAATGTTTGGATTAAACTGCAACAAATTGAGACCAAACTACGCATAAAGGTTTGAGAAATGATTTTTAAAGTTTTCCAGTGATGTTTCGCGGAGTACTAAGCTGGACAATTGTTGTGGGATTTTGAGGATGTTTATGAGCGAACAGCATCTTTGGTGGGTATGTAATCGTGTTATTGTTTGTTTTGAATCTGTCTGAAGTTACAAATTTACTGAATTTACGATTTGGAGACAAAAAAAGGCATTAGTATATTTTTAGGTTAGAATCACAACAGTGGTTAGAATAACATTGTTGTTAGTAGGTAATTTTATAGTACGACCTACATTTTTGATACTCAGTTCAATCTGGTTTACTACCATTTTTTTATTTTGAATTAATTAGAATAGAATAGAATAGAATAAACTTTATTGTACACCAATTTAAAAACATACAGAAGAGAAAGATATCATAATTTTATAAATGTACAGAGGGCGGCCTTATCGCTAAAAAGCAATCTCTTACAGGCAACCTTTGGATGGAAAAGACTGTTAAGAATCACAGGATATGGGTGTCTCATTAGTGTGAAGAGCTTTCTGATGATATTTTTCTAATACACGTCATAAATTTGAACGTTAAACGTTCCACGTCATCAACACATACATGTCAATAAATATATAAATAAACATAATATACGTACATAAATACATACATAAATACATACATACATACATACCTACACAACTACATAGATATATAATAAAATATAAGTAGGTATATACACATAAATCACAAATACGTACGAGTACATTCATAAATACTAGAATGCCAAATAATGTTCCTTAACCAGTCTTTGAAAAACATTTAAGGACTGCGCGCGCCTTATGTTTAAGGGTAAGGCATTCCACAACCGTGCAGCTTGTACCGCAAAGGATTTATCATAAAAAGATGTGGAATGTCTCGGAATTTCTAATTCCAGTGACACTGATGACCTTAGAACTTTCAAATGCGTGTCATTGAGAAACTTAAAACGTTCTTTTAGATAAGTGGGGGTAAAGGGATTAAAGAGAGTTCTGTACAGCATAGAGAGAATATGAGTGTTCCGACGAAGACGAATTGGGAGCCACTCGAGCTGTCTACGAAACTGAGATACGTGATCATATTTGCGTAACCCAAATATAAATCTAATACAGAAATTTTGAAGTCGCTCAAGTTTGTCTAGCTGCTCCTCAGTGATATCGAGATAGCTGACATCTGCATAGTCGAGTACAGGAAGGAGAAGGGTTTCTGCAAGCGCCCTTTTAGTGGCAGTTGGCAGGAAGTTGCGCAATCTACGCAGTGAGCCTGCAGAAGCAAAAAGCTTACGGCTAACCTCTCTCATTTGGGGACGCCAAGATAGTGTACTGTCTATCAAAATACCCAAGTTCTTGACGTCACTGCTAACCTGCAGAGTAACACCATCAAACTCTATGTTCGGAAGGGCTGTCCATTGCACTTTATTTATCAATTGTGAGCTGCCAATCAAAATTACTTGAGTTTTAGAAGGGTTGACCTCCAAACCATATTTTCTGCTCCATTGACTGATGTACGCCAAATCAGCATTTAGCATAGTAAATGCTGTCGATAGTTCAGATAATGGGGCTTGATTGTAGATTTGAAGATCATCTGCATAAAGGTGGTAGGAAGAAAATAAATACTTCGAGATAGAATTTATAAAAATAGTGAACAGCATAGGAGAAAGCACGCCACCCTGCGGAACGCCGGCAGAAGTACTACACCAAGTGGAAAAAAATTCTTCAACGCGAACTCGCTGCCGGCGGCCAAACAAACAGGTAACTATGAAACCAATCAATCACTGGTGGAGATATGTTAAAGGAGCGTAACATACCAAGCAGGATATGGAAATCTACTGTACTAAAAGCGTTTGTAAAATCCAGTAACGTGAGCACAGTGAGATTTCCCCTCTCCATGCCTAGTCGAATGTCAACAGTCACCTTAATCAATGCGCTGGTTGTACTGTGGCCTGACCGAAAGCCTGATTGCAAAGGATTTAGGAGATTGTGTCTGTTAAGATACGCATTTAATTGGGAATGAACAAGCTTTTCTAGGACTTTGGAGAGGAACGGTAATATGGAAATAGGACGATATTCGGAGAAGGATGCTGGGTTTGATTTTTTAGGCAAAGGAATGATATGTGCGTCTTTCCAGGCTTTCGGAAACTCGGCGTAGATGAGAGAGTGGTTTAATATGTGACATATAATTGACAGGATTTCGTCAATGACAGGTAGTACCATCTTCCGGCTAATGTTGTCACCACCAATCGCATTGGAGCCTATCGACACTATACTCCTTTTAACATCACACGCAGATAATTGATCAAAATTGAACGGGGAGTGATCAGGAGTTGGAAGCGATGAAAGAAACTGCAGTGTATTGTCCCTGTTAGACTGATCTAATGTGGACGAAGATGAGAAATGATTGTTAAGTAAATCAATATCAAGTGAGTTTGATAATATCAGATTTTGACGTTGCTTCCCAACTCCTAATGTTCTGAGAAATTTCCAAATCTTGGCTGGATCTCCGTTCTCGACCGAGTTATGGATGTATTGGCGTTGCGCTTTTCTACACACCTTACTGCAGTGATTTCGTAACGCAATATATTTCTCCTTGTTTATATTTGTAGGCCGTATATTATATCTACATTTGGCAACAGCTTTTTTTGATAAGAGTTTTTTTATGTCGGCTGTAAGCCAAGGAGATGGAAAGTGTTTAACTTTTACTGCTCGTACTGGCGCATGCAAGTCATACAGCTCTACAATTTTATGATTGAAATAGTTAATTTTGGCATCAATTGTCTGTGCTTCATACAACGGATCCCAGTTGATGTTGCTAGCATCCTCACGCAGTTTGACTAGATTCATGCCACCAAAATTGCGCTGCATAAGGAGTTTAGGCTTTGGTTTCGGAGGACGAACTTTATATGAGAGGAATATCAAGTCATGACAAGAAAAAGCGGTTGCTGGATATTGACCGTGTCTAACAACAAGGTCCGTGGAAGAGACAAGTATTAAATCAAGAAGAGTTGGAGGATGACCAGGAGCGTGATGAGTGGCACTAGAAGGCAAGACAGATAGATTACAGGCTTCGACTATGCTTAGAAAAGTAGAAGAGCGGGAGTCTTGCTTTAAGAGACAAGTATTAAAGTCTCCCCAATGATGTTATAGTAAAAAAGAGGTAGATATCGCATTAGCGCTCAAAAACTGTTGCGGACAAAGTCACACAATTGTTGTTTTTTCATTTAGTCTGCTAATAGCTGCGAGCGAAACAAGCCGTGTTGTGGTCTGCTGCTGTGTGCAAAACGACACAGATAGCTATCCCTCTCTGTTTTAAACGTTTTGTATTCTCTATCGCATTCATAGATGAAATCTATTAGGTACCGATAGGTAAACACGTGAAATTATAACTCAACAATAACTGGACGCTGTTTTGTATGAAGGTAGCATATCTTTACTTAAATATCATTGAGTCTCCCATAATAATAGTTTGGCTATAATTTGGTGAAAGTCGTTCAACTAAATTTTCAAATGAAGAGAAAAAGTTAATGTGCATTGAGGGGCAATAATATACTCCAAGTAATAATTTTATATGGGCGAGTTCAATTTCCAAGAAGAGATGCTCACCAGCATATGATGGCGGCGGTTGTGGAGATAAGTCGAGAATACTATAAGGTATGTTATTACGTAGATAGATCGCAACACCGCCACACTTTGGGCCGGTGCGGTCATTTGCCACTGTCAGTCATCAGTCGGCCACTGCCGAACTTCTAGAGGGAGAAATGCATAGCCCGGCAAAGGAAATTTTTCAGAGATCATTGACATCGGATCACACGGATTGTTTATCAGGAATAATGGAACAAGTTAACGGAGTGATATTGGCAAAATTGAACACGTTCGAAAAAAATATTTTAGAGGAAATCAAGGCCACCGTCGGTGTTCTAGCGCTTGAGAATAGTAAATTAAGACAGGATTTACAAGAAGCTACATTCAGGTGTGTTAGATACGAGCAGGAAATAAAATTATTAAAATCGGAAAAACAGAAAAGTTTAAAAAGCGTTCACTGTAACGGCCCCCCCGACAGCAGCAATAAATCGGCGGGAACCGGTGGTACAGTGTCGGGCGGTACGGCGGGCGCCGCACGAGCGTTGGCGCCGGCGTCGCCGTTGCCGACGCCATCGCCACCATCACTATCATTGGAGCCACAGGGCGCTTCCACCATTGTTGATGACTGTGGGAGCCAACTCTGTTCGTCGCGGGCGTTGTCGTACAAACCGAAGGTTAGTTATGCTATGGTGACTGATGAAAACACAGAGATCAAGACTGTGGAGTCTGCTGAAAATTGGACAGAGGTTAGAAGCAAGAAGCGGAAGGCTCCAATTCTAAGAGGTGGAAATGCTTCAATTATGTCCCTAAAAGCCGTTCAGAGAAAGAAATATCTACACGTATGGAGATTGGACAAAACTACAACTGAAGAGAACCTGAAAGACTACATCAAATCAATACTGGCCTCTGAGCATGACATCATCGTAGAAAAAATAAAGCCCAAAACGGAGAGGGATTACGCGTCGTTTAAAGTGGGAGTGGTAGAAAGTGACTTTATGAAGTTATGTGATGCAACTATGTGGCCATTGAACGTGGAGTTTAGTGAGTGGGTTTGGTTTCGTCCCCCAATCAGACCAACTATATAACAAACAAAACAGGTACCTGAACATTTTATATCAGAACGTTAAAGGACTTCGAACTAAGACAGGACAAGTTTTAGCATTGCTACAATCGTCGGAATCAGACTTATTCGCCTTCACGGAAACTGGACTTAATGTAAGCATGCACAATGCAGAGGTTGCGCTACCGGGTTATCATATATTAAGATGCGATAGGGCGGACGGTCGTAAGCAGGGCGGCGTATTTTTGGTGGCAACACCGCGGTACGAGCTGCATCGAGTGTCGATACCGGACGATATTGACATAGACACTCACGAGTTCGAATTAATTTGTGCTACTGTATATTTAGGGAAGCGATTTCTGTTCGTATGTTGTGTTGTGTACATACCACCTGGCGTCGATGAGGAACAATACATGATAATGTTTAGTATTTTAGAAAAGCTTTGTTTAAAATATAGTTGTAAGTTAGTTGTATTAGGAGATTTTAATTTACATTCCTGCAATAAAAATGTTACTAATTATTATTATGAGTACTTTGTTGCTTTCTGTGAGTTCACTCAGTGTAATAGTATACCTAAACTGACCATACGTCCCGTTTTGAACGGGACTGTCCCTTTTTTCGGTCACTTGTCCCGTTGTCCCCAAACAAAGCGCCGGGACGCTAAATTGTCCCGTTTTCTGAAGACTCGCGATATTTTTAAAATTTCGTGTTCTTGGGACATGCGCGGTCAGGGAATTTAAAGCCAGTCCGTGTTTACACTACACAATTTTTTAGTTTTGGTGTAAAGTTTGTGAAGTAGTTTAGTGATAAACCGATAACTAAATTGAAATTTTCAATTGCTTTGGAATTTTACCTATAGGTAATGCCGAAACGCAAGTGTTAATGTCAACATACAAGCAAAGCAACCATTTATTGAGCCAACGACCAATTATGACCTACGGTGCCGAGACTTGGAAACTTACAGTGAGGCTAGTCCATACCCTGAAACATGCGCGGCGAGCAATGGATCGAGCTATGCTTGGGGTGTCTTTGAGGGACAAAATGTTATCCATCAGAGAACCAGAGTGGTTGACATAGTTTGCTGAGTATGCGTTTTGAAGTGGTTAGCCAGGCCACATAATATGTAGAACAACTGATGGCTTGGCATTGGCATGGCCGATAGAGTAAACGATTTCTTGAGTAGAGATCGCGACTTAATAAACGTGGGGAAGGACGACCCTTCCGCCAGATGGACCGACGATCTAGAAAACGTAGCAGGCTGGAACTGGATGCGGAAGGTGCAGGACTGTGTATTGTGGCGAAGATTGGGAGAGGCCTACGTCCAGGAGTGAACTGCCATAGGCTGATTTGATGTTATAATAAAAAATATTAAAATCAGACAAAAAGGTGATACAGGAAAATTCTACGTGGAATTTCACGCACTTGCATCCTGTGCCCGAGTAGGGTGACAGGACCAACTCGGCCAATTACAGGCCTATAGCCGTCCTCTCCCTTTTATCAAAGGTGATGAAGCTTGTAAATAATACCACAGCTCCTGAGGTATCTTGAGGAACACGACCTGCTCAGTAACCGGCAGTACGGTTGCCGTCACGGTCGGTCGACTGGCGATCTGTTTGTGTGCCTCACACACATCTGGGCGATGGCTATCAAGAGTAAGGGCGAGGCTCTAGCAGTGAGCCTCGACATCTCTAAGGCCTTTGACTGTGTCTGGCACCATGGTCTTCTTGCGAAATTGCCCTCCTATGGATTGCCCGAGAATTTATGCGGATTTGGCCAGCTTATTGGCTGGTAGAACCATCAGGGCCTTTGTTGACGGCAGCTGTTATGAGTGCATGGCCATTAACGCTGGAGTACCACAAGGCTCAGTGTTGTTCCGTACCAGAGTCATTGATATGCAGTAGAAACAGATTTCTGCTGCCTAACAATGACATGTTGTCTATTGACGGCATTTATTGTTATGCAGACGACAGTACGGGCGACACTTGATACACAGGCCGCCCCGGTGTCTCTCGGGCTCGGGCTGCAGTGGAAGAAAGCCGTGAAAAACTTGTGTCTGAAATCGATAGTACTCTCGCCAGAGCGTCCGACTGGGGTAAACAAAATCTTGTTCAGTTCAACCCTACCAAGACACAAGTTTTTGTATTCAGCGCAAAGAAAACCCCATTTTTTATTATACCACTAAGGTGGCAGACAAGCATACGGCCCACCAGAAGGACCGGTGGTCACCGCAGCCTATGAACGTTTGCAACACCAGAGGCGCCACATTCGCTCTGCCGACCCTGTAAAAACCTTATAAGACCCCTTTTGAAGAACCCCATACTGTAGGCGTTTGGTAAAACCGAGGCAGGGAGATCATTCCACAACCTAAGCGTGCGCGGAAGAAAACCCCTATCGAATCTAACCGTGCTGGAACGCTCCGGACGCAAAGTGTGAGGATGAACTCCCTGTCTGTGGCGAGCGGTGCGGTGATAGAACGTAGCCGTGGGCATCATATCAAACAATTCCTCAGAGCACACACCATTGTACAGTCGGTAGAACACGCATAAGGAGGCAAAGTCCATTTACTGTAGCGCAACAATTTCAGGGCACATTTCTCCCCACCTCTGACAGCATAGGGATCCTTGGTGTTAACATCTACAGTGACGTGCAGTTCCGAAGTCATTTGGAGAACAAGGCCAGACTGGTCTCCAGGAAGCTGGGTGTGCTCAACAGGGCGCGGCGGTTTTTACAGCGGCACAAACACTGCTACTCTATAAGTTGCAAGTGGAACCTCTTCGCGACAGGAGAGACTTTGCCTCCTTGTGCGTGTTCTACCGCCTGTAAAATGGTTTGTGCTCTGAAAAATTTTTGATATGATGCCCACGGCTACTTTCTATCATGGCACCGCTTGCCATATGGTGTTCATCCTCACACTTTGCCTCTTGAGCGTTCGAGCACGTTTAGATCCGATAGGGGCTTTTTCCCGTAAATCCGCATCGTACGTCGTAGAATGATGTCCCTGCCTCGTTTTTTTCAAACGCCTACCGTATGGGGTTCTTCAAAAAGGGTCTTAGAAGGTTTATACAGGATCGACAGCGCGAGTGTATCGCCTTCGGTGTTGCAAACGTTCATAGTATGCTTATCTGACACATTAGTGGTATAAAACATGGGGGGGGGGGGGGGGCTGCCACAACAGTTTTTCTTTTTTGCTGTTGTTTTGGTACGGAACTGTTTGTGCGCTAATCCGGCTCGCACTTGACCGTTTCTTCTAAATAATGAAGCCTGCTAACTGGGGTATAAAAACGTGTGTCCCGTTTTGAGATCAAAAATAAATGGTCAGTTTAAGTATACCTAACTGTAACAACCGAAAGCTAGATCTCGTGCTTAGCGCGCGCGCTCGGGTGACGGTGAGCGCGGCCGACGAGTGTATGGAGTAGAGGTTTGCACCGGAGCAGTGAGTACCGGAGAAGCTCCGGTGAAGTACCGGTAAAAGTACTCGATTACAAGTACCGGAGTTCAATTGATTACTCTCCGGTTCATTATTGTTACACTGTGTAGGTATGTAGGTACCGGTTAAAGTATTCGATTGATTAATCCTCGCTGAAATATTCTAACATGTGTTATGTATTCAATATTATTTAAATAATATTATACCTATATTAGACGACCTGTTTGGTGGGGAGGCAAAGATACTGTCTATTAATCAAGAGTCGCGGTTTCGATTCCCGCGCAAGACAAATATTTGTGTGCAAGAACATGTTTATTTGTCTTGTTGTGAGTGTTTCTATTGTATCATCAATCAATCAATCAATATCAATACATATAATAAAATCGTAAGTGTGTGTTTGTCTGTACGTTTGTGCACGCTAATCTCAGCAACCGCTCAATCAATTGAAATGCGGTTTTCTATAATGCGTTGTAGTCTGCTCCACGTAACATTTAGTGTTTGCTTCATGTCAATCGGTCCATAAATAAAAAAGTTATGTCAATCTAAAGAATTAAATATAAAATGCAGCGTACGAAGTCGCAGGCAACATCTAGTAATAAATACGTATTTACAAACACAAATGTATCTTTATCTGTTAGTTCTTAAATGATACTTATCTTGGGCTCAGGGGTCGGCAACCTCGCGGCGGCTCGCGAGCCACTTGCGGCTCTTTAGTTCCCTAAGCAATTATCATAGTACATTTTCAAAAACATATTACTGTTGACATATATTCTACCGATAGACAGAAACGTCCATACATTGAATATGTTCCAGATTTGTGCGCGTTCTTTATTTTAACCAACATCATGATCGCCATGTAATATACGTTGCCAGGTACTTTTTCCGTTTCCGTACAAATGGTCATAGTGTCCTTTCATCCCGAAAACGTAGGTAGGTAGGTACTGTTTCCGATGAAAACGATAATTAGATGCCGCCATGTGTCTTTCTAATTTTAGCAATCACGCGGGCGAAGCCGCTGGTAGAAGCTACTCAGAAATTAATACGACCCGGTCTTGTTTTTATTATTTTTAATTTGAAAAAAAAAATAAGACTTAAATTTGATTTACTTTCCGTCAACGCAAGTACAAGTCGCCATTTAAGATTCCTTTCTTTAATGCATCGGCTTATACATATAAACGATAAACCTCAGAATAGACAAGATGGCCGATCGGAGCTCAATGCTTACCATGGGCTCTAGCCTGGTGCGCAGTTAATGAATGAGATCATCGCGCGCCCTAATATGCCAGCTCTTAATCTCTTTCGAAGACGGTTATTTGACATTTTGTCACACCAAAGAATTGGGCCGGTAGATTTCGGTCAGAACTGCGGCCTCTAGGTCCCACGACAGAAGCCTGTATGCCAGAAGAGGTACTAATGCTACGTTAACTAATATCTAGGTACGTGTGAACAAAAAAAAAATTTTGTGGCTCTTTAAATTTTTTGGCTCTTCTGACTAAAAAGGTTGCCGACCCCTGGTCTAAGGCACAGTAATAATGTCTAAGGTTTTGGGCTGGATGTTGATGGTTTTATGATTTACATACTTAGGAGGTACAACTTTAAAAAATCCTGAAACGTGTTCATTTATTTTTAATTAGATGCAGGTACCTATACAAATTGTGAAGCAGTTTCCATTGAAGAAATGAAGAAATTCCCATACAAACTTACAACCCCTCGTTTACCTCCTTATTGATATAATTTAACAAATCAAAGATATGTATGTCTATTTTTTTTATAACCAAAAACAGCTATACATAATTTCATGATGCTAACTTTAGTGACGAATTTCCATACAACTGTTTATACCTTATTTACCACCTTAATGGTGAAATTTCCCAAAATCCTTTCTTATAACTTACCTAGTTAATAAAAGGTACCTACTGTCCAAATTTCATCATTCTAGGTTCTGGGGTTTTTCTCTACGTTGATGAGTCAGTCGGTCAAAATCTCGCTTTATATTATTTATAGATTTTATATTAAACTATTAGATAAGTACTTTTTAAAATATAGGTCCTCATAAAACTCTACTGGATCACCTACATACAAATTCTCTGATTGTACATGTTTATTTAAATCAAGAATTGCAAATTAGAATACAATATTTTAAGGCATCAAATCTATGTACACAAACGCGATGCTCCGGTTTTCACCGGAGAAAAACCGGAGCTTGCAAAAGTACCGGTGAATTTCACCGGAGCTCAAGATTCCGCTCCGGTGCAAACCACTAGTATGGAGCCGGTGGACCCGTATCACCCGCCGCTCGCCGTGCGTCTCGAGGTGGGGGCACCGTCCGCGACGCCCCGAGCGTCTTTTTCGGATGCGTCGCGCTCACGCACTCACACTTCTCACAAAACAACACGTAGACAGTGGAACTTTCGCAAGGCTAACTTTTTTCGATTATATGAAATGATAACAAACATAGACTATACAGATATGCTATTTTTATTAGATCCCAACGAAATGTTAAACTTATTTTACCATAAACTATATGCCGTATTTGATGCCTGCGTTCCACCGAAATTGACTACTAACAATGGTAAGTATAGTTATCCTGCGTGGTATACATCTGAAATTGTTAGAGATATAAAACTGAAATATTTTCTACATAAAAGGTACAAATCGAGTAAGTTACGGAGTGATTACGTAGCCTTCTCACAGTGTAGGGCACGGGTAAAGGCTGAAACATCTCGCGCGCTTGACCTGTATAGGGATTACGTGCAAAAGCATCTGCAGACTGATCCACAAGCATTCTGGAATTACATGAGATCCAGGAGAACTGACCCTAGTAAAGCGGTATTGATGTCGGAAGGCCGAGTTTTATCTGATGCTGAATCTGCAGGCGAGTTCGCGCGTTTTTTTCGCTCAGTTTACAGTGCCAATCCGGCTGTACTGGATGTTCAGGCGGCGAGTGCTGCGACGACGCCGGGAACTTGGGCGCACTTGGCGCCGCTGCGCCCCGCTGACGTTCAGTGTGCTCTGAGGCGCTTGCTGTCTAAGTGCTCGATGGGACCTGACGGTGTACCCTCGTTTCTTTTCAGAGACTGTCGCATGGTATTGGGGGGGCCTTTATTAAGCATATTTAATACCTGTATTGAGACAGCAGTTTTTCCGGATTGCTGGAAACTTACACGAGTTGTGCCAGTGCCGAAGGGTAGTGGAGGAACAGCGCCAAGCGACTACCGACCGGTGGCAATACTAAGCACTCCTGCCAAAGTATTTGAGGCGGCCATCCACAGCGCATTGTACAAGCAGGTATCTGCCCATTTGTCGGACGCGCAGTACGGATTTCGACCTGCTCGGGGGACGGGTGGGAATTTGCTGCATTTAATGACCCACCTGGTGCCTGCGGTGGATGCCGGTTCGGGGGTGGATGTAGCTTACCTTGATTTTCAGAAGGCTTTTGACACGGTCGATAACGACGTACTTCTGGTAAAGCTGGCTAATGCCGGATGCACTCCTCGTACTCTGACATTCTTTGCAAGTTACCTGCGGGATAGATGCCAGTACGTGGACTGCAGGGGTAGCTTTTCGGAACCTTATTTTACTTGGTCAGGGGTGAGTCAGGGCAGCAACCTAGGCCCTCTTCTCTTCATCTTAATGATCAATGACTTGCCGAGCGTGGTAAGCGAATCAACACCCTTGTTATTCGCTGACGATTTAAAATTGATACGTAAGGTAGAACAGGACGAAGATCATAACGTACTGCAGCGGGATATAAATAGGGTTGTGCAATGGAGTCACGAAAATAAGCTCTATTTTAATATAGACAAGTGCTCCGTGCTGACATTTACTCGCGCTCGTGATCCGCCTCAGCGCCAGTACTACATAGAGGGAATTCCGTTGCAGCGGGTCAGTGAAGTGAGGGATCTCGGGGTTCAATTTGTGGCTGATCTCAAATTTCGCCAGCACATAACTTATGTTTGTAAAAAAGCGTATCGTAATTTAGGATTTGTGTTACGGCAAGCAAATCAATTTACAAACATTGCAGCATTGAAAGCACTATTTGAGGCACTGGTGAGAAGTCATCTGGAGAGCAACTCGGTTGTCTGGTCGCCGCAGGAAGAGAAGTATAAATTAATGCTCGAACGTATACAGAACAAATTTATCAGGTTCCTGTATATGAAGAGGTATGGGGTATACCCGGGATATCCGGTACTGTATCCTACGTTGTTTGTCCTCGGTATGGTGGGTTACAGTAGGCTTGAGTTAAGACGAGAAGTAGCATTAGCCACGTACATCATTAAAGTATTAAGAGGGGACATAAATAATCAGGCTGTTCTGCAAACGGTCTGTCTGTATGTTCCGGACAAGTACATGGGCCGCCGGAGGCAGCCGCCCTTATTCGACATTCCAAGGGCGCGTACAAACCTACTGCAGCTTGCGCCGTTGATGCGGACGTTGCGTGCGCTGAACGGGATATCCCAGAGGATTGATTTGTTCGCGTGTACACTGAGTGAGTTCACAAGGGCCATGTATTCTCAACAGTATGTATGATAAAGCTGTAATGTGGCTTTAATCATAGTTAGTAGTTGTCTCAAATGGTCAGGTTGAGTTTTATTGTATTGAGGAAATAATTAACAATTTAATTGAATTAATTGAGGAATGACATTATTAAATAAGAATATTTGACTGTTTATGATCTTTGTATTTATTTTTTAAATTTTTAGAGCATGGTTAATTGTATTGTAGATAAAATATTTAATTTGAATGAATTGTATCTATTTATAGATTGTTTTCGACTCTGTAATATAGATATGTGTGTGTATATGTGTGTATGTGTATATATATATATATATATATGTGTATGGATACACATGTATATGTGTATATATGTGTATATGTGTGTGTATGTATAGATATGAATATGTTTTTTTTCTATTCGATTTTATTTTATGGAATATTTAAACATAGTGTAGGTATGTCTCGAATTTGATTTTAGAATCTAATTTTATGATATTGTTGTTGTTACTAATATTAATTTATGATTTATTGTACATATTATTTATTTGATTCTTATTTATATTTCTATGACACGGTCAATTAAGATGGGAAGATTATTCATGAAATATGACTGAATATTATGATAGGTTAGAACTTTTAACCCTTCAACACACTAAAAAAATATATCGAAAATCGGTAATCACGCGGACCTAGCTCCACCACCCTAAAAATGAAAAAAGATTTCCCATTTCCCAAAAAAAAATTTTTATCTCACTTACCAGACCAAATTTTTCAATTCTGCAAACAGCAACCGGATTATTGATAAATTGTTTATTTTACTGTGTATAATAATAAACAATAATGAAAACACATTATTTATAATAAAAAAACAAAACACACACGCACACTTGCACTTGGTACACACGCACTCAACAAAAAAAACATTGATTACTCTACCACCACACCATATTTTACGATCCTGTAAACACCAACCGGATTATTGATATATTGTTTATTTTACTGTGTATAATAATAAATAATAATGCAAACACATTATTTATAATAAAAACACGAAACACACACGTACTACACAAACGCACGCCATCCATGCGCAATCCACTCTCAACTTCAACTGTTCGATTTTTGTAAATAATTCTGGCCCATTGACGTCATTTTATAAGATTCCAAAAACAAGAAAATGTTATAAACTACACATGCAATAAACCTGTTCATAGAAAAGTAGGACGTAAGAAGGCTAAATTTAAGTTTAAAGTCGTCTGGGTAGGTGCGGCGACCGGTCGCCGCGCGGGGCTTTACGGAAAAACTTGATTATTATGCGCGGCGACCGGTCGCCGCGAGGAGCTCTAAGGGTAATGTGTATTTTAAATGGTATATCTGAATTTATTGTGCAGTTCTATGATATGGATATCTCTAAGACTTTGTGACATTTTCACCTGACATTGTTAAGTTGACATTAAACTGGGTAGTTATTTGCAAAATTGACAAAATTGTTTAAATGGATATTTCACTT
Source organism: Miltochrista miniata (assembly GCA_933228765.1). Taxonomy (NCBI): domain Eukaryota; kingdom Metazoa; phylum Arthropoda; class Insecta; order Lepidoptera; family Erebidae; genus Miltochrista; species Miltochrista miniata. The sequence continues at coordinate 4,171,504 of OW121754.1, read as the reverse complement.
TATTATAATATATGAATTTGTAACATAATTAAAGATTAAATAAGTTCTGCTACCATTGTATTAGGCTAGCCTGTAAGAATTGTTGTAAGGGGATTTTAATAATAAATATAAATATAAATAAAAATTTCTAATTGGATTGAACTCAGGAAGAGAGTAGCACCTAGAAAGTAAACAAGGCTTAAGAAAGGTTTCAGAGATAAGAATAGCATGGATATTTTTACAGTTAAAGGTCGTCAGCATACTCGGGAAATAGGCGTGAACACTCTGTGCATTTATATGGACTACATTGAAATTCTTCGGTACATCAGCAAACTGGGTCTGAATAACATCAGCTAATGAAGGCATATACGAAAAGCTATCATTCAGACTACTCGCTGTAACAAAGCTTTCATTGTCACTATTATCTGTGCTCGCCATCAAAATTATTAAATATATTATAATAAAATATAATAATAAATAAATAAAATATATATAATATATATAAATGAAATATATTAATAATATAATACAGGTACCACAAAATTGGATCTGACTATTCTATACAAATATCCACCCGCCGGCTGCGTGTTACATGTGTTTTTATTATTTTTATACAATACCAGAGACTAACATCACAAAAACCAATACAGAAAAGTATGCAGAGGTCGGCACATACCCATTAATACAATTAAACAAAATAAACCATAGTAATGAAATCACTACCTACGCTGTATGGACTACAGTCCTTTGGCTGCACAAGTTTGGTAAAAAGGAAAAAAAAATAAAAAATGTATGCGTCAATGTATTGTGACAGCTGACACTTGTCTGTCAAATAAAACCAACAACAAGAAAAAATATTTACAGCGGTGTTAGTAAAATAAATACAAGACAAGTTATGATAGTACTTTGCAAAGTAAAGCTAAAAGAATTAGGGTAGGTAGTGAGTAAACAAGAATTTCAATAAATGAGTACCTGGGGGCCTACCACCACGTCTTATAGCAGTATTATTTTAATATTACTTCGACTTTTCGTACCATGACGTCCTTAAAACAAGCTTAAAACAATATTGAAACACAATAGTCTTCTTAGCAATTTTGGTGACGTCACCTCTAAAACGTTCGTTCAAAGCGTACCATGACGCAACTTTTGACATCTAGCAATATTGTTTTTCTGTCAAATTTAGCGATCTTAAAAAAGTTGTTTCTCTCGAACGGATTTATTATTGTTATAGCAATTTTTAGTAGAAAAAGTCATTATTATATTTTCTAAAGTAAGTAAATTGCAATAATTATCGCTAATGATTGTATAAAAGGTGAATTTTGTGATTTTAGTCTAATATTATATTCATTTTGTGTAATGATCGTAGATGGCATTTGCATTTGGAATATTTGAGTTTTTGGAAGATGATAACGCAGTCACTAATACAACAAGAAAGCGGCGTCGTGTACAACTTCGCGAAGAATGTGATCCTTTTGATTTAGATGACGCAGAGTTTATCAAAAGATATAGACTCAGTAAAGAGCTGGCACATAACCTTTGCGATGAGTTGAAGCCGCTTATGCCAGCCCCTAAAAGATCTACAGATTTATCTGTAAATACGAAGGTAAATAATTGTAAAAGTTTTGTATAGGTACTTAATGTTGTTTGTGTGAGTATATCTTTGGTTCATAATATCAATTAACTAATCTATAATGTTTTATTATAGGTGTTGATTGCATTATCATTTTATGCAACGGGTTCATACCAACGTCCTATTGGCAACAATGAGGGTCATTTTGTAGCACAACAGACTGTCTCATCTGCCATAGCACAGGTTACGACATGCCTTAATTCTACTACAATGCGACAGAAGTATATAAAGTTCCCAGTAAACGAGCAAGAGCGGAACAGTATAAAAATCGGGTATGTACTTTGTTATCCTTGCAAATTTCCACTCATTTACCCAAGACAAGCTGGCCAGTAACTGACTAATGACTATTCTTTAGACTATTCCTTGGCTAAGATTGGTTCTCTCACTATTATAAAGCCCAAAAGTATCCTCTAAGAAAGTCACTGTTAAGTAACTGACACTCGGCGTTAAGGCATCATGAGCAAGAGCATCTATCTCATTGTATGGCTCCTTGGAATATACAATATATATACAGTACACCCATTCTATCTACTCTCAACTCAAAGTATGATTAATTGACATTAATGTATTTCAGATTTTACAATAAGTATGGAATTCCTGGGATTTTGGGTTGTATTGATTGCACCCAAATTGCAATAATTCGCCCAGTACAGCATGAGGAACGTTACTTCTGTCGCAAACATTACCATTCCTTGAATGTTCAGTTGGTAAGTGCTCATATCTTATATAAATACAATTGAAAACAGGAGAGAAACATAGAGTGTATTATGCGAGTAAAAATATATTTATTATTTACAACTTATTATCTAGAGAATATTAAAATTTGTTTCTTCTTGTGGGGTTGCGGAGACAGACTATCCAGCCTGTTTTGTCATATTGACCAATCTGGGGACAATACACAATATTGTAAAATTATACAATGTCATTCAATGTACTTACTTAATTTTTTTTTTCAGATTTGTGATGCAGACATGCAAATAGTAAGTGTTGATGCAAGTCATGGTGGTGCTAATCATGACTCTTTTATATGGAGTACACATCCCTTAAGAGCACATTTGGAAACTCTTAGTGATACTGAAGACATTTGGCTTCTTGGTATGTTTGGCATGAACTTTCTTTGCACTTTGCTGCTAAAAACTATACCATACTTTCTAATAATATTAATATTTTTCTTTCACCAGGAGACTCTGGATATCCCTTGAGAAAGTACATGATGACACCAATACTAGATGCTGCACCAGGATCACCAGAAGCACACTATACTAATTTGCATGTCCATACCAGAAACATTATAGAACGCACAATTGGGCTTCTTAAAGCACGTTTTCGTTGTTTACTTGTGCACAGAGTGCTGCATTACTCCCCAAAAGTAGCAGGCTCTATTGTCAATGCTTGTGTAATCTTACACAACATTTGTAATAAGGCTAATGTACCAGTGCAACAATTAAATAATGAAGATATGATTCAAGAAGCTCAATCTCAGCCCCAACATAATTTTAGTGAACATTCGCGTATTACCAACACCAACACCGCTCTGCAGCATGGTTTATCTACTCGGCGCTCCCTTGTGCAGCGGCTGTGGGAAAGGCGGCATCTAACTTCCTGAAACAATAAGTTGCTGTATAGTATTCTACAATCATTGTTACTAAATTTCTTTTTAATTGTATTATGTAATAGTTTAATCTTAAGGCAAACTAACACTACTAACATTTGAATTATTGTAAACTGTTGTTAAGTATTAAAGTTTTGCTTGCAAATGACCAACTTTTGTAATTTTTCAATCTCCCGGGTTTGAACAAATATTTTTGTCATCCGCAAAGTTAATTTATTGTCTAGATTTAGATCGTACAGCTTACTTATAAAGGGTTATTTAAATAATTATGGATCACACATATGTCTCCATTGAGAATTGAACCCACGAACTTGTGATCTGCAATCGCACATTTCGACTTCTAGACCAACAAGGCAGTCAAATATACATACATAGTCACGCCTTTTTCCCCGACGGGGTAGGCAGAGGCACATTTCACCTTACAGTTTTATGTCCCAAGTAATAGGTGGTGGCATTAATGGCAGTCAAATATAACAAAATAACTACCTAAATAACTAAGATGCACATTACTAACCTTACTACAGCATTGGTAAACAATTTCAATTGCTCGACTGCCTCCTTCATGTAATCCGCCATGCTCACAATCCCCGCCGCGTGAGTTTGTGAGGACTGCACTAGGGCACGTCTTGCAGCCTCCTGCGACATTGGTGGCTCGCGCCTCCGGCGTCGGCGACGCGGAGATTGGTGTACAGATGCTGGTGCAGGACGCAGGATAGGAGAGGGAGTTCTTTGGGGGGTGCTAACTGCTATATTTTGGATAGGAGAGGGATTCGTTTGGGGGGCGCCACCTGGAATAGGTTGAAAATCTAGGACCTCGATATTGAACTCTGTGGATGTCAGATTACGGATAATATCTGTGTTTTGCAACACAGACACTGATGCTGGGGAATCCTGCACATTCACATCCATTGAACCAATCTCTGGCGGCTGTAATGATAAAAGAAGAGTTATTCATATGAGAGTGCTCAATACAACAAATAGCCATGAAGCCGCATACATTATTTACTTACCAGTTCCACCCGAATGCCAGGCAAACCTTGACCGAAATCGTCCCCGAGTATTTGTAGAAACTTTGTTTCAATTTCAGTTAATGGTTTTTCAGTTGATGGTCCTCCGCCAGTCCGGGTGTGAGAAGCCCGCACCATGGCCATTCTCTTTTTTAACTTGGCCTTAAAGTCTACCCAGTACTGAAATATAATAATAACGTGGTTCATGTATTGTAATAAAATAAAGTTAAGAAATATAGAAGTATACCTAATTTTAATAAATAGTTACTTTAGACCAGCCTGTCCAATCTTTATGGCAGCCACCTCCTTCAGAGTTCAAAACTTCTGCCACCTCTCTCCACTTTCGTTTTGCGAATTCTTTGGCTTGTAGAGAGCGGTTGTGGGCAGAAGCGACGTCTCTATTCGCGTTCAAAAATTCCCATAATATCTCAAGTTGCCGGCACGAAACTCGGTTAAATCTTCGGCTGCAAAATAAATAAAGTCATCGTTTCATTAATAAGTACTACAAATGCTAACTTCGTAATAGCAGTAAATAAATATTGTATTTTAAAACGAATTCATATACTGAGTACTATCATACTTACCTTGATTCCATGTTGAACATCGAAATCTCACAACAAGACTAAAGAAATATATTATTAGAATAAGCTAACTAACCCGGCTTATCAGTTTTATTATATCCACTTAACATTTTTGTTTCAAATTTCGTTCGTACTTTGGCACCAACCACTTGACAACCAAAACAATGTTCCGAATCACATCATGGGCGTTATACCTATAGCCAGCACCCGTAGTTAGTCCATTTTTAATTTTTGTTATGTTTTTAGCGAACATATAGTAAAGATTTATGTTTATTTACTATTTTTAGTATAATTAAAAAATAAATGTATTATAATCAATACTTATTATGTCGTCAAATAAATGATTTTACTTTCAAACCAATTCTCAATGAGCGATTCGGACCGCGAGGGTTAGAAAAGGACATCGCTATTTAAACTAAATAGCGTTGTCTCGTTTCAATTATCAGTAGGGAATGGACAGAATATACAAATCATTCGCTCTTTCCCCGCACTATAGCAGGAATGGTACAATTTTGTTTTTATAAGGTCATGGTACGAATAAATGTATTGTTATTGTAAGCTTGAAATAATACTTCCTTGAAATAAGATTGTTTTATAAAAGGTGGTGGTAGGCCTCCAGACCTTACGCAACAGTGGTAGATGTATCAATAAACATTACTTTTTTACTACGGCACAAGGAACTATACTTCTAACTGGAATGCTTACGAAATCACAAAAACAAATTAAAATTGAACTTTATTTTCAACAGCATTCGGTTTATATTGTATTACTTCATGTCAGAGGTAAAAAACGTTCCCGAGCAGGACAACGACTTAAGGGGATTCTTCTCTTTCTAGCAACGCAGTGTGTTGTAAGTGGTAATAATTTATGACCAGTAGTAGACCAGATCAGAGGTAACAGTTTTCATACGTGCTGGTCAATACGCGTTAATGTTTATTATAATAATTAATGTTTTAACTTCAAAATTCTATTATTTCAATATTTCATACATTATTGGTGTTACTTAACCACTTGAACGTCCCAACCGCGAGACTTGACTACGCTATAGCGTCCCATTGCGCGCGACCGCCTTTCGTCCCGCTAAATGGTGCACCGTGCCAACCTATCTGCTTATATCTTCTAAACTACTACAGCTATAAAAATAAGTGGTAAACGAAAAATATACTAAACTAAATTTACTTTAAACTTATAGTAACATAAATCAAGTCAAACCTAGTAGTTATTGTAAAAAAAATTAGATAATAAGTCAAATAATCATGAAAAAAAAAATCATGAAAACAAAATATTCGTATTAATTTTTTGTCGATTTGTAGTCATATCAGACTTTGAGATAGATCATTAGAAAGTATGAATCACGACGATTACATCGATATATAACACTAAATAGTAATAAACATTACTTACATTTTTATTTACTGTTCAATCCGTCGTCACCACAATAACAATCGCCTCACAAACCACAGAAGACAAACATTTTTTTTTTTTTTTAAATTTTGACTCTACGATGACAACAAAGGCACTTGTATAACCCATGAAGCTATAGGTAAACATGGAGGCCACACTTCGAACAACCGCTTGAGTCAAATACCTACGTATCTCTATCTCACTCTCTGTGGGCTAACCTTCTCTTTCTAGGGAATTGTGCAGTGCTGCTATCTTCTTATTAGTATCTCCTAGAAAATAATAGAAATAGACCATACTAACCAGAAATGCAAGTAAAATAATTTATAAATATTTCTATAGTTTCGACTACGATTATTTAATGCGTAAATTGAAATATTTTATACCATAATATGCATGATTGGGTTGTCAAATTAGTGAATTACATTCCCATTTTCTAATTATTCTGTAATGTGGCAACATTGGTACTACATGTCAACTGTCAAAGTGTCAACGAACAATAGAATGGCGGTTGACTTCATTGTTTTCACACAATAGGAAACGTTGTGAAGTAGTGTGACTATATTGAGGATTTATCTGGGACTTCCTGTGTATTATTAGAAGAAACACGAATGTCATTATTAGAGTAAATAAAATAAGTTAAGTATTGTTATCGTATGTTAATGATGAATAATTGTTATAGGTTTCCTAAAAATCATCATCTCATATTTCTCGCTGAATACTATTTTTAGGAAACCTATAACAATTATTCATCATTAACATACGATAACAATACTTAACTGATCATAAATTTTATTTTCTCGCGTACCTTATAAACGAATGGATATAGGTGCAATTCTATACATTCGTGTCGTGTAACTTTCTTAAAAGTGCTGGTAGATGGTGCTTCCTTTTCTATATTTAAAAAAAAAGAAGTTCTATTAAAGCGCCAGGATTTGCAATTTGCATTTTCAAAAAACCGATTATGATGTAGTAACAAAGCGCTTAAAACCATCAAAAGTTCCTAACTTATTGTCGAATAATCCTGTTCCTAATTTATTGTCCAATAATCAACTTAAAAATACATACATAAAAATAAAATAAATAGATTAAATAACTAAACTACTAAACTAATGCCTACTGAACATACCACCACTGATCATACCAGGCGCAAAGGTACCCAATACATTAGCAGCGTTGCCGCGCTGGATAGCTATCCTTTGTACCAGGTACGACCAGACGTGGGAGTCATGCGTCTTGTCCTGTAGCCTACGGCCGAACTCCGAGACCAGAGCCTTAGTATCACTCCCGCAGCTGCCCATCGTTTCTACAGCTGCCGCCGCCGGTGAATGGACGGTACGAGCCAAGTGACTGGCAGCGAAAGTGCTGATGCATGTTGCGTCCCACACTAAGCACTTGCCGTTCTTCCATGGCACAAGGGTCAGACCGTCCGGTCTCGTACCGTCTGCGTGGGACAAACCTGGTGGTTCAAGGATACAGGGGACCTCAGCCGACCCAGAGCCCGCCGGATCAACTAATTAAGAGCGTGGCTACGCGGATGCCTACCGGTGTAGCGACAACTCAAAGCATGATGACCATCGCTCTCCACCATGGCACCGCAGATGCATTCGTGAGGTTCACACACCTTGCAGCCTAAGCGGAGAGCCGCACGATCAAAATATTTAAAATCTTATTCCAATGACTTTAGCACTAACATTTCTTTATTTTGACATGAAGAGACATCGGCAGACTGTGAACTACCACGAGCTGTCGCGGCAGACTGCGAGCTACCACAAGCTGCAGCGGCAGCTTACGTCACAGCCTGCCACGGAAAGCCGCAGCGCGCGAGACGTTCAGTTGATTAACCTAGAAAAATAACCCACTTAGATGAATAGCTTCGTTATTCGCAATGTACATATGCAATCTGCAGAGAATACTACCTATCAGTCTTCGTGAAAAACAGAGAAAATAGTTAATCTCGCCTTTGTACATCTAATTTATATAATAAATTTTCACCACCTATTCCGTGGGACCAATTCTTAAAAAGGTGAAATGATAATATACCTCTGCCTACCCCTTCGGGGATAAAGGCGTGACCTTATGTATGTATGTATTGTACATCTAATTGTATTATGAATATATATTGTCTTTATTGTGTACAATAAAGAATATATAGAAAATGAAGTATCCTGGCAAAAATAAAAATAGGGCTACCCTACTTAGAAAGAGACGTAGAGCCCACACAGAGCAAGACGGTAATATACAGACTACGCTTCAAGTAGGTATTCGAAGTGTGGCCTCCATGTTTATCTATAGCTTCATGGTATAACCTAAAGCCGTTCATTGCCAGTCTGTTCACCATTCACTTTGCACAGATAACACAAAAATACCACGTCAAAATGTATTCGTTCTGAATGAGTCGTCTAAGTAGCCGTAGCTACGTGGACGTTTCGCGCCACTTTTTTTTGCGTAGCTATAGTTACGTGGACGTTCAAGTGGTTAAAATAAATTTATTTGAAAAATAATAACTATTTGTAGTAACTCATAAATTACGCATGGCAACTCTGAAGATTCATTGTGGTGCCAACACGGTACGTTCTAGATCGGACTTACTTTTATTAAAATAAATATAAAATAAATATTTGTGGATGTAGCCCAAATTAAGCTAAAACAAGCTTGTGCGAAATAAACATTAGTGGATCACACAATAAACATTAGTGGATCACACAAACATTTGTACCGACCCAGGAATCGAACCCAGGACCTCCAGCACTAATGAACAAGTATTAAATTACTAGGAAATTGAATTGATGTGAGATTTTTGTGTAGGTAGAATGAAATTTCTCTTTCCCAATATTCTTACCGAAAGCAAAAAGGGGTTAGATACTTCGGTAAAAATATATACATATACATACCTATTTGATTGTATGATACGATAGTTGGTTTTACGTAGTTTCCATCCCCTCTTTCCTTTGTGTATGAAAAGCATAGGCCGACACGTAATATTTGATACGTAAGAATCTAAACAAAAATATAGACGTTCGGCCCCTCTCCCCTAAACTGTCATACGTAATTATACGTGCGGCACGCTATAATTTTTGACATATCAACTAAGTTACGACATTGACCGAGTAAAACGGTCTAATCATTAGTAGTTGAGTTGATAAAGTAGTAGATACTAGGTGGTACTAAAAGGCCTTGTAAAAAAAGAGAGAGCAAGCAAGCTCTGCCAAATACTCTTCGTACCTACTTAACGGCCATCATACCGAGCCGGTAGTGTAAGAATGGCTCCACATAGGTATTAACTGATCTAGTATCTTATTCATTAATTTTAAAAATTTCACGTCAATTATTACAAGTCATTCAATTCGTCAAATTATTAAATTGTCTTCTGCAAGACCTAATTAAAACATACATAACTGTAAGTTCCATAGATATCATTTATTTTATTATTGTGTACCTATGTCTTTCAACTTAATAAGAAAATATTGTCTCACTAGCTGAAGCGTCTGCTTGGACACATTAGTAGAAAGAGATAGCATCCCCTTTTATAGCTTTCCTTGTCCGGAACGCTTTTGATGTGCACGTGAGCATTCCAGTTAGAAGTATAAGTTCCTTGCTACGGCACGTCTGGACTTGGTTGAAACCTTGACTACAGGAGCGAATGTTTTATGGTTATTACTGTCGAGCTGATTTAAGTCACTTATACTTGCTACACGATGACGTGTTCCGTCGGCATCCAGGACATAAACATGGCCTTCCCTGGTCCAACATTTGTTGATCCCGAAACGCTCACGTGCCGCCAGGAATACTTCGTGCCGGGCCCGTGTCACGAACTCAGAAAGCGTAAACCCTGTGCCTTTCAACTTCGATTTCGTGAACCACACTTTATTTCGAACATCCAATTGTCGAAACTTCACCAACATGGGTCGTGGCTTATTGGGGCTAGAAGGGCGGCCCATCCTATGGCATCTACTGATGTCATCCGCAGTGAAAGATTGAAGTCCAAGTTGTTCCTTTACTATTTCAACCACTGTATGGGATGCTTCCTCATTCTTCGGCTCTTGAACACCATGCAACATGAGCATCTTACGTCGACTCCTTAGCTCCAAATTATCAACCTGGCGAGCCAGGTACTCAAACTGATGGCGAAATGCAGAAAGAGTACCCATCACAAAAGTTTTGAAAGCATTATAATCGGCTGTAAGGCCCGCCAGAGAAGAAGTATTTGAAGGGCCCTTACCAACATTTTGAAGCTCCAGTTCAAAATTTGCCATACGCTCATCAAGACTTGCCATAGCAGCGGAAAAAGTGTCTTTGAAAGTCTCCATCCTTCAAACTGAACCCAACTCTAAACTGTGACACCAAGTTGTGATGTGAAATAAGTACTGGTAATTATTTATTGGAGATTTCACACAGCCAGTGAGTATATTAAAAATACATATATTTCTTGACAGTTAGAAGTGCTGAAAATCATGTCAATAGTTTGTTTCCATTATGTAATTAATTTTCTTTTTTTACACTTTTCAGGAAAATCAGAGAGTACAGTTAGGCGAATATTTAACGAAGGTTTTAATAATGAAGGAAAGTTTGAAACTCCTGGGAAACACAGAAATGTTGGCAAAGAAAGGAATAGACGATTTTAATATTTGTGCACTGCGCCAAAAAAATCCTTGTCAGATGGGGGAAAGTTACAGATAAAACATGTAATTACATGATTGTGGCGAAGCAATTGTGACTGCTAGGCACCTGCTGGTGGGTTGTAAGACGCTATTAGACCGGGGCTTCTGGATCTGGTTCAATAACTTTATTCTGGATCTGATTCAATAAAACAGAAACAAAATTAAACATGTATAATGTGTTTTATTTATTAACTCACTAGCTGATGCCCGCAGCTTCGCCCGTGTCGAATTTGTTCTCGTTCCCGCTTCCCGTAGGAACTTATTCCCGGGATGAAAAGTAGCCTATGTGTTAATCCAGACTATAATGTATCCCTGTACCAAATTTCAGCCAGATCAGTTCAACTGTTCGAGCGTGAAAGAGTCTCACATCCACACTCATAAGCTTTCGCATTTATAATATTTGTATTGTTCCCGTTCCCGCTTCCCGTAAGAACTTATTCCCGGAATAAAAAGTAGCCATGGTTATTCCAGATTATAATGTATCCCTGTACCAAATTTCAGCCAGATCCCTTTAACCGTTCGAGCATGTAAGAGTAATAAACATCCACACTCACAAAATGTCGCATTTATAATATTAGTAAGATTTTACTCGGAACGAACTCCTCGTATCAAAATCATTTTGGTCGTACTATAAAGGGTTGCATACATGCATTCAGCAGCGCCCTCATTTAATTTCACGACTTTATAGACAAACTGTAGGTACTGATGTACAGTGCTTTTTATAAAGCCAAAAGACCAAATGGTCTATTGGCTTGGCAGAAAACAATGCTTATGTAAGGCGCATCCAAGGAACTTATACTTCTAACTGGAATGCTCACGTGCACATCAAAAGCGTTCCGGAAAAGGAAAGCTATAAAAGGGGATGCTATCTCTTTCTACTAATGTGTCCATGCAGACGCTTCAGCTAGTGAGACAATATTTTCTTATTAAGTTGAAAGACATAGGTACACAATAATAAAATAAATGATATCTATGGAACTTACAGTTATGTATGTTTTAATTAGGTCTTGCAGAAGACAGTTTAATAATTTGACGAATTGAATGACTTGTAATAATTGACGTGAAATTTTTAAAATTAATGAATAAGGTACTACATCAGTTATTACCTATGTGGAGCCCTTCTTACACTACCGGCTCGGTATGATGGCCGTTAAGTAGGTACGAAGAGAATTTGGCAGAGCTTGCTTGCTCTCTCTTTTTTTACAAGGCCTTTTAGTACCACCTAATATCTACTACTTTATCAACTCAACAACTAATGACTAGACCGTTTTACTCGGTCAATATCGTAACTTAGTTGATATGTCAAAAATTATAGCGTGCCGCACGTATAATTACGTATGACGGCTTAGGGGAGAGGGGCCGAACGTATTATTTATCATTAACAAAAAGTCGGAAACCAAACTTAAATTATTGTTTAGATTCTTACGTATCAAATATTACGCAGCCAGGGTTGTAGGATGTCGGCCTATGCTTTTCATACACAAAGGAAAGAGGGGATGGAAACTACGTAAAACCAACTATCGTATCATACAATCAAATAGGTATATGTATATATTTTTACCGAAGTATCTAACCCCTTTTTGCTTTCGGTAAGAATATTGGGAAAGAGAAATTTCATTCTACCTACACAAAAATCTCACATCAATCCAATTTCCTAGTAATTTAATACTTGTTCATTAGCGCTGGAGGTCCTGGGTTCGATTCCTGGGTCGGTACAAATGTTTGTGTGATCCAAAAATGTTTGTTTCGGAGTTAGGGTGTTTTCTATGTATAATATGTATGTATTTAGTATTATATAAGTATGTATATCAGTCGTCTAGATTCCATAGCACAAGCTTGTTTTAGCTTAATTTGGGCTACATCCACAAATATTTATTTTATATTTATTTTATTAAAAGTAAGTTCGATCTAGAACGTACCGTGTTGGCACCACAATGAATCTTCAGAGTTGCCATGCGTAATTTATGAGTTACTACCAATAGTTATTATTTTTCAAATAAATTTATTTTATCTACACTGATAATATTACAAAGATTATAAAATTGAAATCAATACTCTTATGACAAACATTACGCACAGGCTAAAAAAAGTTTTATTACGATACAGGTCTTGTATGGACACCTGTATCATTATAACTTTTTAATCATTACGATACACCATAGACAACCTCCAGCGGGAAAAAGAAGTTTTAAAGTAGAGACTTTAAAAAAAATTGTGCCGCCGCAGTCTAAAAAAAAAAAGAAACACGCATGGGCAATCGATGTTTGCGCCTTGGCGCCAACATTTTGCATTAAATTAAACAAAGTTTGGTTTTGTTTGTAAAATAAATTAGTTTTTGTGTAACAACATGTCTTAAAGCGAGGATGGTGGTAATTGTACACCACTAGACATTCTGGAAACTGCGTCAAACATGACCATGAACCTGTTACCGGCGAAATCAAGGAGCAACTATAGGTATATCAGAAAATGAAATCAGGTATTATAGTATGAGAGTAGATAAAGTAGTGTATGACACTGTACATAACTTGGTCTTATAACACTCGTGTGGTACTATAAAAAAACTCGCCTACGGCTCGTTTTTTTAAAACACACTTGTGTTATAAGAACCCTTATTATGCAACAGTGTCATAAACTACTATTAAGTAACACCAATAATATATGAAATATTGAAATAATAGAATTTTGAAGTTAAAACATTAATTATTATAATAAACATTAACGCGTATTGACCAGCACGTATGAAAACTGTTACCTCTGATCTGGTCTACTACTGGTCATAAAAACTACCGTCTGTTTCTTTTTATTACCACTTACAACACACTGCGTTGCAAGAAAGAGACAGTATCCCCTTAAGTCGTTGTCCTGCTCGGGAACGTTCTTTACCTCTGACATGAAGTAATGCAATAAAAACCAAATGACGTTGAAAATAAAGTTCAATTTTAATTTGTTTTTGTGATTTCGTAAGCATTCCAGATGATCTAAGGTTTCCGGTGTACCTACCTACGTCAACCAGAAGTTGTTAAAGGTTTTCTCCTCAGACACGCAAGGCTCCTCCAAGCCGTTTGGGAGTTAGTGGCAGTCCATTAAAACAGCAGCATGGCAATAGTTACCATTTTAGGTAAAGACTTATTAGCTGCCAATATTAGCTTAGCTGTTTTGTTCGCTGTTTTCTCGTGGTTTCATTTGTCGCGTGCACAGATTTATGCACAAAATATTTATTCTAGAGCGCACTTTGTAAACTCCATAAGTACACGTCATTCTAAATTGACGTTTGAACGATTTAGGTGGCCAATGTCAATTTGCCATCAAAACTTATGTCAAAATACTAATAGAGAAATTAGAGAATCTATTTCATATTTCTGTAGTTAATTTTAGGTTTTTAGTCAATTAATAAGTTAAATAATTGAAAATGAAGTTTAAACTTCTCTTAATTCTTACTATAATCATCACATATTATGATTGTGATGCTCAGACACGCGCAAAAGGGGCAAGTAGTATAAGTTTTTGGAGTATTTATGCCGGCACTTTCGGAGTGCAATAAGGGGAAACTACTTCGATGGATAATTACCAACGAAATAGTTTCCACTTAGCCATAGAAAACCCGTTAAGCAGTACTTAGATGTAAAATATCCCAAAAAGGCTTGCAGTGTAATTAGAAGAAATGAAAGATATGTTGATTTGTAACAATTGAAGTCTTAACAATGTTTAACCAAGTTTAATTGCACTGTTGGCAAATTTCGTTAACTATATTTATTTCATGCTGCCTATATAGTACTATATATTGAAAACTGCGCTCTTAATGCTAGTATTAGGAGCTGCTATTGTTTTTTTATTAATATGTTTACTCCTACATTTCAGCTGGAAGAAAAAGTTCAACAGCTCATGGATCTGACTGCCAAGAAGTCTATAGTGTCATTAAACTTAAATAAATTTAAGGACTATGTTAAATCACCACCAAGAGACTATTCTTTTGTTATAATGTTCACAGCCATGGCCCCATCACGACGATGTGCGATCTGTCAACATGTGTATGATGAATTTTTGATAATGGCTAATTCATATAGGTTCTCTCCTGCACACAATAACAAATTGTTCTTTGGTATGGTGGACTTTGATGAAGGATCTGATATCTTCCAAATGGTGAGATTTCTTTTTATTTATTACATCTAAGTACATACCATAATAAATATCTCAATAAAATTATATATAAACATTAATTTGAGGCCATAAATATTTGGCTCAACATCTCTGATGGGCTATCAACAAGATCAATCAAATACACTACTTACCACTGTTGTTTGTGTATTTGATTGCAGTTGTTGAGGTCTCAGATTTGAAGCCCAAGCTGGAACAAGTAGTTAAGTAATCTGAAAATGCCTATTTCGAGTATTTTTTATGTATTTGGAACAAAACTTTTCTAAAAACTATAGCACAAACAGTGTGCTTAATTTGGGAGTGATGGCTCTAAGTCTAGTACCTATATAGTTATAATCATTGTCTACAAGTGACATGTATTGAGGGAGGCCACCATCCAGCAGTGGCTATAGGCTGATTTGATTGTTTGATGTATGACACACATGTTTGTCTAAAATGCAGCAGCAAGTGATAGACCAAAGTCACGGTTATTACGGTTTTAGTATTTATTTATTAAATTTTTGGCCCTCCAGATACTCAGATCTTTTTATGTTCATAAATCTCATGCCTGAAGCAGTACAAACATATTGATGAAATATTTATGCATATAAGATGAATCATGTGGAAAATCCTTATAATATTATTCTTTGTATTTGCAGATCTATGCCAGCAGAAGTCTATGATTTAGAACTAAACTTATAGTTAAATTTCTCAATTTCCAGCTGCGTCTCAACACAGCTCCTGTGATAATGCACTTCCCAGCCAAGGGTAAACCAAAGCCTGCCGATTCCATGGACTTTGAGAGGACTGGTATCCATGCTGAAGCTATCGCTAAGTGGATTCAAGATAGAACTGACACTCAGGTAAATATCTTGACCTATCACAAAAGTAACCTAGTATTATTATTTTTATTATTTTCTTGTGGGGGACGCCGGCTGTACCGAGCGGACGATCCGACCGCCTTTTCTGCTGTGCATTTCGTCCAATTCCCCAGTCTCCTCTCTGGGATTGGATTGGGTATCCCAGCACTCTTCACGGCGCCCCTTCAAATCTTCTGGTATCCTTGCAGAATCGGACAATTTGATCCACCTTCAAGTGTTCCAGATCCTCTAGATTTAGTCTATCCGTGCCCATAGTCTCCCATCTGCTTAGTGAGTACATGGGGCACTCTGCCAGTAGGTGGAAACTGGTCTCTTCCTCCTCCATGCACTCTGGGCATATGGGGTCGTCTTTCACTCCTATCACTGTCAGATGCCTGTTCAGGCGACAGTGCCCTGTGATTATCTCTATAACTAGCCTCATGTTTGCTCTGGTCAGTTTGACCAGTTGGCTAGTTCTTTTCGCATCCAAGCCTTTGATGAAGATCTTCGACTGTCTCATTCCAGTCGACGATCTCCATCTGCGGTTGGTTTCTACCGTTATGCTCCTGCTGATTACTCCCTTGGTGATTTTGTGAGCAATGGGAAGCCCGGGCTCAGGTCCCACCAAGCTTTCTTCCGCTCCCATTCAAGCTAAGTTGTCTGCTGTTTCGTTTCCTGGGACTCCTGCGTGTCCGGGTACCCAGGCTAAACTTATTTGGGTTATTTCCGCCAGCTTGTCAAGTGACTCCCTGCACTCTTTGACAATGGCTGACGTTATTTCTTCCTTATTCAGTGCTTTTAAGGGTGCTTGGCTGTCGCTGTATATCGTTGCCTTTCTGCTATTAGTGTGGCAGGAGACCATTTGCGCGCACTCCGTGATGGCGCAGATTTCCGCCTGAAAGACACTAGCGAACTTGCCTAGACTTATATATCTACTAGTCTCAGATCCGTCTTCGTGCCTGATGTGCACTCCGGATCCGGATTGCTTTATTGACTCCATTCTAGAGCCGTCTGTGTAGCAGATAGTGCCATTACTATCGTCTTATCTGCCAATTCTCTCTTGTCCCTATGTGTATTCTGTATTTTTTGTCAAAGATCCTCTCCTTGCTGATGAGGTCGTTATTGATGAGAATCATTGACATCTTTTCTTCATATGGTTTGCTGATTTTTGCATGGCCTCCGTCTGCTAAGGTCGCCCTCCATAGGCCCACGCTTTTTAGCTTAAACCACTGTTCGACTGCTCTCTTTTTTATCTCTAGATCTAGGGGGTGGAGCCCCAGAATGATCTCTAGCGCGGCTGTTGGTGTGGTTCTCATCGCGCCCGTGGTCATCAGGGCCGCCAGCCTCTGTACCTTGTCAAGTTCTGTTTGATTCGTCTTGTTGATGGCTTTGTGCCACCATACTATGGCTCCATGTAGGATTCTTGGTAGGATTATGGATTTGTATATCCATATTACTGTCGCAGGTCTTATTCCCCACGTTTTTCCTATTGCACTCTTGCACTGCATTAATGCCATTTTGGCTCTTAAGCATGTGTACTCAATGTGCTTCTTAAAGGTTAGTTTGCTGTCCAGGGTGACTCCCAGGTACTTTATTTCGCTGACTACTTCCAGTACCTGGTTATTCAGTCTCACTGGATCAGCGCTGCCAATCTTTCTTTTGTTAGTGAACAGCACTAATTTAGTCTTGTCAGGGTTTAGATTGAGCCCTTTACTTTTACACCATGCCAGGGCTACATTCAAGCCTCTGTTCATGATGTCACTTACAACGCTTAACACTGGACCTGTGACTAGGATCACTCCCTCATCGGAATATGCTTGTGCGTATATGTGTAATCTGTTGAGTTTGCTAATTAGCTCATCTATTAGCAGGCACCATAATAGCGGTGATAAGCATCCCCCTTGTGGGAATCCTCTGCTTGCCCTCACTTTAAGCGTGACGCCTGCCATGTCTGCCTGTATCAGTCGGTGTCTAAGCATGTGTTTGACCCATTCTGATATGTTTTTATCTATTCCCTCGCGATTTAGGGTTGTCTCTGTTGATTCTGGGGTGGCCATATCAAAGGCACCTTCGACATCAAAGAAGCATCCTAGCGCGTATTGTCTGGCGTTTATCGATCTCTGCACCCTATTAACTAAGTTGTGGAGGGCGGTGTCCGTTGATCTGCCCTCCATGTATGCGTGTTGATTTGGGTGCAAAGGATTTCCGCTCTTGTCTATTTGTTCTCTAATCAGGCGATCTAGTATTTTCTCCAGAGTCTTAAGCAGGAAGGAGGAGAGACTTATGCATCTAAAGGCCTTCGCATCCTAGTACGAGGGTTTTCCCGGTTTTGGAATGAATACTGCTCTTACCTCCCTCCAGATTCTTGGAATGTATTTTAACTTAATGCTACAGTTGAACATAGCAAGCAGGTCTTGCGCTATGTAGCTTATCACTGTCTGTAGCATCTTTGGGAATACACCGTCTGGTCCAGCCGCCTTGTAAGGCTGAAAGGACCGAACACTCCATTGCAAGTGTTCCTCAGTTATGATGCTGATCGGCTGTCTGTGATCGATGTTTATGGCAGTTGCAGCCAATCCGGCATCATCTTTGTAGTCTCTGCATTCTGAAAAGTGTGTTTTAAGCATCACTTCTAGTATTTTGGCAGGTTCGGTAATCAAGTTATCCCCTTGCCTTATGCTACTTAGTTTGCAGGCATCCAGTACCCTATCAAGTAGCCTAGTAAGTAGAAGGAAGAAAAAATAAGTAAATTTTGAGTGTCCCTCAGAACTTTGCACAGCTTCCACAATGTTTTTGCATTCGCATATGAGTACTTGATCTCTGTTTCCTGTCTGTCTGTTGTCAAATATTAGTCACGCCCTTATCCCCGAAAGGGCCGACCCTTTCGGGGATAAGGCATAGTAGTAGTAGAGGCATAGTATACGCCCGCATTTCACCTATAGTTTTATATCCCACGTAATAGGTGGTAAGCCTATTGCTGTGTTGCAATGGACAAGCGCAGTTAATGACGACCTGCTGTAGAACTTTTTCAAGCCACCCATAAGGCTTTCAACTTGGCGTAACGATTTTCATTTTACTGCCAACTGGGTTTAACTTCAAGTTTTCCTTTTCTACGCAATTCCCAGAGGCGACCTCTTACGACACCCTTGGGATGAAATTGGGGTGGCGACATTTTGTACTCTTTTCCGTTGCCACACGGTGACACGAGGCAATAATAGGTATGCAAAAATAATGTAGGTTTTTACTAAGGTCAGTTTTTTTCGTAGCTTACCGCATCGTGGCAATTCCTAGCACCTTACGCCATAACCGCAAACACTACTGTTACTCGATAGTGGGAGTAGGTAGGTACCCAGAACTAAGGCTATTTATTGATGTAATGTCTTGGGATGATGGACTGGGAACTTAACAAACATAAATATACATACATACATAACATCACGCCTGTCTCCCAACGGGGTAGGCAGAGACTATGACTTTCCACTTGCTACGATCCTGGCTAACAACTTTTGCTTCTTCAACTTTCATAAGTGTCTTCATACATGCTCTTCTGTTAAGAGTACTCTTGACCTGGCCTTTTCTCAGAAGATTATCGATTTGATCGACATGAGTAGGTATGCCGAGGTCGCCCCCTACCAGTTTGCCCATTCACTCCCGCCTCATAAATCTGTTTCGTCAGCCTATTTCCATCTATTCTCTTCTCTCCACATCTCCAAACAATCTGAGCATCGCTTTCTCTATGTTAGTCACTACATCTTCTGTCATGCCGGAATGTTCCCTTATCAAACTATTATTTACTTTATCCATCAATGTCACTCCAGCTATACTTCACAAACTTTTCATTTCCACTGCATTAATTTTACTTTCATGCTTCTTCTGCCACACCCAACTTTCACTACCATGCATAAGTGTAGGAACAAGCACTCCTCTGTTTTTTTTTTCATTTAAACTTTAGTACTCTGAAACTTAAAATTAACACAAACAATCGCCAAACTGTCGAGCAGTTTATTGGCGATAAATACGCTCTCTTACCAAATTATTTTTTTATTTCCTATAACTAGAATAATATGTACAGCCATCCTTGCCTTTTTAGACAGGTTCTGACTGCTCATAAAGGTGTGAATGATTTCCTGCCGAAACTCTTCTTCCAATATCATAGTCACACTTTCCATCTCTTGCAAATTTTCGATAATCAATATCGAGCAATTAGTCATACATTCAAGATACAGATAGGCAGGCAGGCTGCCCCTCACTGACCGAGATTCCCCACCCCCGCCCGTCCCGCCACAGCTGTCATGTAGTTGGCGGGCGTGTTGAGGAAACATTTGCTTTGCCTTATTGGTCACACACACACATTCAAGCTCTGTACGAACATAGGGCGTTTTTAGTGTAGGTGACAGAGTGACAGAATTGAAAATGAAGCATTTGTGTGTATTCCGCCCTGTAGACAAGGGGTGTTGCGAATATTCGTATCCGCATCCGCAAAAATCAATGCGGAGTTTCATGCGGTGTCTCCCAAGTTGCTTGAAAGAAAGAAATTAACTGCGGTAGTATAGACAGTTTTCGTTCGGTAGGTAACATGTTCCGACTCGTTTGTTATCGTGTGTATTAGTTTTTAAAACATGTTATCGTGTATCGTAATTGGTAAATTACGATACGAAACTAAAAATACACTTTAATTTTATTGTTAAATGAATCGTAATTGCCTACTGGCAGTTATTAAAGAATGGCCTGGTATTTTATTGCCAGGTTCTTATTTCTCCGGCTTTACGTATTGCGATGCGAGTCTAGCAGTAAATATAAATGTAGTAGCAATAATTTTGACGTTCATAAGGGCGCTTTTAGTGTCATGTGTGTATTCGTTTAAATTGATTTAGTACTTTCGACATTATGCTTATTTGGGATACAGACAGACAAAAAAAATCTGGCTTCAGTATCGATTAGTGTTACAATTTCTTTTCAAAATATCTTCGATTCCTTGTCATAACAATCTGTAGTTTAACTTTAAGCCAAACAAGTGGGTATTTATGATCGGGACCAACATCTGCATTTGCGGATGTGAGCTTCCAAAAATCCGCATCTTCGAAAAAATGTATATCCGCAACATCCCTGCTGTAGACGTGCTGTACTTTACTGGCTACGGTACTGAACTTGGATTCTAGACTTCCTTATCTTCGCCATGAGTTCAGCTGCTAGTCAGCAGGTGTTCCACTAGCACTATGGCCCCGAAAATATAGGTAGGGCCTCATTGTAGCATGATGTGAGGTTCATAATAAAAGATACACATCTGTGATTCCGTAAGAGTTCGTCTACAAAATGAATTGACTGCCTCTGTGGCGCAGTCGGTAGTGTAACCGCCTGCCGACCCAGGAATCGAACCCAGGACGGTTCGATTCCTGGGTCGGTCCAAATATTTGTGTGATCCACAAATGTTTGTTTCGGAGTTTGGGTGTTTTCTATGTATCATATGTATGTATGTATTTACAAATATATAACTATGTTTATCAGTCGTCTAGATTTCATAGCACAAGCTTCTATTAGCCTAATTTGGCTAGATGAATTTGTTTACGACTAAAGAAAGTCGTGTTAGTTACACTATTTATATCTCAAGAACGGCTGTACCGATTTGGCTGAAAATTGGTGGGGCTTAGTAGCCTAGAGCTTAGAACCAAAAGATAAACACAGGATACTTTTTATCCCGTTTCAGCGCGCTTTTTTTGGGCACTCATTGTAAATGAGACGGGTGATTTACTCTCTCTTATGTGACGCAAACGAAGTTGCACGGGTCAGCTAGTATTGATTAAAAAAGATAAAGGTGCTTAAAACTCTCAGTAACTACTCCGCACAACTTTATAACGAAAAAACTACTAATACCTAACGAAGTTAATTTTTTTTTATTACAGATCAGAATATTCCGCCCACCAAACTACTCAGGCGCAGTGGCAATAATAACAATGTTCTCTATAATCGGTGGTTTTCTGTACCTAAGAAGGAATAACTTAGAATTTCTGTACAACAAGCACATGTGGGCTGTGGGAGCTATATTCTTCTGCTTTGCAATGGTCTCTGGGCAGATGTGGAACCAGATTAGAGGACCGCCATTCTTCCACAGGACTAAGAATGGACCGGTGTATATCAACAGTGGTTCCCATGGGCAGTTCGTTTTGGAAAGCTATCTTGTAGCTGTTTTGAGTATCCTTTTTAATAGAAATGTTTGCTACAAACTGGGAATAGTCTGAGGGAGCGAGTATAGCTCGGCAAGAAGATCTAGAAATGGAACAATATTTTGCATTAAGATTATTTTTGAAAATCAATTAGTATGCTAACTCATCATAAATTTTAAGTTTGGAAAAATAATTGGTTTCGAGCAGGATTCGAACCTGCGTCTTCTCGCATACCGTGCAAGACGCTTAACCACTAGCTACCGAAGCCTACTCGTAACTCTTCTAGCACGGTTAACGAGAAGACGCAGGTTCAAATCCTGCTCGAAACTAAATGCTTTTTCCACATTTAAAAAATATTTTGCATGCTAGCTACATTGTCAAAATTTTGTCAATAATAATAAATAATAAATATTCTCGGACATTTCACACAACGCTATTTGATCCCAAAGTAAGCTAGGAATAACCTGCTTGTGTTATGGGTATCAGACCACGGATATTAATACTTATATACTTTTTAAATTCATACATATTATACATAGAAACACCCAGACTCTTGAGACAAACATTTATGGGTCACACAAATATTTGTCTCCGGTGGGAATCGAACCCACGACCTCTAGCGCCGCAGGCGGTATCACTACCGACTGCGCCACAGAGGCAATCAATAACGTCTCATATCTTCAATGACGTAATACGATTTAATTGGTGGTGTTTATTGACGTTTATTGGCAGCTGGATAGTGATTGGTGGTTCTTGTAAACGGGCTGCCATATGAACAGTACAGTGGCGACGCCATTATTTTCGAATCGTTCTTATCAAACTATAGACATTAGATTCTAATGTCTATAGTTTGATAAGAACTAATAATAATAAGGATAAAAACTTCTTCTAATGATTAGAAGAAGAAGTTTTTACCTTTATCAAAGGCTGATGCTGTCGAGTTCTGAAAGAGAAAGGTCTTATTTATGTCTAATGTGACGATCATCAAGGGCTTCTCTTGTAATTCAAATGACCCTGTTTGGATCCAACTGGAGTTTACGAATGATGATCACCTAGGACAACGCTTTAAGCTATTGTTTTAATGAATTACTGTCGAATTTCGACAGCCAACAGTTTTCTATTAAATTTAAGTAAATAAAACGCTTTAAGCTATGATGATTTAATGAATTACTGTCGAATTTCGACAGCCAACAGTTTTCTATTAAATTTAAGTAAATAATATCACTGACCTAAATTCTATTTCGGCTTCAACCGTATCAATACAATATATCCAAATATACTTTTCCTTAACTACAATATTCAGACGGCGCAGTGGTCGTAGGCATGATCCTAATGATCGAGGCCGCAGGCGGTGTGAAGTCAGACATAGTGCGCCCTCCTTCCGACGGCAAACGGAGGAGGTTCCAGTCGGTAGTGGGGCTGATACTGGTGTGTGTGTTCTTCTCCTTGCTTCTGTCCGTGTTCCGGACGAAGACGCAAGGATATCCGTATAGGTAAGAAAGAAGTATAGAATGTTATAACTAATGATCATAGTGCGCGCTCCTTCCGACGGCAAACGGAGGAGGTTCCAGTCGGTAGTGGGGCTGATACTGGTGTGTGTGTTCTTCTCCTTGCTTCTGTCCGTGTTCCGGACGAAGACGCAAGGATATCCGTATAGGTAAGAAAGAAGTATAGAATGTTATAACTAATGATCATAGTGCGCGCTCCTTCCGACGGCAAACGGAGGAGGTTCCAGTCGGTAGTGGGGCTGATACTGGTGTGTGTGTTCTTCTCCTTGCTTCTGTCCGTGTTCCGGACGAAGACGCAAGGATATCCGTATAGGTAAGAAAGAAGTATAGAATGTTATAACTAATGATCATAGTGCGCGCTCCTTCCGACGGCAAACGGAGGAGGTTCCAGTCGGTAGTGGGGCTGATACTGGTGTGTGTGTTCTTCTCCTTGCTTCTGTCCGTGTTCCGGACGAAGACGCAAGGATATCCGTATAGGTAAGAAAGAAGTATAGAATGTTATAACTAATGATCATAGTGCGCGCTCCTTCCGACGGCAAACGGAGGAGGTTCCAGTCGGTAGTGGGGCTGATACTGGTGTGTGTGTTCTTCTCCTTGCTTCTGTCCGTGTTCCGGACGAAGACGCAAGGATATCCGTATAGGTAAGAAAGAAGTATAGAATGTTATAACTAATGATCATAGTGCGCGCTCCTTCCGACGGCAAACGGAGGAGGTTCCAGTCGGTAGTGGGGCTGATACTGGTGTGTGTGTTCTTCTCCTTGCTTCTGTCCGTGTTCCGGACGAAGACGCAAGGATACCCTTATAGGTAAGGAAGTAGTAGTATAGAATGTTATAACTAGCTAGCTCTCGCTCGAGACCATGGTGCGAGCCATGCTCTTCAGCGGGAGTAAGTGGGACTGCGCCGCCTCTTTCTGCGAGCAGGTCATGCTCGTGAAAAGACGGCGGGGCGGGAACGGGAGAGAACTATCCCACCCGAGTTCCGCAGTCGGCGGCTTGGGTGCCGCCGACGTGTCTTCACCGAGGACTATCGGCCTCCATGACCGGGGGCCTGAGGACGGTGAGAGGGCTGCTCAGTCCTTACAGAAGCAGGCCCATGACGGCAGCGTGACGTGAGAAATTCACGCACGTCCCCCCCTTAGAAGCGGGATCACACCCGAAACCCCCCAAAGACGCGGGATACCACCCGAACCACCCCCAGGGCGAGGCTGCAGTGTCGGCCGTGGGTCTGTTGGGAGTCCTGGAACATCCTTCCGAAGGCTTACCCGGGGCTCTCAACCATAGGCTGTTGGGCGTTACGCAAGGTTTTTTAGTCGGTAGGAGTCCGGCATAGCATTTATGATGGATTTTCCCTCACGTTAAAAAAAACTTGTTTTGCCAGACTAGTACCATGTTTTGTCTAATTAAAGAAGTCTCTTCAGCCTTGTAAATACATTACAGAATTCAGATTAAGTGTTATTACTCTATAAATTTCAGTTCAGGTAATGATCAGTAATGATTTTATTTCTATATTTACAGCTTCCTGTTCAAGTAGATGTTTATTGAAGAGGTTTTATGGCCGTTTAGTGGTAAGAACGTAAAGTATGTGTGCAATATAAGTTTGATATATATGATTGTATTTTGTTCTTGAAAGGTCAATAAACTCTGTTTTATGTTAAGAATGCTGTGTTTTTGTTGAAACTGGCTTATATTTTGTTCATAGAAATATAATAATGATAATTTAAGTGCAAAGATTGCATTTATTGCTTCACTACTTATTTAAAATTTGAGACTGCTATTTTTTACAATGTACAGACTATGAACCTAATCTAATAAAGATTGGTTTGACTTGTCTCTATACTAATATTATAAAAAGATTCGATTGTTATAGTCATCTCGGTGTAGCATGGTGCGTATGACAGTTGTCGATCGCGTTTCGTTTCACTCTTGAAAGTTGCCGTGAATTACAATTAGGAACTTAGTATTTCAGCTACATCCCATTCATAATATATTAAATCGTTAATCACTGTTGTATATAAAATTAAACTCAACCAGAATATTCTAGTCTACAAATAAAATGAATTTGGAAGAAAAATTTAACAAATTGTTGAGTATAACGTAACACCAACGATGTCTTTAGTGATGGGATTATATACATCTACGATGGATAGTCGATATTTTGATAAAACAAAACGTACATTGTCCGTAGTTCCAACTTTTATTGTAAAAAGTACATTATTGAGTTATTATTATTAATATTTTTCCTCTTCTCGGTTACCTTCTTTTTTTTCTTGCGAAGTTACCCGGTCTTTTGATAGGCTGTACCTTGTGAACGGTGATAGCTAGAGAGATGAAATTGTCACAGATTATGTGTTTTAGTTACCGCTATAATAACAAATACTAAAAACAAAAAAAAAATATTTAAGGGGGCTCCCATACAACAAACGTATTGTTTGTCGTTTTTCGGTACGGAGACCTCTGCTCACTTGGCCGGTTTTGTAAGCTGTTTAGTTAATTCAAAAATAAATATAGCAATAATTTTCATAACAATAACAAACAGAACGTGATTTATCTCGTTTATCGTAGGATTCTAAACATGAATTGCATATCGACACATCCCTAGTAATGTGGTACTGATAGATATCAACGTCATACTGCCAACTGTCATACGCACCTTGTTACAGCGAGGCGACTATAGCATTGAATAGGCTCCGAAACGACCTAACCTATTAGATTTTTTTTTTCACTCTTGGGAAGCACCATTATCCCCGGGTAACATACATACATACATACATATGGTCACGCCTTTATCCCCGAAGGGGTAGGCAGAGGCATATTATATGCCCACATTTCACCTTTGTATAATTTGTCCCACGTAATAGGTGGTGAGCCGTATTGCCGTGTTTAAATGGACAGGCGCAGGTTGTGACTGCCTGCTGTTGAAATAAAGCCTTCAACTTAGCTTAACGACTGCCATTTTACTGGCAACCGGGACCAGTTGCTTACTGCAGTGATCGTTTACAGACCACTGAGTCCGCGGGGCCCGGGTAACATAGGCTATATTTATTCCCATATTCCCACGTGAACGGGAACTACGCGGGCGAAACCGCGTGACGTCCGCTTGTAGTTGAAACCCTAAAACTAAACGATTTTACAAATTCTTACGCCAAGAGAAAGCCAAATTAGTGTGAAGTAACAGGCTATGTATCATCATGCTTGACACCAAAAAGGAGGTCACCATAATCATCATCATCGCAGCCGACCATATTAAGGTTTAGTCCACGTTCAACCCCCAATGTTTCAACCCCCGTCCATGTTCAACCCCTAAACGTAGTACCCGAGGGGTTGAACATGGATTTCAATACATTGGTCATCTTTTCTGTGTCCATGTTCAACCCCCAATCGTCAGGTATCGAATATTGAAATAAAAGTAATAATGAGCACAGAAGTGTGTTTATTATACAAAAATATGGCGATGGCGGTGCGAAGGGATGTCGCTCTCCTCAAGAATATGCATAGAGTAGTAAGAGGTGAGCTGGAGAATCCGAAAGTGCTTGAAGCTGTGGGCGCCTCCGGGGCGAGCTATTGCTCGCAGCCAATTGCAACTACTTAGCAGTGAGCGTTCAGCGCTTCATTAAAACCTTAGATTTAATTTCATTAAGGGTGCCATCAAATTAGAGGCGCGAGGAAGCGCCGCATTGGCGCCACAGTGGCGCGCCACCACCAGTTTTCATACAATATTTAGAAACGCAGTTGTGGCGCGTCAGAGGCGCGTCAGTGGCTCTTTCTCGCGCCTCTTTTTTGAAGGTGCCCTAAAGTCTTAATTAGTAAGTGAAATAGGCTAAAAAATATGTGTACAAACTGTTATACCGAATTTTATTACGTGGGACAAAATCTATATCTATATATATATATATATATATATATATATATATATATATATATATATATATATATATATCATCTATATATATCATGTTGACACTCTAGCCCCGTCCCATCTTCCTAAAACAAAATTAAAAGCCAGTGCCGCAGCGGAAGCGGCTGAAAATATTAAAATTAATAAATATAAGGGTCTCGACTCATCGTATCGTTTTTGTCCAGTCGGTGTCGAGACCCTAGGTCCATGGGGTCCCAATGCGCAAAAATTTTTCAAGAATTTGAAAAAGCGCCTTGTGGAGTCAACTGGTGACCCAAGGGCTGGCAGTTTTCTCGCTCAACGAATACGTATTGCTATTCAAAGGGGGAATGCTGCTAGTCTTTTGGGCACAATGCCACGGGGGCCTTATTTAGGTTTAGTTTAGATAGTAATAGTGTAAATATAGATATGTAATATTTATGTTTCTCTGTAATTTTTAACAATTAAAAAAAAAAAAAAAAATACATATAATAAAATCGTAACAGGTCGCTGTCTGTACATGGAAGATAAATAAGAAAAAATATTATAGGGGGGCTTTACGAACGCAATAGAACCCAAAACAATGATTTTTAGAATTTTCGTCTGTTTGTCTGTATGCCTGTATGTCTGTATATCTGTTTGTCTGTACGGTTGTGCACGCTAATCTCAGTAACCGCTTAACCGATTGCAATGCAGTTTTTTTTATTGTGTTGAGGTTTGCTTCAGTTAACATTTAGCGTTGTTGTAATTCGGTTTATAAATAAAAAAGTTATAACACTTTAAAGAATCAGATATTTTGAAAATTTTAATTGTAGGAGTTTCTTTGAATGTGAGTGAACCTAAACTGGCGTGTTGGCTTAATCATAAAAGAGCTTAAAGACTGAATTGTTTTAAAATAGACTTAATCATTAAGCTCTTTTATGATTAAGCAAACAGGGCAGTTTCAGACGCTGCTTGATGACTCTGATGAAGAAATACCTCTACTTTCATACACCTTATGTGACGTAAACGAAGTTGCGGGGTCAGCTAGTAATTAAAAAAAGTTTTAAAATACAATTTTATACAATCTTGCAGTAACAGATAAATTAATGTTTGGGAATGTCAAACAAATTCGAAGTTGATCGTGATTTGGTGATCGATTCATTTTTAATTGGTATCTTATTATTTGAAAAAAGAAACTTGTAAAGATTTTGGTGTCAACTACCTATATGAATTTAACCTTACTGGTGACATGGTTTTTTTATAACATAACTGGTGACGGGCGGTCTGACAGGCCGCTGCCATAACTGGTCCATAACAAAATGGTAGGTGATCCCAATGTTTATTTTGTGTTAAATTATATATTAAAGTAAAAATTAAAACAACGTTATGTAGTCTAAATATAATTTTAATTAAGACCTGGGTAGTTACAAAGTTTTTGGTCTCTGTAGTTGAAAAACTAGGCTCGAGATCAACAATCTATCTATAGATATATAAAAATCAATGTCACTTTTCGTTGTAATTTTATAACTCAAGAACGGGCTCACCTATCGAAACCAAATGTTGAGGCTTTGTTCGGACTATTTAGTAGACGTTTTATGTGAAGTTTGCACAAAGTCGGTCGAGCGGTTCTTCATTTATCACGCAAACGAAGTTGCGCGGGTCAGCTAGTAGGTATATAACTAACTAACTAACTATCTTCACGCCAAATCCCTTGCGGGGTAGGCAGAAAGAACCGAGCGCCACACGGCACGGTCCATACACACCTCACTTGCTTCTTCAACTTTCATTTTTCTTTTCATGCATGCACGTCGGTTCCTACGGCTCTTGACATCACCTTCAACTAACACACGATTAATTTGGTCGTGGTAGGTGTGTCGTGGCCTTCCCCGACTCCTACGTCCATCCACTTTCGCGTTGTATATCTGTTTTGTCATTCTTTCATCTCCCATTCGTTCCACATGCCCGAACCATCGTAGCATGCCCTTCCTTACTTTAACACCGACACTCTCTTTCAGACCAACTCTCTTTCTTACATCTTCATTCCGAACGCGATCTGCGAGCGTTACTCCGCAGATTTTGCGTAGCGCGCGCATCTCGACCGCGTTTATTCTACTTTCATGCGTTTCCTGCCATACCCAACTCTCGCTTCCATACGTTAGCGTAGGTATCAGCACCGCATTGTGTACTGCGAGCTGGGCCTTTTGACTTAAGCCCTTGGTACCTAAAAGTTTGCCTAACGCTCCATTCACACTATTGCCCGCAGTTACCCTCTTTTCTACATCAGCGGTGTACCGTCCATCCCTGCTAAATGCACATCCAAGATATACAAACTCATCCACCTGTTCCAGCACTACATCATTTACAGTTATCCTGGCATTCGTTCTGTCCTCTTCTCTTTCGAATACCATCACTTTCGTTTTAGTCGCGTTCAATTGTAAGCCTCTCATTAGACAATCATCTTTCATCGTTGTGACTAGTGACTGTAGTTCTGATGGCGATTCGGCTATGAGCACGGCATCATCTGCATACAGCAAACAGTTCACAAGTAAGTCACCCATTCGCAATCCAACATTCATCGATCTTACTCTCTTAAGACAATCGTCCAGGTACAGGACAAACAGCAGAGCCGACAGCACGCAGCCCTGTCTGACGCCAATGTTGACGTCAAACCAGGGAGACAGGCTGCCGCCCACCCGCACACATGCCGTACATCCCACATATGTAGACTGCACAGCACGAAGCAGCGCACCATCAATCCCGTATCCTGGCAATATATCCCAGAGATCCTTCCGTACAACTCTGTCAAATGCTTTCTCCATGTCCACAAAACCGCAGAAAACCTTCCGGCCTACAACCAGCTGCTTCTCTACGATGTTGCGGAGAGAGAAAACTTGGTCCATACATCCCCTTCCATTTCGGAAACCACCCTGCGCCTCCCACAGTAATCCGTCAGATTCCACCCTCATTCTCCTTTCAATAATTTTGCCATACACTTTAGCTGCTATACTGATCAAACTGATGGCCCTATAGTTGGCGCACTCCATACGTGAGCCCTTGCCTTTATACAAGGGCACGATGATAGCACGCCTCCAGTCCATTGGGACCCTTCCAGTCTTCCAGCATAGATTGCTCAATGACCAGAAGGCGTCTCGGACGCAAGGACCACCTAATTTGATCATTTCAGCAGATATCCTATCAATTCCCGCAGACTTTCCATTTTTCAAGCTTCGTATCGACCATTCAATCTCTTCCAAAGTAATATCTCCGCTTGATGCTTGCACCGCAAGATCAGTCATCGACTCCCTCGCAGTGCCCGCATCCGGGAGATATTCATACATTTCTCCAAAGTACTCATTCCACCGCTCTAACACCTCTAATGGGTCCGCAAGAATGTCCCCAGCTTTACTCTTTATCTTATCCATTCTGGAAACTGACGAACAGCTCCGAGACTTCTTGACCTCCCTCCAAAAGAGTTTGGTATTTGTCTCGAAGTTCCTCGTCAGCTTCTCTTCCGCAATCAAATTTATTCTTTCACGCTTCTCTTTCACTAAAGCTTTGGCTTCATTCTTGCAGAGGCGGTAAATTTCTTTCTTCGTGTCTTTCATACTGTCATTCAGTTGCAAAGATGAGACATAATCCAACCACGCTTTCTTCTTTCTTGCTACGCAGGATTGTACCTCTGCATCCCACCAGGCATCACCTTTCGAATGTTCATGTCTCTTTGCACTCCCACATGCTTCTTTTGCACTATCCACTATACTTTCTTTCATAATATTCCAGCATTCATCCACATCTAAGTCGGAAAGGCTCGCGTTTGCAAGCCTTTCACTGACTAAGCCTACATACATACTCCTTACGCTTTCATCTTCCAGTTTTTCACTCTTTATCCTTTCATAGTCTCCGAAGGGGACACGCACTCGCCAGTGCCTCCACTTCTTGAAAAGACCAACAAACCGGCTTACCACCAGGTAGTGGTCAGTTTCAAGAGTGGGGCCTCTGTAGGCCCTTGTATCCCTTATAGCCTCTCGGAGACGACTGTCTATCAAAATCAAATCAATTACACTTTTTTCTTCCTTCCGTCTCCAAGTATACGTGTGGATATCTTTGTGACGGAATAAACTGTTCGCCACAAGGAGGTCTCGTTCCAAGCATACGTCTAAGATTGACTTACCAGCATCATTCGCTCTCTTATCTCCATACGGACCAAGGACAGCATCGAAGCCATCTCGCTTGGTCCCCACCCATCCATTCAAATCACCACACATGATCAACTTTTCATTCCCCTCAGCCAAATCGAGGACGTCCCTAACGGAATCCCAGAACTCCGCGAGCACTTGGGGATTAGCCGAGCTGACGGGAGCATAGGCTGCGACCAAAAAAACTCTCGTGATCCCCAGTTTTATACGTACCCACAGGAGTCTTGGGCCTGCCAATCCATAATCTTTCACTCCAGAAGCGAAACGGGAGGAGAGCAAGACACCCACTCCCTTACTGGCATGATCCTCTTGGTCCACTCCGGACCACAAAGCAATTATGCCGCCAGGAAGATCGTCAATGCCGCTCCCCTTCCGCTTCGTCTCTGTGACACACAATACATCCAGGCATCGCTCTTTCATTACATCTATCAATTCATTCATCTTACCTTCCATACCACCACGCACATTCCACGTGCCTATCCGGCACTCGGCTCCTCGCATCCCGCCAGAGTTGGCGCTGCGTGAAGGGTGGCGGCCCCCTTCGCCGCGTGCGCATGCAGTCATACCGACGGGGGCACACCGGTATGCGTCGCCTCGGGGGGACGCCCTAGCCCTGTCGGGACTCATTTCTCGGTAGTGATTGGTTTCGCGTTTTCGCTTTCGCCGCTACTTACGGGGAGGGCCCGAGCACAGGTAACGCTCTTCGTGAAGGCACACTACATCCTCCCCAGTGGGTAGTAGGTAGGGTCAAGTGTTCAACAATGAAACAGTGGTACACAATAAAACATAGTAATATTTCCAAAACGCGACGTTGGCATTTAGTGCAATATATCGCGTAAGGACACTCAATAGATACCACCGGCGTATCCCAGTTTGCGGCGGCACCGTGTGAGAAAAGACGCGTCTGCGGCTCATTTTTACTATTTTCGTCAAAAATTGAAGTATTTCTGGCTATCTTTAAAGATTTTTTATTATTTAATGGTTAGGAATATTATATTTTTTATGATTATCCTGCATTCTACATGTTTCTTAGATTATTTTGGCATATTTCATTTGTTTCAAAGTTACAATTTTGTGAACATAAATTAAAAGTTAGTTAGATAAACCCTAGGTAGTCAACAATGAAACAGTTTAACAATGGACACAATGAAACACTGTTTTATAGATTTTTATTGGATGATATTGTGAAACCTTATCTATTAAAATTTGTTTTAATTTTAAGATGGCGCGTAACAAAGCTGTTAAAAGGACGAGGGGCGTATTACTTACCAAATGGCAAAAATTAACAATATTCGATATTCTGTTAGCTGGGAAAATGGCTGGAATCGAATGTTTACGGTCCTTTAAATCAGGGCATGCATAACTGTCATTAAAAAAGCGTGAAGCATGCAGCATGGCACGTCGTACCACTGCATTTAACGTAGAAACGGACTGCTCTTTCTTTAATAACTACCTAAATTAAACAAAATTTGAATTAGGCACAGTTTATTTATGGTGTTTCATTGTTGAATATATGGTGTTTCATTGTGTACGCCTATATGGACACAATGACACAAATCCCATTTCTTAGTTTTTATTTCTTTGTCGATTCAAATCACTTTATTTTAAAAAATCTATAAATGACATTCGATACCCAATCATATTGACTACATGCCTGTAAAATTATAGACTTCTATCAGCAAAAACATGAGATGTGCGAGGTTATGAACTTTTAGTGTTTCATTGTTGAACACTTGACCCTATATATAAATCAATTACACTTTTCGTTGTAATTTTATAACTCAAAAACGGGTTCACCTATCCAAACACAATGTTTTGGCTTTGTTCGGACTATTCAGTAGATGGTTTATGTGAAGTTTCCACAAAATCGGTCGAGTGGTTCTTCATTTATCAAGCAAACGAAGTTGCGCGGGTCAGCTAATTATACATAATATAAAGGTGAAATGTGGGCATATAAAATGCCACTGCCTACCCCTTCGGGGATAAAGGCGTAAAGATAAATATTTATTTACATTTAAATGCGTTTATTTTACTCGTGCTATTAATCCTTATCAAAATAAATTATTTCATCACTAAGTACAGTTTATGTAGATAATAATTGGTCTTTGAATGATTAAAATTGGAAGTTTCGGCCCATTGCGATAGGGCGTCACCAAGGCAGGGGTGCGCGTGCCAAATATATAGTTTTATCATCATGGGCATTTATCAAAAAGTAAATTCCTTTTTATTTCATTCAAATCGGGCCTTCCGTTTAGAAGTTACTACAAGTACAAAAAAATGGTACAAGCGCTTGCTGTGTTACGTATGGTTATCCTCACTACGCTACGAGGTGAATAATTATCTATAGGTCCACACTATACTTGAACACTTACTAGAAAATCCAAATTTGGCAAGTAGGTTTCTTATAAATGATTGACTAAGAAAGGATTTTTCAAAATTCAAAGTCCAAAGTTTGTATGGGGAAACAAGATTAGTTAGACTACTTTATTCCAAATTTCACAGGAGTATTCTTAAAGATAAATGGGGAAATACGTGTTTCAGGTTTTTTAAAAATTCAATCTCTAAGAGGGGGAAATGTTCCCAATAGGGTTGGTAGCTCAAAATATGAGTATCGTTTTCATACAAAAAATGGGATCAAAATTAAAATATAACATAGCCGACGTGAACGCCCCTGGTGAGGAATGCTAATTACGAAGTTGGAAATTGAACGGTCGTAACATTCACGCTGATTTACAGCCACACGTTAGTCATACTTGAGAATGCAATCCCTTAAAGTAATTATAAGATTACAAATACCTTTTAAATTGAACAGTTCACAAACATCTACTACTAACTAAACTACGGGAGTAAACGCAACGCGACGGGAGTAAATTTGACGGGAACGGGTGTTAAACTCTCTCATAAGTGACGCAAACGAAGTTGCGCGGGTCTGCTAGTAAATAAATAAAGAGAATAAATAAAATTTTAAAAACTTTTGTGTTTCTCTGTCCATTAGGGGTTGAACGTGGACTAAAAATATAAACATACTGCTCGTTCGCTCTAACTTTGCCGCTCGGCTCCATACTAAAGTCGATTTTTTAATTAGACGAAGTAAATTGACAGCAACTAATGTCACTTCTTCATACAATGTTGCGTATTTTCTATGACGAAGTGACATTAGCTACTGTCAATTTACTTCGTCTAATTAACAATTCGGGTATACGCCTCTACGCCAGCGGCAAAGTTAGAGCGAACGGGTAGTACAAAAATCCATGTTCAACCCCCGAGGGGTTGAACATGGACTACGTTTAGGGGTTGAACACGGACGGGGGTTGAAACATTGGGGGTTGAACGTGGACTAGACCGATTTGACGATTTGACGCCCACTGCTGGGCATCATCCTGCAAGGAACGCAACTACGATTGGTATTATCAGGTCGTCCCGCAAGGGAGGGGGAGTGGTATATGTGAAGTCAAAAAATATGGCATATTTTCTGACATCATTAAAATGACAATCGTTAAGCCAAGCCTTGAAAAATTTCAACTACGGGTCGTCACGGCCTGCACCTGTCCATTTCAACACAACAATAGTCTCACCACCTCATACGACAGCAAGAGTCGTGTAGGACGTATTTTAGAGATTTGGGAATCTTGACGGTTCCTAGTCTAGGTATATGTCATGGTTGTGCTGTCTCATTTTTTAAAAACGATCTACACCTGTGAAAGTGACGATGAAAGGAAAGTTAGAGAAAGTTCAAGGAGGATGGATATGCCGTCCGTAGTCGCCCCTACTCTAAAATTTAGAGTAGGTAATATACCTAGTAAAACATAGATTTTTGCATAACTCAATAAATCTATTTAACAAACTTCCTCTTGAACTAAATAAACCGGCCAAGTGCGAGTTGGACTCGCCCATGAAGGGTTTCGTAGCAGCAAGTAACATAATATAAAAGTTCTTATAGTTCGTTGTAACTTTGATTGATGTTTTAACACACGTTCGCAGTGGTAGTGATTTTTCTAACCGAAATTTTTTTAATACGTCATACGTATTAAAAAAAAAACTACCAGCTCTATCTCGTTCAAACTAATTTTCGTTGGTAGTTTTTATTTCAATGTACATCATATATTCTTTTTAGATTTATCATTCTCTTAGTTTAGAAGTTAGAGGGGGGGGGACACACATTTTTCCACTTTGGAAGTGTCTCTTGCGCAAACTATTTACTTTAGAAAAAAATGATGTTAGAAACCTTAATAGCATATTTGAAGACCTATCTATAGATACCCCACATGTATGAGTTTGATGAAAAAAAAATTTGTGAGTTTCAGTTCTGAGTATGGGGACCCCCAAAATTTACTGCTTTTTTTCTAGTTTTATATAAGAATCTTAATGCGGTTCACAGAATACATCTAGTTACTAAGTTTCAATAGCATAGGCCTCATAGTTTCGGAGAAAAGTGGCTGTGACACACGGACGGACAGACAGACAGACAGACAGACAGACAGACATGACGAATCTATAAGGGTTCCGTTTTTGCCATTTGGCTACGAAACCCTAAAAAGGTGGTATACAAGATGGAGTACAAGGCTAAGCTTAGGACCTTTTTAAATTTTGCATATTGAACATTTTGATTGTAGTGCTCATTTTGCTTTTTGGTCATTATGCTCTGAAGGGCTTTTTAATAAATGGTTGTTTCTATTCAATTGACGAGTTCATGAACACACCTTGCAATAAGTGAAAATTGGGCAATTTTATGAAGATGATTGATGACATTTTAGGATTTTTTATTGATGACAGTCCGGTCTATTTACACATTCAAGTTTACATAAATTCCCATAAAGCTGAATATTGGCATAGTTGTTCAAAACATCATTATAAAGAAAATCTCAAAAGTCCTCATCGTTCCGAGGTGTGCTAAAAATTTGGCACGGGGTCAAAGGTCAAAAAAATGAGTTTTTTGCGATTTTTAGCGAAACGGTGAGTTTTTTCGCAAAATTACCCCAGTACAAAATTGTAGATCACAAAATTCTCTACAAAAAATATATCAATAATTTTTTTCCTAAAAGCCACCATTTTGGAGATATAACGTTCCGAAAAGTTGGATCAGTCGTAATCCCTCTATTTTGCACACGTTTCCACGCCACCTATGAGGTAGTGTACAAAGCGCGTTTTTTTTAACGTGGTTTCCCCAGTAGGCCTATTCCACGGGTCTGCTGAGATTTTATATGTTTTAAAACTATTGCAAAATAATATTATATATTATAGTGGGCAAATACAACGGCGGTGTAATTAAATAAAATACTTAAAATAAAAAGTTAGTCGTCTGATTCATAACTGTCCAAGATTTCTGTTTCTTCTTCTTCTTGATCTTCTTCTCCTTCTTCTTCCTGTTCATCCTCTTGTTCTTCTTCTTCTTCTTGTTCTATTTCACACGTAAACTGCCCCAATAGCGATTCCTGATCGGTATCAAACGAATCTTCAAGAGTTGGTGACTCAACATTCGAGCATGATCGGCCTTGACAGTGTGTGCATGCCAGGGAACAAAACAGTCCAACTTTTCTGCAACCACATTTTGCACTACACCCTTTCTTGCAGTTGCAAAATATTGTGTTGAGAAGTTTCTCAGGTGCTGGTGGAAGTAAAGTTTGAACTGGCTCTAGTGTATTGTCGATCAACTTCCAACCCCAGTCTTTAGGGTCCAGCTGATTACCAAGCCACACTTGAACTTGGTAATATACCCGAAACAGATGTTGATGAGCAGCTACTGAGGTTGGAGGAAGAGAAGCTAAGTTGACTTGTTTTTTATTACGCGTATTTTTCACGAAAGATGTGTATCGCAACTTATCTAAGCAAGTGGTTTTTTTGGGGGCTCCGTACATAGCAAGAAGAAATTGAACTCCGTTGGTGATAACATGTTGTTGAGTTGAATTACTATTTTTAAAAACTTCAGCACATTGTAGTAAATCTTTTTTTTCAAACATTTTGAAAACTGTTGTTTTTCCTCTCCTGTAAAAAGCAGATGTCGTATCGCAGCCAGTTATTGCGTGTAGAAACAATACATGATTTTGACATTTAGGAAAATTGGATAAACTGTTTGATGAATATATTTCCGATTGATTTTGGGCTTTTCCGGGTTTAAAAAAATAAATAATTTTTTCAGTTGGAGTTCGAGCAGTAAGCAAGACGAGTAAATCAACATCCTCACCAACAACAACAGTTGTATTTGTCACACTGAATTTCTTTATCGCTGTTTCAATAATCAATACATCAGCATCATCATTAGCTTGTTCAACGGATATATTCTCAGCAGTAAATTTTGCTTTCAACATCGAAATAAACCTAGATTTATTGTGATTATTTGCAAAGAATTTCTGTTGACTGGTAGGAACTGTCATTGATTCATCGAATATAATATCAGAAGAAGTTGATGAAGCAGCATTTCGACGGCGTTGCTCTGCTGCTTTAATATTTCTCGTATAATCATCATATCCGTCAAATACGACAGTAACTCTGGAACCAAAATGTCGACGTACATATTGAACGTATTTATCTAAGATAACGTTAAATGTTTCCTCGCTATCCCACACCACTCGATGTAATAAGAATCCTCCGTCAATTATGTACGTTGAATTAGTGTTATTAATATCAACATTTGTAGTCTGAAAACAATCGTAAATAGCCGACTTCTGGGTCTTGCGCATTCCAATGTCATCAAATAATGTTAACGGATAAGGAGCTAATTCATACTCGAAATATTTCTCAATTTCATCTTGAAAAGCCGCAGTAACACTCATACGTTGGAATAATAACACTGGGTCAACAGGTACTTTTTCTTCGTGAACTTTTACGGTGCTACTCATAGCTAAAAGAGGAACAACTTTGTCAGCGCGTTTAAGTTTAATATCTTTAAATGTCAGTCCAGTTATTTTAGCAATAGAGATAAGCCCAAGTTCACGTGCTTTATAGCAATTAATTGTATTATCACCAACGACACCACTTGCAATCGAGATGACTTTGTTAACCTCTGGGAAAGGATCATGAATCGAGAACCACTCAAGAAGCATTCGTATGTCTTTAGCGTCTTTTTTTACACGTGAATCACTGGCATCAACATGCTGTTCAGTCGTATCCATCCTAACATTAGCAAGATCTTCTAATTTCTCACAAACTGTGTTCATTGCATGCATGCTGTAAACCCATTTACTGATTACACTTTGTTTTGTACTTCTTCCTCGAGCAATACCTCCATCTGTCTTCATCATAGACTGTTCGATAACCATGTCTGTAGAAGTTCCACAACTCAATTTATCTGAGCGTCTCACGGTGAAAAATCCTTCGGTAAATTTTTCGTAAACTTCAGGATCCATCGAGTCCTGTAATTGCATCATGTCTTGTAAATACAAGTGTGCAGATTTAGCATATGGAAAATGTCCTGACGAGTGGAAATAAGGTAACATTTCTTTTACACAACTTAAATGAGCTTTCCAGTCCCCCATACGCTCAGCTCTCAAAAATTCTTTTGCAAGTGAAACCATATTAAAATATTGTATCCAAAGTTGCGCTGTTGGTCCTCGTTCCTCAAAATCTTTCAATTTCATATTAAATTTATGAAGTAAAGCACCTGATACTTCATTATCATTTTCAATATCTGAATATGAAAGAGTGCTATCTAATATATGGTCAATATTTATGATTAAATCTGCTCCCATGATATCATTAATATCTATTGTTTTTAATATTGTAATTGCTAAAGCCAGCTGGAGTAGTGTATGTGCTCGAACAGCTCTTGCGTAAGCATGACCATTGAGCATTTTTTCTAATGACTTTGGTGCATAGATTTCTGAGAGTACTTCTTTTATCCCGCTACCTTGCATAATATAACCAATTGCTCCGAGATAAGACATGAGTAGATGAAATCCTCCAAGTCTGACAATAATCTTCGATACTTCAGAGCCGTCAGGTGCGGCTGATACAATTTCTCGAGCTTTCGCATACAAGGGTTGGTCGAAAGTCACGATGCATACAGTGTGGCCGTAACGTTTCGCGTTCTCTAATGCACAAAGTAAAGTCGTATAGACAGTATTATAGTTACTAGCTGGTTGATGGATGAATGGTAAAAATGTAATCTGAGATTTTGAATAATTTGTATGGTAATTTGTTAAGCGCTCAATAAAACCGTTCCAACCAGGTAATGATGTATTTTTCCACTTTCCATAAAACCATACTACATCAGAATTTTTATGAAAAGATACTGTTTCAGTTCCATATCCAAAATCTTGGACATATATTTTACTGTAACCAACTACATCACTATTCTGATAGATCTGTATTGGCACATGAGCTTTTGCTTTGAAGTGTTTTGCTGAAAGAACTTCTTTTATTCGTTGCATAGGTTCTTCTAGTAAAACAGAGTGCTTTGGAGTTACAATTTGAATTATACCCATTATGTGGAGTGAATTGTTACCATCTAGCGTATTAACATTTATATCAGCATTATCTGCAACGTATTGAATAAGTGTGCCACTTTCAGGTGGTAGGACATGAGGAAGAGGATGAAAAACTGCTGCTGACTCGTACATCAATGTATCATTATAAGAAGCACACAAACCAAAAGACGACAAAATTTGTATAAGACGCTTAGACCCGAACCTCCGATGAAAAAAAACTGAAAGACCTAACTGTAATTTGGACTTGAACGATCTTGGTCGAATAGCAGTCATGATACTATGACAAATATTGGTGCATACTAGTTTTAAATGATCGAAATTTGATCGTTTATTTTTTAAGATCATTTGCTCCAAAAAAAATGTCAGTGACTGTGGGATGTCATTATTTAAATCTTCAAACATTCGACCTGGTGGAGGGTAGTAGGAATTATCAAATACCGAGGATTGAATATCTTCTCGAATAATAGATGCTGCTGCTTCTAGAGTTTTTAATCGTTCTTCTTGTTTATTAATTTTTTTATTTTCGGACCAAGATTGATTTAAAATTTCATGGTGACTGTTTATCAAACATACAAATGTTAACGCTCCCGGTTTTTCAGTGATAATAATTTTATCGCCATATTTCAGTTTAAGTCGCAGCTTAATAGTCCTGTTATCTAAAGTTAAAATTTTGCTAACATCTTTTAACTCAGCCAAAGTAAACTGACAGTCATTGCTACTCTCAATGTATGTAAATATTTCCTGCATTGCCAGATCTGTTGCTTCATCTTTAGGACGACCAACTGTACCGCCAGTAGTCGGTTTCAAAAAAGAAGTATAACATTCTTGGTGATACTTTGCTTCACCAGCAACTAAATCATAGTCAAATTCGATTCGAGCAACAACAGCTTTCGATATAGCATCGGAACGAGTTCGTGCTACTTCCAAAATTGAATGTTTGAATTGGAGTGTACTTACTTGACAAATTTTACTGCGACGATCTAAGGATTTTTTTCTCTGCAACTCTTCATTCAATTTATTGCCACAAAATAAACATAGTTTTTTAAAACAAAAAGCTGAATCACTTGAACGGGATCTAGTACGAGGAGGACTACTTACTGTAGATCCTGTAGATGTGTTAGCTTCTTGTTCTTCGCGTTTTCTTTTGATGGCAGCAGCAATAGAACACTTCCGCGTATAAATTTTACGACAGTTGCTATGTATTGTCACAGATTTTTGTTTTTTAAGAAATTCCGAGTATCCATCATCTCTTTCAGCACTTGCATTAATCAGTGTCTTCATACCACGATCAACAGTTACAGTTTCACTTTCAGTTAAAAGATGAGTACAAATAAAACAATATTCTGACATTTTTCTTATAAAAATCTAAAACGCACAAAATAGGTTAAAAGATAGGTTAAGATAAGCACATGTTTTCCCTACGCAGTGGCGCTCAAGACTAACGGTATGTATTTCATATATTGGGCATGCCAACATAAAGCAGGTATACGACCCTAGCCACGCGGACAATAGAATAAAAGACAGATGTTATCCCAAGGTTATACTGACGTACAAATTTAGGAACGGGGTTTCATTATACCTGAGATTCTCGTAGTTTAACTTATATTTTACATAAGCAAGTTACAATAAATAATAGCGAACTTATTTTAGTTCTATTACACCTTTAGTGACTTTCATATGTGGCGTACGTGTGCAAAATAGAGGGATTACGACTGATCCAACTTTTCGGAACGTTATATCTCCAAAATGGTGGCTTTTAGGAAAAAAATTATTAATATATTTTTTGTAGAGAATTTCGTGATCTACAATTTTGTACTGGGGTAATTTTGCGAAAAAACTCACCGTTTCGCTAAAAATCGCAAAAAACTCATTTTTTTGACCTTTGACCCCGTGCCAAATTTTTAGCACACCTCGGAACGATGAGGACTTTTGAGATTTTCTTTATAATGATGTTTTGAACAACTATGCCAATATTCAGCTTTATGGGAATTTATGTAACCTTCCTCCTGATTTTAGGCTTAAATAGACCGGACATCTTAACGTGACTAGCTATTATGAATGTGTAAATTGGACTATGATTGGAGTTGATTCTAACAATTTTTTTTCTTTTTAATTGAATTCTAAAATATGTCAATATTATGATAATGTTTATTAATTATGGGAATGGATTCTTACATTCTTTTTTATTGAAATCTTAAATTATGTCAATATTTATAATGGTGTTTATTAATTATTCGAGTTTAATAATGTTTTTTTTATTGAATTATAAAAAATTGACAATAATATGAAAATGCAATTAATTGATAGTTATTTAATATTTTTGAGTAGGCATTTTTTCTTATTCAATGTTAATCTTTTGTATGATGATTCTGTTTGATGTGTGATTTGTAGTTATATTTTCAATACAATGTGAATTGTTAAGAAATAGATAAATGAAATGAAAACCACCTGTAACGTGGGACATAAAACTGTAAGGTGAAATGTGGGCGTATACCTACTATGCCTCTGCCTACCCCTTCAGGGATAAAAGCGTTATTATATGTATGTATTATGTATGCATATTTTCAGACATCACTGTAAATGGCAGGGATGTATGGGTCCAAAGTGCCTTTGTTGTGCTACGGGGTTCATAGTATGTCACGTGCAAAGCTGTTGGAGAGGGCTAGTGGCGATGTTTTAGTTGTAAGCTTTTAAGAGCGTAAATTCGGTTTTCAAATTTCTTTACGATCGTAAGAAATCAGCGCGGCGCGGCGCACATAGCCGTATAGTGCCAATTGTAGCTACCAACAAGTTTGATACTTTTGTTTTCCTTGATGTATTACCGGTGTCATATTCTTAGTCTAAGCGTTCAATCTTTTAATTTTTTTTTTGTTAGTAATATTAGTTAATAATTATTGATTATTTTATTGCAAATTGATTGATTTTAAGTAGTGATAGACACTGACATCATAAAATTAATAAAGTTGACATTTATTTACCTAACTAATATCAATATTGCAATTAGAAATACCGAACCGAAGGAACCGACGTGCATGCATGAAGAGAAAAATGAAAGTTGAAGAAGCAAGTGAGGTGTGTATGGAGCGTGCCATCAGGGCCGTCTTAAGGCTATATAGCGCCAGGGTGCGAAGCTCAGACTGCGACCCCCCCCCCCCCCCGGTCAACCAAAAACGCAATAAATTTTTGATGTTTCATTTATTTTTCTCTAGGATCTGTAATCTACAATAAATATACAATGTTTTATTTTAAGTGCGAGTCGGACTTGCGTACGGA
Source organism: Miltochrista miniata (assembly GCA_933228765.1). Taxonomy (NCBI): domain Eukaryota; kingdom Metazoa; phylum Arthropoda; class Insecta; order Lepidoptera; family Erebidae; genus Miltochrista; species Miltochrista miniata. Next base: position 4,128,222 of record OW121754.1, on the reverse strand, counting down.
GGGTTCCGTTAAGGTCGGTACCTACCGCTACAAGTAGGTATAAGTACCTAACCTCTTTTTATTTTTGTTGTTATACCGGCAACAGTATGTGAAAATTTCAACTGTCATCTGTTTGTTGCCGCTGTAACAACTTAATAATAATTTAGGTAGGTACATACATATTGCCGCTCATACATGCAGACTCGCTTGCTCCATCGGCCGTCGCTTGTTCTGCTGATGTGGCTGGCCCACTGCCACTTTAAAGTGCTTATTTTGCGAGCTATGTCGACCACTTTAGTTCTCTGCCGAATAACCTCATTCTGAAGTTTATCCCTTAGAGAAACTCCAAGCATAGCTTGTTCCATAGCTCGCTGCGCGACCTTAAGGGCGCGGACCAACAACACCGTAAGTGTCCACGTCTCGGCACCGTAAGTCATTACGGGTAGAACACACTGGTTGTAGACTTTCGTCTTCAGGCATTGCGGTATAGGCATATTGAAAACTCAACACAGTTTAATAAATGCTGCCCAGCCCAGCCGGATCCTTCTGGCGATGTCTTTGTCCAGGTTCTTTTTTCCAAGTGTGATAACCTGCTCAAGGTAGGTATACTCCTGCACAACCTCCAGCCTTGATCCTCCGACCTAGATTGGTCCCGGTGTGACGTGTTCATTGAACATGACCTTGGTTTTATCTAAGTTCATACCGAGACCAACACGTCGAGATGCTCCATTTAGGCTGTGCAGCATTCCGCCTAACTGTTCCAGCGTCTCCGCTACTACGACGCTGTCGTCGGCAAACCGAAGGTGCGAGATACGCATGCCGCGCCGTTAATGTTCACACCCAACCCTTCCCAATCCAGCGTCTTAAATACGTTCTCAAGCGCATTGGTGAAGAGCGTAGGCGATATAACATGAACATCGCCTTGTCTCACACCTCTACTACAGTGCCTCTACGCAGTTCTATAGAGTTGGTTTTATAGTTATCATTCATGACATCAATCAGTAACCGACACTCAGAGCCGCATCGCGAACATACACAATTTACACCCTAATCACCTAATAATAGAGGCCATTTCGCCTTAAGTGCGGGCGCCCCAGGCGGCTATGTCAAAGGGCGCACCAAACGTCTTTGGAATGAAGATATTGCCGCGTGCGTCTATACGAATATTATAAAGAGGAAAAATTTGACTGTTTGTTTGTTTGCATCGAATAGGCTCCGGAACTACTGGACCGATTTGAAAAATTCTTTCATTGTTGGGAAGCTGTGTGTCTTTGCGGTGAACATAGGCTATATTTTGTCGAAAGGCAAAAGTGACAATAATACAATGGTAATTTAATATTGGTCGATGCCTATATTTTTATGCATGTAGGTCTTTATTTGACGTTAGTGTACGAAACGGGGGAATGGCGTTAATATTGTACTTATGATATATGAGTTAAAGTTTAATAAAGGGAATTACGAAATGTTTGAGCTCGGCCTGCGCCCCCTCGGGCTCGGCGCCCGGGTGCGGCCGCGCCTTTGAACCCCCGGTTAAGACGGCCCTGCGTGCCATGTGGCGCTCGGTTCTTTCTGCCTACCCCGCAAGGGATTTAGCGTGAAGATAGTATAGTATATAATACACACATACATTAAAACGGTCCATAAGTTTATTTTTAAAGTATCTAAATATACGAAAATTGTAGAAAGTAATGGACAATATTCTATTTTAAATATTTAAATTTGACAATACACATAGTTAAAAACGCGAAGGCGCTTGGCATGGTCCGATGTTTTGCTGCCTACTGCAGATTCAGTGCCGGCAGGAACATTAAAATATTTTTAATAAATAATCAATAAATATTGTTGGATATTCTCACACAACATCATCTAGCCCAAACTAAGCTATAAGCTTGAGCTATGGGATCTAAATCAAATTTTAATTCATAGTAGGTGTTTTTCATTTATAACAACCAAATACTAATTAAGAGGTATGTGCATAACAATGCACACCGCCAAGAAAAAGCCATTCCGTATCGGCATTGATCAATTATTAGATACCTACTAAGATGAATTTTGGGAGGGACCGAACTGAGTTTCTTGGGGTGTTCTTCTCAGTTTGTAACATTTTTACATTTCCCAACCCCCAGTAGAGTCACAAAAATGTTGACAAACCTCTTTTTTTTTAAATTTCAAAGTTATTTTATTTTATCGGCTCTTTCTGGGCTCAATCATTTTGGGCAACAGACATTAGTCGTAAAAATTTAACAATTTAGGTTCCATCCTCGTAGTCCAGAACTCGTCGCCTTTCGAAATATTTACTTTGCTTATGGGCAAATTAGTGTTCAGTCTACACCGCAAATCGATAAATGTTGGCTTGACTGAAAGTAATTTTAATACAATTCATTAAAAATATTTATTATATACACAAGATCACTAGAAGATAAAATAAACGCAGCTTCTCACTTGATTTAAAGTTGGTCTTGGATTTTAAAATACCAGTCATGCTTTGTAAACAGATCCGTTTTTCTCCAAAATTTAATTTTACCATCTGCTATGGGTTGTTCCACATTCATGTATATAGGGATTGTTCTAGGTTAAATTGATTCATTGGTTATTAGGTCGTCTACAACAAGGTTCTTTAGCAGTGGTGAGAGCACGCCCCCTTGTTGACAACCTTTGGCCATGGCTGCGCACTGGTTTCTGCTTGTCTGTAGCTTTAAAATGAGTTTGTTTAGCATGTTATCTATCCATTCACTGACTACCGTGTATACTCGGTGTTTTGCCAGTGCCGTAGTTATGCTTCTTCTGTCGAAAGCTCCCTCTATGTTTATGAAAGTGCCGAGGCACATTGATTGATTGATTCTGGATGACCTCTTCTATTTTGTGTACCACTGCATGTAGTGCTGAGTCTGTAGACTTGCCGGGGGCATTATGCGCGTTGGTTGGAATGCAGTGGTTTATTTTGAAGGGCCGCCTCTCGATTGTCTCTGTCACACAATTTTTCCAGAGTTTTTAGCAGGAAAGACGAAGGGCTTATCGTTCTGTATAACCAGAGGTCTGAATCACAAACATAATCCCTTTACCGGGTTTTGGTATAAAGATCACTTAGATCTCTCTCCACAGTCTGGGTCACAGTCCCATTCATTGTCTGGCGCATAGATACTATGTAACTGACAATATCAACTTGTGTCCTCCCCCATTATATCACTGCAGGGAAGACTTCATCCTGTCCTGGAGATTTGAAGGACTGGAAGCTGTTAATTACCCTTTCAGTTATTTGTAAGTTGACAGAACAGATTAGAACAGGTCTTGCGAGCTCCCACTGGACTTCTTCTGTGGATACGTTTTCCACCAGCCACATGAGTGCCTGCAGCAATTGGCATTCTTTTTTTTTTTTTTATTTTTTTTTTATTTATTCAAAATAAGCGTTACAAAATTTTTTCTTGCCACATTTTACTCGCCAAACTGTTATGTTTGATGGCGAGACGCGCTCGTGTTCAATACATAGCTTAAGTTTACTTAAATATACCTTAACCTACTAACAACATATTTTTTAATAAGTATTTCAATGCAAAATTGAAAGGTTCGTCTGTAACACAAAATTCAAACAATCATAAATGCACACCCAACACAATGAAAAACATACGACAAAGATATCGTTATTTTTATTTTACACTAGCGGACGCCACGCGGCCCCATCCGCGAAGCTCCCGTTCCCGCGGGAATACGGGAACAAAATACAGTCCACGTTCACCGCAAAGAGTGCAGCCTTCCAACAGCGAAAGAATTTCCCAAATCGGTCCAGTAGTTCCGGAGCCCACTCGTTACATACAAACAAACAAAAAACAAATCCCTCCTCTTTATAATATTAGTATAGATTTGACACTCGGCGACCGCTTCGCGCCACCGCGCCCTCTGCCTTATTGCGACCGTCGAGTAGCAAATCTCGAAACTTGGATCGTAAGATACCCTTACTTATCTTTGGGCTCTGTCTCAGTAAATCGTACTTATTAAAAACCTTTGGTACCCAGTATTTAGATAATCTTTCTCCATAATAGTTGACCATCCGCGGTTGAACCAATCGATTATTTCTGACATTTCTTGTATTATATCTATTTTTTATAAATTCTTTATGCTCGGTATTATAGTAATACTCTAATCCTAATAAATATTCAACCCTTTTTTCCAATGGTAAAATTCTACAGATAGGAAACAAATTTTCATAATCTTTATTACAGTTGTCTTTGTCTTTTTTGCTAACTAAAAATTTGAGTAATCTAATTTGTAAGTCTTTTATGTTTTTTAAGTAAGTTTTAAAAGTTCTGCCGTATACAATAAGTCCATAACTAATAAGTGAGTCCGCCAGTGCATAATATACAATAAGTAATGTGTGTTTATTTAATACTCCCTTCAATTGAAAGAATTTCCCTAATACTGATCGCAGCCTGTTACAAACATCGACAACATGTCTTCTCCAATTAAAGTTTACATCAATAATAATACCTAGATATTTAAATGTTGCTACATATTCTAATTTATTACAATTACAGTTATTCTTTTTCTTATGCAAACATTCATAGGTGTGCCCTATCACAGCAAGGCTTTCCTTCGTCACTGCTCTAGCCCGTCTATTATAAGGCGAGTGTATATGCATGCATTTGGTTTTGGCATAATTTAATATTATGCCATTATCATGTGCCCACTTAGTAATATTTTCCATGTCATCTTGTATATACCTTTGGGTCTCAAAAATATCTGTACCACCATAAACCAGACACATGTCATCTGCATACATATACACCCGACACCTGCTCACAACATTTGATACGCTGTTGACGTGCATCACATAGCCAACAGGACCAAACACTGATCCGGTCGGCACCCCTAATTCCACATTCATTTCCCTACCAGCTATTCCACATATAACGGTGCGCATTTTTCTATTTGACAAGTAATTTTCAAACCATTTATTAGTAGGACCGCGTATGCCGCATTCATGCATGGCCCGCAATAATATTGAATGATCTAGCGTATCAAATGCTTTTTTATAATCTATATATATAGCTATAAGTTGTTTACCAGCATCTAAACATTCATTTACGTACTCTGCAAACCCTGCCAGAGCGGTGATAGTACTCCGCCCCTTACGGAACCCGTGCTGTGGCTCTGCTAGAATATTATGACACTCCAAAAATTTACTTATCTGGCCAACAATATTTTTTTCAATTATTTTATCAATTACCGAGAGTATGGCTATTGGCCTGTAGTTAACATATTCTAAATGACTACCAGACTTATAAATCGGACGTACAATCGCACTCTTTAACTGATCAGGATAGACACTCTGCAACAGAGACATATTCATGAATAAAGCTAGAATAGGACTTAATTGTTTCTTTAAATATTTAATATCACTGACTCTGATTCCATCCAAGCCCGGTGCCTTTTCACCAGATAACGAGTTTATTACCTTTTCGATATCTGACGAGTTGACGGTCATATATCTAAAACTTACTTGACTCGGTGTCACATATCTTTTTCTATCCAAAAATTGGGTGTTACAATTATGCTTGATTGATTTTATTTCCTGCGTAAATGTTTTACCAAAATTTGTACACACTTGCTCCAAATTTTCCGTTTTACCTAAATATCTTACTATAACATCATCCAATTTATTATTTTTTTGACCCAACCATAAGTTAATTTTACCCCATATTTTCCTATAATCCCCGTTACAATTTTTTATTTCCATCTGTCTGTATTTATTCTTGGCAAGGTTTACTAATTTATTTACTTTATTTCTAAATTTTGTATATTCTAATCGCTTATTCATACTTTTTGGCTCTGCTTTCCACACTCTAAATAAATAATCCCGTCTTAACAACATAGTATACAAACTTTTATCCACCCATGGCTGTTTTAGTCTCTTATTATGAATCTTAACTTTAACAATACTTTCCCTATAGATCGAATCGAACGCCGTACACAATGATTGATACAATAACAATGGACACGTAATACCTAATAGTTGCGACCAGTCATAGGCATCTAACTTTTTTCTAACAAGTTTATCACAAATAATTTCACGCACAGAGGTCGCCTTTGAAGGTGTATAATTATTACTCGTGCGCAAGTCCAGAGTTAATCCCACTGCATGATGATCGGAGATCTTAGCTTCAAACACAAACGAAGTCAACTCGCACTCGCTGCGTCCCGCTCTCACCCATACGTGGTCTAAGCACGATACTCGAAGCTGCCCTTCCACTATCGCCTCGCGCGTTATCTCTGTGGTCGGTATTACACACTGCAGGCCGCATTCACTTAGGGAGTTTTTATACTTAATTACGGTTGGGTTTGATATATTATTTAGTATATTTATATTCGTGTCTCCGATCACTATAATGTTGTGTGCTGGAGAAATAGATCTTACGATACTCTCTAAGTGGCCAATAAAGCTTAATTTGTTATTATTTGGAGGGTTATATATAGCTATTATATGTGTAATATGCTCACCTATTTTCAGCTGGCCATGGAATGTTTCTAAAGTCTCAGTACTCACGGTTTCAGCTGTAAAACTAAGCTCTTCTTTCGCATATATCAATATACCTCCTCCTTTTTTTGTTTCTCTGCTCCGTATGTACGTATTATATCCCATAATTTGATAGTGCGGTAATTCTGCCTTCTTGATATTTATTTCACTCAAAATTATTATATCTATTCTGTGTTTATTTTCCTCTAACAATACAAGTAGCTGATTGAAATGTTTTCTAAGTGACCCAATATTTAAGTAAAAAATATGGGTATGCCCTTTGTATTGTGATAAATCCTTACTCAACACTCTTATATCTGAATATCTATTATATATATGATCATTAGTAGATATATTATTAGGTCGATTGAATTTTATAGCCAATATTCTATGTGTGTGTCCACTTCGCTAATTGCACTTCTCTACTTACATTCATCAAATTTATTTAAATCTCCCTCCGATGTTATGTTATATATCTTTTTGTCTTCACTGTTTTTCTTTACTAGAATACTACAATTCTGAACCCAAATATACTGAAAGCCCATAGGCTTTAGCTTGTTTCTTGTAACCCATAACAGTTGGCGTTTATATTTCGGCAAGTCTTCGTTAATATAAATTGGCTTATCACTTCCATTATTGTATACCTTATTATTTGTGATTTTGGTTTCTTTTTTTGCCGACATCCATTGCAAACGAGCGCTTTTTGATCGGAGCGTAACCAGTATAGTTCTTGGTTTTGAATTGATCGGTTTGCCCGGTCCTACCCTCTTAGCATCATCAATATCATTCGGGTTCAGGTGCAACTTTTGAGCTAGGTCTTGTATCAAGATTTTAGTGTTTTCATTATCATAGGTCTCTAATCCATGCACTTCGATATTCCTCTCCTTTGACTGCACCTCTAACTCCTGAACCCTTTCTTCAAGAGCTTTGTTGCACTTTTCCAAGAAAATATTTTTTTGTTCTAATGCCTTGATTTTTTTCTGTGATTCTTCCTTGTAATCGTTTAATTTTTGATACATATCTCCATAAAATTCTAAGCTGGTAGTGAGTTCTTCAATTTTTTTCTCCATCTTAAAGAGTATAGCCAACTTTTTATTAACTTCAGCTAAAACCTTCTCGCCCGATACCTCTTTGAAATTTATATTCAATTTTTGTTGCTCGCTGGCTGGTTGCGGAGACTTGCATAAGGTTTTTTGGCAGTCATCACAGATCGCCGTTTGCATGAATTGCTTGTTATGTTGCATACATTTCTTATGGAACACCGCTTCACATACACTGTTACACTTTATAACATCGTCCTTGGTCACAGACACAAATAATTTGCATTTTTTGCATTGCACCATTTTAATTAGCTTTAAACGCAAGTTCAGGTAGAAATAAAAACAAACAAACGTACAAATGCACTGTCACACGACCGTTCGCCGAGCGCGCGCGACGATGACTCTGGGAAGACTCTTCTGGGAAGTGCGTTTGTATCAAAATACTCTCGGCTTCTTTTCATGATAGTTAACGTTAGTAGAATGATGTAGTGGTAATTTATATGTTATTAATTTATTGTTTTCGAGTAATTAAGTGATTTAGTGGTCATTATATAATGTTAATTTGCCTTTGAAAATGCCGAAAGGTTCCACCAAGTGCCATCAATCAACAGTATAAATAATTCTTTTCATGTGTGGGTCAGGCCACCGCGCCGTCAGGTTTCTTTATAGATACGGACAGTTCTGTCCCTTGTTTGGCTAGTATTAGTCTGACTCTATCAGAGGTTTCTCCAAGACTTGGAACTTTTGTATCTCAGTCGCTACTTGTATTTTGCTTTAGCGGCTTTATAGCCGTCCCAATCCTGTCTGTCTGGTTCCTCACAGGTGTTCCATAATTACCACTTATGAAAATGGTGTGTTTATTTGTTATTATCAATACCACACGAATAGTGACTACCTGCCTTGCGTATAATACCTACACCTACGCTGTTCGTCAAGAAAATAGTGCAACTGTAAAAGCTTATAACTTGGTCAGTTTTCGTTAGTCGGGGTGTCTGAGCTTTGCACTATACAAAAGTTCACGTTGTATATCGACCATAAATATTTATATATATTATATTATACGTCACAAAGTACTAAGATTATTTGATCACGCTAGAATTAGACTATTTTTGTTCATTTTTTCGTATTCAAAAATGGAACATCGAGCGACATAACCACTCTCTGAGAGCCTCTCGGCGGTACTAAATCGTATTTGTTCGCGTATCTGCATTTATAGGGGTTCACAAATTACTTTGGAAAAAAAAATCTGTATCTAGTTACTTAAAAATAAATATTTTTATTGTCAAAGGAGAAGTTCTGACATAATATTACATAATTATCATAATGATTTAAACTACAGAAGCTGGTGAAAAGACTACTTTATTTTGGTGAAATTTCTCAGTATTTGAGCAAACTTTACAGTCATTTTTCTCTAAAAAAAGGAACCTACCTGATATCAGGTTATTCTACAAACAGATAGCCAATGCCCTTTGCAATTGCTTCGTATCCCTTGTTTATTAAATTTATTAGTAATTTGACATGAATTTAAGCATCGAAATCTATGAAAATCGTATGATTTGAAAAACCTGTTTCACTTTCGTTGATATTAACCATATGTAATCCGTTGTTAGGTAAAATATGCTTTATGAAACGTTTAGAGAGCTAAATTTACTAAGTATGTTAGTGAATACCATGTTTGTACGATAAATATTTAATGACTTTAAATGCAATGAAAAGTATGGTTTCTGAGCAATATGTGGCGCGAAATATGTTAGCCCTCTTAATATTTGCGAAATATTTATATATATAATTTATTTAGATAAAATATTTTTATTTGAATCTAACAGATATATTTTATTAGATAATCTTTTATACATTTATGTATACTCTCATATTATTGTCAGCTTCTGGTAGACCCACACCATTATCTTATCCAATAAAAACATTAATCTATTCAATAAATAGTTCAGTCTTAAAAGTGATTCATATTTATAACAAAAACGGGAACACTGCAAATCTATTTTGAGGGTAGTTGTCAAAAGTCTTCTTGTACCACCCGTGGGCCTGGATTGACGTTTGAATCTGTAAGCAAATAACGAATGAACTTTAAAACGGTTTTTAGTTTATGAAAATAGAGAGCTCGTCCTTTGGAATCTTTCTGCAAATGCCATAAAGTAAAATGTGTAAATAATTATTAATTTTGATTATGCTTCATCTCATGATTTTGTAATTTCGATTCCAAAGTTCGGTCCCATGGTGGGCGCCATTAAACCTGACATGTTTCTGTTGGACATATTTTATACTGACATACATGGAGAACCGATAAACTGCAGGAAATACTAATGCAATACGATCACATTTGGTTGACATATTCAAAGGCAAGTGAAGAATGCCAATTTCACCTATCATCATTAATTTAGTACGATAATATCAAATCATCAATAGGTACATAAAGGGGGTCTCAATAAGAGTGCACTTTTTAAATTTAGTGCTATTTTTTTTTGTGCAAGTGGCGCCTCTGAGATTTGACAGCTTACACATTTATTGGTTCCGATTAATAAAAATGGAGCGCTTTTCGAAAGAATAACGCGTAATAATTGTGAAAACTTCTGACAAAAATTTGGAAAGTTATGCTGAGGCCGCTCGCAAACTACGAACAATTTTCAGTCGAGAAAGTGCACCTAATGCGTGAACCATTCGAAGAGTTCTCAAAAAAAATGAAGAAACTGGGTCGGTAATGGACAGTAAGACTCCTGTGCTTCCGTTTTGTGCGGACGGCATGTGGTTTCAGCAAGACGACGCGGCGCCACCTGCTACACCGCGCATGAAACAATCCATTGCAGCAACGATTGCCGGAAAAAATATCTCAATAAACTCTGATGTGAACTGGCCACCAAGATTTAACGCCGTGCAATTTTTTTCTTTGGGGGTTTCTCTAATCGCAGGTTTAAGCGAATAAACCAGAAACAATGCCTAAGCTCAAATCCGAGATCCAACGAGTCATCGGTGCGAAACAGCCTCATCTCTGTGAAAAAGTCATAAAAATTTTCATGAATAGAGTAATGGCCTGCCATCAGAGCCGTGGAGGCCATTTGACGGATATTTTGTTACATACTTAATCGGAACATGTCTTTTTGACAATTCAATAAAAAAATCACAACTCTCTCAAAAAAATACGTTTTTTTATTAAAATGAAAAAGTGCACTCTTACTGAGACACCCATTATAATAAAATCGTAACAGGTCGCTGTCTGTACATGGAAGATAAATAAGAAAAAATATTATAGGGGGGCTTTATGAACGCAATAGAACCCAAAACAATGATTTTTAGAATTTTTGTCTGTATGTCTGTATATCTGTTTGTCTGTACGGTTGTGCACGCTAATCTCAGTAACCGCTCAAAAGATTGCAATGCGGGTTTTTTTATTGTGTTGAGGTTTGCTCCAGTTAACATTTAGCGTTTGTTTTATGTAAATCGGTTTAGAAATAAAAGAGTTATAACTCTTTTAAGAATCAGATATTTTGAAAATTTTAATTGTAGGGGTTTCTTTGAATGTGAGTGAACCTAAACTGGCGTGTTGGCTTAATCATAAAAGAACTTAATGATTAAGACTATTTAAAATATACTGGTATATATATTAAGCAAACAGGGCAGTTTCAGACGCTGCTTGATGACTCTGATGAAGAAATACCTCTCCTTTCATACACCTTATGTGACTTAAACGAAGTTGCGGGCTCAGCTAGTGGTTAATACATACCTGATTACCCAGAACCCATAGATAAATACAGAGGAATGTCCTTGTTGGCACTAATAACAGCAGCAATGTGTACAGAACAATCTCACAGGATCTGTGAGGGCTGGATACGTAATTAAACATTCTTCCATGAGGGATTTTGTGATCTTCAGTCACCACTTGTCCAGATTTCTTATCTTTGCGTAGATTGGCAAATATAATATTGGTTCTGAATTGTTCGTACCAGGTGATAAGGAATAAAATAGTGCAGGGAATTGCTAGGACTGTTGTGTATGTGTCCGTCCATGATATAGCTTCCTGAGGCTGGTGTCCTGAAAATATTAGTTTATGAATATTGGATGATTATATTACAGAATGTCGTAATGGTAACAATATAAGCTTCTTTAATTAGACGAAACGGTTAGGTTTCTTATGGTGACTGGCTCATTGACACAAGGGTACAGTGTAGTAGGTGATTGTCTTGTCATACTGAGTACTCGAGACTTGAGCTGAAGTTCAAATCCTAGATCAAAATAAAAATGAAGGCGTTGTAGCATGTAAAAAAAAAAAACAGTAAAATTTTATTTCAGTCGCACCTGACAAGGTTTACTTATTATTGATGGGCCAATTCTACTTGTGACCGAGCTGATTGTTGATTTATGAAACATAATTATTAGGTAGTGTTTAGAAATGATAGACACACTTCACTTACCACAAAATAGGGGCGCCTGTCCAACGACACTTATAATGCAGGCAAAATAATGTATAATGCCGGCCAAATAATGACTGAGGTTCATTTTGCTAGATTTAGCAAACACTTGTAAATAATATGTCTCATATAATCTCCTAGTGCATTGCAGGGTGAGTAGAAACATTGCTATGAGGGCTGCAGCCACAGACACTGAAAATAAGAGAAAAAAAGTAGAGTAAATAATTTGTTGTTTGCAATATAAAATGGGGTGATTGATGCAAATGAGATAGTATGCCAAATGTTCAATTCCTTAAATAATCCATGCATAATGTTGTGAAAAGTTTTAGCTGGCTTTAGGAGTTGGGAGTGTGGGGAGTTCATAAACAAAAAAAAAACGGTTGTCTGTAAAGTCGGTTTACTGATGATAGTTGAAAGTGAGCCTCAGAGTGATGTAACACCGCACAAGTCATGTTTTTTCGTGCGTGCAGCCGGCTCCATCAAATTATAAGACATTGTCTCTTCAAAATTCATACACCAAGAAAGTACCTATTTTAACTTGTTGTTACAATAAGTTGGGATTGGGAGGACTTATCGCTTAAAGTAATTTCTGTGCCCTTTGAATAGAAACACACTGAAAATGATTACTTTCTAGTTCTACATAATTTCTTGTTTGGGAGGGTAATTGGCCTTAATAGGTTGCATGGGGTGACTGGACTCGGAAGGTACATTACTATGTTTTCTGGTGTAATTTGGGAGAGGCCTACATCCAGCAGTAGACTGTGGTTAGTATGTTTTGACTGTTTTCATAATTCCACTGCTTTTAATGAAATTGCTATCACAGACTATGACCTTATAAATATGTTTGTAAATTAGGCGCTTCAAGAAATCATAAAAATATTGTAACATCCTTTTCACGGATTGGTAAGCATTTTGCAAGAGACTATACTTTTTAATACTATTATTGATGATTTCAATGCTTGTGTACTACAAGACTGTTTTGTAATTCACAAGGTAAGCTTGCTCAACAATACTAAGCCATTAACTGAATACATAATGTCTACATTATGTTCTACATAGAGTATTTGTATTATAATGGCCCATTGTAGGCTCTAATGTTGAGCTGGCTATAGTGCTACATTTCAAAGAGTTTTGACGCTTTTAATCTGAGCTCCATAACTTCAAGAGAGCTAAACTGCCTCTGTGGCGCAGTCAGTCAGTCCTGCCACACTGGAGGTCCTGGGATTGATGTCTGGGTCGGTCTAAATATTTGTGTGATCCACAAATGTTTGTTTCAAAGTTTCGAGTGCTTTCTATGTATTTGCAAATATATAAGTATGTTTATCAGTCGTCTAGATTCCATAGCAGCAGCTTAAATTAGCTTTAATTTGGGCTAGATGATGCTGTGTGAGATAGTCCACAAGTATTTATTTATTTGTTTATGAGTAAAGCATAATGTACTCATAAGTAAAGTCTTGGTTCTCTCACCACAGAAAAAGTAAACCAAGACCAAAGCGACAAGCTTAAGGCACTAGAGTACTTTTCTAGATAAGAAGTAGGTTATAATAGCAAGCTGTCTGACTCTCCAAATCGATAGCCAATCTTAGCGAGTACAATTCAACACTGATAAGAATTTTGGACCACTGGAATAATCGATTATTCCGAACCTGACCCGAAAACCTGACCCGGTCGCGGGTTAGGTTAGGAACTTGAAATAAAATGTAATATTTGTTCCGAACGTAACCCTCTTCCTAACCTGACCCGACGTCTCGTTCCTATCATAACCCGAATTGCGCAAATTGGTCATTCTCTGTAATCGAAAAATGTAAAAATCGTAAATCTCTGTAATCGTTTAGCCTTCTAACCTAACCCATACGAGTCGGGGTGTTAACCATTCATTTATTATGGTTGAATTAATCGTTCTGTTAATTATCACAAAATAGTTAATGTTATATATACTGATTTGACACATATGTACTTTTTAATTTGAGAAAGATTACAGAGAATGACCAATCTGCGCAATTCGGGTTATGATAGGAACGAGACGTCGGGTCAGGTTAGGAAGAAGAGGGTTACGTTCGGAACAAATATTACATTTTTTTTCAAGTTCCTAACCTAACCCGCAACCGGGTCAGGTTTTCGGGTCAGGTTCGGAACATAGGGGAATAATAAACATAGAGAGGGTATCCTTCCCTTTAAACGAGGCAGGAAAAAGGTAGTAGCTGTTGCATAAAGTTTTAAGAGAAAAATGGCACTGACCATGGTTGGACAGAGTTCCATTATGAAATGTAAAGCAAGATTTTATTTAATGTCTTTGAAGTGTTACTCACCTGAGGGTTCATTTACTTGTAGCAGAATTTTTAATGTGAAATGTACAGGGTAATTTACAGTTACACCGAAGAAATAGACTATAATCATGTACAAAAACATCACAGCACTGAATAACGATGAAAATGAATAAAAGTGTCTGTAATAAGCCTTTGGTATTTCGATAACTTGAAGATAATTCGCGTCTGTGCCTTGGTAGGCGAAACTCCCGTATCTATATCCCTTAATAATAAACGCAGGGACATATTTTTCATAGTTATTAATAATAACACCGGTAAACGTAACTGCGAAGGCAAGGGATAAGAATATGAATTCTATTACATTTGTTTCGAAGTCGCCCATTCTGCCGTTATAAGTAGGTCGTGACGAGTTGTTTTTAGTACAGCTAGAAAACGACTGCTTCTTCTAACGGGATTTATTATCATTTTACTTTCGATTTCACCCTACATTTACTACATAGGTACAGGCCCACTTCCAATTAGAGGTTTGCACCGGAGCAGTGAGTACCGGAGAAGCTCCGGTGAAGTACCGGTAAAAGTACTCGATTACAAGTACCGGAGTTCAATTGATTACTCTCCGGTTCATTATTGTTACACTGTGTAGGTATGTAGGTACCGGTAAAAGTATTCGATTGATTAATCTCGTATAACAGAAATCCGCGGGAAAGCGTGTTTGTGAAAAATAATATTTAATAATTATTTTAGTGAAATAGTGCGAGAACTGCGAAATAAATTTACACATTTATTAAATAAGCGGTGAATTTAAAATAATTTAATGTTATCCAGACTCTAAAGGTTTTTTTTTGCGATTAGAGCCGGCGCGTCGTCAGCCGGTCGGCTGCGGGCGCAATGAATAGTGAGACTTATGTTGTGAGCGATATAGTTGAAGATGGCTTATCTGATGACGAAATAAATATCGATGCAGTTGTGGAAAATAGTGAGGAATGCAGATCAAGGATGCAAACGGAGGATGAGTTAGTTAGCAGGAAAAGACCAATGACTCGGGAAGATTCCTCTTCCGAGGAAGGTTGGCAGCGAGTTAGTAGAAGGCACAAGGTGGCTTGTACTCGTGAATCCGGTAGTGCGGAGCAAGAAAATGTACAAGTATGTGTTTCATGTAGTTCAATTTTGCCTAAACAGTTTGCTTTAGCCAAATTATTTAAAGAAAATAACATCAGTGGGGTAATACATGTCAAATTTGTCCATCAATACAAAATTATTGTTACTTTTGATCAAGAATGCAATGCCGATCGATTTATTTCTTGTAAGGCTTTTAGAGAACTTGAATGGAAAAGTCAGAAGACATCTGAGGTCGGGATTTCATACGGGGTTATCAAGGATATTGACTTGAATATTGCCGAGGAAGATATTATTACCAATTTATTTTCTGATATTGAGATCATTGCAGCGAAAAGGCTAAACAAGCGAGATTACTACCAGGAATCGTCTTCTGGTTGGGTTAAATGTGAAGCCGTGCGTATATCATTTAAAGGCCCTTCTCTCCCCACTTACGTATACATCTATAACATGAGAGTAAGTGTGTTGCCTTATATCTTCCCTGTAACGCAATGTTCGCGGTGTTGGAAGTACGGACATACTAGATTACTATGCCCTTCGAAAAAGATTATATGCCCGAAGTGTACTAAAAATCATGAAAATTGCGATTCTACCTCATTCCGCTGTATTAATTGTACTGGCAACCATATGGCGTTACAAAAGATATGTCCAGTGTTCAAAAAAGAGAAAAGGATTAGGGAACTTATGTCTGAATTTAATTGCACCTATAGAAAAGCCCTCACTATGTATGTACCACCGTCTCCGCCTCCAGAAAGACATTCATCCCATGGTTTGGCTGAATTTGAAACACCAAAGTTGGATTCACAGCAATTATTCCCTGATCTTCCATACGAAAAGACCAACCAACCACCAACTAAGCAGAAACTCATGTCTCAATTGTTCAACACTCCACAACAATCTAATACTAAAAAGGCTCAAGAACACAAACTGAAAAAGTCACGAAAACAGCTTCCTCGTGCTTCTCCATACCCGTCACGTCCTTCTTCACCGGCGAGATCGGAGAGAGCAGAGGAGGTCCTATATTCCGAAAGCTCTGGTGGCTACGTGGGAGTTAATAGTGAAACCAGCAACAAAGCACAGAAAACCAAAGACTTTAGTTTTTTTAGTGTATTATATAGGCTTTATAGATTAATAATGGAGAAGGGTTCTTTAGAGGATAAAATACATGAAGTTATCAAAATTTGCACGGAGTGGATTATATCTAAAGTAATGCAAGGAATGTCGGTGAGTTCTTTTTTCAATACTTTCTCTAATGATGGATAGTGGTTTCATCGATATCAATTTAAACATTATACAATGGAACTGTCAAAGCTTGCGACCGAAGTCACTATCTTTAGAGGCCCTTCTTTCACAAAATAACATACATATAGCCGTTCTGAATGAAACTTGGCTTGAACCGGACAGTTATTATAACATTAGGAATTATAATATTTTCAGATCTGATCGTAGTGACGGCTATGGTGGCTTAGCCATCCTTATACATGGCTCTATTAGAAGTAGTATAAGTATGTCACGTAGCCCTAACTCAGGTATAGAGCTTTTACATGTTAAGATACATAATTGTCGGTATATTGAGAACATATTTTCACTGTATTGCGCTTCAACTGTAAACACCGTCCAAAACGACTGGGATCATCTGTTTTCTCTCGCAAGTTCCAAATCATTAATTTTAGGTGATTTTAATGGTCACCACTTAAATTGGTCCTACAAAACTGACCCGAGAGGATTACAAATATTTGATTCCATGATTGATTATAATTATATTTATTTAAATAATGGTGATCCGACTCGAATACAATTAGTGAATGGTGTATTGAAAAAATCCTCCCCTGATATATCTTTCGTCACCTCTGATTTGGCTACGTTATTTACGTGGAAAGTGTGTAATGAATCGCTCGGCAGCGATCACCTTATTATACAGTTGTCGGCCACGATTCATGTCCCCCGTGTCATGTTAAAAAGACGTAAATATAAAAACAGTGACTGGCAATCCTACAGCTCTTACATAGAAATTTCACTAAAGGATTATATCGTTCCCACTGATTCCCAAGAATTTTATGATGTCTTTGAACGTACTTTACAGACTGCCGGCAATAAATATATCCCCTTCACTAAGGTTCCCCAGTACCCCTGCAATAAATTTAAACCAAAACCATATTGGAACACAGAACTTTCAAAGGTTGTGGCGGAACGCCGATTAGCGTTGTCCAAGTTCAGAAGATGCCCTTCTCCTACTAATTTAGAGATATTGAAAGAGAAGGTACGTACTGCTCAAAGACTCATCAGATTAGCTAAGAATAGTTCTTGGCACGGGTTTTGTGATTCCATAGATGCTACTACTTCCCCCTCTGAAATGTGGAACCAAATGAGATGGGTAAAAGGACATCGAACTAACACTCGTAATCAGTATATAGACAAAGATAATGCCTTGCAATTGCTGAATTCCTTAACTCCCGATTTTACGTGTCCTCCTATCCCCCATTTTAATTCAGTTAACACTTCTTTAGAATCTGAAATTAGTATTCAGGAACTGGAAAACTGTATCAAAAAGACAGATACAGCTCCCGGCAGGGACGAAATATCATTTTCTATGATAGCACATCTGCCACCGACTGCTAAAATTCTGTTAGTTAGATTGTATAATATTTTTTTAACTTCTAGCTTCGTTCCTGCACAGTGGCGCGAGGTTAAGATAGTCCCCATTCCTAAACCGGGCAGAGAACCTAACTCTCTCCACTCACTTCGGCCTATAGCTTTAATTTCATGTTTATGTAAAATTTTTCATAGTATTTTAAACAAAAGATTAGAGTGGTATTTTGAAAAAGGTAAGCTTTTACCTGAGTATATGGTCGGTTTCCGCAAAACTCGTTCGTGCTTAGATAATTTATTTAGTTTAGTCTCTCAAATTCAAATTGGCTTTTCTAGGGATAAGCCAACCGCGGCTTGTTTTATAGACATCGACAATGCTTACAACAATGTTAACGTTACCCGCCTAGTAAATACTTTAGACTCATTTGGAGTAGGTTCAAAAATATGTTTTTATCTGTGGTCCTTATTAACTAACAGACAGCTCTTAGTTGCGGTTGATGGACAAAATTTGGCCAGAACTACCGGACAGGGTTTGGCGCAAGGGGACCCATTATCTCCTCTTCTGTTTAATATTGTAACAATCAATATTTGTAAAAATATCACAAATGTACATATTTCTCAATATGCCGACGACTATGTATTATATGCTACACACGATAATATTGATGCCGCCCTTTCGAATCTTCAATATGGCTGTGAAAAATTGAGCCGCATAATGTTTAATTTAGGCCTTTCTATATCTCCTACAAAATGTAAATTATGTATATTTAAAAAAGGTAGTTTAAGACGTTCTATTGATTTTAGAATTAACGAACAATCAATACCTGTTGTTAAGCACGTTAAATATCTGGGCTTGTGGCTAGATAGTTCACTGAGGTGGGGCAAGCATATTAACGAAACCGTTCAAAAAGTAAGCAAACATATTAATCTGTTAAAAGTATTATCAGGTCCTGGATGGGGTATTCATCAAAAACACTTAAGATGCTTATATATTTCTATTATACGTAACAAAATCGACTACGCAAGCTTTCTATATGACAATAGCTGTAAAACCAATTTACTAAAGTTAGACAAAACTCAAAATCAGGCCTTACGTGTAATTGGTGGTTTTATTAGGAGTACCCCGATCCACGCCATGGAAAACGATTTATGCCTTCCCCCCCTTCAGTTTCGCAGAAGATTTTTGGCAGGTAAATATTTGCTAAAATCAAAGTCATTTGCGAATAATTCTAGTGATCTGTTGAATATATTAACATCTGTTTGTAACACTAGCTATTGGAATAATAAGAAAGTCCCTTTGCTAGTCAATATCAATCGTTGTATAGACACAGGGTCAATTTACTGCAGTAATTTGCTAGAAATGTTTTCTTTAGAGACTTGGGTGAGTAATATTCCAGTTCATCGATTCATTGCAAGCTCTATTCCGCTGATTGATAAAGCTAAACAAAATTACTCCTGTCACCAGTTGAACTCAATTTGTACAAATTTCATTGAAGAAAACTATAGTCATTGTTACAAAATTTTTACCGATGGTTCTAAAGATAAAAGTAGAGCGGGGTCAGCTGTTTACGACCCACAGTCAGCTTGTTTTGTAAAACTTAGGATTGATTCTAATATATCAATTATGCACATTGAATTAATCGCAATTTCGGAAGCTTTATCTTACATTGATTCAGTGAATTTTGATCAATTTGTCATATTGACGGACTCAAAAAGCGCATTACAACATTTGGCTCGCTGTACCTCTCCCGTGAGAGGCATACCGATTGCCTATAAAATATTAGAATCAGTCTTAGGTCTACAAGCTCGACAGAAGACGGTCACCCTTCAATGGATTCCATCTCATATCCAACTTGAACCAAACGACATTGTAGACATGCTAGCTAAACAGGCGTCAGTAGATGGGATTCCTTATGGAGTTTTACCACTATTTTCAGACAAGGTAAGTCATGTTAAACGGCATTGTCTGGATGTTTGGCAGGAGTATTTTGATGAGCGCTCACAAGAAAAGGGTATATGGTACCGAACTATCCAACCACACATATCAACGTTCCCATGGATAGCCTCGATTGGAATAAACAGGGAAGATTTAAAAACCATTCTTAGGCTACGTTCCGGACACATTCCATCTAAAAAGTTTGGGCATCTAATGAAAAAAATTTCATCACCTAATTGCGTCGATTGCGGTGTAATTGAAGACGTGTATCACATCCTGATGGAATGTGTCAGGAACGAACCTTTCAGGGCAACTTGTTTTGTTGGCGAATCAAGGATGTTTGTGGGTCAGGTGAACAGCGCCTTGTCTGAGCCAGGCTCACAAAAAGCCCAAGATTTGATCGAATTAGTTAATTTAGGCTTAAGCGATTCCTAGTTTATTATTTTAGTTGGTAATATTGTATTTTAGTTGGTTTTTTATTATTTTAGTTGGTACCTATATGTTCACTAATTGATCGTAATTTTGTCGGTTGTATTCACGGGACGATGTAATCGCTCAGCGATAAAGTCCTTTTTATTTTAAATTAAAAAAAAAAAAAAAAAAAAAAAGATTAATCTCCGCTGAAATATTCTAACATGTGTTATGTATTCAATATTATTTAAATAATATTATACCTATATTAGACGACCTGTTTGGTGGGGAGGCAAAGATACTGTCTATTAATCAAGAGTCGCGGTTTCGATTCCCGCGCAAGACAAATATTTGTGTGCAAGAACATGTTTATTTGTCTTGTTGTTAGTGTTTCTATTGTATCATCAATCAATCAATCAATATCAATACATATAATAAAATCGTAAGTGTGTGTTTGTCTGTACGTTTGTGCACGCTAATCTCAGCAACCGCTCAATCAATTGAAATGCGGTTTTCTATAATGCGTTGTAGTCTGCTCCGCGTAACATTTAGTGTTTGCTTCATGTCAATCGGTCCATAAATAAAAAAGTTATGTCAATCTAAAGAATTAAATATAAAATGCAGCGTACGAAGTCGCAGGCAACATCTAGTAATAAATACGTATTTACAAACACAAATGTATCTTTATCTGTTAGTTCTTAAATTAAACATTTTGGGCTCAGGGGTCGGCAACCTCGCGGCGGCTCGCGAGCCACTTGCGGCTCTTTAGTTCCCTAAGCAATTATCATAGTACATTTTCAAAAACATATTACTGTTGACATATATTCTACCGATAGACAGGAACGTCCATACATTGAATATGTTCCAGATTTGTACGCGCTTGAGCGAGAATGGACTCGCGCAACGGATGCTATAAAACTCATATCTTGGTATGAAAAAAAAGGTTTAACATTGTATAATTATGTTAATTAGCATGAACTTTAATATTTTTTCCCCTCTATACATTGCGTTTACAGCACTTTGCTTGACAATTCTACCACAATAAATTAAAATATCTCCGTATTGTACAATAATTCAGTCCGCGCCAAAGGCGGGGACTGCATTGTTTTAGAATAGACTTAATCTTCAAGCTCTTTTATGATTAAGCATACAGGGCCGTTTCACACGCTGCTTGATGTGTCTGATGAAGAAGTACCTCTCCTTTCGCAAACCTTATGTGACGTGAACGAAGTTGCGAGGGTCAGCTAGTTTCATAATATAATCAGTTAATTTCCCAGTGAAACTTTGAAAAATCCTGAAACACGTGTTTATTTATTTTTATTTACAATTTACAAGTTCTTGATACCATAGTTTTCTTTGGTGCATATATTCAGCCTAGAAAGAAGGCGTGCAAATTTTCAATTGTTACTTTAAAATGCAAATTACTAAACAATAATAAATGAAACATTCAACTCTCCCGCAGATAAATTTACTGTAGCAATGTTAAATATTTTAATAATTATTATAATGTCCAAGATACACATGTTTGTTAATTTATTAATTTGTTAATTTATTAATTTTATTGCATACTTTTAAATCGTGTTGCTTCCAATTTATGTTACCATCTATAGTTATTTATTTTTAAGAAAGACACTGTTTTTACTTGTTTTATATTATTTCCTTCGTGGCTTATATTTAAACTTGAGCAAGGTCCATGATTGATAGTGAATCGGATATAACAGGTCTTGCTCAGATTCACCTGCAAATTATTGTCTTTTAGCCATGTAACAATATCGTTAATTGTAACATTTAAGTCGTTCACTAATTTATCGACGTCAGTATTTCTATCACAGGACATAATTAATCCGCATATAAAGTGCAATGATTGGAAGTAATTTATTTCAGTGATGTCATTAACATGTAAAAGAAACGACAGTGGTCCTAACACACTACCTTGTGGAACACCAAGTCCATTTTCCAAAAGGTCAGATTTATACAACTTAAGGTTACGTTTATCGTCAATGTTTTGTACTTCTACACATTGTCTCCTACCCTTTAAATATGTAGCCATCCAATCCTGTGCTGGTCCTCTAATGCCATATCTGTCAAGCTTTGGCAGTAGTATTTTATGAGATACCAGATCAAATGCTTTGGTCATGTCAAAAAATTACAATTACCGTTGTTTTATTGTCAATGTTTTCAATTACTTTACTAATTAAGTTGAAAGATGCTAATGTTGTCGATTTACTCTTTTGGAAATCACACTGTTCATTATGTTAAAATGCTATGCTTTTGAATAAAACTTGTCAAACGTTTATGCATGGCTGCTTCAAAGACCTTTGACAAAATTGGTATTAACGATATTGGCCTATCATTGTCCAAACACGTCCATTCACCCTTTTTATATAAAGGTTTTACAATAGACAATTTTAACTCGCTAGGAAAACAGCCTTCTCTAAATGATAAATTTACTTAATGTGTAAGAATTGGGGTAAGTTCTAATATACAATACTTAAGTACCCTAGTTTATAGTTCATCGTAAGCTTCTGCATTGGCGTTATTTTAATTTGAAATTATAGAATGAATCTCTTTATAACCCGGTTCATTAAAGAAAGGAATCTTAAATGGCGGCGCTTATCATGTTCTCTTGCTCACACATTAGTGCCGTCTATACTCACTCTCGCGCGTACCGTAACCAAAAAAAAAATCTTATTTTGATTCCACGCTGAGTCAATAAAAATGTTCGTTCTTTATTTTAACCAACATCATGATCGCCATGTAATATACGTTGCCAGGTACTTTTTCCGTTTCCGTACAAATGGTCATAGTGTCCTTTCATCCCGAAAACGTAGGTAGGTAGGTACTGTTTCCGATGAAAACGATAATTAGATGCCGCCATGTGTCTTTCTAATTTTTACTTTCACGCGGGCGAAGCCGCTGGTAGAAGCTACTCAGAAATTAATACGACCCGGTCTTGTTTTTATTATTTTTAATTTGAAAAAAAAAAGACTTAAATTTTATTTACTTTCCATCAACGCAAGTACAAGTCGCCATTTAAGATTCCTTTCTTTAATGCATCGGCTTATACATATAAACGATAAACCTCAGAATAGACAAGATGGCCGATCGGAGCTCAATGCTTACCATGGGCTCTAGCCTGGTGCGCGGTTAATGAATGATATCATCGCGCGCCCTAATATGCCAGCTCTTAATCTCTTTCGAAGACGGTTATTTGACATTTTGTCACACCAAAGAATTGGGCCGGTAGATTTCGGTCAGAACTGCGGCCTCTAGGTCCCACGACAGAAGCCTGTATGCCAGAAGAGGTACTAATGCTACGTTAACTAATATCTAGGTACGTGTGAACAAAAAAAATTTTTGTGGCTCTTTAAATTTATTGGCTCTTCTGACTAAAAAGGTTGCCGACCCCTGGTCTAAGGCACAGTAATAATGTCTAAGGTTTTGGGCTGGATGTTGATGGTTTTATGATTTACATACTTAGGAGGTACAACTTTAAAAAATCCTGAAACGTGTTCATTTATTTTTAATTAGATGCAGGTCCCTATACAAATTGTGAAGCAGTTTCCATTGAAGAAATGAAGAAATTCCCATACAAACTTACAACCCCTCGTTTACCTCCTTATTGATATAATTTAACAAATCAAAGATATGTATGTCTATTTTTTTTATAACCAAAAACAGCTATACATAATTTCATGATGCTAACTTTAGTGACGAATTTCCACACAACTGTTTATACCTTATTTACCACCTTAATGGTGAAATTTCCCAAAATCCTTTCTTATAACTTACCTAGTTAATAAAAGGTACCTACTGTCCAAATTTCATCATTCTAGGTTCTGGGGTTTTTCTCTACGTTGATGAGTCAGTCGGTAAAAATCTCGCTTTATATTATTTATAGATTTTATATTAAACTATTAGATACTTTTTAAAATATAGGTCCTCATAAAACTCTACTGGATCACCTACATACAAATTCTCTGATTGTACATGTTTATTTAAATCAAGAATTGCAAATTAGAAGACAATATTTCAAGGCATCAAATCTATGTACCTACACAAACGCGATGCTCCGGTTTTCACCGGAGAAAAACCGGAGCTCGCAAAAGTACCGGTGAATTTCACCGGAGCTCAAGATTCCGCTCCGGTGCAAACCACTACTTCCAATCTAACTGCACTTTTTCTACAACGCAATCACAAGGATAACTTAGAACAGAACGTCATAATGACATTGACATGACAGTTGACAGTGACGTCTGATTTGACAGTTTTTTTAAATTAATTCAAACTGGCTTTGGTTACTTCGGCCATAAGTACTATGCGAAATTTTGTTTCCATACGTCTTCATTCATAAATAATAATAATAAATTCTTTATTTCAGACAGTGTCCATAGGTTTACAATTACAACAACATATTCAGGCAATACATAAAATTCAGATTTCAATGAATAACTTAATACCTACATTCCATACAATAATTTAAATAAATAACATGTCAGATAAAATAAAAATGACAATATACAATTACTCACAATTAAAATTTCAAAATGCAAATAACAGAAGAATAAATTAAACATAATCATTATAAGTATCTTTTTAAATTAATTTCAATAAAATGTCAGAAACAATAAAATGTTAGATAAAAGTGAATAACATAATACATTTCATACAATAATTCAAATAAATAAGATGTCAGATAAAATAAAATGTTCATATTAATAAGTCACAGTCCTCGTCTTCTAAGTCAAAGTCAGTCTCCCTTCAGAAAAGCGGTGGATCAATTTCTGAAAGTTTCTTTGAACGTTTTGCCAGTAACTACAAAGTCAGTACTCGCAATTCACTGCGTTTTATCACTTCCCAACACTAGTGCACGTTGCCGTTGTAGAACTTTTATGTTTAAGAATCAACCATTGATATACACAAAACACTCGAAAATGCACTAATTTTGAAAATCTATATAACGGAGCGACAAACTTCTTCCCAATTCCCGCCAAAAGATCTTGATTATGACAAATGAGAATGACAGACTATAGACAATGGAATTGTGCTTTTTTCTTGCTCTTCTGTTTGTCAGGCAGGACTTTGCGTTTCAGCTTGGCAAAAAGAGTATAAATTAAATTGCCACTGCCCGTAGACACAGAATATGTAATAGAACTACGTACAGAAATTCCATTTTAAGAAAGCCACAGTTTTAATAGTCAACGAAATCAGGTAGATACCGTGTGTAAACTAAAGCACATCTTAACGCTAGTGCGCGACAGTAATTTAGCGCCGTCAACTCGAACGTAGGATTCACGGATCAATTAATAGAATCGATTCATATACATATGTTACTAATGGCAGGGTCGGACGAGGCCGGTAGGGCCCGGATGGCTGACCACAAACCCGGGGCGCGAGATTAGATGATGATAGAGGAGATACTGTCGGAAAATACTCGAGCAATTAAATCAGCCTATGGCAGTCCACTACTCGGTCCTGCGCCTTCTGCAATCAGTCTCAGCATGCGGCCTTTTCTAGGTCGTCTATGTGGTCCAAGTCGCTGTCTTCACTTTAGAACTCGTTTACTCCATCGGCTGTCGAGTGTCGGTTTTTCTGCTGGCCACTGCTACTTATTGTGTTTATTCTGCGAGCTACGTGGACCACTCTAGTTTTATGAGGTACAGCTTAACTTCATTTCGGAGTTTATCCCTCAAAGCATAGTCCGGATTAGCCCCATTGTAAGTATCCACGTCTCGGCACCGTAAGTCATAACTGGTAAAACGCGCTTATTGTGAAGACTTTCTTAATCAGGAATTGCGGTATAGGTGAATTGAAAACACGACGCTGTTAGCTGAATGCTACCCAGTCAACCGGATCCTTGAGACGATTTCCTTGTCCAGGTTCTTTTTCCCAAGTGTGTTAAACTGCCCAAGGTAGGTATTCTCCTGAACAACTGATTAGTATCTACTAGAACTAGATTGATCGAGCTTTGAACATGACCTAGGTTTTACCCAAGTTCATACCGAGACCAACAAGTCGAGACGCTCAGTTTAGTGCAGCATTGTGCCTTACGCGCACCGTTGGTGTTCACGCCCACCCTTCCTATTCCAGTGTCTTGAAGATGTCCTCAAGCGAATTGGTGAAAAATTTAGGCGGTGTTAAATCGCCGTCTCACACTTCTACGCAGTTCAATAGAATTTGATTTCATTTCTCCGGCTGGATGTTCATTGTAGCGTTGTCGTACCGAATAGTATAACTTTCCATCAGAAACAGGTTAATGTAATAATATTGATATTACACAGAGTTTATCAAGTAAGTAGGTAAGTACCTACCTATATTGAATGATTTTGTAATTGAATAATGTATGAATTCAATTCATCTTAATATATAAAATTAAGTTGAAACCCTAGCCGTGGTCCTTACCCGGAGTAACAAGTGTAAAAGAAGATTAAATAATAAGGTTAGGATAAGTTAGAACTCCGACTTTCTTGCACGAGCCGAGAGAGCGAAGCCACAGAGTACTTAATACTAGTGACCGACCGAAGTTTCGGTTTCGGTTTCGGCCAGTTTCGGCCAAAAAATCGACTTTCGGCCGCAGTTTCGGTTTCGGCCAAAATGGGCCGAAACTTTCGGCCGGGCCGAAACTCACGTGTTTATGAATTTTGAGCGTCTAACTCTGCTTGTGACGTGGTTAGGGTCAGCCCAACCAGTTAATATGTTACTAACCGAAAATTTACAGATTTACAAAGGACTTCCAATCAATAGTTATAATAAAACAATTTTTACGGAATCCAACAAAGGTGATCTAGGGCATTACATAACCCTACCCCTTTGTTGTCGGTTCCGTTGACTTCGTTGGTCGTCTGTCTGTCTGTCAGCAGACTGTTACTCATGCACCGTGATAGTTGAGACACTTAAATTTTTTACAGATGATGTATATCTTTTGCCGCTATAGCTACAAATAATGAAAATAGACAAATAAATAATATTAAAGGAAACCTCCCAAACAACATACGTGATTTTTTGCTGATTTTCTTGTACGCGCGCTGGTCCGGCTCACTGTTGTCCAGTTTTAGTTATATACTTCTAGAATGTAGCCAAATCCAGCCAAGAGCTAGTAGCAGGGCACCGTGTGTTTTTAGTCGGTAGGAGTTCACAATAGCATCTATGAGTAATTCCACACGTAAAAGAAAGAAACTCATCTTTAGGTGGAGATATTTCTAAAATAAACACTTGAGAAGATTTATAACGTTGATAGATACCGTTGATTGATGACACTTGGTGCAACTTGCTGCACCTATTGAAAAAATAACCGGCCAAGTGCAAGTCTAACTCACAGACGGAGGGGTTAAAGCCTCTGTCTATTAGTCACGAGGTTGTATCGCTGTAACCGTGCCAGATATAGGCCTAAAATTTTCACTGTACAGTAGTCCTACCGACTAAAAACCACGCGTATCCTGCCTAACAGCCTACGGTTGGGAGCCCCGAGTATGCCCTCGGAATGATACATACTACGGCCGCGTCTTTGGGGGGTTGTTCAGTTGTTATCCCGCTTCTTGAGCAGGGCGTGGATGAATCTCTCACGTCATGCTATCGTCTAAGGCCTGCTTCTGTAAAGACGGTAAGCAGCCCCGTCGCCGTCCTCAGGCTCTCGGTCATGGAGGCTAATAGTATGGGGCGCCGCCGCAGACTGTGGAACTCGGGTGGCAGAGTTCTCTCTCGCTTCCTCCCCGCCGTCTCTTTTACGAGCATGACCTGCTCACTGGAAGAGGCCTATAGCCCCGCTCCAGCGCCTCCTTGCGCCATTTTAAACAATGATGCAAGGGCCCTTGCTTCCAGGTCCCATAAAGGAGTCCCGGCTAGAAGACATGCCTCCTCAACTGAGATCGTGCGGTATCTCCTTATCACCCTGACAGCCGTCGCCTTCTGCGGGCTAAGCGATTGCTTATCAGTATCAATGCGGCTAGATTTAGCCGCATTGATACGGGGGGCCCGTATTAATGCGATCCCAAGGTAAAGTCTCCTGCAGGGAGCGTTGGGTCTCCTGATATTGGGCAACAACCGCGAGAGTGCGGCTGCTGCCCCCTCCCTCAGCTATGGGACCAAACTTTGGAAGTGGTATCCGAAGTTCCACTGGCTTTCGAGTACGAGCCCCAGATACATCATCGAGTGCTCGATGCCGATGCTGACGCCCCCTATATGTAAGCTGGATCCCGCAGGTGGCCTCAGGGCTGCGTCTCGGTGCGTTGCTCCTTGCGCTGTAATGAGGGTGTCGTAGTAACACGTTACGCCGACACCTCTGAGCAACGGATCACGCAGCACCCAATCGTAACCGATGTTCCACAGAAGCGGTCCTAAGACCGATCCCTATGTAATACCGAACTAACCGATGTTCCACAGAAGCGGTCCTAAGACCGATCCCTATGGAACACCGAACGACACATCTCTTGTACCAAGCCCTAGCCAGCTCGGGTAAGTAAGGTAAGTTATAGCGCTCTCGGAAAGATAGGCCCCGACAATTCGACGGAGGTTTGGAGGCATTCCATGGTAAATAAGCGCCTCCCAAACGCAGCTCCAGGGCAAGCTGAAAGCGTTGGCGACGTCAAGAGACACTGCCACCACCACCTCACCCTGTTCTGATGCCTATTACAAAAAATACCTACTAAAATCAGAAAAAGCATCCACTCAACAAACGTAATGGGCACGGGTTTATTCGGATTTTATTACATAATGGATATATCGTATTCTTATTAATTCGAAATTTTAATGAATTGGTAGGTATCTTGAAATTCGGCATTCTGATACTCGTAATTAGGTATTAATCAGGAGTTTTTGAATAATAGGAATAAAGAAAGTTTTTGAGTAATAGGATTTCCGATTTAGGTAGGTACGGAATTTCGAATCAGTTAATCTTGTAACGCCTTTTGTAGCCATAATCGATTTGGAACGCTTCATCGAGTGAAGATACTCTGATGCAATGACAAAGTTGTGACCCTGGAGACGCTTCCATATTAGGTACTTAGCTAATTGTACCCAGAGGCGGCGTAAGGCGTGGGCGACGTGGGCCACCGCCCACGGCCTCGCGGTACAAGGGGCCTCGCGCCTCAAAAATTTTTATGCATTGCTTCAAAGCAAGAATAAAATAAAAAAAGATATAAATTAATGTTGCTGTGAAAATTATGTATCGATTCATACAAATCGGCGGACAGGAATCTTGAAAAATTTTTTACTGATTTTACAAAAACTAATGATGCCAATGTGTTTATCTTAATAATAATTGTAGTCGAAAACATTGAGACACAGTTTTGATTGTACTTCAATTATAAAAAATATTCAATAAAAACTGATTTCAATGTATGGAAAAGTACATTAAAAAAGGGTTAGCTTGCGATTTTCTCGTGTTTTCTTATTTGAACGCATATAGTGGCTTTTAATGGGTTGTTAGCAAAATACCTGCCAAACATTTTAGGCACCGTTCTGAAAGCTATATGACAAAATATAATTTTTCTAATTTTCTTTAAGAAAATATGTCTAATTATATCTTTTACTTTGCATGTAATAATGTAATATGTCTAATTCTTTTTTTACAGTTATACCTAATTGTTAATAAACTACATTTTAGCTTAGTACTGTTCTACCCACATCAAAAATAATATGACTAGCATACGGGATCGGGAGTTTTTGAGAGATACTTATAGCAGACGACTATAATTTTTTCCTACTTTTTTAGCAACATGTTTTTATTGTATAGCATTTTTCATTAAGATTTGAATAAAATAATTTATTAATCAAATAAAACAATAACACTTTTTATAAAACATATATCATAATTATAATAAATACAAAAACTAACAAGTGGTAAAATGTAGACAAAAATAGAGATATGTAGACAAAAAATTAGCTTTCAAATAAGAAAACACAAGAAAATCGCAGGCTATCCCTTTTTAATGTACTTTTCCATGCATTGAAATCAGTTTTTGTCAAATATTTTTTTAAAAATTGAAGTCTAATCAAAATTGTGTCTCCGTGTTTTCGACTACAATTATTAAGATAAACACATTGGCATCATTAGTTTTTGTAAAAACAGTAAAAAGTATTTCGAGATTCCTATGTCAGCCGATTTGTATGAATCGATCCACTGTACGCCGCCGACCAATGCAGGGAATCCCTTGTTTTATTCCTTCCGGACTGTTGGTTCCACTGCTAAGTTCCACTAAGGGGTCCAACAGGATTTACAAATACTCGTGGACCCATTTAGATAGTGGAACCAACAATATATGTTTTATCCTGGATTTTTTGGGACGAGTGACCACACTCACCACATTTGACGTAAACCTGTGTGGTTAATTTTTTTTTCCTTATGGCGAGACTATTATTATTGGCGCAGGGCCTCGCGAAATCTGTCTCGCCTAAAACGCCTAAAATAAATAAAAATATAGCACAGAAACGATTCAATTAACATATATGTATAGTACATCAAAATAATCAAACAATATTTGAATTACATAAACTTAAAAAAATTGTAGCTTAAAATAAACAAAAATATATAACAAAGAAAATTAAATTAAAACTATGTACATTCAATAATCAAAGTCGGTAATTTTTTCTAAATTTAACGTTCTGGCTCCAAATTTAAAACTTTTACAAAAAAGTTCTCTCCTACTTCTAGGTTCACCCGTTCTTGAAGATGCCTATGATTCTTTTATTGAA
Organism: Miltochrista miniata; assembly: GCA_933228765.1. Taxonomy (NCBI): domain Eukaryota; kingdom Metazoa; phylum Arthropoda; class Insecta; order Lepidoptera; family Erebidae; genus Miltochrista; species Miltochrista miniata. The sequence continues at coordinate 4,097,266 of OW121754.1, read as the reverse complement.
GAGAAAATTCAAAATTTTTGTGCAGTTTCAAACCGACTGCTTCAAATTAATATTCATTCAGCTTACACAATTCTTCGGTACTGTCTTTTCGTCCCAAAATTAACACATACCCTTCGTTCAACTCAATTATTTAAACATTCGGCACTTTTGGAGAAAATGGACAAAATTATACAAAACACACTTTGTAAAATTTTAAACGCAGATTTGAATGACCGAGCGTGGCTTCAAGCGTCTTTACCAATACGCTTGGGCGGCCTCGGCGTTCGCAAAATTTCGGATGTAAGTTTACCAGCATTTTTGTCTTCAGTCCATGGCACCTCTTGTCACCGCCGGCGTTCCAGCTGTTCTTGAACCAAATGGTTTGGCGCGCGACGATGGCAAGAGACCGGATGGAATGTCATTAGTACCATGGAAGATGGGAAGACCTTTGGTGTGGGACGCAACTTGTGCCGACACCCTTGCGCCTTCTCATATTCCTAACACGGCAGGCTGCGCTTGTGCTGCTGCTGCATCTGCCGAGACTCTCAAGCGGCGCATATATAATAATTTAGTTGCAAATTATATATTTGAGCCGTTTGGAGTCGAGACACTGGGCGCGTGTGTTATATAAAGATATAGCAAAGCGTTTGGTCGATGCTCCTCGTGACCATAAGGCTGGCCTCTTTCTCGCTCAGAGAATAATTTCCATCCAACGTGGCAATGCGGCCAGTCTTATGGGAACCTTACCAGTCGATTGCGATGGGGAGGAATTCTTTGACACCTAGACGAGGGTTGCGACAGTCTTGCACATTGTTTTTACTCCGCCTCCCCCCCCCCTCCCTTTTCTGTAAATATTTTTAATTTAATTGTTCAATGTGTTTTTATTGTTACTTGTAAATAAAAAATAAACTAATAATCAAAGAAAATTAGAAATATAATATGTAGACAAAAATTAGCGTTAAAATAAGAAAACACGTCTAATCAAAATTGAGTCTAAATGTTTTCGACTACAAAATTATTAAGATAAACACATTGGCATCATTAGTTATTGTAAAAAAAAAATAATAAAAAATAGAACCGACTTCATACAAATCCGTAAAAATAAAATTTACTTAGGACAAAGTAATATGTAAGTATTTTGATTTACTAGATTTTATTCAATATCATATTGAAGTCTGCGCCAAGTAAACCCATAGGTTTAGGTAGATATTCTTAATGGCACCAACTTCAATATTATATTGAATAAAATCTGATAAATCAAAATACATATTACTTTGTGCTAAGTAAATTTTATTTTTAAGGATTTGTATGAAGTCGGTTCTATTTTTTGTTAATTTTTGTTTTATTGGTTAAGTGACGGGTAGACCGAAAAGTATATCTATCTATGTGTTAAGTTCTCATCAGCACAAATCATTCAAGCCGAAACACAAGGTAACCGCTGTAATTCCCTCGACTGTCTTTCGGTTCCATCATCAGATCGACTCCAGACCTTCATTAAATTGTAGTACATTAAGGCACTTAATCAAAAAGTTAACAAACGCACTAGTTGTCCATACAATTTTCGGTGGTTGCCCTCGATTTCTCCTGGATCCCAGCATCAGATCCTGATACCCTGGATATGGGACCACCTCAGAAGTAGCCTCATTCAAACAAAAAAAAATTCAAAATCCATCCATAATTGGTATCATTGGTATTTTATCGCGTAACATACAAACAAAAAAAATAGCGTAGGTACGAATTGAGAACCTCCTCCTTTTTTGAAGTCGGTTAAAAACAGTAAAAAGTATTCCTTCCTGACTGTTGGTTTGACTGCTAAGTTCCACTAAGGGGTCCAACAGGATTTACAAATACTCGTGGACCCATTTAGGTAGTGGAACCAACAATATATGTTTCATCCTGGATTTTTTGGGACGAGTGACTCCACTCACCACATTTGACGTAAACCTCTGTGGATAATTTTTTTTCCTTATGGCGATACTATTATTATTGTCGCAGGGCCTCGCGAAATCTGTCTTGCCCACACCAAATTTAGGTCTTGCCCCGCCACTGATTGTACCTACTATCTTTGATATTGAAAGGAGGAAGGGAAAAGATAGGAGACAATCGATAAAAAATGGAGCAATACATAAAATAGGTAGGTATGGGATGTAAGATGTAGGTCTACTAAATACCTCTATATGGCACTCGACCAAAAATTATATTTAATTACAGATTTCAACTTACAGCTTGCGCTGTGCTGGAAAGTTCTGCCAATCAGTGGCCTTATCAAACTAAGAAAGTAAACAAAAACTAATTCAAAATTATTCAATTACCATATAAAATGGCATTCCAAAAGTTATAATAAGCCAGCCATCACGATAATCCGCCTAGTCACATGCCCACGCAGGCTATTATACCATCCAAACATTTCACGGTCCAGTACACTGCGTAATGTATACCCGAAAACTTATTGAATGGGAAATCAGGGTTCGAATAAAATGCTGTCAAACCCAACGTATGTGACGAGACAGGTGTACCATAGGCGAATATAATCTTTAATTTTGTTGTGACAAGGGTGAGAGTGTTATTACGTGAAGGGTTCCTGATATGGGCCTAGTCGTGCGGCCGTGTAATTGTTTGGTTTTCAATATAAAACGTTCGTTTCTTGTTTACGCGAGATCATAAGGTTGGTGAGGGTAATTGGATTTTTTGATGTATGAAGTCAGAATAAAGGTTCCGGTCAATGGTACTTTATAAGAATGGAACTAGATTTAGGAATGGCTAGGGCTACCTCTAAAATTACAAGAATTATCACTTCAAACGTGTAAGTTGTTCCTAAGATGTTCCAAAGAGATGTCTGGTGATCTGGTTTTGGTAGGTTTAATTTACCTGAATTCTCTAAAATACCTGAGGTCTCCCATTTTAAGACTGGGATAAGTAGTATTTCATTTTACAATAAATAATAAAAGAAAGTAAGTACTATCATCCATAATCAATTAGGTATTTGGTGGACGGCTACAATTTCCCAAAGAATAGTGCGGGCAAACAATACCTAATCGATTACTAATCGATATAACTCGAATAGTTCAATTATCGGCCACTATTAATCGTCTCCCTTTTTCTCTCAGCAATCTTTTCCCGAACAACAATGGGTGCTCGTCACAAATGGGGACTTGCTCCTTTGTTCCGATTCTGTTTCCGACATGTACCGATAATTAATTAATAATTAAGGGCTATCCATTAACGTTTAATGGACGAGTTTCATTTCTTTAATGTTGCGGTTGCTCTAACGGTGTTTTTGGTAACATTTCTTAAAATGGATGTTAAAAAGGCTTTGAATTCCTTTTCCGTTAATAAATTGTCTGTGTTAAAAAAGTAAAAATGGTTATAATTAAATTATAAATGTATTAAAAGAATGGCATCGGCTGTTTCTCATTGTTTTTTGTCTATTAAGTAAATAATTGACCTCCAGTTTTTCTACCAACGTCGTTTTAAATTCTTTGTACAGGCGTGTGTTTGGATGTATACCTACCAATATATGTGGACTCCATTAAACCACGACACCTGTTCCACCACTTATACCTCGTTTACATTCAGCCGAAGTGAGTAGGGAAGTGGGCAGGGAAGTGGGCAGGGAAGTGGGCAGGACGAGTATGTAAACACGATACTTCTCATGCCCCTGCCATTGCTACTCGCGCTGCCGGTCGCTCCCCAAAAGACCGGTTTTTTGTGCGGGAGTCAAAGGACCGGGCAGCGCGAGCGGCAGTGCGTGCTTACATTCAGCTCCGTCGCTCAGTTCTCGCCGAGTGAGAGAGAGTTCTATTACGATGGATAGATATCATCCACCATCTTCGACGGCGATGTATTTTCTTTTTTTTAACTTGAAATCTTTTTAAAATTCTTACATAATTGTTTATTGCGAGAAGACACAGCACGGCGCGGCAAATATTTCGACGTCTGCCATTGCCGAAAGTCGAAAGCGATGTGAGTGGTAGGTGGTAGGGCAGTATGTAAACACTATACTTCTCTCGATCCTGCCACGGCAGTATCAAGGGAAATATTCCTGGCAGCTCGAGTGGCAGCGGCAGGGGCTGTATGTAAACGAGGTAGAGACGGCAGCTATCATGTTCCTGACTAAGACATAAATACGCCGTCTTGCCGTCCTTACATATCGTAGACATACCTACATACCTACCTTGGAGAAAACGGGCATATAAGGCCCAAAAGAAAGCAGAAATACTTTCTTGTAGGAGGAATACGTCCCTATATCTTGGTTGTAAGGTTAGGTTAGGTCAAATTCACTTAAATCATACGAGGTCGTAGTGTCGGACTCGGCAGTGCCTCTGACTGCCAATGACCAAAAATATTCATTATTTATAAACATTAATTTTTACGAACGAAACTATCAAAGACATTTCGACCATTGTTAACTTGCACACAGTGGCGTAAATATACGGTGGCAAAGGTGGCAAAATACGTGCCCCCGATCTGTAAGGGCCTCGGACCAAGAGCATAAAAAAAAACTTTATCAAGCGTGTGTTTGGATGTATACCAATATGTGTGGACTCCATAAAACCTCGACATCTCTTCCACCACTTAGAGACGGCAGTTATGATGTTCCTGACTAAGACAAATACGCCGTCTTGCCGTCCTTACATATCGTAGACATACATACCTTGGAGAAAACGGGCTTATAAGGCCCAAAAGAAAGCAGAAATACTTACTTTCTAATCTCTGCGGCTGATTGCCGGGTCCATACAAACAAAAAAATAACAAAAAAAGGTCACACTAAGTAGGTACTTGAGAATTTTAACTAAGGGGGTCATCCTTCGAATTTGCCACGGGCCCCGGTTGGTGCAGTTATGCCACTGCTTGCACACGAACTACAGTTAAGCACATACTCAATAATAAGAAGCTTCCTTTCAATTCATCCAGTCAGGGAAATCCTACTGCAACCGGTAGGATTCACCCTGACTGGTGGATCAAACGGTGCCCTACAACTGCCTGCTAGCCGGCTGCCGGCTGAGAGTCCCGGATGAGCACTCAGAAGAATGCACCAGGATTATCGGCGCACACGCATCTATATCTATACTAATACACTCGAGAGCAATGAATCCGGGTCACTTAAAGAATGTTAAAAATCTCGGAAACTAAAAATGATAGGTTAATGCAATAAATTGTATTTAATAGACAATGTAATACTCCTTAAATGAAAGTAAAAAAAATATGAGTCACCATACATTTTATTAACACAAAATTACATAAAGAAAAAACTGCTGATCTCTCCTTAAAACAAAAATAGGAAACATGAAATTTTTGAACTTTATTACGATTTTCTTGAATTTTAATACTTCGTATTGCCTCCTCGTGCTTCCATTACTGCGTTTACGCGGTTTGGCATGCTGTACACCAAGTTCCTTATACGATTTTGGGGAATATTCTCCCATTCCTCTGTGAGAGCAATTTTGAGCTCACGAAGCGTGATTGGGGGAGGGTTTCGTTGTTTTACGCATCTGCCTAGCTCGTCCCAAGCATGCTCGATCGGGTTGATATCCGGGCTGCGCGCTGGCCACTCCATACGAGTAATGTTCATCTCTTGAAGGTAGTCATTCACAATCCTACCTGTATGAGGTCGGGCATTGTCATGCATAAATATAGCATCCTCACCTAAATTGACCATAAATGGACCAACGTGATCATTGAGGATTTCTTCCACATATCTTACGCTAGTTAAAGAGCCGTTTTCTATGATCACCAGCTCTGTGCGACTTTCAGAAGAAATTCCGGCCCACACAAGTACAGACCCACCACCGTAGGCTACTTTTTCTTCGATGCATGCTTGCTTGAATCTTTCCCCTGGTCTTCGATACACTCTGTGTCTTCCATCGTGCTTGTAGAGCATAAATTTTGATTCGTCGGAGAACATAACTTTTGACCAATCTTCAATACTCCAATTTACGTGGCTCTGGGCATACCTTAGTCTCGAAATACGATGCCCACGCTCCAGTTTAGAACCGTTTGCAGGTCTAAGGGGTTTTAAGTTAGATTCAGCAAGCCGACGTCTTACTGTCCATGCACTTGGGTTACTTCCTCCGAGGCGTCGAAACTGATTGGTGAGTTCAGTTCCTGTGAGAAAGCGATTTCGAAGCATGGTGTTCACCAAGTATCGGTCTTCTCGTGCTGTGGTACACCTGGTTCTGCCCGTTCCTGGTCTGCGTAGGTTAGAACCAGTTTCTTCGTAACGTCGGAGAACTCTTTGTACTGTTGACAGCGACACACCGACAGTCCTGGCTGTATCGCGCTGACTCCGGCCGGTTTCCAGCATTGTAAGTATTCTGGTGCATTCTTCAGGCGTAAGCGACATAATTTCAGCTTGATTAATGAATATAGAGCACTATCAACATGGTTTATGTACCCACATAAATGACAGATTACAAACAAAAGCAACACCAAATGCTGTAATTTCGTAGTTCCATCTTCGAAAGTGGCCCTTTTTCAAATTTGATTTTTTTATGATATAACTTTACAATAACTAAGAAGTTTTAATACCTTCATTTTAGGAGTATTACATTGTCTATTAAATACAATTTATTGCATTAACCTAGCATTTTTAGTTTCCGAGATTTTTAGGATTCTTTAAGTGACCCGGATTCATTGCTCTCGAGTGTATTATAAAGCTGAAGAGTTTGTTTGTTTGTTTGGTTGAACGCTAGGATATCAGGAACTACTTGTTGGATTTCAAAAATTCTTTTACAGTTTGATAGTCCATTTATTGAGAATGGCTATAGCCTATATAACATCACGCTAAGACGAATAGGGGTGAAGTCAGCTTCAATAATTTTTCGAAAACGGGAAATATTCTTACCGTCTGAGAGCTGCGTAAATAGTTAAAGATACGTAAAGACTGTGTATTACAATATTGTTTCTCTTAAAAAGTTCTAAAAAAAGTCCGCGGAATCATAATTATGTCTATATTTTAAGGTTCGCTCACAATAACCTATGTTGAGGGTTCAGCTTGGGGTTGAAGAAATGATGCGCAGACGACTGATTAATGCGTATAATAAATTTGTGAAAAATTACAGTTTTCCATGTACGTTATGGTAGGTAGTATATAGTTCGAATGAAGATAAAATTTTTACTGTCATTACATATCGATGACGTCACGATGACGATGATTTTCGTTTGCGTTTGCGGGGACAGCTTAGGAACGCCTGAACATACCCCCGGCCTTGGAAGCACCTGCATCCAACTTCTCGACTTGGTCAAGGTCTTCGCTAAACAAAGGACATATCTTGGGAAATGCGCGACGAATGACGCCTGAGGTCACCTGGATATTGGCCACTCTGGAAATCCCATCTTTTCCAGGCATTGTGGACAGAATGCGTCCCAGTTTCCAATTAAGTGGTGAAGTGTTGTCTTCTTTGATGACCACGAGAGTATTGGGTTGTAAGCTGTCCTTATTCTCACGCCATTTATGACGAACTTGCATTTCAGAGACGTACTCTTTGCTCCACCTTGTCCAGAAGTGTTGTCGGAGCTGCTCGATTCGCTGATAGCGGGTAAGTCGATGAACCGGAATGTTCAGTCGCAGGCGCTGTTAGGAGACGACTAACCAGGAAGTGAGCAGGACTCAAGGGAAGGAAATCGTTAAGATCGGTAGACATAGGACTAATGGGACGTGAATTTAGGATGGCTTCGATCTGTGCCAATATCGTGCTAAATTCCTCGAAAGTCAAGTGCGCGTTACCTACTACTCTAACCAGATGATGCTTACAACTACGTACCCCAGACTCCCACACCCCACCAAAATGTGCCGCGCGAACCGGAATGAAAGAGAATTTGATATTTTGTCTAGTCGCATAACCAACTACATCGTCAGAACACTTCGACAAAAATTTAGAAAATTCGTTAGCAGCACCCACGAAGTTCTTACCGTTGTCTGAAAATATTTCAGCTGGCTGACCACGACGAGCAATAAATCGCTTGAGAGCCGATAGGTAGGCATCGGTAGTGAGGTCGCTGACGAGTTCTAAATGTTCGGCGCGAGTCACGAAACATACAAATAAGCAAACGTAAGCCTTTGTTAGCTTCGAGCCTCTGCCTTTTCGACTCAATATGAACATTGGCCCATCATAGTCAACACCAGATCGAAAGAAAGGGTAGGTAGGTGTAATCACAGAACAGTTAAAGGAGGTTAGAAGGGCCTTGTGGGCGGGGCAGACGCGCCGCGACATATGAGCAATGCTCATATTCCACCGAAATTCACTTCACGGCCGACACAGTCGCGCTCTTATTGTAACAACGTAAGAAGCTCCGCGAAAAAAAAAGAATTATGCCGTCTTGCGCTATAGTAACGTGTCGAAAAAGAAGCCAAGTGTGCAGTGTAGCCCGAAAAGGGATTTCTTTCCATCGGGAAGTCCAAAAACCTTACAATACAAGTAATATTTGTAATTATTACAAAAGTATTATGTAGCTTGTAGACCAAAACGATATAATCGCAAACTGATACAAAATTATACATTGCTTGCAATACATGAGTGCCATCTTGTACTACGTGAGCGATCGCGCAGTGTATTGCGAGAATCGCGAGTGCCGGCGATATCCATGCGTATCGATAGTGTTGGACAAAATGATCCGTTATAAACACTGTCGATATTAAGTACGTACGTTATTATCAGTAATATTGAAATCATTGTAAAATTTTGTTTGAGGTCAGCCATTTATATTAAAAACAAATTTAAAAATAAATTTTAGGTTTCCAACAAATCCAGATATGAAAAAAATGTGGATTGAGGCAACTGGTAGAATTGAATGGATACCTACTAAATATATACTATACTCGCGGCCCATTTTGTTTTTTTTATGTGAGGGAAAGTCCATCATGGATGCTATGCCGGACTCCAACCGCCAAATAAACCTCACGTAACGCCCAACAGCCTACGGTTGGGAGCCCCGGGTAAGCCCTCGGAAGGATGTCCCAGGACTCCCAACAGACACGGTCACTACTGCGGCCTTGCCCAGGGGGCCGGTCGCGTTCACTACCGCCACGCCACAGAGGCTGTCTGTGTTAGTAATTAGTGTCTGTGTTATTAATTATGTATTTACATTTAGCCCGACTACGGCTACTTTTCACCTAGTTTGTCAAATTTTTTAAGTCTAAGTTTCTCAAAATACCGGAATTATGATGAATTTTTGATGTTACTATTAACGCAGAATGAGCTTACTCAATAAAGTACTCGACTTGTGTAAACTTCAGACAGTATCAAAATTACGGAAATTTTATCGATATCGAAAATCGACCTTTGTCCGCCGTAACATGTATGAGAAATTTTTATTGCTTTTGTGCGTGTGTGAGTATACGTCAAGTGCAGTATTTCTATTAGTGTGACAACCAACAGGAAACTCGCTAATTAAGTGTGCTGATTTATTTGTGTGCGTAAACTGCGTCGTATTGGTCTCTTTTTTATAGTGGAGTTAAAGAGTGGGAGACAAGCGGCGACACGCGTCCTAATACAAATTAGGAACTATTTCCTTTCTAACCTCCTTTAACTGTTCTGTGGGTGTAATCCTCTCTTGCGGCAGATCTCCCATGATAGGAGTTAAGGATAAATCCTTAACTCCTCTCAATCGCGAGCAAACTACACAGTTATGTACGGTACGTTTAGCTAAGTTTCTACCGCATACCGGCCAATGTGTATCCCTAATACTGTAAAATAATGCTTGCTGTGCCGCATGCTGTAGGCGCTTATGTTCATAACGAAATAATAATATTGAAAACCAATGCTTCGACGATATTAAATATGGGTGTTTTTTATCAAAGTTATAAGGTGAATGTTTTATTCTGCCACCTACACGAATATTTTTGTCAGAATCAATAAATAACGCTAGACTAATTAAACTACACTCGAGAGCAATGAATCCGGGTCACTTAAAGAATGTTAAAAATCTCGGAAACTAAAAATGATAGGTTAATGCAATAAATTGTATTTAATAGACAATGTAATACTCCTTAAATGAAAGTAAAAAAAAAATGAGTCACCATACATTTTATTAACACAAAATTACATAAAGAAAAAACTGCTGATCTCTCCTTAAAACAAAAATAGGAAACATGAAATTTTTGAACTTTATTACGATTTTCTTGAATTTTAATACTTCGTATTGCCTCCTCGTGCTTCCATTACTGCGTTTACGCGGTTTGGCATGCTGTACACCAAGTTCCTTATACGATTTTGGGGAATATTCTCCCATTCCTCTGTGAGAGCAATTTTGAGCTCACGAAGCGTGATTGGGGGAGGGTTTCGTTGTTTTACGCATCTGCCTAGCTCGTCCCAAGCATGCTCGATCGGGTTGATATCCGGGCTGCGCGCTGGCCACTCCATACGAGTAATGTTCATCTCTTGAAGGTAGTCATTCACAATCCTACCTGTATGAGGTCGGGCATTGTCATGCATAAATATAGCATCCTCACCTAAATTGACCATAAATGGACCAACGTGATCATTGAGGATTTCTTCCACATATCTTACGCTAGTTAAAGAGCCGTTTTCTATGATCACCAGCTCTGTGCGACTTTCAGAAGAAATTCCGGCCCACACAAGTACAGACCCACCACCGTAGGCTACTTTTTCTTCGATGCATGCTTGCTTGAATCTTTCCCCTGGTCTTCGATACACTCTGTGTCTTCCATCGTGCTTGTAGAGCATAAATTTTGATTCGTCGGAGAACATAACTTTTGACCAATCTTCAATACTCCAATTTACGTGGCTCTGGGCATACCTTAGTCTCGAAATACGATGCCCACGCTCCAGTTTAGGGCCGTTTGCAGGTCTAAGGGGTTTTAAGTTAGATTCAGCAAGCCGACGTCTTACTGTCCATGCACTTGGGTTACTTCCTCCGAGGCGTCGAAACTGATTGGTGAGTTCAGTTCCTGTGAGAAAGCGATTTCGAAGCATGGTGTTCACCAAGTATCGGTCTTCTCGTGCTGTGGTACACCTGGTTCTGCCCGTTCCTGGTCTGCGTAGGTTAGAACCAGTTTCTTCGTAACGTCGGAGAACTCTTTGTACTGTTGACAGCGACACACCGACAGTCCTGGCTGTATCGCGCTGACTCCGGCCGGTTTCCAGCATTGTAAGTATTCTGGTGCATTCTTCAGGCGTAAGCGACATAATTTCAGCTTGATTAATGAATATAGAGCACTATCAACATGGTTTATGTACCCACATAAATGACAGATTACAAACAAAAGCAACACCAAATGCTGTAATTTCGTAGTTCCATCTTCGAAAGTGGCCCTTTTTCAAATTTGATTTTTTTATGATATAACTTTACAATAACTAAGAAGTTTTAATACCTTCATTTAAGGAGTATTACATTGTCTATTAAATACAATTTATTGCATTAACCTAGCATTTTTAGTTTCCGAGATTTTTAGGATTCTTTAAGTGACCCGGATTCATTGCTCTCGAGTGTATGTTTGTTTCTTAAACTACGCTTATTAGTTAATAAATTATATTCTTCCGTGAAAGATTCCCTTTGACTTAACCTAACCAAAGTTACCTCTGCGTCCCTCAGTTCATCCACTGAAAGAGGTCCATGACGTCTAGTGCTGCTGTGGCGTGTGTTAAAAATGAAGCGTAACACATAAGCACAGGCGCGTTTCAAATGGAAATAAGGATGTGTCCGCAGTGACAACCAGTGAGTGAACTTCTAGTACATGCTTAGTTTCGGGTAAATCAACGACTGTCTCGTTAGTGGACCAGGTTGCTATAGATTGTTCACAGTCAAACTCAGGGTCACGGAGAAATGAAGGACCTTCCCACCATAAAGTGGACGCTTGTATGTCCTCCAGGCTTATACCACAAGACACCAAGTCGGCCGGGTTGTCTGTACCCTTTACATGACACCATGGAAGGTCTCCGGTTATTTCGTGTATTTCTGCCGTTCGGTTTTGGACAAAGGTTTTTAATAGATTGGGAGACATTCGCAGCCAGCCCAACACGATTGTTGAGTCGCACCAGAATACTATGCGATCAAAACTGCAATGCAGGGATTCTCGAACCTTAGCGAAAAGCCTAGCACCTAATAGGGCTCCGCATAACTCCAACCGTGGTATACTTACAGGCTTTAAAGGCGAAACCTTTCCTTTGGAAATGTATAGTCTCACACCAACGGACGAGTCGCGATTAATGGTACGCACATAGATGCAGGTTCCGTAGGCAGACTGCGAGGCATCCGTAAAGATGTGCAGCTCTAATCGCACAGGATCAGCGCCGATGACATGCCGTGGTACGCGTATATCGTTTAGTATGTGCAGGGAACTTGTGAATCGTTCCCAGGTGCGCATGACGTCACTAGGCACTACGTCATCCCAACCTATTTTTAGAAGCCACAGGGATTGCAATAAGATTTTGACTGTGATTATAACAGGACTAAGAAGTCCCAGAGGATCGAAGATCTGGGCTATAGTGGACATTATATAACGCTTTGTAATATTTTTATTATCATTATAAAATTGTGTACTAAAATTAAATTTATCGCTTAAGTTGTGCCACCCTAAGCCAAGAGTCTTAGAGTGTATGTTTTCCCCTAAATTTAAATCCTTTAAAAACTCATGCGCATGAGATAGGATCTACTTGAAAATTAAATTTCCACTTGCGAAGTGGGAAACCACCTGATTGAAGAACGTTGTCAACCCTACGGCAGATTTCTAACAATTCTTCTTTGTGGTTACAACCTGTAATCAAATCATCAACGAAAAGTCTTCGTTGATAATTCTTGTGACGTCAGAATCTAAGCATTCGCTTGCGAGTTGTTTGAGGCATCTACAGCATAAGAACGCTGATGCCGCGCACCCATAAGTAACGGTTTGTAGCTGATATACGCTTATTGGTGATTTGGGATCGTCGCGCCACAATATTAATTGGAGATCCCTTTGATCCTCACTTACCAGGCACTGGCGATACATCTTCTCCACATCTGCGCAAACTGTGTACCTATGCTGCCTAAAGCGTAGCAGGATAGCTAAAAGATCGCATTGTATCGCAGGCCCAACCATTTGCAATTGATTCAAAGATATACCGTTACTAGATGGGGCACTTGCGTCGAATACAACTCGTAGCTTAGTGGTGGCGGCATGTTGTCGAAAGACGCCGTGATGCGGGAGAATATAATGGGGCACTCCGTAGGTGTCAACGCGCTTCATGTGACCTAAGCGAATATATTCGTGAATAAATTCGCTATAAAGCGCTTTATAGTCAGCATTACGAAGCAAACGTTTTTCAAGCGCTAAAAACCTACGTTCGGCCAGTGAGTAAGTTTCACCCAACGTATCAGGGCTTTGCTTAAAAGGTATACGTACGCAAAATCTTCCGTCACTTAAACGCTTAGTGTGACTAAGAAAGTGTTGCTCGCAAGCACGCTCTTCGTCAGTGAGCGTACATCGCAGACCTTTGGGTACTTCTTCGAGCTCCCAGAACTGTCGTAGTTGCGCATCAATTGACTGTGAGAAACTACAGTGAATAGCCCTATCATAACGCGTAAGGGAACAAATAGTACCGGATATAATCCAGCCTAATTTAGTGTCCAATAAGAAATGCCCACTAGGTAGTTTTATTTTATTGGTATTTAATAAATCCCAGAACTTATCTGCGCCTATTAAAATATCTATGTTCCGAGATTCATAATAACACGGATCCGCTAGTCGTATATGCGTTGGTATATCTAGTACGCATTGGGTCGACGTCGCAGGCAACGCCGATGTAATGTTCGGTAACACGAAACATTGTAATCGCGTGGAGTATGCGTTAGCGCGTGAATTTATATTTATGTTGCATATTTGTGAGGATGTCGTGATTGAGTTGCCTATACCACGAATCTCTTGAGTGGACTGTATTAATGGAGTTTGTAGTAAATCGCATAAAGATTTCGTGATAAAACATCGCTCACTGCCGCTATCAAGTAATGCACGGGCTAAATGATACTTATTACAATGATCAGCCACTTCGATCAACGCAGTTGACAAAAGAACCGGTCTCGCTATGCCTACCTGAGTGCATTCAACATTAGTGCGTGCATTGTTAGTTTGAATTATAGGTATATCTACTGATAAGAGTGATGAAGATGCGACCGGCGACTGCGAGACGGGAAGGAATTCAGGCGTGTCGAGCGCAAAGATTTCTATATAAAATGAGGTAGATACGCTCTACTATAAGAAACGAAAGCATAAAAGCAATCCTCATACACACACATTGCTAAAACTACACTCACTAATAAACTATATTTACGTAATTGTAACTGCAATAGCAATATACGAATAGAAAAAGAGTAAAAGAGAAGGCGTATGGACTCCAATTACAAGCCGAGTACCACCGAATACTCTCGAAGTTTTACGATTCTGTATCACAGGTACTGACTGCAGAAAAATGTTAATTAGGTATAAAGGAAGACTGCAGAAAATTTTAAGTAGGTATAAAGGAATAAAGTGCAAAATTTACCAATGATGTATATATTTAAATGTAAACTTAAAAAACTGATTACATACCTATTTAATGATATTTAATCGATATCTGACTTTTTCGAACCCTTTTCCGAACAAAATATTTCAAAGTTAAACTAAAAATACTGACTTGAACACTAATTATGCACACCAAATAAATCAAATTAAATGTACTATTTAATGGTATTTGCACAACTGTTTTACTGAACGAATAACTATTTTCAAAATAGTTTATCTAACAATTCCATAGTTCAACAAACATAATATCTAAGCGTTTTGAAGGAAAACTGACGATTAATATTACCGAAAACGATTATTATTATTAAATAAAAAAATTCAAACATAACCTAACCTATTCAGTTATAAGATTGTACCATTTAGAGTCTGGTATGCATTCAGTTAGTGGAGTTACCTGGTGTGCTGAAAATTACACAGATGTGTATATTAAAATATCCCTTTAATTAATTACAATTTTTTTTAAAAAATACCTGTGAAAGGTAACTCCACAAGATTTGTTGCATTTTGATGTGTAACTTTTACAAAATCTTAGTACACAAGATGGCATTATAATGACAGACTCGATCGCAATCGTTGTAAGTACCTTAAAAGTAAAACATATAAATTAAATTTTCTTGCAAACCGTACTTGCGAAGAACTATAACTATTCGGGGAATCCCCGTGCCTTGACTCTCGCTTGGCATATTCAGCACTTGTATAATGCTGTCAAAATACGAAGTACAACAAAAGCATTGGGCGCGTCAGATTAGTTAGGCCTATACAATTTGGTGGGTTAATAAGATTGAGAATAATCATAAAATTGATGAAAAATAATTAATTACCCATAAATTGTGCGTACTTACCAAATAAATTAGTACTCCTTTGTAAACTACCTAATCTTAAGCACTTTTAAGACGTTAATTATGTACTTTTCCACGTTAAAAATACACATTTGTTGTTAAATCGTGGGAGATACGACAGTGACATAGAGTCAGCGCGAACTGCGCGCAACCGCGCTAACTAGCTCAGTTTATACGCTTCAAAAATTGGTGCGTAGGGCAGGTCTACCTCTTTATATAGAAGTCTTTGGTCGAGCGCAGTCATTGCATTTCTTTCATTTTGAGTGCGCCGAGTAGATAGTGAAATAGGCTGATTATTATTGTGACAAATTACAGAATTATGTTGCTGGCTACATAAGCGACACGTCCCAAACCTGCAATCATTTACTGTGTGACCGGAACGTAAACAGTTTTTGCAAAGTTTCTTGTTGGTTATAAATTGTAATTTATTATCTAAAGTGTAATCAAGAAACTTTTGGCATGCATATAGTGGATGACTCGCATTACATAGCAAGCAAACCTTCTTGTAGTGATTTCGTAAATGACGTTCTTGTGACTTATTGGTGGAAACGTTACAGTGAATTTTAGAGTGATTCGGTGTATTTTTTGTGTTATTATTTTTTGTGAAGTGACTAGCTTTGCTATGTGACACCTGTAACGTTTCCAACATATCGGCACGGTCTTTTAGGAACTTAATTAAATCACTGAGCCTAATCATTGCCTTAGGATCGCCACTCATGGAATATAATGTACCTTTGTGTTGCTCCCACTCGCGTTCCGTCGTGTTATCTAACTTAGATACCACTATGTAAATAACCAGCGTATCCCACGAGTCTGTGGGTTCACCTAATGTTTTTAAAGCTCGTAAGTTCTTAAGTACAGTGTCTATCAACTTTCTAATCAAATCTAAGGACTCTTTGTGAACATTGTGCATACTGAAAAGCGACTTAACGTGATTGTGCACTAATAGCCTACTGTTATTATAGTGATTGAGAAGAGAACTGACTAGACAAAATATCATCTTCTAGCGTAGAAAGGTAATTGGCGAATCTTGTGAATCTACCCTTAATAATACCACGTTTTTTAATCAGCTCACGCGTAAGTGCACTTTCACTGGTTTTGCAAGGGGATTTATCGCGTGATTTACCTAGATCTTTCGGTTCTTCGGTCATTCCGGCGGTAAGCATAGAAATATGGGGTACTTACAGTTTACGGTGATGCTGTGAAACCCAATGATGCGAATAGGGTAGCAAATACGTACACAGGTAATTAGGCGAACACTGTAATTAGTTAAATAGCACGATATTAGACACTAGAAAGGGAGATAAGCGGGAGATGGGCAGGATGGCTGGCCGTACCTATTGTGCGCGTATCAGGTGCGGAACCGGCTTTCGTCTGCTTGCGCGTACACTCCTTTACTCCTGGCTTTCCTTGGTCTTGAATACTGCAAGGGCTGCTTATCGTCCGATACTTCAACTCCTTGCAACAGCTTTTCTTGAAGCGTAACGGCTGTTGCTGGTACCCCCAACGATCGATGCGCGCTGGTGTCGATATTTAGATCCGGTGCTGAAGGACCATATGTTGAGGGTTCAGCTTGGGGTTGAAGAAATGATGCGCAGACGACTGATTAATGCGTATAATAAATTTGTGAAAAATTACAGTTTTCCATGTACGTTATGGTAGGTAGTATATAGTTCGAATGAAGATAAAATTTTTACTGTCATTACATATCGATGACGTCACGATGACGATGATTTTCGTTTGCGTTTGCGGGGACAGCTTTGGAACGCCTGAACAACCTAATTTGTCTGTTTCTTAAGGTTCGCTCACAATATTATAAAACTAAAGAGTTTGTTTTTCCTAGAATCTCAGAAACTACTAGTTGCATTTCGAAAATTATTTTACAGTTTAATAGTCCATTTATTGAGGATGGCTAATGGCGATTGAAAAGCTTTGGGCTTTCAGGAAGAGGAGAAGAGAGAAATAACACTATAGAATTTAGAACATGAAAATCAATAATTTATTTAAATTAAGCACTTGGGGGTCGTGGGTGTGGTAACTTCAGGCAGCAAGGATTTTAGCGATTCCCGAAGGATTTCGCAGGGTTTCGACTTATCTTAGTATTGGTCTTCCTGTAGAATGCTGCAGTTGTTGATGTAGCCGTGCCGTTCACAACTTCGTCTGGCACGGTGTTTTCAACCCGGAGAGTAAAATCTTTCCCGTAGCCCGGAGGGTGAGCCTCTGGAACCTATAGGGCGGACGTTCCTGCTTGGAACCCGAAGGTGGTTCTCTGGATACCGTAGGGTGGACGTTCCTGCTTGGAACCCGCAGGGTGGACGTTCCTGCTTGGAACCCGCAGGGTGGACCCTGGAATGTTCCAGATGACGGTTTAGCCGGAACCCTTTTTCCCGCCTATTGCTAAGACAGCCGATCCCTGTTAATCATTTCAGGAATCGGGTGCCTTACAATGTTTGCTTATACTCTAATTTTACAGAGACATTTTTTCACACCCCCGCAACTACCTCCCTAAAAGAGGGTTGACCAACAGCCGTTAATTTTCACTGTTTTAAAATCTAGATTACATTATAATTGATTTAACTCACCCAATGATGGGGTAATTGACGCTTGCAGCTAAATCACTGTTTACTCAGGGAGTATCTCGCTCCCTATAACTTATCTTTATTTCGATTAAATATATTTACTGACACACATACGCCTTCGCGACGAGTATATTTTAATTTTTCGAATAATGGTGCTTTGAAATTCGCGCGCGGTCGTATTTATATCTTTGTACAGCGCCTCTAGCGGCAATTCGGGTCCCTACGTCTGACGTCACTTGGTAACGTCAGAGCTGTGTAGATGAGACTCGTTGTCGGCAGATGGCGCTTTCATTTATTTTCATTAAATTTCAATTTTAATACTCTAATATTAATCAATATCTGCACCCGTTGTTCCACAACGTTACACGATATAAAATCACGCTAATACGAATAGGAGCGGAGCAGCCATAAATAATGTTTCGAGAACGGGGAAAATTTCTTTGTTTTGAGAGCTTTCACTGCGTACGTTGCGTACCTAAATGGTTAGTTACGTGAAAATTTTGTATTACAAAAATGTTCCTCGGGAATGAGAACTACGCGGGTGAAATCGCGTGATGTCAGCTAGTACCTACTAAAATGGAACATGTGCAAAAACACGACAGAAATTAACTAGTTTTCAGCTCACATTGTCCAATGTAAACGGGCCATTGAAATTAGTACACGGCGAGAGAATAGAAACACAATTTCCATTGAAACGCTTCACACCGATACCTGGCAGTTCTAGTTTTCTTCGTTCTGCTTTTGTCCGTCTGTACAAAGCAGAAAATACAGAGAACCCAATCAGGGATCTGTCTAAATGTCCGAACAACGGACGAGTTAGGGTTACCACAACCAATTTTGAAATATCCCTATTTGTATGTAACTATTTGTATGTACGTAATTGGTAATGTATATTCGGATTATTATTGTATCTTTTTGTAGGGCCAAGTGTCACTAATTTAGATTACTTTTATCCAATGATGGAAGTCAGTCCCGATCCCGAAGAATTATCAGATAGGTATAGGTACAAAAAGGAATATAGGTAATCCTTTTTGTACCTGATATCTTAGAATTCTTAGTAATGTATAGTCACAGTAATGTTACCTCAACGTATATACATCCAGTCAGTCTACAAACTTATTACGACAAATAACATTCCATTTTGATATTGTTAATCTTATTAATATTACAAAGGCGAAAGTTTGTGAGTGTGGATGTTTATTTAAAACGGCTGAACGGATCTGTCTGAAATTTGGTACAGGGATAGATTTGGTTTTGGAATAACACATAGGCCTTTTATCCCGGGAATAAATTTTATGCGGGCGAAGCTGCGGGCATCAGCTAGTTTATATATACTTAAGTGTTGTGTGTGTGTTTAGTTAGATTGCTAGTGAGTTTATGGACTCACATAATTTACATTTACACACAAGAAATAGATCACAGTCATTCTTACCATCTAGTCTGCCGCAATATATGGGTGATATCAAAAATTGGTATCATTGCAAACCTTTTGAACCAGCCTCTTTGGGTCAGCAATCGAATAAAAATATCAGACATTCCTTGTCGATTTCATACAAAGGAATTGACTACAAAGGTTAACTGAGCTGGAATTGTCTAAAGTTCTGACGTAAAATTTCTGACTTGAGATATTCCTAGTCAGGGTTTATTCGTTCTTGTAGAAAGGTTCAACATAAAGTCAGATAAATACATTACCGTCACACCCATCTCATAATGTATCTACATCTTCTGGTAATTCAAAAAGCAGTACAACATTGATACATCTGCCTTTATCGTCCATCATCCTGGGACATCCTTCCAAGGGTTTACCAGGTTCACGACCCTAGACAATGGAGGGGCAACCTGTGGTTTTAGTCTGTGGAAGTCCGGCAATACGCATCTGTTTGCATTAATCGTTGTTTGAACATTAGTTTGGTATTTCTACTTGTTATAATTTGCAATTGATGCTTGAAACATATTTGTTAGCGTTAATGCCATACTTTCCATGACGGTAGCGTGACGTGAGGGATTCACGCACGCCCCCCCTTGGATCACACCCGAAACCACCCATAGACGCAATCTGATGGCACCCGAACCACCCCCTAAGCGAGGCCGCAGTGGCGACTGTGGGTCTGTTGGGAGTCCTGGGATATTCTTCCGAGGGCTTACCCGGGGCTCCCAACCATAGGCGGTTGGGCGTTACATGAGGTTTTTAGTCGGTAGGAGTCCGGCATAACATCCATGAGGATTTTCCCTCACGTTAAAAAAAATGCCTTACTTAAACTCTTAATTACGCTACGTTTCCCTTCCTGCGATCGTTTACGAAAAGGAAAGTCTGCATCTACTATTGACGAGCATACTACGTCTCACATAAGTTTGTACAAGCTATTTGCAGTTGCACCAACGAAGCATTGTATTACCAAAACAAAGCTTATATTTACAATCACGATGTAAAGATGCCTATCTTCATTACCTGTCTTGTATTCCTACATACATACATATAGTCACACCTTTATCCCCCAAGGGGTAGGCATAGGCATAGCATACGTCCACATTTTACCTTATAGTTTTATGTCCCACGTAATAGGCGGTGAACCTATTGCCGTGTTGAAATGCAGCAGGAGCAGGTCACCGCAACCCGCAGTTGAAATTTATGAAGCCGCCCATAAGGCCTTCAACTCGGCTTAACGATTGTCATTTTACTGAAAACCGGGTTTCATTTCGAGTTTTCCTTCTCTACGCAATGGATCTTTTTACGAAAGTGTTCCCTTCGTCGCCTCTTAAGATACCCTCGGGATGTATTGGGGTGGCGACATTTTGTACTCTTCCCCGTCGCCCCACGGGTCATGTATTCCGTGCGTGGTTAATTTTCCCCAACGGTTTAACCGATCTGGAAACTTGTTATATTGTTCAGAATCAGAACATAGGTCAAGCGGTAGTCACAGGATTCACATAATACTGTGTTTACGAAACAGTCAATGCTCAGTTTACCTTTTTTTTGCAGAGCATAAGTTTGCATTACTTGTACACGCCCACTTTTATATCTCAGTTGAACCAACTTATACAAAATTAAGTTGGTGTTGTTTAGACCGGTTATAACACGACAAAGTCCAAACAAAGCAGGACGACCCAAGATGGAAATCAGGGTCTTTAATTATATACAACTAGCGGTTTCCCCCGCGTAGTTCCCGTTTCCGTGGGAATACGGGAATAAAATATAGCCCATGTTCACCACAAAGAGTGTAGCTTTCCAACAGTGAAAGATTTTTTAAAATCGGGCAAGTAGTTCCGGTGCCTATTCGTTACAAACAAACAAAAAAAACAAAAAAAAAAAAACGAAAAACAAATCTTTCCTCTTTATAATATTAGTATAGATGTATTCCCTCGACTCAGATGAGGTATTTATTTGCCGCTGAAACCAATCACACCGTGATTGCGAATGGTTGTTCGAAACAAAAACGTGGTGAGATTTTTCTTCACAATAAATTGCGATCTGAAAAGGTACATTAAGTTTCACTTTGGAGTAAAGTTGCTACTGAAATTGAAAAATCGAAGCATATCAAAGCTGTAAGTTTAACACTTCTGATTTTCGACCAATAGATATCAGCCGATACATACAGGGTGAATTTTTCAAAAGGGATTGGATGGCCAAATCTGAAACTATAAGGAATAGCGAAAAATGCTCAAAGGAGTCACGAGCCCGATTTTGATGAAACTTAAAACCTCATCATTAGATTTTTGAAAAACCCATAATCCTAGCTGGGAATCGAATCCATTGATTTTGAAAAAAGAAATCACACCCTTTATTATTACACCATACGCTAGTGTTGCTATAAAGGATCATATTCTGGGAAGTAATGATATACGGTAAACTACAGGAAAGAGCTCATCTTTAATAAAATACATTTTATTTTTCTTACGTTAACTGATTAATTGTTCAAAATCTTTGCAATACATAGCTGGATTCGAAACCTCAAGGAATAACTAAGGAATATTATTGATTCCGTTGAGAATATTCTCTAAAAAATCATTCTGAGCATAATTTAAAACACGGAATAGTTACGATCTTTTCTGGGATTTCCAACGAAACAAACTATGATACAAAATTTAGGTACATGAAATATGCATTCTATTAAAATTCCAAATGTTCCTTAAATTTGGCGTATATCATTGCATTGCAAAATTTGATCCTTAACAGCGACTCTATCGTATGGTGTAATAATAAAGGGTGTGTTTTTTTTTGCAAAATCAACAAGTTCGATTCCCAGCTAGGATTATGGGGTTTTCAAAAATCTAATGATGAGGTTTTAAGTTCCATCAAAATCGGGCTCGTGACTCCTTTCAGCATTTTTCGCTATTCCTTATAGTTTCGGATTTGGCCATCTAATCCCTTTTCAAAAATTCACCCTGTATATTAAAATAACTGGTCTAATAATATTGTTTTCCCTACTCAAGGACGCATAACATTTTCATAATTCTTTTAAGCTTTAATATGTTTCATTAGTAAAAGATTCCTAACTATACTAGCTTACTCAGCAAACCTTGTACTGCCTGATAAATTATCGAAAAATATTTTACAACTATTCTCATACGTAGGCAAATGAATAAACGATGATATATTTCTCTAGCCGTGTTGTAACTGTAACAACAAATTCTGTTTTTAGTATTTGTTGTTATAACGGCATTAGAAATATATTTGTTTTTAAAATACAACGTTAATAATAGGGTCCTATTTTTACCCTTTTGGCTACGGAACTCTAATAATTTTTGTTTTTAACGGTTGAGCCATTTCGATGGAGTGGAATAATAATCACTGTACAATCCCAGCTTTTAAAATATCATATTAAGGTGGGAATAAATTATCGGACGCGTCCGTAAGCCGCGGCTGACGGACGCGGCTTAATAATGTGTACGATTGTTCATAAAGCGTCCGCGGCAGCAAAAATATCCAGCCGGCCAGATTCTATTCGGACGTCCGTGCGCTCAAGGACAGCACAAGGTCACGTCCGCTACTTATGACCGATAGTGTGCACAGTTTCGTTTATTTGTACTATTCAGATACAAGCAGGCTTGCTTGTATCAGCCGCGGCTTACGGACGCGTCCGATAATTTGTTCTCACCTATTCATGCAAAGAAATTTGATAAATTCTCTACCATAAAAAATAATTTGTTCAATTTATATTAAACTTTACCCAATCGCGTAACTAAAAACAAAAATTCATAGACCCAGGCAACATCAAGAACATTTGATCAAGCTCAACTTAATTTGGTCACAGACGACAGACGTTATTTTACCATAGATAAGTACGAATAGTATTTAAGCGGAAACGGAACGTGCCATAGACGGTAGACGGCATTCAGCGCTCTAATCTTATTCCATCGCACTTCCGTATTAAGTAAACACATGTGAAGTCCAAGTTAAATCACAGTTTACAATAGATTTGGGCTCACTATTACTTTAGTCTATGTTTTGGCCTTATCTAGACCGTAATAGACGGTGCTATTTATGACACGAAATAATAGTTTGAACATTCCTTCAAAAGTTCAATCCCATTTGTATCCCAGAACACTACGGACGTAGGAAGTATAGAAGTTTCGAACTACCCACACAAGAAATGGGGTTACCCTAAAAGATCAAACTCGGTCAACTGCAGACAGCATAGTGAGATGTGTCATAATTATAGGTACACAAACGGCTTGACTAGGGAAATGTAAAGTAATGCTCTTTGAAGGTTTTCCTTTGAGTTGACCGTTTACTTGAATATTTTAATTAAAGAGACATCCCAAAAATTTAATATAATATAGTTTGTTGCCTTGTTGAGGCCGTGGTCTCTAACTAAGTAATCCTTTTGCGACACCCCGACCAGCGACAGCATTGATAACAAAAATATATGTATGTGCAAAACGCAAATTTTGATTTCGGACGTGTTTTTAAACAAGTCTCGTATTGACTTGTTAATTCTAAAATCTAAGTAAGTTTTGTAGCTAAATGGTCTAAAGAAACAGCATAAAAATTGAACAAAGAGTTTTTAGATTTTAAAAAGTAAATATCTACCTATCTAAAATTTCTAACGTAATCCTGGTCTCCTCTCATTTCAATCTGTGAGCTAAAATCAATAGCGATTATTTGACATAAGTCCAAGTGCTAAGCCTCGTAATTGTATCCAGTGGATAAAATCTACAGGCTTTGGTTTTCCTGTGCTCGTTTATTGAATCTACAATAAGCTTAGTAATGATAATGATTGTGAGGGATTTATATCTCTTAAGCCCACAAAAGAAAGCTTTTTATAAACTTGAGAACTCCAAACCAATACGAAACTTAAAATGTGCCAATCCCATCATTCTAAATGTATAATTTTGATAGTATGAACTATTTGTCTAACTATTTAGAAAAGGATGCACTGATTATTTCGAAAATCCTAAATACACAAACATAAAACTTGTCCGTTCAGATTGTTTTTCAAGAAACAATATTTATAGTACAGTCCAAATTTAATGTGCAGTTCCATTTGTTAATGTCACCCAAGGGATGTTTATTGTTCGTCTATTTTTCTTTACACTTTAGGCATGAATGTCTTATTTAGAATCATGGGACTTTGGGGTGAAATTCTATTTCACGATGTCACAGAATTGTGTTTGGAGGAGAATTTATAGGCCAGGCTTTTAGATCTTCCACTGTTTTATAGAACATTCAAAACTATATGTAAATGTTATTTAGATTAGGATTTAAAAGATTATTAAATGCCAACTGGAACAAAACTTGACGTCTGTACCGCTGAAGGTCTTGGACCCATTAAAAGGTAGGTACCTCATTTAGGATTAAGAGAGTTAAAAATATGTTTAGCAAGTGCTATTCCAACTCCTATTTTGTTAAAATTTTCGGCCTTTTGGCAGGTGGTAATTTCTATAACAATATGTTAAATAGTTATAGTTATATTTTCTGCCGCTTTACAAAGGAAAAGGGTCGCAGCAAGAGTGCAAAAACTACCGCGGCATAAGCTTGCTCAGCATCGTTGGCAAATTGTATGCAAAAGTGTTGATAAAAAGAGTGATGAATGAAACTGAAGGAAAAATGTGGGATGTGCAAGCAGGATTTGTGAAAGGAAGGGGATGTACGGATCAGGTCTTTTCCTTACGATGCGTAGCTGAGAAAGTTTTGGCTAAAAGTCAAAAGGTCTATTGCATATTCGTGGACTTGGAAAAGGCCTATGACAGAGTGGTGAGGAATGAACTGTGGTCAATATTGTCCATGTATGGAGTGAACAGCAACTTGATACGGGCACTGAGGTCTCTCTATGAGGGTTCTAGTGCTTGTGTCAGGATCAACGGGGCCTGCACGGACTTCTTTCACATTGAAAAGGGTGTGAGACAGGGCTGTGTAGCGTCTCCGTGGCTGTTTAATCTATACACGGACAGTTGTCTGAAAGAACTGCAAGAGAGTATGCTTGGTTTAAAAATGAATGAACTGACCGTCAAATGCCTCCTATACGCTGATGATCAGGTGATATTAGCATCATCAGCGGAGGAATTGCAGCTGATGGTTAATAGTATGAATGAGGCTCTAAAAAGTAGAGGAATGAAAGTTAATGTAAACAAGACGAAAGTTATGGTTTTTGAAAGAGAAGAAAGTATGACGAATTGCTCAATCTTCATTGAAGGGCAAAGAGTGGAACAGGTGAAAGAATTTGTATACTTGGGTTCCAAATTTGTGAGGGATGGAAAGTGTGACCAGGAAATTGAGCGAAGAGTTTTGGCAGGAAATCAAGTGAATGGGGCTATGTACACCTTTATGAGCAGTCAAAATGTGTCTGAGAAGGCCAGGTTGGCTGTACATAGGGGAGTGCTCATCCCTACACTTATGTATGGTAGTGAAAGTTGGGTATGGCAGAAGAAGCATGAAAGCAAAATTAATGCAGTGGAAATGAGAAGTCTGCGATGTATAGCTGGAGTGACTTTAATGGACAAAAAAAGAAATAGCGTGATAAGGGAAAAATGTGGTATAACAGAAGATGTAGTGACTAAGATCGAAAAAGGGATGCTTAGATGGTTTGGACACGTGGAAAGAATGGATGAGAATAGACTGACAAACCAGATTTATGAGTCGAGAATGAATGGGCAAACTGGTAGGGGTCGACCTCGGCGTACGCATGCCGATCAAATCAGAGACCTTCTGGAAAAAGGCAAGGTCAAGAGTACCCTTAACCGGCGAGCGTGTATGAAAGCAGTTATGAAAGTAGAAGAAGCGAAAGTTGTATGCCAGGATCGTAGCAAGTGGAAAGCCATAGTCTCTGCTTACCCCGATGGGAGACAAGCGTGATTATATGTATGTATATTTTCTACATACAGCTTTACAGCTAGATAGGAACATTCAAGACTATTAAATTTGTAGTATGGAAAAGAGCAGAGTGAGTTTTGTTGGCATATTAATAATAATAATAATAAATCTTTATTATTCATCATCATAGTATTGTAGTAAATAAATACATTTCTATCACAAGTAGGTACAACGTACAACACACAATTTCAATGTTGAAAAGACTACAATCTTATATTAAACTCTGTTATAGTGGTATAGCATACTGTCTTCCTAGCTAGGTTATAATTAACCTGTGGTAAGGATGACAGTGATGACCCCCTTAATTTAGATCATACAGAACAAATTTAATTAAAATTAAAGGAAATAAATTACAATTCATACTATAGATTTAGAATTTTTCGCTCCTCTCATTCATTACATTACATTTCAGTACATTCTAAATCTATGATTCATACTAAAATTAGAAAACCATGAGATTAAATTAAATTAAAGAAAATAAATAACAATTCAAGCTAAAACTAGATAATAATAAAAATAAATTAAATTAAAGAAATTAAGGCCGCGTGGGTCAGATTTTGAGTTTTTTGAAACAATCCTAGTCAAAAAGTAAAGGGTTTTTAAATCTGAAAAATATATATATATAATAGTTAAGGATATAAGCTAAACATATTCCGAGCCCGTTACACGATCCAATAAATTTCACTAGATAGAAAAAAATCCCAAAGTTGACTCTGTCAGAAAAGTTTTTTCAAAACTGTGGCTAAACTATTAACATTTTATATATTTTTTTTGCACTCAATTAAAGGTATTAAGTTTTTATACACATTTTCCGAGCGTTTTTCTATAAACAACTATTTACATAGTTAGCATGTACGAATATCTACCAAACGCAATAGAATTGCGCCGCTGACGGCCGATCAGTCTCGCCCTGGCGCTTGTGGAGGCAGGACCTGTGTCAGTTTTTTTCGCAACTACTTCGTAATTATTATGCCAAATTACGTTCAAATCGCGCCACAGTATAAAAATATCAGTAATGGGCAAAATGTAATTAGATTAACCGTTACAAATACATACGTGGTGATCTTTTACTTTTTAAGTGTTTTCACGACATGGTAACCAGCTACCTAATGCATTAAAATGTCTACGAATTACATGATAATTTCGCAATCCAACATGGCGGCCACGCCGTAATCACAAAATTTCATGATGGGTATCGTTTAAGGGGTTTTTTGGTATGCTGAGTACGAATCGCGTACTAATTTTGCAATACAAGATGGCCGCCGCTCCGTAATCACAAAATTTCATGATGGGTATCGTTTAAGGGGTTTTTTGGTATGCTGAGTACGAATCGCGTACTAATTTTGCAATACAAGATGGCCGCCGCTCCGTAATCACAAAATTTCATGATGGGTATCGTTTAAGGGTTTTTTTGGTATGCTGAGTACGAATCGCGTACTAATTTTGCAATACAAGATGGCCGCCGCGCCGTAATCACAAAATTTCATGATGGGTATCGTTTAAAGGGTTTTTTGGTATGCTGAGTACGAATCACGTGATAATTTTGCAATCCAAAATGGCCGCCGCAGTGTAATCACAAAATTTCATGATGGGTGTCGTTTAAAGAGTTTTTTGGTATGCTGAGTACGAATCACGTACTAATTTTGCAATTCAATATGGACGCCGCGCCGTAATCACAAAATGTCATGATGGGTATCGTTTAAGGGGTTTCTTGGTATGCGGAGTACGAATCACGTGATAATTTTGCAATCCAATATGGGCGCCGCGCTGTAATCACAAAATTTCATGATGGGTATCGTTTAAGGGGTTTTTTGGTATGCTGAGTACGAATCACGTGATAATTTTGCAATCCGATATGGCCGCCGCGCCGTTATCACAAAATTTCATGATGGGTATCGTTTAAGGGGTTTTTTGGTATGCTGAGTACGAATCGCGTACTAATTTTGCAATACAAGATTGCCGCCGCGCCGTAATCACAAAATTTCATGATGGGTATCGTTTAAGGGGTTTTTTGGTATGCTGAGTACGAATCACGTGATAATTTTGCAATCCAAAATGGCCGCCGCAGTGTAATCACAAAATTTCATGATGGGTTTCGTTTAAAGGGTTTTTTGGTATGCTGAGTACGAATCACGTACTAATTTTGCAATTCAATATGGACGCCGCGCCGTAGTCACGAAATGTCATGATGGGTATCGTTTAAGGGGTTTCTTGGTATGCGGAGTACGAATCACGTGATAATTTTGCAATCCAATATGGGCGCCGCGCCGTAATCACAAAATTTCATGATGGGTATCGTTTAAGGGGTTTTTTGGTATGCTGAGTACGAATCACGTGACAATTTTGCAATCCAATATGCTCGCCGCGCCGTAATCACAAAATTTTATGATTGGTATCGTAAATGGTAGTATCGTAAGTATGGTAGTATCGTAAATCATACGTAGCAGACTGTAGTGTAAAAGAGATAGAGACACATGTTCCATTCTTCGTTCTAACATTTGTGTGTGGTTGGATTGCATGGAACGACAGACTAAAAAAACTGGTTCGGATTACTGTGAGTTAGTTAACCGCGTGCCAATTTGCAACTGTGCAAGACGTGGTCAGAGTTAGGAAGTTATTTATTTAACTCAGAGCTTACTAACTCTATATTTATATATTTAACTCGACTCTCCGCGCAAGTAGGCCTAAATAGCTTAGGCGGCCAAATTGAATTCCAAAATGATCATGTTATTTGTACTCAGCATTCGAAAAAACCCATTAAACGATATTCATTACGAAATTATGTGATTACGGCACGGTGGCCATTTTGGATTGCAAAATTATCATGTGATTTGTCCTCAGCATACCAAAAAACCCCTTAAACGATAACCATCATGGATTTTTGCGATTACGGCGCGGCGGCCATATTGCATTTCAAAATTATCACAGGATTCGTACTCAGCATACCAATACACCCCTTAAACGATACCCATCATGATATTTTGTGATTACGGCGCGGCGGCCATATTGTATTGCAAAATTATCACGTAATTCGTACTCAGCATACCAAAAACCCTTTAAACGATACCCATCATGAAATTTTGTGATTACACCGAGGCGGCCATTTTGGATTGCGAAATTATCACGTGATTCGTACTTAGCATACCAAGAAACCCTTTAAACGATACCCATCATAAAATTTTGTGATTACGGCGCGGCGCCCATATTGGATTGCAAAATTATCATGTGATTCATACTCAGTATACCAAAAAAACCCCTTAAACGATACCCATCATGAAATTTTGTGATCACACCGCGGTGGCCATATTGGATTGCAAAATTATCATGTGATTCATACTTAGCATACCAAGAATTCCCTTAAACTATACCCATCATGAAATTGTGTGATTACGGCGCGGTGGCCATATTGGATTGCAAAATTAGTACGTAATTCGTACTCAGCATACCAAAAAACCCTTTAAACGATACCCATCATGATTTTTTGTGATTACACCGCGGCCGCCATTTTGGATTGCAAAATTATCACGTGATTCGTACTTAGCATACCAAGAAACCCCTTAAACGATACCCATCATGAAATTTTGTGATTACGGCGCGGCGCCCATATTGCATTGCAAAATTATCACGTGATTCGTACTCCGCATACCAAGAAACCCCTTAAACGATACCCATCATGACATTTTGTGATTACGGCGCGGTGTCCATATTGAATTGCAAAATTAGTACGTGATTCGTACTCAGCATACCAAAAAACCCTTTAAACGACACCCATCATGAAATTTTGTGATTACACTGCGGCGGCCATTTTGGATTGCACAATGATCCCGTGATTCATACTTAGCATACCAACTTTAGAAAACTTTAGAAATTTTTATGACCAGCTATCAGTGTTGGGCAAAAATCAATTGTGGAAACGATTGACAACTAACAATTAAATTTTCTAATTTAATTGCAACTAACAACTAAATAATCAATCGTAATTGCGAGTTCTTACAATTACAACTAATTAGTTGTTGCTTGTATATTCTTATGATTACAATTAGTAATTGTCAATCGTCTGAAGCATATTTACGATTAACAATTACTAATTAATTTTCTGTTACCATTCGGAAACTGGGGGTTAGTCAGCTTCACCCAACTACAGAGGAGGCGGCGCAGTGTTTATTCGCGCCCTCCACGGTCGAGACGCCTTTGGGTTTTGACTTTTGAAAAACCGGTGGGCGAGGATGAAACGGCGGAAGGTACCTTTCCGTATTCCAGAGGTGCTTCTAGTGCCCTCCCGATCAGCTGCTATTCCTCGAAAGCGATGCGGCGAGGGTTCCGTACTCTTAAGCTCCATATCGAGCCGCGGGGGCCGAGCTATCACATTATCATCATTAGTGCTAGTCCCGGCATGATAATGATCATCATGATAACGATGATGATGATTATCATCATAATTATACATATTGAAAACGACACTTGTATCATTCTATTGTTCCACAATATTTTTATTATTTATAACCTGTCCTGTTTCGCCTCACGGCATTTTTAAAGGTTTAGATGAAAGGACAAGGTGTGGGGGGGGGGGGGGGGTACTGTCTCATGAAAGACTAAAAACAATTTTTTTTTATTATGTATATTGGAAAGTGTAGAGATTATCAACAACAAACGTCAGAGATTACCAGGTTACAAATTTTCCCCAAAATTAGGGAAATAACAAATTTTGATATTTTTGTTAAATAAATTCTACTAATATCAGAGATTACCAGGTAATAAATTTTCCCCAAATTTAGGGAAATAACAAATTTAAATATTTTATAATATTTTAAATGTAACAATTATATTTTAGATTACAACGTATCAAATGACATTATTTTCCAAATTTACCCCAAAAATAGGGAGATTGTTTTTTTTTTAATTTCATGTAAATATTAATATTAAAACATTAAAAAGTAGGTATTGTAATAAAAAAATCTCCCTATTTTTGGGGTAAATTGGAAAATAATAGATAATTTGATACGTTGTAATCTAAAACATGATTGTAACGTTCTTTTAACAAAAATATTAAAATTTCTAATTTCCCTTATTTTGGGGAAAATTTATTACCTAGTAATCTCTTATATTCGTATAATTTATTTAACAAATACATATATTAAAATTTGTAATTACCCTAATTTTGGTAAAAAATATTTTCCCCAAATTTAGGGAAACAACAAATTTAAATAATTTGTTGAATAAATGTATCAATTATATTTTAGATTACAACGTATGAAATGATATATCATTTTCCAATTTTATACCAAAAAAGGGAGTCTTTTTGGGGTAAAATTGGAAAATGATATATCATTTCATACGTTGTAATCTAAAATATAATTGATATATTTATTCAGCCAAAATATTTAAAAATATTTAAATTTGTTATTTCCCTAAATTTGGGGAAAATATTTTTTCCTAAAAATAGTGAGTCTTTTTTATTATTTCTTGTAAATATTAATAATACAATATATATAAACAGTATTGTAATAAAATTTCTCCCTATTTTTGGGGTAAATGGAAAAATAATTGATCATTTGATATGTTGTAATCTAAAATATGATTGTAACATTATTCTGACAAAAATAATAAAATTTGTAATTTCCCTAATTTTGGGGAAAATTTATAACCTGGTTATCGCTGATATTCGTATAACATACATACATATGGGCGTATACTATGCCTCTGCTTACGCCTTCGGGGATAAAGGCGAGACTGTATTGTATGCCGGGACTAGCACTTAATGAAAATGATGATGATGTTACCTCATAATTACTTTGGGGCCCACCAAATGCAACGTGAGGAGAAAATTTACTGTAAAGATTGCAGTAGGTATGAGGAGTAGTGTCGGGACTAACGCTTAAATGATGATGATGTGATCTCATTTACAGCGAACCCACCACCAAACGCAACGGACCAGAAAACTTTGCTCTGGGGTTAAAACCAGTTTTATAGGTATCACCATACCTACTTTTTAACTTCCATAAACAATACCTACGCCACATACCTACATTCCAATATTTATACGATTGTAGGTTCGGTTATCATGGCAGGAACTTACCACACAACACTCACTAGCCTAAAATTTTCTAAGTGTAGTATTAATTACATATTAAAAACAATTGACGATTATATTAGTCAACTAAAATATTAATTGTGATTAAATCAACTGTAAACCACAATTGATGGAATTAATCGCGATTGATTTTAATTGTCTCTCACAATTAAACAATCAATTGGATTGAATTAGTTGCAACTAATTTAATTGCGATTAAATTTTCAATTTTTAGCTCCTACAATTAAAAAATTAATTGATTAATGCCCAACACTGCCAGCTATTATGTAATTTTCATTTTTTACGCAACTGTAGCAAACGTACGCAACGGAAACTCTCAAAAGAAATGAAATATCCTAGTTGTCGAAAAATGTGTCGTTGCTGGTAAGCTCTTATTCGCCTTAGCGTGATGTTATATATTTTGCTATTTTTCAAAAATGGACATTCTGTTAAGAAACTCTTGAAATTCAACTAGCAGTCTCTTAGACTCTAGAGTTAGAACAACTAAACAAACAAACAAACTCTTTAGCTTAAAAATAATAGTATAATATACATAATTTATTTACGATTAACTCTTTTATTTTTATTTACGAAACTAATAAATCACTACACTTAATAAAGTTAGATGCATTTACTACGTCAAACAAAGTTAGCATGCTGTTTCTTTCTACTATACTGTATACTGTGGCATGAGAGTTCACTGCCGCTGCCGGCGCGCGGTGTGTCTTGCGCCCGGGGCGAGGGGAGCGCCAAATGCCTACTTGTGCGGAATAACCGCCCCTTAACCAACAATTCAGTCTAAAATTAGATAACCATAAAATTAAATTAAATTAAACAAAATAAATAATTAAAGTTCAAATTAGATTTCATTTAAAACAAGCTTGCGACAGTTCAGAGTGTGTGTGTGTGTGTGTGTGTGTGTGTGTGTGTGTGTGTGTGTGTGTGTGTGTGTGTGTGTGTGTGTGTGTGTGTGTGTGTGAGTGTGCATGTGTTTTTGTGATTGTGTTTGAGTGTATGTGGGTGCTCTGATTTGCCAACATAATACTGTGCGTTAATTTGAATTTCCACTTATGAGATTTTCCGTTTTATTAAAGCTTTTATTTTGTAAGAACATTGAGATGGTTTCTGCACAGGCGTAATTCGACAGGCTATATATTTCACAGTGACGACTCAGAGAATTGTAAAGATGTGGACCCTGATACTGTGAAAATCTTTTGATGAAGGAAGTGCGAAACCTAGGAAGTGAAAAGACCCTGTTCCTTCGCCTCTTTGCCACCTTCTTGTATTCCGTTTTCGAATGCTGCAGCAAGACCGTCTGCAGAATAAAATTCTGTCTCACATTGAGGACGCCCCAATCCTTATATAGCATATCAGTCGGAAACATAATAGAACGAAATGATGAGACTTTTAATATAGCTCTGTGGGCGATTTCTAATGGCATTAGAATAGTCTTTGCAGCACCACCCCAACTAGTGATACAGTATGTAACAATAGATAAGCAAAGAGCAAAGTAGACGAGACGAATAGTTTTTAGATCGCTTACGTGCCGCAGGGCTTTAAATATGTAGATTAATTTACGGACTCTCCCAGTAAGTAGATCTATAAGAGTCTTAAAATTTAAATTTGTGTCTAATACCACTCCCAGATATTTAATATGGTCGACAGACTCTATAGAAGAGCAGCCACAGGAATCGCTCTCACTACAATAGTGAACTTTTAGTGTTATTGGGGTGTCTGGCTGGGAAGTTTCACGTTGAGTTGAGTTTTGCTGGTGTTTAGGGTCAGTGTGTGAGCATTTAGCTGCACTTAGGCCATACTGTGCAATGTATTCCAGTTCTTCCCAGGTGTCCGTAGTAAAGGTCAAAGCCGTGTCGTCTGCAAATGCAACAATTTTGGCTCCAGGAATCTCAAGATTACAAAAGTCATTTATATAAATAAGGAAGAGGGTAGGGCCCAGAATGCTACCCTGGGGACCTCCATAACTAATAGGTAGCTGATCGCTCTGATGGTTATCAATAGTAACTATTTGTGAACGTTTAGTGAGATAGGTTCGAAATAGATCTAGTTGTGCTCCTCTAACGCCCATTCTTTCAAGTTTGAGTAGAAGGGTGGAGATTGGGACGGTGTCAAAGGCTTTGGTGAGATCCAAAAACACTGAGAGTTTTTTTATTTTGGTCTAAGCTTTTAGCCACATGGGTCGTTAAGTCTAGAACAGCATCACGGGTAGATTTCTTTTTCGGAATCCATACTGTTGGGGCGATAACAAATGGTAGTGTTCTAAGTAATGGACAAGCCTTTTGTTGATGGCACGTTCCAGTATCTTGGATAATGCGCTCAATACCGCAATTGGACGGTAATTGTTTGGTATGTTTTCATCTCCACCCTTGAAAACTGGATAGATTATTGCCTTTTTCATAGAATTTGGAAATATAGAAGTTTCGAAACAGAGATTAAACAGGTGGCTTAATATGGGCGCTAAAGTCTGAGCATATCTCTTCAGGAATTGTGTGGAGATGTTATCCCAACCAGTGGCCGCACCTGTTCTCAATGACCCTATAATTGAGACAATCTCCTCAGGATCCGTGAGGTCTAAAACAAAAGATGTTAGAGGAGATGATTTTTGTGTCATCTGTGTGGGTGATTGTGGGTGTGTAGCAATATTTAAATTGTCAGCAAGATTCTTTCCAACATTTACGAAGAAAGAGTTTGCAAAATTGCATGATTGGACATTCGTTGTCGAACATGTTAGAAGTTGCGAGGACAGGTTTCGGGTTTTAGTGGTATTCGTAACTCGTTTAATGGTGTCCCAGAGGGCCTTCGAATTTCGACCAGCCCTGTTTAGCTCCTCTATGTCAAATTGTCTCTTAGCCCTTCTCAAAACGTTGGTACAAAAGTTTCTGTATCGTCTGTAGGTTATTGCCAGAACTTCATTTTCAGGAGACCGTCTAACTTTTTTGTGCAATTCGTCCCGGTTTCGCATGCAGCGCAACAGGCCTGGGGTAATCCATGGCTTTAGTATTTTCCTCCTTGGTGGTACCCTCTTCACAGTTGTGTTGCTAAAAATAGCTGACGTCAGCAAACCTATCAAACCATCAGTGGCCCCATTTACATCCTGCATAAGCGGAATATTACTCATATCCAGTTGGAATATCGATTTATCGAGTGCTTCATAATCGATTTTACGAATCATGGTATTTGTGTCATTTTTTACAGTTTGTTTGTTCAAGCAGAACAAAGAGGATCCATGATCCGTGATAGTGGTTACGGACACGAAAGAAATAGAGGGACATTTTGATCGAATTATCAAATGATCTAAGCAATTTTTGTCTCTGGTGGGCAGAGTGTGTTCAGGAAGGAAACCATGAGAAGCCAGACAAGTCAGATATTCGTTGCAGCGCGTATCGATCGTATTTGGTTTTATGTCTATATTTATATCGCCCGTCATGATCACGGATTTAAATTGACTCAAAGATGGAAGCACGTTATTCAAGGCATCAACAAAACCATGAATTTCGTTTATCGAAGGTGAGCGATACACACATAATATAGCTACGTCTCTGTTTATTTTAACTATGAGACATGATGCAGTTTGTCTAAAATCCAGTTCCACACAGGTTGCCAAAATGTCCGATCTCACATAGACCACCACCCCATCATTCTTGTTGAGATGTTTCGTCGTCCTAGCCATAGTGTAATTTCCTTGGTGTCGGAACATAGTAGTTGGAGGAGCAAGGTAGCCAACATTCCGTCAGCACCATTACGTCACAATCGAATGAGAGACGGTGCATCAGGGTCTGCAGACTCAAGTAATTTCGACCTATTGAACAGATATTTTGGGTAAGTATTTTTAAATACTGATTTGGGGTTTTCAGAAATGATTTTGTCATCTCAGGGGCACATGAGTGAGTTACCGACACAGAGAGCTCATCGATCCCGTCGAGTATTTGATTGATATCTTTATCCATTTATATGCTGTAATAAGAAGGGTAAGGAAAAGAGGTTTAAAGATATGTAATTTGATACCATTCCATTGTGTAAATGTACCCATGACAAGACCAAACAGGCAAAACCCCGAGCTCTATAATGGCGGCAAAAGAGAATCTCAGTTTATATTGTAATTCCAGTCAGTCTACGAGTATAATGTTTAATGTAACGATCATGAATTTTAATTTTGTGACCCACATGATAAAAGATTAAGTACCGATTTAATTTTGAAAATCATAATGTGTTTCTGATAAAATCCAATTGACAGACCTAAAAAGCATAGTGACTATAGTTCTTAAGTTAATAAAAATGCTAAAACATCACTTCATCGAGCAAGACTCAAATATTTCATTTCAAAAAGTTTTATCATAAAAGTTGTTCATGAAGAAAGGCACCACGTTCATCCCTATCTTCATATCTTAATAAATTCATTTATATAATAAAGCATACATACCCACACTGGCCACACTAAGTTTTTTATGTTAGTATACCGAGACCTTTGATTTTTGGGGTTTCCAAAGTTTCTCTGTTATCGGCTTTCGTATTTACATAATTTTTCCAAGCTCCGACTTGGACCTACAAAGTTTTTGCAACGAATTCGATTATTCTAAACGATATCTCTCTGATATTGTACTTTTGATATTTGTTTCTTTTTCGGTTTATTGTCTTTATCTTTTATTAAATTTCATCCTTTTGGGAGGGGTCGTCCGCAGATGCGTTTGATTTTCTGGGGATTTAAAGATCGGCAGTATAATCTTGATTAATAAGTATAAGAAATAGAGTTAAAATAAAATATGGAAGTGAAATAATAGCTAACATATAACGAAGAACAAAATAACATACAATTAAGAAAAAAAAACCTAATGAAGAAAAAAGCAATTAACTAAACCTGGTAAGCGGAGTTTCAAAATTTAGAATCCAGTTTTCACGACGCTATAGATCGACATCGACACCCGTACGGTGAAATCCATGAAACGGCAAGAACATAGATTTAGAATTTTCACTATGTAAGAATTAGGTCTCTTCATAATGTCATTATTTTTAAAACATAATGTAACTTATATTGTAAATAAGTAGGTTATTTGTTTATAAATAATAGTATGTTATCGTATTTATGTGGGGTAATATTATGATTATTTAGTTTTAGTAAGTATTTGTTTGCAGCTGAAAATCAGCGTCGTCGTTTGCCATTCAGGTAGTGACATTTTGCTGAGCTGTGGTCCCTTTTCGTACTATGTCGGTGTTATCTGCCTACCTTGTGAACTTGTAAACCTGCAATATTGTGGCATTTTACCAAATAAAAGATTTTTCTATTCTATTCTATCTTCAAAGTGATGGATGGCTACAAGGTATACCGCCAGACAGAAACTACTAAGTTATTCAACACAAATCAAACATTCATCCATTGCTGAAACGTTTCTTTAGAACAGATCCTGCCAAATCCTCTTTTAGAAATCACCGAGCTAACTACCCATACCTAAAATTCGTCAACGTATCAAAGGCTTTTGATATAGTCTAGTAAGGTTTGCAGCAACTCAAACGGCTTCGTCGAGATTTAAAACGAAACTAGTGTCTATGTTTGTATTTTCAAGCTGTAACACGAGAACGGTAAAGTTTTTGAAGAGATGCCAGCAATAACATTCAATTTAGAGGACATGTTTACATGGAGCAACGCAACCAGTACAAGAGGAGTAGACATAATTATGTTTCTTTTTTTTAACGTGAGGGAAAATCCATTATGGATGCTATGCCGGACTCCTACCGACTAAAAAACCTCACGTAACGCCCAACAGCCTATAGTTGGGAGTCCTCTCGGAAGGATGTCCCAGGACTCCCAACTGTTTTGCTTTAATCTGTCTGTCATATGTTGCAGGGGTAAATCGTATTCATAGACACCACTATAAGCAATCGGCTGTCACTTTGGAACTAACACAAACTACATCTTATTTATTCTGTGCTATTACCAAATAGGTACATGCTATTACTGCAATACTATCTGTTTAACATTTTGAATATCTTTATCCGTAGAATGATGTATCTATATTTTGTGTATTTTGTGATCATGTATCTGATGTTTGTGTGTGCAGGTACCTAAGTTCTTTACATTTCTGAGTATATTCTTCTTCGTGGCATTGGGTCTTACTTTATACCCTGAATGGAGTACCTATCTTTTTTATTTTAAGCATGGTCGTGCGCATAATACAGTTTAACTTGAATGATGACTTCTTACCCAAAAGTTTGATAAATATACAGTTCTGAATCGAGTAGAATATTACTTTATCTATCAAATCGAATCAAACCATTTTTGGGGTTTCGTTCATAGATATAGGCAATTTTATTTATTACTAGCTGTTGCCCGCGACTTCGTACGCGTGAAAATTGTTACAATGCCAATTTGATTGCTCTCTGCTTAGCCCCTAGGATATGAAGCGTGATAATATATAGCCTATTTTAACACCCTACCCCTAGGTAATATTTGTGCAAAATTTGAATCAAATCTATTGAGTACTTTTCGAGATCCTTCCGGACAAAGCAAAGCAAACAGACAAACAGATAAACAGACAAACAGACAAAAAATTTTCTAACTATATTTTCGGCTTCGGTATCTTATGTTGAACACCCAGCGAGTATTTTTTTTTAAATATTTCCAATGTACAGTTTTGACTTTTCTATCATTTTATTATATGTACTAGCTGAGCCCGCAACTTCGTTTACGTCACATAAGGTGTATGAAAGGAAAGGTATTTCTTCATCAGAGTCATCAAGCAGCGTCTGAAACTGCCCTGTTTGCTTAATCATAAAAGAGCTTAATGATTAAGTCTATTTTAAAACAATTCAGTCCACGCCTACGGCGCGGACTGAATTGTTTAAAAATAGTCTTAATCATTAAGCTCTTTTATGATTAAGCCAACACGCCAGTTTAGGTTCACTCACATTCAATGAAACCCCTACAATTAAAATTTTCAAAATATCTGATTCTTAAAAGTGTTATAACTCTTTTATTTCTAAACCGATTTACATAAAACAAACGCTAAATGTTAACTGGAGCAAACCTTAACACAATAAAAAAAACCGCATTGCAATCGGTTGAGTGGTTACTGAGATTAGCGTGCACAACCGTACAGACAAACAGATATACAGATATACAGACATACAGACATACAGACAAACAGACAAAAATTCTAAAAATCATTGTTTTGGGTTCTATTGCGTTCATAAAGCCCCCCTATAATAATTTATCTTCCATGTACAGACAGCGACCTGTTACGATTTTATTATATGTATTGATAGATAAATCCTACCGGACAAAACAGTATTTTATTACCATTAGCAACTGAAATTATTCAACTGCAGCTTCGTTTGTTATGAGAAAACTTTAAAGGGGTGAATAGTTCTTGACAACTAACACAAATACCACTGCAAATGTGAGTCCATTTTATGCAGCTTCTAACTACGACTGCTTGAGTCGACTTTCTACATTGTTACGAAAGAACATTTGCGTAGTTTTGAAGTTTGAATTGTGTCTGTTTGTTATTCGAGTTTTGATAGCCTCGATTAATCACCCTCACCGATATTCATGGGATCGATTTATCATCTGTCAACCCAACGATAATGCTATACACTTCACAATTATACTGTATCCGTAAAAACAGATTTATCTCATTTACAAAAGGGATAACCATAATGTTTTGGACAGACCTTTTTTAAAAGGAATACATTTTTGCAGCAAAACATTAAAATATGCTAGTAATTCTGAATATTTAAATAGCACAGAATATGCTTTATTGTTGAAGTATGCATCTAGTAAAAATGCGCGCACCAGTGGATACACAATTTGAATATTGTAACAGAGGCGACAGGGTTTGAAATTTTCATACAAATAATATTTAAATACGTTAACCAAATGCCATATTTGAAATGAAATGAAATGAAATTTATTTATTCGCTGAAGTACATAAGTTATTATTGTTAATATTAATTAGGTCACATACTTCGTCAGTTTCTTTCTGACATGCAAATTTTAACTAGGGACAAAGATAATAATATATTCTAATACATACATAATCATTATTCATAATACTATACATCACTATGTCAGAGAATATAAAATAAATGTATAAATGTACTATGTCCAACAATGTAAAATAAAATAAATGTCACAAATATCATGTCCAAGAAAAAAAAACGCTTAATCTTACTAATATTATAAATGCGAAAGTTTGTGAGTGTGGATGTTTGTTACTCTTTCACGCTTAAACGGCTAAACGGATCGGGCTGAAATTTTGTACAGAGATACATTATAGTCTGGAATAACACATAGGCTACTTTTTATCCCGGGAGTACGTTCACATGGGAAGCGGGAAGTAAAATTTCACGCTGACGTAGCCGCGAGCGCCATCTATCCCATACCTATGTACTTTAAACGTGTCACAAAAGTCACGACAATACCATAAATGCACATTCAAAGAATGTCTATTATTACCATAAATTTGTAAAAATAGTTTTTAAGTAGGTAAGAAGAAACCTATTGTTTTATCTGTTAACTAGCTGACCCTCGCAACTTTGTTTACGTCGCATAAGGACAATGAAATTAGAGGTATTTATTAATTATACTTATCAAGTAGCGTGTGAATCTGCCGTGTTTGCTTAATAGAAATAGAGCTTAATGATTAAATCTATTCCTTAGTATAGAATATGTATAAGTATACAATTTACATACAAACACCGGCGTGTTAGAATTTTATTACATGTATCAATGTAGTAGACGTCGTGTATAAAATGACATCAATCAAATGTCATCAATATTCAGAAAAAGAATATTGAACTATTTTGAAAATACATACTGTACATACCTTAGAGGATCGTTATGAAGATAACAGGATAGTTAACAACCATCCATAGAAAATAGATGGTAGGATGCTGAATACCGCAAAGAACAATCGGCGTGGCATAGAATGGGGACTGTCCTGATATCCTAGACGATTGAAATGATGCCGATGACCTGTGCCTGCTGAGGCACACACGCGCCGTCATGCATGTCTGCAGGACAACGTGCAGGATGAGGCAGTGAATGGCTGGACTGAAATTAAAATCGACAGACGCAGGAGAGGTGGTGGAGGCACTAATTCACGTACCTCGGGAGTGTCGTGTCAGAAACTGATGGGATAGAAGAGTACCTTACATAATTTTGAGACTCGCCAAGGCTAGAACAACCTTCACACAGCTGCGCCCCGTAGATAGTCGCGAAAATGGACACGAACAGTGAAACTCAAAACAAAGTAAACGTTAAAGCTGTACTGCTAACTGCTATACGGATGCGAGACATGGAAGGTCACTAAAGACATTTCGCACCAGCTACCAGCTACAAGTCTTCGTCAACCGCTGCCTCCAACTTATCCTCGGTATGTACGGGTCCATGAAAATCACGAACGTAAGCCTATTGGAACGCTGCAGTGAGACCCCTAACCACCAACAGATCAAACGTCGGAAGTGTAGCTGGGACCATGATCACATCATACCAAGGCAAGCCTTAATGAAACTACTGGTAGGGTTTTAAAAACTCTTTAACTGCTCGATAGTAAGTATGTTAATTTATTGAGAATGGCTTAAGGCTACATAACATATTGCTAAGATTAACAAGAGCGGTGCAGCAATGAGAAATGTTTCGAAAACGAAAAACATTTAATCGTTATAAGAGTATCCGTTGCGCCTCTGCGTAAATGGTTGAAGTTACATAAAAATAATTTATTACAAAATTGTTCCTCTTAAGAAGTTCTAAAACAAAATACCTGTTATTAATTTATCTTTTATGGTTCGCTCACAGTTACATTTCTTTAAAGTGAGGAAATTCCTGCATATATGCTATGCCGGACTCTTAAAGACTAAAAACCACACGTTTGCTGCTTAACAGCCTACGGTTGGGAGCCCCGGGTAAGCCCTCGGTAGTCAACCCAGAACTTCCAACAGATCTACGGCTACCACTATGGCCTCGCCTAAGTGGGTTTAGGTGCTAACTCGCGTTTTTGGGAGAATTTCGATCACAGTAACGTTATTTATTTCTAAAACTAGCTGAGCCCGCAACTTCGTTTACGACACATAAGGTGTATGAAAGGAGAGGTACTTCTTCATCAGACTCATCAAGCAGCGTGTGAAACTGCCCTGTTGGCTTAATCATAAAACAGCTTAAAGATTAAGTCTATTCTATAACAATTCAGTCCACGCCTTCGGCGCGGTTTTAAAATAGCCTCGCTATTTAGATTACACGCCAGTTTAGATTCACCCACTTTTAAATTCATAAGTCTACGTATGATTCTTTAAAGTGATATAACTTTTTTATTTATAAACCGATTGACATGAAATAAACACTAAATGTTAAGCGGGGCTAACTTTAACACAATAAAGAAAACCGCATTGCAATCGGTTAAGCAGTTGCTGAGATTAGCATGCACAAACGTACAGACAAACAGACAAAAATTGTAAAAATCATTGTTTTGGGTTCTATTGCGTTCATAAAGCCCCCCTATAATATTTTTTCTCATTTATCATTCATGTACAGACAGCGACCTGTTACGATTTTATTATATGTATTGATATTGATAATGAATAGTAGCGATGCGACGGGAGTAAACGCAAGGGGGGTAAATGAAGGGAAACATGATGTC
This sequence comes from Miltochrista miniata, assembly GCA_933228765.1. NCBI lineage: Eukaryota > Metazoa > Arthropoda > Insecta > Lepidoptera > Erebidae > Miltochrista > Miltochrista miniata. The sequence goes on along the minus strand of OW121754.1, from coordinate 4,054,348 downwards.
AAAATAATAACGCTCTTTCTTTCTGTCTCTCTCTTTCTTATGAACGCAAACGAAGTTGCGCGGGTCAGCTAGTTAACAATATTAATCAAAAACTTTAAAACAATCTGTCAGCAATTTATACAATACTCGTATTTAATACATAAAAGGATACAAATAGAAGTGTTATAAGTATAACTTAAGTAGGCAACCAATTTATTTTTCACTTAAAAAGTCATTAATTGTGTATATGGTTTTCTCAATTAACCAGGCCTTTAATTTTACCTTAAATTGGTTTAAGGGTAATTTCTTTATAGTCAATGGTACCTTATTATAAATTTTGATGCACATGGCGTAGCAGTTTTTTTGAAAAAGTGTGGTTCTTGGTAGGTACAAATTAGCATACACTCAGAGATTGCATATCTGACACAGGGACAGACACTGACTAACCACCTCGGTGGCGCTTCTTACTTTTGCAGGCAACAGGTAGAATTACGAGAAAGCATACTAACCGTACGATTCGAATCAAAAGCTACATTTTGCTATTCTCGGTGGTGAGTTTTTTGACTATAGTTTAAATTTGGGACGAGTTGGACTCGCCTATGAAGGGTTTCGTAGCAACAAGTAACATAATATAAAAGTTTTTATAGTTCGTTGAAACTTTGATTGATGTTTTAACACGTTCGCAGTGGTAGTGTTTTCTAACCGAAAATTGCGGTTTATGACGTATTAAATAAAACTACCAGCTCTATCTCGTTCGAACCAATTTTCGTTGGTAGTTTTTATGGCAATGTACATCATATATTTTTTTTAGATTTATCATTCACTTAGTTTAGAAGTTAGAGGGGGGGGGGGGGACACACATTTTTCCACTTTGGAAGTGTCTCTTGCGCAAACTATTCACTTTAGAAAAAAATGATTTTAGGAACCTCAATAGCATTTTTAAAGACCTATCTATAGATACCCCACACGTATGAAACTGATGAGAAAAAAAATTTCGAGGTTTAGTTCTGAGTATGGGGACCCCCAAAATTTACTGCTTTTTTTCTAGTTTTATATAAGAATCTTAATGCGGTTCACAGAATACATCTAGTTACCAAGTTTCAATAGCATAGGCCTTATAGTTTCGGAGAAAAATGGCTGTGACACACGGACGGACAGACAGACAGACATGACGAATCTATAAGGGTTCCGTTTTTGCCATTTGGCTACGAAACCCTAAAAAGGACTTCGAAAGTTCATGCGTGATGAGAAAGATACTCCTTAGCATATGTAACTGCCTCCTTTTTATGCATTTTCTTGTAGAATGTACGCAAGTAACCTCACTTGAGCTACTCTTATCAGTACAGCCACTCGTCAAGGCTATGATTACCTACTTTGCTCTCATGATTATGATACTAACAGATTTCGCGAAAGCCGCTATGTCAATAAAAAGGGTGATAAACTTAGCAGGCTATGTATATTCGTATTTATAGTTGGCGATTTCTCCTGGTTGCTTAAATTTGATGGTCACACGCTTATATTTTCTAGACCGTATGAGTTAGAAAGAAATGTTTTAAAATAGTGGATAAAACAGCTATTAAGCTATAAAATACATGAAATTTGTTGCAATAGAAGTAAATATTCATACCAAAAATTAACACGAAAGGTCAAAATCGGGGTCATTTTTCGCATTCTACTCGTGTCACACTTCCCGATTCAGTTAAACATTTGGTTACTGCTTCACCAAATTTCCATAGATTTTAAAGTTACATACACTAAATTCACCGTAATAACATACACTACACACACAGTAATACAAAAAAAATCTTCTAACTATTATTTAGAACTTAAAACACAATATACATCGGTCACACGAATCTAGGTACCTACTCTAAATTTGCGTAGTAAACGGTTTACTGTTGACCAAAACGACCGCCCCAATAACAAAACTCAACTTAACTGAACGTTATTCGAGCTCGGGCATCGCGAGAGTGCAACGTGCAACTCCTGGCTCCGTAAGAAAAAAAAATCAGTAAGTTTCTACATTTGACACTTAATTCGAGTACTTTTCGTGGGTGACTTTTTGTATATTGTATAATAGCTATTGAAGTCAGAGTTTATTCATCGAAACCGCAAATTAATTGAGATATTTATGTAGTATTTGATTTAAAACGTAACGGCTAAACTTTGTCGGAATTTAAAAAAAAGCTATGTTTTCGTTACCTTCGTGTCACATCCTTCGTGGCGTTTTACCCACGAAGGTGAGTTTATGCCACGAAGGTGATCTCTGACTAGTTTCCGTAAGAGTGGTACTCTTTTAGATTCGTATTGTAGTAGATATGTAGCGGAATAATAGTAGAACAAATAAGTAGATACTTACAATAATGGCAAAGGACAGAACAATACCTATAACATTCCGTGTGAAGCCCTTTTATAGGAGTAAAAATCCCACCGGACGTTATGCCAGATCCAAGCCGTCTAAAACCCCCATCGTAGCTACTTACCCGTCTAGTATTAGGCGCCCCGGGCAACTCCTTAGAATGATGTATCAGGGTACCCGACAGGCTTAGGCTATCACCGTGGCCTCGCCTACGGGTTCGGGTGTTATCTTGCGTCTTTTGGGTTAGTTCAGATGCTTTTCCGCTTCTTGAGGCGTGCGGCATGCTAAGAACTTTTGAACAAAGACACAATGACCTTCGCGTCCAAGTCTCAAGAAGAAATCCTGGGAAAGAGTCATGCCACCTAAAGCTTAATCAAGGCACCTACTACCTTATACTTATATCAACTTAAATACATTTAGGTACCTAGTACTCGTCGAGTTTTCGGCAAGGCGGTTTGTGACTACTCTCGAGAACAACTTGTAAACATGGCTAAGGAGTGAGATGGGTATATAATTCTTCAGCAAGGTCTTGTCACCTTTTTTGAAAAACAGAGCCACCGCACTCCCGCTCCACGCTTTAGGTGTTGGTCCCTGTTGTAGGACGGAATTAAAGAGACTCGTCCGCTTTTTGAGAACTAGAGTCCCGCCAGCTTTAAGAAGCTCAGTCGTTATTCCGTCCTCTCCAGGGATTTATTGGTTTTTAGTTGTTCGAGAGCAGCCCTGACCTCGCCCTGGTCCATATCCAGAATGTCTTCGGTATAGTGGCGCATTATTGGGGCTCTGTGGTCACGGTCGCTAGGTCCCGTCGGTCTTTTTTTCCGTGATGCATATAGTTCTCTGTAGAAGCTCCTAACTTCTTCGAGAATCTCGAGGTCTCGGTTTTGCCACCCGCTGTCTTCAATTTTGTCAGACGAGGTCTTCCAAGCTGTTGGGCAAAGTCTTTAGTACCCCAATTTTGTGTGATCGCTGCCTCTACGATGTTGGTGTTATAACGTCTGAGGTCGCGTCATAGCATCTTTCGGATTTTGATGTTTAAATCTCTCTGGTCTGACGAAGACCAAAAGTAAGCAAAAGTAAGTATGCATAGATTTTTATTTTTTTATTGAGGTTCGCAAACTGGATTCTCGGCAACACTATTCAACATCGCTCATTTAGACTCAGTTCAGCCGAGAACTCAGTGCGAACACAGCATGCATCCTAATTTTCGCACTTCAATGAAATGTAGATGGCGTTTCCCGTCTGATTCTCATGAGCTCTAGGGTCTCGGGCGAAAGCTGGGAGCACCTATTTTTGCTTTTTTCCAGACTGAAACCTTCGGGACACTTGTTGTAGCGTCCTGACTACAGTGTCGGCCTTATCGTGATCGTTGGCAGTGGTTTCCAGCAGATTGAAACGATTCTGAAGTTCCAATTGAAACTTCTCGGCACACAAAGCTATTTGGAGCGCAGTAGGTCGGAGAGTAGGCTTCATCATCCGGGCCCTTTCGACGCGGAATTCTAAATTCAGAGACGATCTGACCCGTCGGTGATCATTTTCGGTATTAAACCTGTTGATCACAGAGACATCTTCTCCAAATATACACCTCCTGTCCGACATGATGAATTTTATCTCGTTCCTTGTGACCTTGTTGGGGCTTCGCCAAGTCCACCTTCTATGGGGTTTCTTCTTAAAGAATGAGTTCATCAAGAAGAGCCCCTGAGCCTCAAGAAAGTTGATAAGCATACTGCCCCGCGGCCCCCGGTCATTTCTACGTCCAACACCAAAAAGTCCGATTTTCGTTTCACCGCGTTCTTGTACTTTGACAGTGAAGTCCCCTATCATAACATTGTAGTGAGTCTTGGCAGTACCGTGTAATGCTTTCACCACGTCCTCGTACACGGTCTCAACTGCCTAGTCAGTGCTTCTCGAAGTTGGGGCATAGGTACACCTGAATCACCTTCAGGGAGTCCTGTTAGTAAGTCTCAGTATTACGTATGCTACCCGAGGCGAAACACTCCTGATCTCCACAATGCTGCTAACGAGTTCCTTTTTCACCGTAAAGCCGACACCGCCCTCGGAAGAATGTCTTCCATCACCTTCCCGAAAGTAGAATAGGTCACCCGACCCAAGGGTTAGCGTGTCCTCCCCCTTTCTTCGGACTTCGCACAACACCAGTATGTGCCAGTTTATGCGGCCCAGTTCTACCTCGAGTTCGGTGAGCCGATCGTCCAGCCGCAGAGTGCTTCCATTATAAGTAGCGAGGTTCGGACATTCTCACACAACATCATCTAGCCCAAATTAAGACAATATAAGCTTATGCTATGGGATCTAGACAACTGATAATTTGCCACTTTGTGCCAAAGAGATGTACTGTATTATTTTTATAATATAATGGTTCCAGAATAACTTTTACGTCAAAAGCATGTGTAGGTATAGGATCTGGTAATTGCTTTTAGTTAAGTAGCTGTTACCATATAACTATTCAGCAGAACTAACTTATAATTTGTACTTAAATAATGATTAATAATGTCTGTAAAGCTACTGCGTCACCTTCGTGGATCGTCGCGTCACCTACGTGGGATCTAATAATTCAAAACCTTATTCTTCCAAATCTGACTCAAAATTTAACTTGTTGACTTATATATGTTACTTAACTTACCAAACGCTTTGTGTTTGTTTAAAAAAATTTTTAAAATCATCAGTATTTAAAATTTACCATGAAGGTGACGATGAGAATCGTAAAAAGTAGAAATAGCCAGTTCGTACATATCTTTCATTTTACGTCATAACATTTCTTGGCAGTTGGGTAAAAAGAATTTTACAGGAGACGCATTAAAACAATAAACTGAAAATAATACAAACTTTACTTCTTTTTGTATACAACTCGCCAAATTGACACTATCTTTGCCTAATGGAAAGCCCTGGTGACATCTAGCTACTGGGGCCACTTTCACAGTTCATAAGAGTTCTAACAGTAATCCTCAAGTTGGCGGCCTTATGATGTGCCTCTTTTCTCTCAGTTTGATGAAACCGGGGTTGTAAGAGGAGAAGAAAAGTGAGAAATTGGGAGCAGGGCTAGAAGAAGAGAGAAATATTTTTTTTATTTACGTGAGAGAAAATTCTTATAGATGTTACATATACTATACTCCTACCGACTAAAAATCCTCACGTGCCCTGCTAACAACCTACGGTTGGAGCCCCGGGTAAGTCCTCGGAAGGATGCCCCAGGACTCCCAATACCACTGCGGACTCATCTTTACGGGTGCTAGAGAGAGAGAGAGAGAGAGGGGTAACATAGAAAATATTATGATTTGATTCGAATGCTCAGAATGAATATTTTATTTTACGATAAAAATCTGTTTGGCATGAATGTTCTAATTCATAGAAATATTTTACAGGTGTTCCTTCTCTTTACTTCCAATACATTCAGCTTGTTTCACGTCATCAGGGAGTGCTACATCAGATGTGTCAGGCATCATAGTCACGATAACGGCTGTCACCAAGGACAGGGCTCCCACCAGGAATGATGGTAAACTCTTCCAATATACTAACTGTAACAATAAGAAGTGATTGACTATTTCTATGGAGACTGTAGCCAACAAGCTTCAAAAAGGCTTCCGTATAGATGTGCGAAAATTACCATTGAATAATTATAAAAATACTTTTTGTTATACCATTAAAGCGGCAGACAAGCACACTGCACCACCAGATGTACCGGTGGTCACCGCAGCCTATGGACGTTTGCAACACCAGAGTCGTCACACTCGCGCTGCCTACTCTGTAAAACCTTCTAAGACCCCTTTTGAAAAACCCCATACCATAAATTTTTTATTATACACCGAAATTGTTAGAATATCAATAACCTATTAGAAGCACAATGCTTAACCAATTCATCAAATGTACAATGTAAATGTAATGTACCATGGAAACCTAGATTAAAAAAAAAATTTTTAGCTTTACGAAATTTTGTTATTGTCATCGACGCTCTTCACAATGGTACTTTTTCTGAGTTGCCATGTAATTCTTCCAGGGATTCATTGGCTTCCAATTTTAACAAGAGTACACCGTGTCCGAGTGTCGGTATGGGTTCTAATTTGGTTAAGGAACCATGGACATTTTCACTAAGAACTGGAATGGGGAAATTGGGGACAAAGAATACGCCGTTGCATTGCCTTTTTCTAGATACGCAGAAAGTATTTAATTATATCCTAGTCATGATAATGGTGGGTATCAATGAGACCATTCTCAACAGTTATCATTTTTGAAGCTTAATTTCTGTAAAGTGTACTAAAATCTGAATATCAAGGTTAGAACCACTGTTGATGATACGAAACTCTTTCCAGTTACTATTAGGATACATCAAGGGTCCATCCATAGCCTGCTCATATTTGTAACAATTAAACAATGCTAACACCACAATGTTGGGCAGCATTACAGATAAACATCAGTAGTTGCTCACATATGCGGATAGACTATGACAGGGGCATTTTAGTTTGATACGTAAAATGTGAAGAAAGTCACTTCGAATTCGAAGACAAGGCTAAACAAAAGATAAATAGATTTTTCAGACTTACCAATAAAGGTGTAAGTGGAGCTAAAATAGATCCAATACTTCCTACTGCAGAACAAAGTGCCAGCATTGTATTCCTAGTGTATGTAGGAAATAATTCCGTCGTGTATAGATACATCATTTTGAAAGTAAAACTTGAGTTTATTTTACCACATATATACAGTAACATAGACAGCCATCTGTAACCTAAAGAAAAGATTTACAAACTTCCGAAAAAAATGGCAAGTAAAATAATTATGTACTAAAAGGGTTTATTACCTTTTGGTACAAAAGATTGTGAAACGCAGAACACCCCAGTCAATGTCAGAGCAAAAATCAAAGGCCCTTTCCTCTTAAATCTTGTAAGTGCTAATAACAAAATTATTCCTCCAGTCATCCCAGCTAAAGTCACCAATACATAATTAATATACTTATTACCTTCCAATGACACTGAGTTAATTGTGAGAACATACGTATTAAACATTGCTGTAAACCACATAATAAAACATAAAAGTAATCTAATTATCAACGCTTTGGATGAAAAAGTGACTTTAAGTGCTTCTCTTAAATTTACGTTTTTGTTTTCCTCCCCTTGTTGCACGATTTGAAAGTTAGTAAACTTAGATTCATCTATAACAATTTTATTTATTTTGGCTGCTTTTCTAAGTATTTTGATTGCTTCATCTTTTCTTCCTTTTATTGAAAGCCACCTTGGACTCTCGTCTAGAAAAAAGATGTATGTGAAAAATATAAAAACTGGTGCGTATAAAGATATTAAAAATATTCGCCAGTTTGAAATCAGATAAGCACGGAGAGCCATGAAAATAAAAGATAGTGCATCAGAAATTGCAAATATTATTACTATTACAGGTCGACTTTTCATAGTCAGCATTTCAGCAGCTGAAATAAAAGAAGGTTAGCACGATTTAACTGTGTTGTACAAAAATAAAATAAATGTAATGCGTAATATTTGTATTGATTTGAAACTAACATAAAGTATAAGCAGCAGAATAATTTTCTCCAAACACTGGTTCCACAGTTTCTAGAGCAATAATTATCCAATATATTTTGATCATGCTTTTTAATACACCAATCACACCAGTATATAGTGTGCTAAATATAAGGATCTTTTTTCTGCCGAACCTGAAAATACAAATATCAACTGATAATCGATTAAAATTCATTTTTATCAAAAAAATTCACTTCACAGTATAACATAGAATATATTATATAATCTGTGGTATAACGTCATACAAAAAATATAAATAGGTACCTAGTTCAAAGATTCTGTATCTGTATTCACCTAATCTAATCGAAATCAATATAAATTTATATAGTTAAAATATTCAATGTCAATCAATGTTTGTATATATTTAAGTTAACAATTCAAACATGGATAAAACAAATCTAAAACTAGATGTTGCCATTAACAGGTCCAAAATTCTACCAGGATGACATCTTTATATAAATTTGTATTAATTGTTTATCATTTTACATGGGTTTAATTAAATTGAATCCTAGCCGTTGTCTATATGCATAATACAATGTTATTTAAAGTTCTAAACACATACATGAAGAATAACATATGTTTCTTAGCTACGTACTTATCTGAAAGCGGGCCAATAATAAGCATACCGATCATGCTACCAGCATTGTGCATTGTTCCCAATAAAGACGATTTCCACTCTTTACATCCAAGGTCAAACTACAAATGATGGAAATAAATCATTAGTATTAACTAAAGATTTAAGGAATAACGAATTTCGTTTATTTCAAAGAGTAAATACAGAAAAGTGCGAGGTCAGTCTGAATATTTTGGTTCATACTTAAACTGACCATTTATTTTTGATCTCAAAACGGGACATAAGTTTTTATACCTCAGTTAGCATAGTTAACAAATTAAAAAAAAACATAACTTCATTAGGTACTTGAAATAAAAAAAACCGGCCAAGTGCGAGTCGGATTGGGGCACAAAGGGTTCTGTACCAAAAAACGGCAAATAAGAAAAATTGTTCTATGCCCCCCCCCCCCTTTTTATACCACTAAGGTGGCAGACAAGCAAAGTGTGAGGACTAACACCATGTCTATGGCGAGCGGTACGATGATAGAAAGTAGCCGTGGGCATCATATCAAACAATTGTTCAGAGCACAAACAATTGTACAGGCAGTAGAACACGCTGATAGTCTGTCTCTCCTGTCGCGAAGAGGTTCCACACCACCTACAAGCATAGGATCCTTGACAACTCTCATGGCTTGCTTCTGCACAGAGTCGACCAGTCAAACCTGATATTCAGGTGCCCCTGCCCTAAGGTGACAGCAGTACTTCTTGTGCGCCGCACTTGCGACTTAGGGAGTAGCAGTGTTTGCGCCGCAGTAAAATTGAGCATGTGAACAGACCGAGCTTTCTAGAAGCCAGCCTGGCCTTGTTCTCCAAATGACTTCGGAACTAAACGTCACTGGAGAGGTCAACACCAAGGATACTGTCAGAGATGGGGGAGAGATGTGCCTTGAAATGTGGCGCTACGGTAAATCGTTTTTTTTGCAGTAAATACACAAACTTGTGTCTTGGTAGGGTTGAATTGAACGAGATTTTTTGATCCCAATCGGACACTCTGGTGAGAGTATTCTTGATTTCAGACCACTTCAGCCCGAGAGATACCGGGACGGCCCGTTTATGGAGTGTACTGCCGTCCGCCTAACAATGAATGCCGTTAATAATGAACATGTCATTGATATGCAGCAGAAACAGAGTACGGGACAACACTGAGCCGAGACTGAGTGATACTCCAGCGTTTATGGCCATGCAGTCAGAACAGCTGCCGTAAAGGACGGCCTTGATGCTTCTACCAGCCAGGAAGCTGGCCACTACTCTCTGGCAGTCCATAGGAGGGCAATTTCGCAGACAGACCATGGCGCCAGATCCGGTCAAAGGCCTTAGAGATGTCGAGTACTCACTGCTAGAACCTCGCCCTTACTCTCAATAGCCGTAACCCAGCCGTGTGTGCACACAAGGAGATCGCCAGTCGAGCGACCGTGACGGTAACCGTACTACCGGTCACTGAGCAGGTCGTGTTCCTCAAGGTACCTTAGGAGCTGTGTATTATTGTTGACACGCTCCTTTACCTTTGATAAAAGAGACGAAGTGACGACTATAGATCTGTAATTGGCCGGGTCGGTCTTGTCACCCTTCTTGGGCGCAGGATGCACGTGCACGATCTTCCACGAAGAATTTTCCTTTATCCCCTTTTTGTCTGATTTTAGTATCTATTTTTTGTGATAGCATCAAATCAGCCTATGGCAGTCCACTGCTGGACGTAGACTTCTCCCAATCTACGCCACAACACACGGTCCTGCGTCTTCCGCATTCAGTCCCAGCCTGCGACCTTTTCTAGATCGTCGGTCCATCTGGCGGAGGGGTCGTCCCACCCCACGTTTACGAAGTCGCAATCTCTACTCAAGAACTCGTTTGCTCGATCGGCCATCGGCTGTTTGTTCTACATAATGTGGCTAGCCCACTACCACTTCAAAACGCATACTCTGCTTGGATAACATTGTTTCGGATTTTATCCCTCGGGGACACCCCAAGCATAGCTCGATCCATTGCTCGCTGCGCAACTTTGGGTATGGACTAGCCTCTCTGTAAGTTTCCACGTCTCGGCACCGTAGGTCATAATTGGTTGTTTGCTCAATAAATGGTTACTTTGATTGTATGGTGACATTAAATAAACACTTACATTAAATTCCAAACCTGTAGAAAACTTCAATTTAGTTATCAGTTTACCACTAAATTAGGTAGGTACTTTAAGAATTTTACACAAAAACAAAACAATAGTGTAGTGAAAACACGGACTGGCTCTAAATTCCCTTACCACACATATCCTACGTGCTACAAATTTTTAAAAATTCGCAAGGGTTCGGAAAACGGGACAATTTAGCGTCCCGGCGCTATGTTTGGGGACAACGGGACAAGGGACCGAGAAAAGGGACAGTCCCGTTCAAAACGGGACGTATGGTCAGTTTATTCATACTGTTATTGCTCTTGACGTGATCTTACTCTTATTATAATGACCTACGTCAGCAACGAAGCTATTTGGTTTTTCATAGACCCACTCTGAGCAGTCTGTAAAATTAGATGCGTCAAAGTTGTCTTCTGTGCACGTTCCATTATCATTAAGTAGCTCATATTTGAGACATTTATAGTCTAGAGTTGAATTCTGATCTAGTTTTGATGTTTCCATGTGTTCACATTCCCTATATTTACATCTGAAAGTAGAAACAAAAATCATTATAACACCAGCCAGCTATCCTATTGGAATTAAAGAGCAAAATCAAGAGATGCTTTAAAATAAAAACGTATATTATTTCGTTTTATGAGACGTCAATGTGATGCCAAAACAATTATTGACTATTCTAAATTATTCGATAAATATAAAAAAAAACAAAACAAGTATATTTTGATTGAATCTACGTGTCACTACGTTTTTCACATTATTTAATACTAGCGGACGTCACGCGGTTTCACCCGCGTAGTTCCCGTTCCCGTGGGAATACGGAAAAAATATAGCCTATGTTGACCGCAAAGAGTGTAGCTTCCCAACAGTGAAAGAAGTTTTTCAAATCGGTCCAGTAGTTCCGGAGCCTATTCGTTACAAACAAACAAACAAAAAAAAACCAAATCTTTCCTCTTTATAATATTAGTATAGATTTTACCTGACCTGTTTCACATTACGGCATTTTCTAATTGTGTTAATTAAATATGTTAGACAACGTCTGTGCTAACTTTAAGTAAAAAACCGGCCAAGTGCGAGTTGGACTCGCCCATGAAGGGTTTCGTAGCAGCAAGTAACATAATATAAAAGTTCTTATAGTTCGTTGTAACTTTGATTGATGTTATAACACGTTCGCAGTGGTAGTGATTTTTCTAACCGAAAATTGCGGTTTATGTCGTATTAAAAAAAACTACCAGCTCTATCTCATTCAAACCAATTTTCGTTGGTAGTTTTTATGGCAATGTACATCATATATTTTTTTTAGATTTATCACTTTCTTAGTTTAGAAGTTAGAGGGGGGGGGACACTCATTTTTCGACTTTGGAAGTCCCTCTTGCGCAAACTATTCACTTTAGAAAAAAATGATACTAGAAACCTCAACAGCATTTTGGAAGACCTATCTATAGATACCCCACACGTATGGGTTTGATGAAAGTAAAAATTTTGAGTTTCAGTTCTGAGTATGGGGACCCCAAAAATTTACTGGTTTATTTCTAGTGTTATATAAGAATCTTAATGCGGTTCACAGAATACATCTAGTTACCAAGTTTCAATAGCATAGGCCGTGTAGTTTCGGAGAAAAGTGGCTGTGACACACGGACGGACAGACAGACAGACAGACAGACAGACAGACAGACATGACGAATCTATAAGGGTTCCGTTTTTGCCATTTGGCTACGAAACCCTAATAAATAAACCACTAATATAAAAAAAAATGTTAAAATATATTTACTAAATGCCATCAATCAACGGTATAAATGGTTTATCTTACTAATATTATAAATGCGAAAGTTTGTGAGTGTGGATGTTTGTTACTCTTTCACGCTTAAACGGCTAAACGGATCGGGCTGAAATTTTGTACAGAGATACATTATAGTCTGGAATAACACATAGGCTACTTTTTATCCCGGGAGTACGTTCACATGGGAAGCGGGAAGTAAAATTTCACGCTGACGTAGCCGCGAGCGCCATCTATCCCATACCTATGTACTTTAAACGTGTCACAAAAGTCACGACAATACCATAAATGCACATTCAAAGAATGTCTATTATTACCATAAATTTGTAAAAATAGTTTTTAAGTAGGTAAGAAGAAACCTATTGTTTTATCTGTTAACTAGCTGACCCTCGCAACTTTGTTTACGTCGCATAAGGACAATGAAATTAGAGGTATTTATTAATTATACTTATCAAGTAGCGTGTGAATCTGCCGTGTTTGCTTAATAGAAATAGAGCTTAATGATTAAATCTATTCCTTAGTATAGAATATGTATAAGTATACAATTTACATACAAACACCGGCGTGTTAGAATTTTATTACATGTATCAATGTAGTAGACGTCGTGTATAAAATGACATCAATCAAATGTCATCAATATTCAGAAAAAGAATATTGAACTATTTTGAAAATACATACTGTACATACCTTAGAGGATCGTTATGAAGATAACAGGATAGTTAACAACCATCCATAGAAAATAGATGGTAGGATGCTGAATACCGCAAAGAACAATCGGCGTGGCATAGAATGGGGACTGTCCTGATATCCTAGACGATTGAAATGATGCCGATGACCTGTGCCCGCTGAGGCACACACGCGCCGTCATGCATGTCTGCAGGACAACGTGCAGGATGAGGCAGTGAATGGCTGGACTGAAATTAAAATCGACAGACGCAGGAGAGGTGGTGGAGGCACTAATTCACGTACCTCGGGAGTGTCGTGTCAGAAACTGATGGGATAGAAGAGTACCTTACATAATTTTGAGACTCGCCAAGGCTAGAACAACCTTCACACAGCTGCGCCCCGTAGATAGTCGCGAAAATGGACACGAACAGTGAAACTCAAAACAAAGTAAACGTTAAAGCTGTACTGCTAACTGCTATACGGATGCGAGACATGGAAGGTCACTAAAGACATTTCGCACCAGCTACCAGCTACAAGTCTTCGTCAACCGCTGCCTCCAACGGATCCTCGGTATGTACGGGTCCATGAAAATCACGAACGTAAGCCTATTGGAACGCTGCAGTGAGACCCCTAACCACCAACAGATCAAACGTCGGAAGTGTAGCTGGTACTGGACACACGCTGCAAAGGGACCATGATCACATCATACCAAGGCAAGCCTTAATGAAACTACTGGTAGGGTTTTAAAAACTCTTTAACTGCTCGATAGTAAGTATGTTAATTTATTGAGAATGGCTTAAGGCTACATAACATATTGCTAAGATTAACAAGAGCGGTGCAGCAATGAGAAATGTTTCGAAAACGAAAAACATTTAATCGTTATAAGAGTATCCGTTGCGCCTCTGCGTAAATGGTTGAAGTTACATAAAAATAATTTATTACAAAATTGTTCCTCTTAAGAAGTTCTAAAACAAAATACCTGTTTATTAATTTATCTTTTATGGTTCGCTCACAGTTACATTTCTTTAAAGTGAGGAAATTCCTGCATATATGCTATGCCGGACTCTTAAAGACTAAAAACCACACGTTTGCTGCTTAACAGCCTACGGTTGGGAGCCCCGGGTAAGCCCTCGGTAGTCAACCCAGAACTTCCAACAGATCTACGGCTACCACTATGGCCTCGCCTAAGTGGGTTTAGGTGCTAACTCGCGTTTTTGGGAGAATTTCGATCACAGTAACGTTATTTATTTCTAAAACTAGCTGAGCCCGCAACTTCGTTTACGACACATAAGGTGTATGAAAGGAGAGGTACTTCTTCATCAGACTCATCAAGCAGCGTGTGAAACTGCCCTGTTGGCTTAATCATAAAACAGCTTAAAGATTAAGTCTATTCTATAACAATTCAGTCCACGCCTTCGGCGCGGTTTTAAAATAGCCTCGCTATTTAGATTACACGCCAGTTTAGATTCACCCACTTTTAAATTCATAAGTCTACGTATGATTCTTTAAAGTGATATAACTTTTTTATTTATAAACCGATTGACATGAAATAAACACTAAATGTTAAGCGGGGCTAACTTTAACACAATAAAGAAAACCGCATTGCAATCGGTTAAGCAGTTGCTGAGATTAGCATGCACAAACGTACAGACAAACAGACAAAAATTGTAAAAATCATTGTTTTGGGTTCTATTGCGTTCATAAAGCCCCCCTATAATATTTTTTCTCATTTATCATTCATGTACAGACAGCGACCTGTTACGATTTTATTATATGTATTGATATTGATAATGAATAGTAGCGATGCGACGGGAGTAAACGCAAGGGGGGTAAATGAAGGGAAACATGATGTCAAAATAATAGCGCTCTTTCTTTCTGTCTCTCTCTTTCTTATGAACGCAAACGAAGTTGCGCGGGTCAGCTAGTATATTATAATTTATGAACTTCATCCTCGGCCATAATACTCTTTTGTGGTAAATACTCTTAGGATATCACTAGATATAGTACATACCTATAGTCGACATCTTCAGCAGAAAAAATATAGTGTTGAGTAAACCCTGCCGTCATCATTAAAAAAAAGCTCATCAGTGACAAGAATGTGATATGATATCGTCCACATAATTTTAGGGAACTAATGATATCTTCAAAACTATTTCCTTTTTCAGCCATTTCAGCTTCAACATTTTTCACTTCAATACATTCTATAGCTTCCACTGGGTTAACGCTATCATTTTGTCTAACTTTCATTTCATTTTGATTTGTATTAGATTCCATTGTGATATCTTCCATGTGAGGTTTATCTATTTTTAATTTCATAGTTTATGAAACACTGGAAATAATTAGGTGTATAATTATGTATACATTCAGAATCAAAACTGCCTAATGCGAATACTTAGGTATCACTGAACTAACTACTATTGAACAAAAGAATATTTCTTGACTATGCGAATTACGCTGGGTGCTATATTGCAAAGGATAAATTATGCGATAATCATTAGAAACCGTTCTCACTTGCCAAGAAAATAAGACGATTGAATGAAATATACTAATGGCATTGAGTTGTGGGTGCAATGAAGCCCTACTAGGGTTAAGGACAGCTTCAACTGCAGTTTGAGCGCAGCATCTACTGCCTGACGGACGAGGTCATGTTCATGATTAGGAAATGATCATCCACCGAGGCTTTTCCCAATCTAGTTGAGGACAGCTTTCTAGTTAAACTACGATGCCGCTGAACTTCAATATGATAATGACTGGCCTCGTGATCCAGTGGTTAGTGTGCCTGACTACGGATTCAGACGTCGTGGGTTCGATTCCCACCCAGGACAAATCTCTTTGTGTGATGAGCACATTTATTGGTTCTGTGTCTGGGTGTATATAATTTGTATGTATCTAGAAATTTATTTATTTATTTGAATCGCCAACATTCGTTTACACTTTTACATGACACAATATCACATAGTTAAGTGAAAGATATAGTGTAACAAATAATTATAGGCGACTACAGCACGCAACTTTTTATACAAAACAATCTAAACTAACTTATCTTAATATAAATCTATTCATATATCTAATTTACATATAAATCAATCAAACGTCACTGTTAACCGATTAGACCATTCTAACTTTATTATCCTTGTTTTGAAAATATTTGTTGAAGTCTATACAGTACACTTATGCGTAACACGAAGTAGCCATCTAACTAATTCCCTGCAGCTATAAGACACTACGTGGACAAAGCACCTTCTTTATCCCTGTAGTGTCTTACAAGTGCAGACTGGAACCCTACAAGCGAGTCCGCGTGAATGTTCACCACAAGGTCACTATACTCATTTCCCAGTTTGGAAAGCCTTGGAATCGGAGAGTTAGCACAATACACTGTTCTGCGCAATGGCGGATAGAAAGGAGTTATTCGGTTACGATGATATCTAGCTTATATAATCCTGGCCAACAATTGCGGGCAGTCTGGGATATTATGCAAGATTTTGTATATGAAAATACAATCATTCAGTTTCCCCCTATCCAGTAATGAAATCATACCAAATCTCTGCAGTTTCTTGGCGTAAGGTGTAGTTTTCATTGCCCTTTCCTTGTGAGAAACGTGCCAAAGAAATCTCCTTTGAACCCGCTATAGTCGCATCGAGTGTACAGCGAAGTGGGGCCTCCAAACTACGCTACAATATTCTAAGATACTTCGCACTAGACTATTATAATAACAAAATTTTGGGCCAGCTACTACGGAAAACTTTCCCATTGCGCATAACAAACCCCAGCATTCGGGACGCACGTTTCACAACAGTTTCCAATTGCGGCAATTTCAATTCTCTTGTCAAATATTACTCCCAGATCCTTTACCTCATCGACCTCTTGAACTTCCTCTTGATCTATATAGTAAATATATATATTCTCCGCCGCGCTCTTGCCACCGCCGGCGTTCCAGCTGTTCTTGAACCAAATGGTTTGGCGCGCGACGATGGCAAGAGACCGGATGGAATGTCATTAGTACCATGGAAGATGGGAAGACCTTTGGTGTGGGACGCAACTTGTGCCGACACCCTTGCGCCTTCTCATCTTCCTAACACGGCAGGCTGCGCTTGTGCTGCTGCTGCATCTGCCGAGTCTCTCAAGCGGCGCAAATATAATAATTTAGTTGCAAATTATATATTTGAGCCGTTTGGAGTCGAGACACTGGGCGCGTGGGGCCCAAGTGCGCGTGTGCTATATAAAGATATAGCAAAGCGTTTGGTCGATGCTTCTCGTGACCATAAGGCTGGCCTCTTTCTCGCTCAGAGAATAAGCATTGCCATCCAACGTGGCAATGCGGCCAGCCTTATGGTAACCTTCCCAGTCGATTGCGGTGGGGAGGAATTCTTTGACACCTAGACGAGGGTTGCCCCCTTCTTTTTCTGTAAATATTTTTAATTTAATTGTTCAATGTATTTTTATTGTTACTTGTTAATAAATCCTTCATTAAATGTAAAAAACAAAAAAATCAAAAAATATAGTAAATAGCATCGAGCAAATTGACCTTCCGAGAGAATGTAACGTCTAAGCATTTCTGCGTATTTGTATTTGTATTATTGAGAAATATTTGAGTATGTTTATCAGTCGTCTAGATCCCATAGCATAAGCTTTTATTAGCTTAATTTGGGCTAGATGATTTTAAGTGAGCATGTCCACAAATATTTATTTAAAATATTTTCCGTGAAGCGACTACCGTCTGACCTCCATAGCCTATTGGCGATGTCGAAATTCAAGATTAAGAAATAACAAAACAAAATTCTGACTTCAGCTGACTCAATCTGGCTAGCGTTACAAAACTGTATAATGCATGATCTCAACCATAGATATATGTCATTTTAGAGAGTACAGTAACTTAACTGTACTGTAAGTATGGTTAGCAGCCCCCG
This sequence comes from Miltochrista miniata, assembly GCA_933228765.1. Classification (NCBI taxonomy): domain Eukaryota; kingdom Metazoa; phylum Arthropoda; class Insecta; order Lepidoptera; family Erebidae; genus Miltochrista; species Miltochrista miniata. The sequence goes on along the minus strand of OW121754.1, from coordinate 4,036,401 downwards.
CCGCGCCGTCCTCAGCGTTACAGGTGTAGTGTGTAACAGAGATAATATAGGTACAGATATTGGTAGTCCAACAACTTGTATATCGCGTTGGAATTTGTCTAGTGTGCTCCCTCTTTAAGATCGTACTTCTGTAATCTCACTCTTGATCTACTGTTATCAGTATTGTTCTTGCCAAACGTCAAGGTAAACTGTTCCCATTATCTGTTCTGCACTTATGCAAGTAAATGTTATGTTGGTTAAATTGTATGTTTTTAGCTGAAATATTTTTGTAAATTTCTTTAGTTTTAAGAATGGTTCAGTGATATATAGTAGTATAATGTTTAAATAATGCCTTTACAATAAAAATAATAGTTCACTATCTTTATTTTATACTTCATTAATATGTGCATGTCTATTTCACATCAACTTCGCTATCGAAAATAACAACACTTGTTCGTTTGATACCTTGCGTTTGTGTTTCAAACTCATTATCGAAAGACATTTGTTCCGAAGCCCATTTCTACAACTCCAAATCATTGAATAGTTATTCAACCGAATGGGTTATTTGAATGACACCATTACATCGAATAGCCACATGTACAAACTCAGACATCTTCATCAAAAAATGTGTACAGGTACAGAATAGTTTCAAGATTTACCAAAAAATAATATTAATTTAATTTACCTGTTAAGATATTGAGAGTACATTCCAAATGGATGTTTTAAGGCACAAATTTCTATCACAACATCACTATACATATGTTGGAATAAGACTAGCCTCTGTGTTTGTTGTGAAGGTCACCTCATTAAAATGTATGAAGAAACAAACAACCTGTGGACCACATTGGTTGGTGACAGCTTCTAACTGACACGAGTTTTAGTGAATTTAAATTTACGAAGAACTTAAAAAAAATAAAACCGGCAAAATGCGAGTCGGAATCGCGCACGGAGGGTTCCGTATCAAAAAATAACAAAAAGGCTTATTTGTTGCATCGGAGCCCCCCTTTTCTTATTTGACGTGAGGGAAAATCCTTAATGGATGCTATTCCGGACTCCTACCGACTAAAAAACCTTACGTAACGCCTATCAGCCTACGGTTGGGAGCCCCGGGTTAGCCTTCGAAAAGAGGTCCCAGTAAATGTCCATTTTGTTTTAATTATATTTATTTTTTATGTAAATAGACTGCCCGATATTCTGTGAGTATTTCAAACGTCTACTGGTTGTCCACATAATATCACTACCTATTATAAAACAAGTATTGCTCTATGGTGTTTGTTAACTACAGAGCAACGCGCGTATAAGACAGTTCGCGTTGCTCTATGTTGTTAACTATCCTACCATCCTCTTAAAGATCCTCTACGGTGGGTACAGTATGTATTTCTCTATGTTTAATTTCTTTTTCAGAATATTGATGACATTTGAATGATGACATAATTACCACGATATGTCTACATCGGTGCATGTAATTGAATTGTGTGTTTGTACGTAAATTGTATAGACTGAAAAAAAATTAGAAATATGGGCTCTTTGTTTTCTATTTCCTATAAAATTGCTATCTTTGAAATATTTTAATTACCTAAAGTAATGTGCTGGAAGCGATGTTAACTTTTAAAGAAAAAATATTTACGATGAAAGTTGAAAAATAAATTAATATGTGACCCGTTTAATGTTCAATCATGGCGACACGAAATTAATTTCCTTGCGCAATATTTGACTTTGCTATACCTCTTAAAGTATTCATTTAATTTGCATGGTGTAAAGTGAAGAAATAATCTTGATGATATGTTTAAGCCAACTAACGTATTTAAATTGAGAAGGATACCTTATTAACTAATATATAAGATAAAATGGCGAAAAAACACGTTTGTTGTATGGGAGCCCCCCTTTTATATTTTTATGTATTTGTTTTTAGTATTTGTTGTTATAGCGGCTACAAAAACACATAATCTGTGAAAATTTCAACTCTCTAGCTATCACCGTTCATGAGGTACAGCCTCGTGACGGACAGACAGACAGACAGACGGACAGCGAAGTCTCATGAATAGGGTCCCGTTCTTTACCCTTTGGGTACGGAACCCTAAAAACAAAAGAATAACTTGTTGGCAAGGACTATTAACTTTTGCAGTAAGTAATCGTCAGATACATGACTGCCTCGTTGGTCTAGATATATAATTCTACTATGGTCTAGAGGTCAAAATGTGCGACTTCGGATCACGAGGTCATGGGTTCGATTCTCACGGAAGACAAATTTTTTTCTGTGATTCATAAATAAAATATTAACAAAATATAAAGATTCATAATAAATAATAAAAGTGAACATAGGTAAATAATGATGTTACAGCTATGATAGGTAGATACATGTTATGTTCTGCCAATTGGCATACAAAACACAATCAATTGCTTTTAAGCCATGCGCATAATTTTTTTCATATAAGTAAGTAGGTACAATTCTAATTAATAAGTTACGCAATAGGGAATATGCATGATTTTTTTATAACTTAAATGAATTCCTTACATCATTATAAAATAAAAATAATATGAAAGTAAGTCTCAAAATGATCAAATTATTCTTCAAATTCAAATTTAAAATATTGATTAAATTTAAGCACTTGAAACGCCACCAATATTGGCGCCATTTTGATGACGAAAGATGTCACTTGTCAATCCGTGTATGTATGATTGTACTGTTTGTTTCAGTCAGTGGCCTTTATAGATATTTTCACAAATTTTTAGTAGTAATTTTATTACGATCATGGAAAATGCTAAATAACCGGTTTTACAAGTATTGTATAGTAACGAAGTACGAATAATAAAATAAGAAATGCACTAAATAGATAATAGTAGTTTATGACACTGTTGCATAATGAGGGTTCTTATAACACGAGTGTGTTTTAAAAAAACGAGCCGTAGGCGAGTTTTTTTATAGTATCACACGAGTGTTATAAGACCAAGTTATGTACAGTGTCATACACTACTTTATCTACTCTCATACTATAATACCTGATTTCATTTTGTTGTGATATATAGTTGCTCCTTGATTTCGCCGGTAACAGGTTCATGGTCATGTTTGACGCAGTTTCCAGAATGTCTGGTGGTGTACAATTACCACCATCCTCGCTTTAAGACATGTTTTTACACAAAAACTAATTTATTTTACAAACAAAACCAAACTTTGTTTAATTTAAATGTAAAATGTTGGCGCCAAGGCGCAAACATCGATTGCGCATGCGTGTTTCTTTTTTTTTTAGGCTGCGGAGACCATAGATTTAGGATTTTTCGCTACTCTGGAGACACATTTTTTTTAAAGTAGAGGTTCAAACTTCTTTTTCAGCTGGAGATTGTTTATGGTGTATCGTAATGATTAAAAAGTTTTATTATGATACAGGTGTCCATACAAGACCTGTATCGTAATAAAACTTTTTTTTTGGCCTGTGCGTAATGTTTGTCATAATAGTATTGATTTCAATTTTATCAGTCTGTCGCAACTACGTACAAGCAAAAAAATGTATGAAAATTGACCAAATTGTAATGGCGACTATATGTGTCTCACTCAATTATTCTATCTGCCTCGCTCGTTCCTTGAGGAAATGTCATCTGTCTGTCACTGTAGATGTCAAGTTGTTATTCGTTATTTTCAATTTATTTTTCTCTGAAAGATATTATTGAAATAATTGAGATAATAGCTTATTTTTGCTATCAATTCGTTCTCTATATTATATTCTCTTGTGTTTGTTCTACATAGTTTATCGAATTATGCATTATAAAAAGTGAGAAATATGCGGTTTAAAATCTGGAAGAAAAGACGGCACAAAACGGTTTTTCATGGCCAGATTTCCTATGGATGAGCATCGGTGAGTAGTATATTAGTAAATCTATCAATGGTTCATAGGTTATATGGGTGAAAACAATAAAAATTATATATTGTATAATCGTTAGGAAAATAGTGTGGTAGTAGTTTTGCAATTACTTATATATCGATGTTTAATTTTAGTTTGAAGGAATGGGTGAAGAACACAGGAAACGAGGATTTAGCATATATATACCCATAGAGAAACTCCACCAGTTAAAATTTGTTTGCGGAAAACATTTTACTGACAAAGATTTTAGGAAAAAAAGGACGCAGTTAAAGAAATTTGCAGTTCCATCAATAAGACTCACTGCCAAGCCACTTAACACAAAAATATGTTAAAAAACACAAGAATAATTGTCATTATTTTTGTTTCAGCCAATTACCATGTGTATAAAGTGAGTGGTACAAAGTGATTAAAGACGAAGGCAATAATGAAGCAAGCATCCTAATATTTAGTATTCAAAAGGGTCAATATTATATACAGTCACTACAGCGAGCTGCAGAATTGATTGAAAAATAAAATTGCTTGATTAATGGATTCAGCTAAATAATCACCATAACAAAAGGTTGGTGCCACTTCAGAAATCATGGCTACATATCTATAACTCGTACAATAAAAAATATTAAAAATAACACAAAAATATTGTAATTATCTCATTATTTTGTTTCAGCTAATTACTGTACTATAGTGATTAAAGACGAAGGCAATAATGAAGCAAGCGTCCTAATATTTGGTAATTAAAAAGGGTCATTATGATACACAGTCAGAAGTCAGAATAAGAAATAAGGCGCTGAAATTACAAATACTGTTTTTTTAAATAAATATAATAATATTTTATGAACTTATCATTTCACAACCAAAACTGAGCCTATACTATAGCCTATACTAGAAGTAAAGACCACTGCATTTATCGATATCGATAAATATAGTATCGATATCGATAAATATAGTATACATCACTATTTTTCCCTAATGTTGGCAACTGTATGTGTTAAAGTTGTTAGGTTGGCTACTGTCAGTTGATCATGGTTTGACATTTCGTAAAACTATTTCGCACTATGGAAGTCCCGTCTCTTCTTACGTAGTATTGTATCCCACCAAAAACATCCCTGTTGAAAAGGAGGCCAAGTTCCTATGGGCTAATTGTTCGCCTAAAAAAGGGTTGAAATCCAATCCAATGCCAAGTTTAGATGTACTTTAAATAATCTAAAAATATCTAAAATAATGTTACTTCTAAATTTGAACTTGGCAGGGTTTCGTGCAGTACGCAACACTTGATTAATTGTATAATTAAATTTATTATGTATATAATTAAATTAACCTGCCAAGTTCAAATTTAGAAGTAACATTATTTTAGATATTTTTAGATTATTTAAAGTACATCTAAACTTGGCATTGGATTGGATTTCAACCCTTTTTTAGGCGAACAATTAGCCCATAGGAACTTGGCCTCCTTTTCAACAGGGATGTTTTTGGTGGGATTTCAATACTTTTTTTCAAGAAACTGTACCTATTTTGTCTTTAATAAGCTTTAAAGTGTGCATTATGTATACATGACATTATTTTATACTCTCTCTCAACAAGACAAGCTCTCGAAAGGATGTCCCAGTAAAGGTCCATTTTGTTTCAATTATTATTTTTTTATGAAAATACAATGCTCGATATTCTGTGAGTATTTCAAGCGTCTACTGGTTGCCCTCATTACCTATTAACACATAGCAACGCGCGCCTTAGATAGTTCGCGTTGCTCTATAGTGTTATACAACGCCCGTCTTTAGACAGTTCGCGTTGCTCTATAGTGTTATACAACGCGCGTCTTTAGACAGTTCGCGTTGCTCTATAGTGTTATACAACGCGCGTCTTTAGACAGGTCGCGTTGCTCTATAGTGTTAACTATCCTTGTATAGATCCTCTACGGTAGGTACAGTAAATATTTCAAAAAGAGTTTGTGAACTCTATGTTTAATTTCTTTTTCAGAATATTGATGACATTTGAATAATGACATTATAAACACGATATCTACGTCTACAACATAAATTGTGTGTTTGTACGTAAATTGTTTATACTGGAGAAGAATCTAAAATATGGACTATTTGTTTACCATTTCCTATGAAATAGCTATCTTTGAAATATTACACCTACCTAAAGTTATCTGCTGAAAGCGTTGTTCACTTTTTAAAGAACAAATATTTACGATGAAAGTCGAAAAATAAGTCAGTATGTGACCCGTATAATGTTCAATCATGGCGACACGAAATTAATTTCATTGAGCAACATTTGATTGTGCTGTACCTCCTAAAGTATTCATTTAATTTGCATGGTGTAAAGGGAATGAATGATCTTGATGAAATGGTCAAATTAACTAACGTATTCAAATTGTAAAGGATACCTTATTACCGAATATATAAGACAAAGTCGCTAAAAAACACGTTTGTTGTATGAAAGCCCCCCTTAAATATTATTATGTTTTTGTTTTCAGTATTTGTTGTTATAGCGGCAACAATAACACATAATCTGTGAAAATTTAACTCTCTAGCTATCACCGTTCATGAGATACAGCCTCCTGACGGACAGACAGACAGACAGACAGACGGACAGCGAAGTCTCATGAATTGGGTCCCGTTCTTTACCCTTTTGGTACGGAACCCTAAAAAGGATGACTCACGCTACGCAGTGCCGGGTCCGAGCCGAGTGCCGGCCGCAGCAAGGTCAATATTATATATATTTTGTGTGAACAAACTCACGTTAAACCATAGATTTAGAATTTTTCGCGCTAAATCTACGCGTTAAACCGAGCGGCAACTGAGTGACAGCCGAACTACGGAAAGCGCTCATAAACAACTCGGTCCCGCCTCGGCTCGGCCACGGCCCGTTGCATGAATACAGTGCCACCGAGCTTCGCCCGAGCAGTCGTGAATGCAACCGGCTCGGTGACCGTGCTACGGCCGACACTCGGCTCGGACCCGGCACGGTCTAGCGTGAGTCATCCTTTAGAATGCTTGCTGATCTCTAAACTACTGGACGAATTTGATCCAAATATTTCACAAATATGAATAACAATATTCAATGTGCAGTATTGACTTTTCCATAATTTGTATGTATAGAGAATTTGATTGACATTAATCAAAACATTGACAACTTCTCAAATCTGATTGAGTTTTTAAACATGACATGTGTTAAAATAAAAAGTAAATTAAATCAAAAGAGTCCTCTCATCACTAAGAAGTATTGATACAAATTCGAATCGAAACCCCCCGAAGAAAACAATTGTTACCCCCTTTAAGCCTGTTCTGGAATGAATTTCAATAAAATACGAAACACATCTTCCATCAATTATGTTAGAGATGATTTATGCAAATTTTGAAGAAGATCCGACCAAGGAATCCTGTGGTCCCATACAAACTTTGTAACCCTTTTCCAACTCACGCTTGACCGATTTCTCAAATTTCTCAATTTTTCGGTAATCTACATATAACACCCGATCTGTGTGCCAAATTTCATAACGCTAGGACAATTGGAAGTGGCCTAGAGGTTTTGATGACCGGTCAGTGAGTGAGTGAGTCAGTCAGTGCCAAAATTAGCTATATTCACAGGGTCATATTTCAGGATCTACTAAAGCTACATCTATGAAATTTGGTACACTGCCTTAGTACTAGTATATGATTATGTACGTACAATTTTATTTCTGTACTTGCAATAGGCACTGAGCTACAGGGGGGTCAAAAGTGGGTCGAAGCGGTTCGTGTAAATAGAGTACGGCATGCGCTCGGCCTGTTGCTGGAACTTGGCCTGCGCACTGCCGTGCGCTTAGATTCTCTTTGAATTTTATAATCTTTGTATTATAGTATCAGAGTAGATAAAGTATTTTATAACACATTTGCTTGTAAAGGGTCTCTTATTTGACCAATTTCACTAACGTAATGTATCTCATTACGGCCTAGTCCGGTAATGTAAAGTAAAACGGACGATTGCGTCTAAAACGAACGGTACTTTTTAAAAATCTTAGCAAAGAGTTTTTATGCCAGAAAAGTGGTCAACATTTTATAAATAAAATTGACTTTGGGAGATAAAATATAATAAAGTAAACATTGACTTGTTTAATTTAATTAATTTTGACAATAAATTGTGTTGAATTTTGACAATTAAATGTGAAACCAAAACAAATAATATTAATTTACTTTATTATTAATACTGGCTGTTTTTGTGCCTTTGCCTCATAATAAATAAGAAAAAAAGAAAGCGTTGTGAACAAGTAAAATTCCGCGCGCTTTATTCTGGCTATTTTTTGCTACGTTTTTTTGTTAGTTTATGAATGTCCCCGTTTTATTTATTTCATTGTTTCCTCGCAAATATGTTATAAAACGTCGTATGACACACGTTCGCTTTGATAATTACAGCCTCTGCTTTCCTGTAGCCCTCGCCTGCGGCTCGGGCTAGCAATAACGCCTCGGCTGTAATTATCAACTTACCGAACTTGTATCATAATGTACTATTTCAACACCCTTGCTCATAAAGTGGTTTTTATCACATGGCTTTTACACTCATAAACCATGGTATTAAACACTTGTGCTTTTTTTTTCTTTATCGCACTAGTGTTTTATTTTATATTCTATCAAATTAAGTTGGTATAGTCTTTTTCTGGACAGCTCAGCAATCATGTAAACATGTCATGTGTTGACAGAAGTTGTCTATGATCATAGTGTTGTAACTAAACTGATTCTATGTATGTAAATAATCATTGAGTTATATCTAGTTCACCGTACATTCATTTACTTCGGTATATCAATCGCCAAATTCATCAAATCATGAAATTCGGTATATCAATATATATTATGTGCAATATTTTTTTTATATTAATTTAATTAAAGGATCTTTAAAAAAAAGAAACTTTTAGAAAATTTTATAGTACATATCGTCTGCTTACTGGTAGAACATAATAAATGCATTTTTTATCTAAAATGACTTATGTATGCATATACATGTAATTTTCGATGCTCTATCTACTGGCAAAACAAAATAACTGCTAGGACCGTTTAATACAAAGATACCTTAGTTAACAATATGATAAACACAATGAAATAGTAATAATCATTCAGATAAACAGAGGTAAATCACCTTAACATCGAATTAAAACTAAACAGCACAAGTAAATGACAATATATCACTGTATGATTTTTTCGATGTAGAAAGATGTAGTATTTGCGTTCCCATAAACTTTAAGCTAAAATAAGATAAATTCATTTATTTACGATCATATTTACATACTGTATTTAAATTCCTACAAGTAAAATGAGATAAATGCAGAGTTTTACCCAAATTACTGAGCATTTATGGCAAATAAAGGTATCTATTATATCTGTTTTTTTCAATTACAGGTAAAACCAGTTAAGTGCATGACCTAGGACAATAATAACTGATTTATTGCCTGATTTTCTGAAGAATGTGTTGCTGTAATTTAAATGAGATACAGTTGAATATTTTATTTATCATTTGGCATTAAAGAATTTAAAAAAAATATATTTTAATGATAGTTTTAAATCGATGAAACTTTCAAAGCTTATTATCTCAGTTCAAGGAAATGTGCACTTAACATATTTTACCAGTAAGCAGACGATATATAATCATTTATTTACAATAATATATTACTTTAGGACTGAATATTTTAACCATCCACCGTCAACCGTACCCAGTCTACCCTAAAGAATATTTTTTTTTCTTTTTATTCATATTTAAATGTTTATGGCGTTCGAAACATTAGATTATCTTTTTGGCAGCTCGCTGATGAACGTTAGCCTCTTTAAATTTACTCCTCCACACGGTACTAAGCCTAACCGGATCCTTCTGACGATTTCTGGGTCGCACAAATACTTATTTAGTCCCAATTTTTTAAAAGTACTTCTGCGAAGAGTAGGCCTCGCGAGCGCCCAGGAAAAAACAACCTGTGAGGAATTATATCCCTTTTGATCCCATCATATATAACGGGGACCTTTTTCTCCCTTAAGGTAAACGCAGGTATTACCGACCCTGTTAAGACAATTTTAAATTCGATGATAACTATTAAGAATAATGATTGACTTCCCACCCAATGTTTCGTTTTTATATGAAACTCTAGTTTGTCTAGTTTATATTTAAAACCAAAAAAAGAAGCGCTCGTGGCCCCGCGGACTCAGTGTTCTGTAAACGATCACTGCAGTAAGCAACTTTCACTATGGCCGGTCCATGGATGGGTGACCATCCATGTGATCACTTTGTGACATTTATTTGAGCGTTTCCGTGCTTCGGAAGGCACGTTAACCCGTTGGTCCCGGTTGCCAGTAAAATGGCAGTCGTTAAGCTAAGTTGAAGGCTTTATTTCAACAACAGGCAGTCACAACCTGCGCCTGTCCATTTAAACACGGCAATACAGCTCACCACCTATTACGTGGGACAAATTATACAAAGGTGAAATGTGGGCATATAATATGCCTCTGCCTACCCCTTCGGGGATAACGGCGTGACCATATGTATGTTTAATTAAAACCCTAAATTGTCCATATTACACATTATTCTTAAAATAAAAAAATAATTTATTGAACAAGTCCATTTTTTGTATTACCGACCCATACGAAAGGCTATGAAGCTATTTACCGATTTTTTTAACCTATTACCGAGTAAAAAAACACAAGAAGAATGTATAGTCAGGCATTTTTGTTTAGATAAGAAGAAAACCGTTATGGTGCTTTTGCAGAAAATCATGTAGGTTTACTCTAAGTCCTTTCATACTTTAAAAGATAGGTAAAGTCACTTAGTTATTCTGGTCCATGCTGTTTGACTAAGACATATTTTTGTAAAAGAGATTTTATGTGTTTTATCTTCAAAGTATTGTTTGTTTATTAATAAGCTAACATTTTAAATAACTAATTAACTAGTGTACCTAATGTTACATAAACGAACAGGATTTGTATAGAATCGGTAATAGCTTCCCGTACTTGCGATCACCGACTCATATAGATCGGTAATAGTCGATTTAATACACTATCAGGAAATTGTATGGCCGACTCATAAAAAGTAGATTTTATGTATTTGTTTGATTTTTGTAGCCATAGCTGAGATTTTAAATATATAATTTTGCAAATAATATTAATGAATGCACATCATGTTATGGAATAAAAAGTAAATTTATAGTGCTCCTTTATAGCAACAATGAATGATTAAAGTTGTAATTCGTAGTAAACATAAAACGATAAAATTAGTAAACTAGAACAAAAAGTACAGATCGGAAATGGTGTGTTACAAAGGCAGACTACATTAGATTAAGATGTCATATTAAAATAATTGCTTTATTGTCACATATCGACGAGAAAGAGGTAAAACTAAATTTATTATGCATCACAATCACCGACCTATGAGTCGGCAATAGATGCTACTATTAAAATCAATGAAGGTATTACCGCTCTATTTAAATGTGAAGTTTTATAATATTATTTTAAATAAACTTTATGAAATACTCTACGAAATTAAGACCTCAGACCTAAATAAACACATACAATAATACAGAACAATCATAGGTTTTGTACATTTCTATAAATTGTCTTAAAATAAATTTTGATGTGCTTACGTGATAGAACAAGGAATTGTACTACACGATCAGCGAGTTTACTATCGTCACAGAAACAGACAAATTTCGTCTCTTTCCCGGGATGCCACGCACACTAACGTAAGTATTTGCGATACTCAATGAACAAATGTGCGTATTTCATCAAATGTCTCTACCATAAACCGTATCAAGAACGTAAAAATTGCAGGTTAATGGAATGGATCGGTAATACCTGCGAATTTTCGATGGGTCGTTAATAGCTGCGTTTACCTTACTTTTCCGCCCTATTAAAAAAAACTTTCGACAAAAGTTGTATTTTTATCTTTTCGTAGATCAATGATTTTAAATCAAAGAACACGTGTGCCAAGTTTGGAGAAAATTGGTTAACAAATGCGTCTTCTAGACCGAAACTGACATGTACACACACATACGGACGAAAGCAAAATCGTCTATACTGTGGAATCGAAGACCCAAACTCAAAGTGCCTTTTTACACGTACCGGTTGCCGGGTAGCCGGTGCCGGGTAACCGGCGGTGAATACAAGCGGTTGGCGGGCAAATCACGCCGGTACGTGTGAAAGTACACGGCCATACACCCACCCTACCCGGCACCCGGCAACCGGTACTTGTGAAAAGGGGCAAAGACTTGCATCTCCATACATTCAATATACTCTGTGGACTAGCACTCTTCGCTCTCTGGGTCAATAAGTTATATTATTAAAGTAAGTACATTTTTTCGAACTGACAGATTGATAAAACAATGACCTCCTTTTAAAATCAATTGGCCAGTACAACAGTTTTACAACACTATGGCAAAGACAAACAAGTCTGAGAAAAAATAATTTAATGACAAGCAAAAATGACAGTCTTAAATTTTTACCATTCGAGTATTTTTCATGAAATTATTCTATAATCTAAAGGTTTATTAGTGTCGAAATGTCCGCATAAATCTAACTAGAGTTCCTTGACACGACTATGATCAGGATTGATAATTAAATGTAAGTAATTATGGAGTAGTCGAGATCCAATTTCTTTGTTTACTATATTATTTAGGTCTGTTGAATTCCACTATACCTATTATAAAACAAGTATTGCTCTATGGTGTTTGTTAACCACAGAGCAACGCGCGTATAAGACAGTTCGCGTTGCTCTATGTTGTTAACTATCCTGCCATCCTCATATAGATCCTCTACGGTGGGTACAGTATGTATTTCTCTATGTTTAATTTCTTTTTCAGAATATTGATGACATTTGAATGATGACATAATTACCACGATATGTCTACATCGGTGCATGTAATTGAATTGTGTGTTTGTACGTAAATTGTATAGACTGAAAAAAAATTAGAAATATGGGCTCTTTGTTTTCTATTTCCTATAAAATTGCTATCTTTGAAATATTTTAATTACCTAAAGTAATGTGCTGGAAGCGATGTTAACTTTTAAAGAAAAAATATTTACGATGAAAGTTGAAAAATAAATTAATATGTGACCCGTTTAATGTTCAATCATGGCGACACGAAATTAATTTCCTTGCGCAATATTTGACTTTGCTATACCTCTTAAAGTATTCATTTAATTTGCATGGTGTAAAGTGAAGAAATAATCTTGATGATATGTTTAAGCCAACTAACGTATTTAAATTGAGAAGGATACCTTATTAACTAATATATAAGATAAAATGGCGAAAAAACACGTTTGTTGTATGGGAGCCCCCCTTTTATATTTTTATGTATTTGTTTTTAGTATTTGTTGTTATAGCGGCTACAAAAACACATAATCTGTGAAAATTTCAACTCTCTAGCTATCACCGTTCATGAGGTACAGCCTCGTGACGGACAGACAGACAGACAGACGGACAGCGAAGTCTCATGAATAGGGTCCCGTTCTTTACCCTTTGGGTACGGAACCCTAAAAACAAAAGAATAACTTGTTGGCAAGGACTATTAACTTTTGCAGTAAGTAATCGTCAGATACATGACTGCCTCGTTGGTCTAGATATATAATTCTACTATGGTCTAGAGGTCAAAATGTGCGACTTCGGATCACGAGGTCATGGGTTCGATTCTCACGGAAGACAAAATTTTTTCTGTGATTCATAAATAAAATATTAACAAAATATAAAGATTCATAATAAATAATAAAAGTGAACATAGGTAAATAATGATGTTACAGCTATGATAGGTAGATACATGTTATGTTCTGCCAATTGGCATACAAAACACAATCAATTGCTTTTAAGCCATGCGCATAATTTTTTTCATATAAGTAGGTACAATTCTAATTAATAAGTTACGCAATAGGGAATATGCATGATTTTTTTATAACTTAAATGAATTCCTTACATCATTATAAAATAAAAATAATATGAAAGTAAGTCTCAAAATGATCAAATTATTCTTCAAATTCAAATTTAAAATATTGATTAAATTTAAGCACTTGAAACGCCACCAATATTGGCGCCATTTTGATGACGAAAGATGTCACTTGTCAATCCGTGTATGTATGATTGTACTGTTTGTTTCAGTCAGTGGCCTTTATAGATATTTTCACAAATTTTTAGTAGTAATTTTATTACGATCATGGAAAATGCTAAATAACCGGTTTTACAAGTATTGTATAGTAACGAAGTACGAATAATAAAATAAGAAATGCACTAAATAGATAAAGTATTTTATAACACATTTGCTTGTAAAGGGTCTCTTATTTGACCAATTTCACTAACGTAATGTATCTCATTACGGCCTAGTCCGGTAATGTAAAGTAAAACGGACGATTGCGTCTAAAACGAACGGTACTTTTTAAAAATCTTAGCAAAGAGTTTTTATGCCAGAAAAGTGGTCAACATTTTATAAATAAAATTGACTTTGGGAGATAAAATATAATAAAGTAAACATTGACTTGTTTAATTTAATTAATTTTGACAATAAATTGTGTTGAATTTTGACAATTAAATGTGAAACCAAAACAAATAATATTAATTTACTTTATTATTAATACTGGCTGTTTTTGTGCCTTTGCCTCATAATAAATAAGAAAAAAAGAAAGCGTTGTGAACAAGTAAAATTCCGCGCGCTTTATTCTGGCTATTTTTTGCTACGTTTTTTTGTTAGTTTATGAATGTCCCCGTTTTATTTATTTCATTGTTTCCTCGCAAATATGTTATAAAACGTCGTATGACACACGTTCGCTTTGATAATTACAGCCTCTGCTTTCCTGTAGCAATAACGCCTCGGCTGTAATTATCAACTTACCGAACTTGTATCATAATGTACTATTTCAACACCCTTGCTCATAAAGTGGTTTTTATCACATGGCTTTTACACTCATAAACCATGGTATTAAACACTTGTGCTTTTTTTTTCTTTATCGCACTAGTGTTTTATTTTATATTCTATCAAATTAAGTTGGTATAGTCTTTTTCTGGACAGCTCAGCAATCATGTAAACATGTCATGTGTTGACAGAAGTTGTCTATGATCATAGTGTTGTAACTAAACTGATTCTATGTATGTAAATAATCATTGAGTTATATCTAGTTCACCGTACATTCATTTACTTCGGTATATCAATCGCCAAATTCATCAAATCATGAAATTCGGTATATCAATATATATTATGTGCAATATTTTTTTTATATTAATTTAATTAAAGGATCTTTAAAAAAAAGAAACTTTTAGAAAATTTTATAGTACATATATAATCATTTATTTACAATAATATATTACTTTAGGACTGAATATTTTAACCATCCACCGTCAACCGTACCCAGTCTACCCTAAAGAATATTTTTTTTCTTTTTATTCATATTTAAATGTTTATGGCGTTCGAAACATTAGATTATCTTTTTGGCAGCTCGCTGATGAACGTTAGCCTCTTTAAATTTACTCCTCCACACGGTACTAAGCCTAACCGGATCCTTCTGACGATTTCTGGGTCGCACAAATACTTATTTAGTCCCAATTTTTTAAAAGTACTTCTGCGAAGAGTAGGCCTCGCGAGCGCCCAGGAAAAAACAACCTGTGAGGAATTATATCCCTTTTGATCCCATCATATATAACGGGGACCTTTTTCTCCCTTAAGGTAAACGCAGGTATTACCGACCCTGTTAAGACAATTTTAAATTCGATGATAACTATTAAGAATAATGATTGACTTCCCACCCAATGTTTCGTTTTTATATGAAACTCTAGTTTGTCTAGTTTATATTTAAAACCAAAAAAAGAAGCGCTCGTGGCCCCGCGGACTCAGTGTTCTGTAAACGATCACTGCAGTAAGCAACTTTCACTATGGCCGGTCCATGGATGGGTGACCATCCATGTGATCACTTTGTGACATTTATTTGAGCGTTTCCGTGCTTCGGAAGGCACGTTAACCCGTTGGTCCCGGTTGCCAGTAAAATGGCAGTCGTTAAGCTAAGTTGAAGGCTTTATTTCAACAACAGGCAGTCACAACCTGCGCCTGTCCATTTAAACACGGCAATACAGCTCACCACCTATTACGTGGGACAAATTATACAAAGGTGAAATGTGGGCATATAATATGCCTCTGCCTACCCCTTCGGGGATAACGGCGTGACCATATGTATGTTTAATTAAAACCCTAAATTGTCCATATTACACATTATTCTTAAAATAAAAAAATAATTTATTGAACAAGTCCATTTTTTGTATTACCGACCCATACGAAAGGCTATGAAGCTATTTACCGATTTTTTTAACCTATTACCGAGTAAAAAAACACAAGAAGAATGTATAGTCAGGCATTTTTGTTTAGATAAGAAGAAAACCGTTATGGTGCTTTTGCAGAAAATCATGTAGGTTTACTCTAAGTCCTTTCATACTTTAAAAGATAGGTAAAGTCACTTAGTTATTCTGGTCCATGCTGTTTGACTAAGACATATTTTTGTAAAAGAGATTTTATGTGTTTTATCTTCAAAGTATTGTTTGTTTATTAATAAGCTAACATTTTAAATAACTAATTAACTAGTGTACCTAATGTTACATAAACGAACAGGATTTGTATAGAATCGGTAATAGCTTCCCGTACTTGCGATCACCGACTCATATAGATCGGTAATAGTCGATTTAATACACTATCAGGAAATTGTATGGCCGACTCATAAAAAGTAGATTTTATGTATTTGTTTGATTTTTGTAGCCATAGCTGAGATTTTAAATATATAATTTTGCAAATAATATTAATGAATGCACATCATGTTATGGAATAAAAAGTAAATTTATAGTGCTCCTTTATAGCAACAATGAATGATTAAAGTTGTAATTCGTAGTAAACATAAAACGATAAAATTAGTAAACTAGAACAAAAAGTACAGATCGGAAATGGTGTGTTACAAAGGCAGACTACATTAGATTAAGATGTCATATTAAAATAATTGCTTTATTGTCACATATCGACGAGAAAGAGGTAAAACTAAATTTATTATGCATCACAATCACCGACCTATGAGTCGGCAATAGATGCTACTATTAAAATCAATGAAGGTATTACCGCTCTATTTAAATGTGAAGTTTTATAATAACTAACTAACTAACTATCTTCACGCCAAATCCCTTGCGGGGTAGGCAGAAAGAACCGAGCGCCACACGGCACGGTCCATACACACCTCACTTGCTTCTTCAACTTTCATTTTTCTTTTCATGCATGCACGTTTTATAATATTATTTTAATTAAACTTTATGAAATACTCTACGAAATTAAGACCTCAGACCTAAATAAACACATACAATAATACAGAACAATCATAGGTTTTGTACATTTCTATAAATTGTCTTAAAATAAATTTTGATGTGCTTACGTGATAGAACAAGGAATTGTACTACACGATCAGCGAGTTTACTATCGTCACAGAAACAGACAAATTTCGTCTCTTTCCCGGGATGCCACGCACACTAACGTAAGTATTTGCGATACTCAATGAACAAATGTGCGTATTTCATCAAATGTCTCTAGCATAAACCGTTCCAAGAACGTAAAAATTGCAGGTTAATGGAATGGATCGGTAATACCTGCGAATTTTCGATGGGTCGTTAATAGCTGCGTTTACCTTACTTTTCCGCCCTATTAAAAAAAACTTTCGACAAAAGTTGTATTTTTATCTTTTCGTAGATCAATGATTTTAAATCAAAGAACATGTGTGCCAAGTTTGGAGAAAATTGGTTAACAAATGCGTCTTCTAGACCGAAACTGACATGTACACACACATACGGACGAAAGCAAAATCGTCTATACTGTGGAATCGAAGACCCAAACTCAAAGTGCCTTTTTACACGTACCGGTTGCCGGGTAGCCGGTGCCGGGTAACCGGCGGTGAATACAAGCGGTTGGCGGGCAAATCACGCCGGTACGTGTGAAAGTACACGGCCATACACCCACCCTACCCGGCACCCGGCAACCGGTACTTGTGAAAAGGGGCAAAGACTTGCATCTCCATACATTCAATATACTCTGTGGACTAGCACTCTTCGCTCTCTGGGTCAATAAGTTATATTATTAAAGTAAGTACATTTTTTCGAACTGACAGATTGATAAAACAATGACCTCCTTTTAAAATCAATTGGCCAGTACAACAGTTTTACAACACTATGGCAAAGACAAACAAGTCTGAGAAAAAATAATTTAATGACAAGCAAAAATGACAGTCTTAAATTTTTACCATTCGAGTATTTTTCATGAAATTATTCTATAATCTAAAGGTTTATTAGTGTCGAAATGTCCGCATAAATCTAACTAGAGTTCCTTGACACGACTATGATCAGGATTGATAATTAAATGTAAGTAATTATGGAGTAGTCGAGATCCAATTTCTTTGTTTACTATATTATTTAGGTCTGTTGAATTCCACTATATTTATGCATTCTATTTGCTCTTAATTTAACTGGGTTATAGTTTTATTTTTAAATCTTTGAAAAAGTATTGACTTAGATACGTTTCGTTTCAACATTATGACTAAAAATAACACATTTTTTGTAAAAAATAAGAAGTGTACCACCTTGAATATGATAAATTTTCAACAACTTATTTACTTTAATTAATAATTCAACGTGAAACTAATTTATAAATAGATAAAAAATAATTTTTTAACATATGGCGCTTTGGCTGTTTAGCTCCAACAGCTAACATCCCGCGCGCAGAAAAAAAAATCAGCGCGGAGCGCGCCTTTTTGACAAACTTTCTGTCTGTTACTCTGTGCTGTGAGGCGTGAGCATTGTTCATTTGAGTATGAATAATTATAAAATTTGTTGTTTTACTCGTAAGTTTGTTGAAAAACGTCGTATGACACACGTGAGGATTGGTCATTACACTCTCGATTTCCTTGCAGCCCTCGCTTTCAGCTCGGGCTGTGCAATATCACCTCGAGTGTAATGACCAACATCCCTCACTTGTATCATAAATAACTACACTCGAGAGCAATGAATCCGGGTCACTTAAAGAATCCTAAAAATCTCGGAAACTAAAAATGCTAGGTTAATGCAATAAATTGTATTTAATAGACAATGTAATACTCCTTAAATGAAGGTATTAAAACTTCTTAGTTATTGTAAAGTTATATCATAAAAAAATCAAATTTGAAAAAGGGCCACTTTCGAAGATGGAACTACGAAATTACAGCATTTGGTGTTGCTTTTGTTTGTAATCTGTCATTTATGTGGGTACATAAACCATGTTGATAGTGCTCTATATTCATTAATCAAGCTGAAATTATGTCGCTTACGCCTGAAGAATGCACCAGAATACTTACAATGCTGGAAACCGGCCGGAGTCAGCGCGATACAGCCAGGACAAAGAGTTCTCCGACGTTACGAAGAAACTGGTTCTAACCTACGCAGACCAGGAACGGGCAGAACCAGGTGTACCACAGCACGAGAAGACCGATACTTGGTGAACACCATGCTTCGAAATCGCTTTCTCACAGGAACTGAACTCACCAATCAGTTTCGACGCCTCGGAGGAAGTAACCCAAGTGCATGGACAGTAAGACGTCGGCTTGCTGAATCTAACTTAAAACCCCTTAGACCTGCAAACGGCCCTAAACTGGAGCGTGGGCATCGTATTTCGAGACTAAGGTATGCCCAGAGCCACGTAAATTGGAGTATTGAAGATTGGTCAAAAGTTATGTTCTCCTACGAATCAAAATTTATGCTCTACAAGCACGATGGAAGACACAGAGTGTATCGAAGACCAGGGGAAAGATTCAAGCAAGCATGCATCGAAGAAAAAGTAGCCTACGGTGGTGGGTCTGTACTTGTGTGGGCCGGAATTTCTTCTGAAAGTCGCACAGAGCTGGTGATCATAGAAAACGGCTCTTTAACTAGCGTAAGATATGTGGAAGAAATCCTCAATGATCACGTTGGTCCATTTATGGTCAATTTAGGTGAGGATGCTATATTTATGCATGACAATGCCCGACCTCATACAGGTAGGATTGTGAATGACTACCTTCAAGAGATGAACATTACTCGTATGGAGTGGCCAGCGCGCAGCCCGGATATCAACCCGATCGAGCATGCTTGGGACGAGCTAGGCAGATGCGTAAAACAACGAAACCCTCCCCCAATCACGCTTCGTGAGCTCAAAATTGCTCTCACAGAGGAATGGGAGAATATTCCCCAAAATCGTATAAGGAACTTGGTGTACAGCATGCCAAACCGCGTAAACGCAGTAATGGAAGCACGAGGAGGCAATACGAAGTATTAAAATTCAAGAAAATCGTAATAAAGTTCAAAAATTTCATGTTTCCTATTTTTGTTTTAAGGAGAGATCAGCAGTTTTTTCTTTATGTAATTTTGTGTTAATAAAATGTATGGTGACTCATATTTTTTTTACTTTCATTTAAGGAGTATTACATTGTCTATTAAATACAATTTATTGCATTAACCTATCATTTTTAGTTTCCGAGATTTTTAACATTCTTTAAGTGACCCGGATTCATTGCTCTCGAGTGTATATTCGTATTCCATGCGATACGAAACTACGAAAAAGTTAAGTATAGTTAAATAGTAGGTGTTTAGTATTAGTACATTATGAGGGCAAACTAAAATAATTATTGACAAGAAAAACCATTTCATAGGGTTCCGTACCCAAGAGAAAATAACAGGACCCTATTCATGAAACTTCGCCGTCCGTCTGTCTGTCTGTCTGTCTGTCTGTAACGAGGCTGTATCTCTTAAACGGTGATACTAGAGAGCTGAAATTTTGCCGCCATATCAACAAATGTATGCACATCATCAAAAAATATTGAAGGGGCGCTCTCATACTCCGTACTCCGCTCTCAAACGTTTTTTGCCAATTTTTATATACTCCATAGAGAGACCTTATTCTTAGCATTCCATGGATTCTCCGTGCGGGTGCCGGGTCCATAGTGTGACACAGGGGGAAGCACCCCGACGGCGTCTGGGACTTGCGACCCATTCGAGTAGGTTTAGGGTGGCCACCTTACTATGCGCATAAACGATCACCTTCCACCGTCATCAATATTACCTCCTCTGCCCAACCAGATTTGGTAACTTTATCAATGCCGCTTTGGATATTCGTTTTAGTAAAGAGCTAACTGAAGCTCTTAGCAATCCAAGGTCTTTAAATAAAATATACAGGGATTTAGCAGGAATTCCCCTTGCTGCTCCTACTTCTACGGCATAGAGTTTAACCACATAGCCCTTTTTGGTTAACTCATTGGTCAAGTCAAAGTATGTATTTATCTTCATGGCGTGGTCCTTCGGTATGTTGGTCTCCCACGGCGCCGCCGCCGTAAACTCCACAACCACTGCACGCCTATTTATCCTTGAAAACAGGAATATGTCGGGTCTTGATGGCAAGGCACATACATCCTCCGGGATTTTGTAGTGTTTTTCATAAGTGTCTGCGAGTATGGTTCAATCAGCGGCAGACATTAAAACTGAATATGACTTTTGAGGTACTTTCTTTGAACAGCCTTCCTTTACAAACGCAATGTCAGTTCTTAAGTTTGTGGTTAATCCCTTTTTCGCTCTAGCTACCGCCAAACTGACTGCCTCCCGTATGATTTCCAATACCCTATCATGTCGACGTGAGTAATGACCCCGGTTTAATAGCGTCCTACAACCTACCAGCAGGTGCCTAGCAGTTCCAATTGCTTCTCCATATGCATTACATGTTTTATCTGTGGCTTTCTCCACCGGACCAGATTTCTTTGGTCTGGGAGGGCTAACTGAAACGCGTTCAAATAGAATCTAAGCAAAGCCGGCGACCAGTCGTACAACAAGGTACGCCACTGCAAGGCCATGGGAATACAAAACTCGCCTAGAGTAAGCCACTCGTTCTGCATCTCTTGGTTATACGTTATACTAATACACTCGAGAGCAATGAATCCGGGTCACTTAAAGAATGTTAAAAATCTCGGAAACTAAAAATGATAGGTTAATGCAATAAATTGTATTTAATAGACAATGTAATACTCCTTAAATGAAAGTAAAAAAAATATGAGTCACCATACATTTTATTAACACAAAATTACATAAAGAAAAAACTGCCGGTCTCTCCTTAAAACAAAAATAGGAAACATGAAATTTTTGAACTTTATTACGATTTTCTTGAATTTTAATACTTCGTATTGCCTCCTCGTGCTTCCATTACTGCGTTTACGCGGTTTGGCATGCTGTACACCAAGTTCCTTATACGATTTTGGGGAATATTCTCCCATTCCTCTGTGAGAGCAATTTTGAGCTCACGAAGCGTGATTGGGGGAGGGTTTCGTTGTTTTACGCATCTGCCTAGCTCGTCCCAAGCATGCTCGATCGGGTTGATATCCGGGCTGCGCGCTGGCCACTCCATACGAGTAATGTTCATCTCTTGAAGGTAGTCATTCACAATCCTACCTGTATGAGGTCGGGCATTGTCATGCATAAATATAGCATCCTCACCTAAATTGACCATAAATGGACCAACGTGATCATTGAGGATTTCTTCCACATATCTTACGCTAGTTAAAGAGCCGTTTTCTATGATCACCAGCTCTGTGCGACTTTCAGAAGAAATTCCGGCCCACACAAGTACAGACCCACCACCGTAGGCTACTTTTTCTTCGATGCATGCTTGCTTGAATCTTTCCCCTGGTCTTCGATACACTCTGTGTCTTCCATCGTGCTTGTAGAGCATAAATTTTGATTCGTCGTAGAACATAACTTTTGACCAATCTTCAATACTCCAATTTACGTGGCTCTGGGCATACCTTAGTCTCGAAATACGATGCCCACGCTCCAGTTTAGGGCCGTTTGCAGGTCTAAGGGGTTTTAAGTTAGATTCAGCAAGCCGACGTCTTACTGTCCATGCACTTGGGTTACTTCCTCCGAGGCGTCGAAACTGATTGGTGAGTTCAGTTCCTGTGAGAAAGCGATTTCGAAGCATGGTGTTCACCAAGTATCGGTCTTCTCGTGCTGTGGTACACCTGGTTCTGCCCGTTCCTGGTCTGCGTAGGTTAGAACCAGTTTCTTCGTAACGTCGGAGAACTCTTTGTACTGTTGACAGCGACACACCGACAGTCCTGGCTGTATCGCGCTGACTCCGGCCGGTTTCCAGCATTGTAAGTATTCTGGTGCATTCTTCAGGCGTAAGCGACATAATTTCAGCTTGATTAATGAATATAGAGCACTATCAACATGGTTTATGTACCCACATAAATGACAGATTACAAACAAAAGCAACACCAAATGCTGTAATTTCGTAGTTCCATCTTCGAAAGTGGCCCTTTTTCAAATTTGATTTTTTTATGATATAACTTTACAATAACTAAGAAGTTTTAATACCTTCATTTAAGGAGTATTACATTGTCTATTAAATACAATTTATTGCATTAACCTAGCATTTTTAGTTTCCGAGATTTTTAGGATTCTTTAAGTGACCCGGATTCATTGCTCTCGAGTGTATTATAAAGAGGAAAGATTTGATTGTTTGTTTGTTTGTATCGAATAGGCTCCGAAACTACTGAACCGATTAGAAAAAATCTTTCACTGTTGGAAAGCTTCACTACCCCCGGTGAACATAGGCTATATTCTATTCCCATATTCCCAAGGGAACGGGAGCTACGCCGGTGAAACCGCGTGACGTTCACTAGTTTTATATAAATACTAGCTGACCCGCGCAACTTCGTTTGCGTCACATGAGAGTGAGAAGGAAAGAGGTGTTAAAGTGATATAATGTTTCCCGTCGCTTTTACTTCCACCCATCCGTTTTCGGTATGGAACTCATCGTGTGTAAGTCCGACTCGCACTTGGCCGGTTTTTATCGTTCAGTTGACTGGCTGCCACTGCAAATCAAGTTTACTCCCGTAATAAGAGGGTTATTGTAAAAGAACCTTAAAAGATAGGCATATGCTGTGATGGACTTTTTTTATAACTTTTTAGAGGAACAATTTTGTAATACACAGTTTTTACGTAACTTTAACTATTTATGCAGCGTCCGCAATGGAAGCTCTCAAAAGAAAGAAATAATCCCGGTTCTCGAAACATTATTCATGGCTGCTCCACTCCTATTCGTCTTAGCGTGATGTTATATCACCATTAGCCAGCCTCAATAAACGGACTATTAAACTGTAAAATAATTTGTGAAATGCAACCAGTAGTTTCTGAGATCCTAGCACAAACAAACTCTTCAGTTTAATTATATCGTGAGCGAACCTTAAGAGATAGACAAATTAGGTTATTGCGAGCGAACCTTAAAAGATAGACATATGCTGTCGCGGACTTTTTTTTAGAACTTTTTAAGAGGAACAATTTTGTAATACTCAATTTTTACCTAACTGTAACCATTTACGCAGCGTACGCCTCGGAAAATCTCAGACGGTAAAAAATATTCCCCGTTTTCAAAACATTATTGATTGCTGCTCCGCTCCTATTCGTCTTTTCGTGATGTTATATAGCCTATAGCCATCCTCGATAAATGGGCTATCAAACTGTAAAAAAATTTTTGAAATCCAACCAGTAGTTCCTGAGATCCTAGCGTTCAAACAAACAAACACACAAACAAACAAACAAACAAACAAACAAACTCTTCAGCTTTATAATATTATAGTATATAGTATATAGTATAATAGTAAATAGTAAATAGTAAATAGTAATAGTATATAGTATGGATTAATGAAGGGAACAAGAATGTGATGACATGATTAAGTACAATGTACAATGAACAACTGTTGATGAAGATGATTAGGTACCGGGCAATGAGTCACTTTTCGTGCGCCGCACGCGCCATCGGTTCGGGGGGCCCTTCATTCCCAGTAGTTCCGCGGCAGTTGTTCCGCGACGGAACTATTGAGACTTTAAAAAAAAAAAAAATAAATAAATGTTTATTGCAAAACTACAGGACAGCATCTTTTCTTTACAACATACAATTTCAGAAACAATAACACTCCCATGGAGTCAGTATTACAGAATCCGAAACTGCCAAACAATTCCAGTAACCATTCTACACTTAAGCCAAAAGATAACAATAAAAATAAACAATTATGTACACAATTACAACTCAAGCAGTCACAGCCACATCCGCCACCATACGAGAAAGTCAGCGAAACACTGATCTGTATTAATTGCCTGTGCTAGATTAGTGACTCATAAACATTTGCTGGTTTTTGTCCCAATAGTTCCGTGGGGGAACTAGTGAGACTTTTTTTCCCAGTAGTTCCGCACCACGGAACTACTGGGACATTTTTATTCTAAGTAGTTCCGTGGCGGAACTAGTGAGACTTTTCTATTCTCAGTAGTTCCGTGGCGGAACTAGTGAGACTTTTCTATTCCCAATAGTTCCATAGCGGAACTATCATGGATCTTTATGGACATTATATTATATCCACTTTAATATCTTAAAGCCTCAAAATATTTCATTTTTATGAATATGGATCTTTTAGGACATGCGAGTGGAAAAAGATCCATTATACGAAGAACATCTAGTTTAAAAGTATAAAGTAGTTAGGTATTTTTTTTTGGGATATTTTTAAATGCACATCTGTTTAATTTTTCTGCACACTAGGTAACTCCACTAATTTACTGAACGCAAACCAGAAAATCAAATGCTGTGCAAAAAAACCAATTGATAAACTAAACATGTCCTACTTAAAAAACTAAAATTTTATACAAAACGAGATGACCTTTTTTAACGAATTTAAACCAAAAATACTAACTAGCACTCAAAATTTTACAATCTTAAAACATACATACATCACGTGATAATTTTGCAATCCAATATGCCCGCCGCACCGTAATCACAAAATTTTATGATTGGTATCGTAAATGGTAGTATCGTAAGTATGGTAGTATCGTAAATCATACGTAGCAGACTGTAGTGTAAAAGAGATAGAGACACATGTTCCATTCTTCGTTCTAACATTTGTGTGTGGTTGGATTGCATGGAACGACACAGACTAAAAAAACTTGTTCGGTTTACTGTGAGTTAGTTAACCGCGTGCCAATTTGCAACTGTGCAAGACGTGGTCAGAGTTAAGAAGTTATTTATTTAACTCAGAGCTTACTAACTCTATATTTATATATTTAACTCGACTCTCCACGCAAGTGGGCCTAAATAGCTTAGGCGGCCAAATTGAATTGCAAAATTATCATGTGATTCGTCCTCAGCATACCAAAAAACCCCTTAAACGATAACCATCATGAAATTTTGTGATTACGGCGCGGTGGCCATATTGGATTGCAAAATTAGTACGTAATTCGTACTCAGCATACCAAAAAACCCTTTAAACGATACCCATCATGAATTTTTGTGATTACAACGCGGCCGCCATTTTGGATTGCAAAATTATCACGTGATTCGTACTCAGCATACCAAGAAACCCCTTAAACGACACCCATCATGAAATTTTGTGATTACGGCGCGGCGCCCATATTGGATTGCAAAATTATCACGTGATTCGTACTCAGCATACCAAGAAACCCCTTAAACGATACCCATCATGACATTTTGTGATTACGGCGCGGCGTCCATATTGGATTGCAAAATTAGTACGTGATTCGTACTCAGCATACCAAAAAACCCTTTAAACGACACCCATCATGAAATTTTGTGATTACACCGCGGCGGCCATTTTGGATTGCACAATGATCCCGTGATTCATACTTAGCATACTAACTTTAGAAATTTTTACGACCAGCTATTATGTAATTTACATTTTTTACGCAACTGTAACAAACGTACGCAATGGAAACTCTCAAAAGAAATGAAATATCCTAGTTGTCGAAAAATGTTTCGTTGCTGCTAAGCTCTTATTCGCCTTAGCGTGATGTTATATATTTTGGTATTTTTCAAAAATGGACATTCTGTTAAGAAACTCTTGAAATTCAACTAGCAGTCTCTTAGACTCTAGAGTTAGAACAACTAAACAAACAAACAAACTCTTTAGCTTAAAAATAATAGTATAATATACATAATTTATTTACGATTAACTCATTTATTTTTATTTACGAAACTAATAAATCACTACACTTAACAAAGTTAGATGCATTTACTACGTCAAACAAAGTTAGCATGCTGTTTCTTTCTACTATACTGTATACTGTGGCATGAGAGTGGACTGCCGCTGCCGGCGCGCGGTGTGGCTTGCGCCCGGGGCGAGGGGAGCGCCAAATGCCTACTTGTGCGGGTTAACCGCCCCTTAAAAATGGGCCAAGTTTCTATCGGCTAATTCAGTGATGGGCAAAGTACGGCCCGCGGGCCAGCTCCGGCCCGCGGAAGTATTTAATCCGGCCCGCCGACGGTCCTTCGGCACCCGCGATAATTATATTTTGACGGTCCAGAAGTATTATGTAGATTATACTTTGTAGAGCAATAAACACATGGGTAAAGACGGTGAAGCGGACAGACTTTTTCGACCATTAAGTTGCTGAACAACTAAATCGCAAACAGACTTACTGTAGAACACCTTTTAGCGCTGCTAAAGTTACATCGTCACAACACGAACTTGCATTTGAATTATGGCACATAAGTCCTACACGCCTACCATTGCATGGCAGGGCCTTGCATATACCAGTTAAATTCTAATTTCTTACGTTTGTGCAGGTGTGTAAGTTTAATGTATTTTTTTTATATCTTATATTAAAAGTTCAGCACAAAATACATTTTAGGATTCGGTACCTGAAGGGTAAAAACGGCTCTATTCATGAGACTTCACCATCCATCTATCTGTTTGTCTGTCCGTCACGAGGCTGTTTCTCAAGAACCGTGATAGCTAGAGAGCTGAAATTTTCACAGATGATGTATATTGTTCCTGCTATTACTACAAATAACAGAAAAAAGTGGAAATTAAAGGGGGCTTCCGTACAAAATGTGTTTTTTTTTCGTTTTCTGTACGGAATTTTCTGAGCAAGAGTCCGCCTCGCACTTGGCCAGTTTTCTATAATTCTGGCCCTCATCTGATATTTCTTAATTTTTCTAACCCCCTGTTAAAAAAGTTTGCCCACCACTGGGCTAATTGTTCGCCTAAAAAGGGTTGAAATCTAATCCAATGCCAAGTTTAGATGCACTTTAAAATCGATTGTACCTATTATGGACTACCAAAATCTTCCTATCTAACAGAACATTTCAGGTAAGGGAGAGTGATTGTACCTCAAAGCTTCACATGATTGCGGCGTCTATACACCCTGTTTACATCCGACCTACCACAAAGTCAGAACGTCACGGTTGCCACTTTTGCCGATGATACGGCGCTACTTGCATCGAGCTCATGTCCATCTCAAGCCTCTGAGCTTCTAAAAAGTGGTCTGGATAAACTGGAGCAGTGGTTATCCAAATGGCGAATCACAGGCAGTGTATCAAAAACTCTGCACGTGACTTTCACCCTCTGCAAAGAAAAATGTGCTCCCGTTACCCTAAATGGTTCTCGACTTCCCCACCAAAACTGTGTTAGATACTTGGGAATGCACTTGGACCGCGGACTCACTTGGAAAATGCATATACAGGCAAAGAGGGATGAGATTAACTTGAGGTTTAGAGGTCTGCGTTGGCTTCTCGCCAGGAATTCAAAACTGTCCGTAGATAATAAGTTACTCATCTATATACAATACAATACAATACTGGAGCCTATCTGGACATATGGCATAGAACTGTGGGGCTCAACCTGCAACTTCAATTTTATGATGGTATAGAGAGTACAAAACTATATCCTGAAACACATCTCAAATGCGCCATGGTTTATAAAAGTTAATGAGATTCATGAAATGCTAAACCTGCCAATGATAAAGGAAGTAATTGACTGCCACACTGAAAATTACATGTCTCAACTACAAAGGCATCCAAACCAACTTGCGGAGCAGCTGACCATTCCGGAATCAATTCGCAGACTAAAGAAGCGGCGTGACATCTTCGACCACTAATAGTCAACCTGATGGTGACTATACCTACAACTGAAAGGGTTGGCTCCACTGGACAGCGGCACCCTAAAACCCATCCGACTTTAACACAATACATCTGCTCATATCCACGAGACTGATCGCATGATTAGAATGGAGAACAAAAAAAACTTATCAACATAGAGCAACGCGAACGGTAAAGGCGCGCGTTACTCTATGTATCAAAGACTTGCGGAAAGGCGAGATTGGGCGTTATTTTGTGTGCAGTCACCCTCATGTTCTTTTCTTTCCCACAGATTATAGGACTAAACGCAGAACAAACATGAACAAGGTCTAGGTCTCACTTTAGGATTTAAAATTTGCTTTCTTGGTCTCACTTTCTTGTTCGGTACTCCTCCTTCGTAGTTCGGCCTTTAGTTCTATAAGCTGTGGTTCCATCTATATGAGTTGGGTTCAAATCCGTCTCGAATATTTTGTTTCCTACGTAAAAATGGAGCTCATAAAATCTGTGTCAGGTGTACATTCTGAGTGTAAGTTCTTTGACGCTGTACTTACTTTAGTAATACCATACGGCTGCGATGACCTGGTGGGCCGTATGCTTGTCAGCCAACGTGGTGGTATAAAAAAAAACAATGCAACCACTCAAAAAATTATCATACTGATTTTTTGTAATTTTGAAATCGGTCCATAAACGACGGAGTTCTGCGCGAACAAACATAAAAATGTATATATACGGTCGAATTGAGTAACCTCCTCCTTTTTTGAAGTCGGTTAAACAAATATTTACTTTAATGGGATTGGAACCCGTAACCTCAGTACAAAAGTCACACACTCACCACTGAGCCGCCGCGCCGGGACACGAGACAGTCAATAGTAATAGATAAATAGACTACTGGCCCGTGTAGAAAAAAATATGGGTCATTTGAACCACCAGGTGACCTATCTAGAACGATATAAGAGCATAAAATAATAAGATTCAGCACTATGCCGTCACTTTTATGCTATCCAACTGAGTGCAGGTGAGAATTCAAAAGTATCGGTAGAGTGAGTAAATTTTGGTCATATATTTTTGTACTGCATTCTTACCATCGATAGATCCATGAAAAATAATAAGAAAACGCGCAGCGCCGTAAAAAAATGGTGCGCCACAAAGTCGGATTTTTTTACTTTTTAGACAATTTCCAGGGTAAATTTGGTCATTTGATTTTGTACGGCATCAGTTTCATACTATTTCAATACTGCTTCTAATCAATTATTTCGCAACGCCCTACAAAAATCATGCGACAAGGGGAAAAAATCGACGGTTGCAACCCCCTCTCTTTCCTTTGCAACCCTCGATTTGATGCAAAGGAAAGATAGTGTTTGGAATAAATAAGGCCACATAAGACTATACATACACATATCTATTTAGGTTTCCAGTAGTTTTGTACGTGATTTATTCTTCACTAGATGTTACACGTGCCCTGTTCGCGCAGACTTCATCCGCCTTATCAAATGCATGCTTCAATTCAATTACAACATTCTGAGGTACATTGTATACCTATCAATGGGTACATAATTATATCCTTTTGCAGCGATACTCGAACACGTTTGGAATCGTATGAAGACGACCATTTTGTTGCATTATCAAAGTTCTCTTCGGTTATCGGTTCCGACCATATATAATAATGACGTTGATATTACTGTCATTTCTTGAGTAACGACAACCCAGACATTCTAAGCGGCTCCAATGCTGCAGTGATAGGCGTATATGCAACTGCACCACAGACTTCACCACAGGGTGAAGTCTTGGGTGTGAATCTCAAGTCGTGAAGAATATTCATGTGATCCGCAAATGTTAATTTCGAATCTTCAGTGTTTTCTATGTATAATCAGCATAAGGCAGTCTTCTGTTGGATGTAGGCCTCTCCCTATTACGCCACAATACACGGTCGTGGCTATATCTATCTGGGAAAGCAAATATCATTCAAAGACAACAATCAAGAAGAAGAGGTCGACCGCAGGATAAATATAAGTTGGAGGAAGTATTGGTCACTGAGGGAAGTTATGAAAGGAGATTTCCCTCTTCATTTAAAAAAAGTAGTGATGGATACTAGCATTCTGCCCTCTTTGACCTATGCATGCCAAACATGGACATACAATATAAAAGTAAAAAATAAATTGATAACATGTCAGAGAGCCATGGAGAGAAGCATCCTAAAAATAAGAAAAATACAAAAAATAAGAAGCGAAAGTATAAGACAAAAGACAAAAATAACTGACGCACTGTGCTATGCGCTCAAACTAAAATGGCGATGGGCAGGCCACCTTGCCCGAAACAGTGATGAAAGATGGACACTGGCAACAACCAAATGGACTGGACCAACCGGCAAAAGACGAGTAGGACGACCCAAAAAACGATGGAAGGATGACATAACGGCTATAGCAGGAGAAAATTGGATGAAAAAAGCAAAAGATAGAAGAGTTAGGAACAAAATGGAGGAGGCTTATACCCTATCAGAGGTTCCTATCCAGTGAAGAATAAGAACAGAAATGTTAAATTGTACAAAATATGAGGATATGAAATAAAGAAGCTTATTATTATTAAACACGGTCGTGAGCCTTCCGCATTCAGTCCGTGCCTTCGACCTTCTCCATGTCGTCGGTCCATCTGACGGGTGGGCGTCCAAACCACGTTTGCCTAGTTGCGGTCCCCACTCTAGAACCCGTTTGCTCCATCGACCGTTGGTTCTTCTGCAGACGTGGCCAGCTCACTGTCAATTTACATAAATACTTACATACATACATATAGTCACGCCTTTATCCCCGAAGTGGTAGGCACATTATACGCTCACATTTCATCTAATAGACGATGAGTCCCACGTAATAGACGGTAAGCCTATTGCCGTGTTGAAATGGACAGACGCAGGTAGTGATACCCGCAGTTTAAATTTTTTCAAGCTGCCATAAGGCCTTCCACTTGGCTTATCGATTGTCATTTTACTGACAACCGAGTTTTCCTTCTCTGCGCAATGGATCGTTTTGAGAAATCGTGTTCCCTAAGTCGCCTCTTACGACATCCTCGGGATGAATTGGGGTAGCGACATTTGGTACTCCTTCCCGATGTCCCACACGGGGCAAAAAAAAAAGAAATTAAAAATAAGTACAAAAGTCTATTTTTATTCTGGTTAAAATTTTTTGTATCAATAAATATATTTAATACCACCAAAAATTACTTAAAAACTAATTAAATTTAACCTTATCACTATTAGTATCATCGTCGACTTGTCTATACGACATGCGGTAGGCATTCTGTAAACGACGGGTTTCATGAATCATGGATGGGTGACCACCACGTGGACCACTTTGTGACATTTATTTACGAGCGTTTCTGTGCTTCGGAAGGCACGATAAGCCGTTGGTCCCGGTTGTCGGTAAAATGACAGTCGTTAAGCCAAGTTGAAGGCCTTACGGGCGGCTTGAAAAAAACTGTGGGTCGTCACAACCTGCGCCCTGGTCGGCAGCGCGTGTGTAGCGCCTCTGGTGTTGCAAACGTCTATAGGCTACGGTTACCAACCTTCCGGTGGGCCGTAAGCTTGTCTGCCACCTAAGTAGTATAAAAAAAAAAGTATTCTTAAATGCAAATCTTTTTAAATTGTAGACTAGATTTTCTCCTTCTCTTTACTGCCTATAGCTTCTGCTTGCTTCACGTTATCGGGTAGAGCATCTTTTGATGTGTCAGGCATCAGAGTTACAATAGATGCTGTTACCAGTGACAGGACTCCCACAAGGAATGATGGTAGACCCGACCAATATACTAACTGTAAAACAAATAACATTAATGTAGTAAATAAAATGAACTAAATTTTAAAATACTAAATTATTTAAATGTGTGTTGTGGCGAAATTTGGGATAGGCCTATGTCCAGCAGTGGACTGCATGAAATCTTTTTAAACTAGCATGGTCATTACTATACATTATATTACTAATATTTACTAATTATTTAACCTGTGGTTTTGTTTCATTGAGTATCCGATATTTCGGCACCGTTGCAATCGCCATGATCACGGATGAAGTGAAGAGCAGCGAGTTAGATGTTTCTAGGTAGACCTCTAACTCGAAGAAATCTAAGCTAACCGAACCTTGAGATTCTGTGCTCTTCACTTCATCGTTCTGAAATATCGTATACGCAATGACACAATTTGACAAATATCCCGTTAATAGTAATAATAATGTATTCTAGGATACAGTCAATTTTTTTTTATACGTGTGGAAATCCTACATGGATGCTATGCCGGACTCCTACCGACTAAAACCACACGATGCCCTACAACTGTCTACGGCCGGGAGTCCCGGGTAAGCCCTCGGAAGGATGTCCCAGGGCTCTCGGCAGACTTTGGCGAACACTTCAACCTCGCCTATGGGGTTCGGGTGCTATCCCGCGTCTGGGAAGTTGGTTTGGGTATTAACCCGCTACTTGGGAAAGGGGGGAGGGGGAGTTAGGTATACTGTGTCCCACCACTATCACCACTATGAGGGGCAAAGAGATATTCGCCATCGTCTTGGCCTGCTTCTGTAAGAACGGCGAGCAGCCAGCTCAAGGATACAGTCTATGAACTAAAAATAAATGAAAAAATAAATAAATTGTATCCACATGTCTAGATAAGAAAAGTTCCGAATCGTTTTTTTTTGTTAAGTATATTTAGCTCGCCAAATTGACGTCGCCACCAGCCTGTTGGAAAGACGTGGCGCATCTAGCGATTGGGGGCCACTGTCACAGTCCGTAAGACTTCTGAGTTTCTGAGTGGTCCTCAAGTTGGCAGCCCTGTGATGTGCCTCTTCATGCTCCTCTTGAAGAACCTGGGATTGTAAGATGAGGGAAACACGTGTGCGGGCAGGTCGTTCTATGTTTTTATAGTTCGACAAAGGAATGATCTTTTAAAACGCTCAGTTCTGGCGAAGATTCTCTCCACTGTGTATGAGTGGCAGCTCTGCCCGGCACGCGTTGTTTTGTTCGGGATCGGAAAGGAGAGGGTGGGATCAGGTTGAAGAGTTCTTCAGAACATTCGCCGTGATACATTCGGTAGAAGGCAGCCAAGGACGCTATGGTACTTCGCTATGCTAACGGTTCGAGGCCTCCCGTCACCTCAGGATAACCAATTCGGATAGCACGTCTCTGCATAGCGTCAAGCGCGTCCAGTAAGTACCTCGCGGAGTCATCCCAAAGGTGAGCACAGTATTTGACGCAGGGACAAATCTGCTTCTTGTAAAGTAAACATCTCTGATGTGGCGTGAAATACCGTCTGACCTTATTTAGGACTCCTAGTTTCCGCGAGGCCAGCCCAATACAACTCTCTATGTAGTTTTTGTGATTGAGCTCACGCCGGCGCCGGAGAAATAAACAAACAGTCACGAAGAAAGATAATCATAGATTTGGATTCAGAAGTCGAAGCTTTTGCAATCACGATGTAAAGATGCACCTTCATTACCTGTCTTGTATTCGGTACGTGGTTAATTTGGGGTCCTGCTGTTTGATCAAAAGTCATTTGGCAAAATTACACTTGACAAACAACGTTTGGAAAAACAATGGTTTCGTCGACTGATCATTTTACTACTTATCAGTTTACAAATGACTCACTTTTCCAAATGATCATCGCATAAATATACATTTTAATAAATAATTATTTTACACAATGAACATTTAGCAACTGAGTTATCTGATAAAACTACTATTGGTCTAAAAACGTTTGATATAATGTATTAAGTGACAAGAGTTTCGTTTATTATTAAATCTAATAATGATATGGTATGGATCAAATTAATACACATTATTCGGAAAATAATTACTTATTTATTATTTACAAGCTGTTCTCCGCGGCTTCGACCGCGTAGAAGTCGTTATCGCGTAAGAGTCGTTATATCGTAAAATCATAACCTTCCTTTTGCTCAGTCGGTCAAAAAGTAGCCTATGTCCTTCCCAGGGCCTCGAACTATCTATATATCAAATTTCATCTCAATCGTTTAGGCGTTTAGGCGTGAAAGCGTAACTAACAGACAGAGTTACTTTCGCATTTATAATATTAGTAGGGATTAAGATATTAATAAACAAGTGTAATCAATGTTTATGTGATATATGATATTCAGCAGGAGTAAGTAGGACTGCGCCGCCTCTTTCTGCGAACAGGTAATGCTCGTGAAAGAGGCGGCACCTGAGTTCCGTAGTCGAAGGCGTAGGCGCCGCCGACGTGTCTTCGCCGAAGACTATCGGCCTGAGGACGGTGAGGGGGCTGCTCACTGTGACGGCGAGGTCTCATGAATAGTTTCCCGTTTTTACCTTTTGTTGTTGCTTAATGAGGAAGATACTACTTAGCATTTGTAATCGCCTCACTTTTTATGCATGTTCTGTAGAATGTACGCAAGTAACCTCATTGGCTATCTCTGATCAGTATTATCTGTTGCCTCTCGCCAAGGTAACGATTACCTACTTTGATGTCATGATTATGATAATAACAGATTTCGCGAATACGCCTATGTCGAATAGAAATGGTGATAAACTGAGCAGGCTATGTATGTATATTCGAATTTAAAGTTATATAAGTTCCATCTTATGTAATAACTATTCTTATCAGTTGGGTAAAACGCCTTTTAAGATATTTTTGTATTAAGATCGCCAAATTGACACCGCCTTCGCCTGATGGAAAGCCCTGGCGACATGTAGCGACTGGGGCCACTCGCACAGTCCATAAAACTTCTAACAGTGGTCCTCAAGTTGGCGGCGCTATGATGTACTTCTTTACTCTCCGCTTGATAAACCCGGGGTTGTAAGAGTAGAAAAACGAGAAAAGTTGGAAGCGGGGTTAGAAGAAGAGAGAGGGAAAATCGTCATGGATGTTATAACTCCTTTATACTTTTGATTGTTGGCACTTGATGGAACTTGTTATAATACATTATGAAAACTCACTCACTTGTACTATTCCACAACTATTTTAAATAATAACTGACCGGTTTCGCTTTACACCAACTTTTGACATAAGTAATGATACTTTATAACCATTTGTGCATGTGGGTATACAAAAATAAACATGGTTGTCACTATGAAGAGTTTTTCCCCAAATATGGGGAAAAACAAAAAAAAAGTATCATTACTTATGTCAAAAGTTAGTGTAAACACCTTTGAGAATGCTATAATAGCGAAACCAGTCAGGTATTATTTAAAATCAAAATAAAAGTTGTGGAATAGTACAAGTGAGTTTTCATGATGTTATGACTCCTACCGACTAAAAATTCTTACGTGTCCTGCTAACAGCCTACGGTTGGAAGGATAACCCAGGACTCCAACAGACCCAGACCCATGGCTACCACTGCAGATGCATCTGCGGAGGGGGGAGGGGGGGGGGGTACAGGTGCTGTAGCAGAAAACGATGTAATGTACCTTAGAAACCTAGATAAGAAGCCAACAGAAATGCTTTACATTTTGTGGTTGTCATCGACGCTCGTCGCAGTACTTTTGCTGAGGTGCCATGTAATTCTTCCAGGGACTCATTGGCTTCCGATTTAAACATGGGTACACTGTGTCGGAGTGTCGATATGGGATTTCATGGACCTAGTATTTTGACTAAGAACTGCAATGGGGAAATTCGTGACAAAGAATACGCCGTTTCATTGCCTTTGTCTAGTAGACACGCAGAAAGTATTTGATTATGTCCTGCCTGGTCATAGAATGGTGGGTATCAATGGACCATTCACGATACTTCTAACTTTTGAATCTTAATTTCTGTAACGTGTACTAAAATCTGGACCCCGATTGATAATACGACACTCTTTCCAGTTACTATTAGGATACATCAGAAGTCCATCCATAGCCCGCTCATATTTGTGTTGTGTTATTCACTTATGTTCTTTTACTTATGTTCATCTGTAATGTTGGGCAGCATTACAGATGAACATAAGTAGTTGCTCATATATGCAGATAGACGATGACAGGGGCACTTTACTCTTATGCATAAACTTGTGAAGAAAGTCACTTCGAATTCGAAGAGTAGGCTAAACAAAACATAAATTGTTTTTTGAGACTTACCAATAAAGGGGTAAGTGGAGCTAAAATAGATCCGATACTTCCCACTGCAGAACAAAGGGCCAGCATTGTATTCCTAGTGTATGTAGGAAATAATTCCGTCGTGTATAGATACATCATTTTGAAAGTAAAACTTGAGTTTATTTTACCACATATATACAGTAACATAGACAGCCATCTGTAACCTAAAGAAAAGATTTACAAACTTTCGAAAAAAATGGCAAGTAAAATAATTACGTAATAAAAGAGTTTATTACCTTTTGGTACAAAAGATTGTGAAACGCAGAACACTCCAGTCAATGTCAGAGCAAAAATCAAAGGCCCTTTCCTCTTAAATCTTGTAAGTGCTAATAATAAAATTATGCCTGCAGTCAACCCAGCTAAAGTCATCAGTACATAATTAATATACTTGTTACCTTCCAATGATACTGAGTTTATAGTGAGAACATACGTATTAAACATGGCCGTAAACCACATAATAAAACATAAAAGTAACCTAATTATCAACGCTTTGGATGAAAAAGTGACTTTAAGTGCTTCTCTGAAATTTACATTTGTGTTTTCCTCCCCTTGTTGGTCGATTTGAAAGTTAGTAAATTTAGATTCGTCTATAACTATTTTGTTTATTTTGGCTGCTTTTCTGAGTATTTTGATTGCTTCATCTTTTCTTCCTTTGATTGAGAGCCACCTTGGACTCTCGTCTAGAAAAAAGATGTATGTGAAAAATATAAAAACTGGTGCGTACAAAGATATTAAAAATATTCGCCAGTTTGAAATCAGATAAGCACGAAGAGCCATGAAAATAAAAGATAGTGCATCAGATATTGCAAATATTATTACTATTACAGGTCGACTTTTCATAGTCAGCATTTCAGCAGCTGAAATAAAAGAAAGCAAACACGAATTAACTCCGTTGTATAAATTTACAATAAATATAATGCGTAATATTTGTATCGATTTGAAACTAACATAAAGTATATGCAGTAGAATAATTTTCTCCCAACACTGGTTCCACAGTTTCTAGAGCAATAACTATCCAATATATTTTGATCATGCTTTTTAATACACCAATCACACCAGTATATAGTGTGCTAAATATAAGGATCTTTTTTCTGCCGAACCTGAAAATATAAATATCAAATGGTAATCGATTTATGGTTTATTTTGTCTTTTTTTGACAAAATAAACCATAAATCGATTACCATTTTACATCACAATCTTATATAAAAATAAAAAATACAATAAATATAAATAGTTCAAAGATTCTGTATCTGTATTCACCTAAACCAAACGAAATAAATATAAATTTATGTAGGTCAATTATTATACTTAAGTTATTAATTCAAACGGTCTTCTCTCGTTTTCCATAAATTCATTTGCACTATTATTGTTTGCCATAATCATCCCCGATCATAATATTTACTTGCACTATTATCATTTATACTAATAACGTTTGCCATAACAACTTAACAGTCATAACTTTTATTTGCCATAAAATGACTTTCAATAACAACATTTCTCATAATAATTAGTTTCCATAAGTAACACATCTCATAATCGACTCTTAACATAATCAAAATTTGATATAATTATGAAAATAATGCAAAATATTGTAAGGTCGAAATTAATTATTGTTAACACCCCGACTCAGTGCAATCCGACTCGGATAGGTTAGGCTTTTTTTTAAACCACTCAGAAGTAGCAACCCCGCAAAGCGGGGCTCCGTCGAGCTTAGTTAGCTAGAGACGCCATAAGAGGTTTCATTTTAGGTTTTATTGTTAATAAAAAATCTGTGGCGTATAAATTATCTTTATTTATATTATGGTGAATAAAAGTTATGGAAAATGGCATTATTGATAACGAAAATTATGGCAAATACATTTATGGATTTTAATTATTATGACACTTGATCGATTATGACCAATGGAATTATTGAAAGTCATTTTATGTAATTTCACGATTATGGCAACTGAAGCGTTATATCTAATGAAATTATGGCAAATACCAGTATGGCATATGAAATTATGGCATTTTAAATTATGGCAAACATTAGTAAACCAATTCAAACATGGATAAATCTAAAACTAGATGTTACTATTAACAGGTTAAAAATTCAACCTGGATGACAGCTTTGTTTACATTTGTATTACTTATTTGTCTATCATTCTACATGGGTTTAATTAAATTGAATGTAAATAGCATCCTAGCCGTTTTGTAATCATATCATGCATAATTAAATGTTATTTAAAGTTCTAAACACATACATGAAGAATAACAGATGTTTCTTAGCTACGTACTTATCTGAAAGAGGGCCAATAATAAGCATGCCGATCACGGTACCAGCATTGTGCATTGTTCCCAATAAAGACGATTTCCACTCTTTACATCCAAGATCAAACTACA
The DNA here is from genome assembly GCA_933228765.1 of Miltochrista miniata. NCBI lineage: Eukaryota > Metazoa > Arthropoda > Insecta > Lepidoptera > Erebidae > Miltochrista > Miltochrista miniata. The sequence goes on along the minus strand of OW121754.1, from coordinate 3,997,197 downwards.
AATGATGAAAATAAATCATTAATATTCACTAAAGATTTGAAGAAATATAAATTTTGTTTTTTTCAATCGGTTACGAGTAAATGCTAGAATGTGCGAAGCCAGTTTCAATATTTTGGTTTATACATGCTATTGCTCTTGACGTGATCTTACTCTTATTAGAATGACCTACGTCAGCAACGAAGCTATTTGGTTTCTCATAGACCCACTCTGAGCAGTCTGTAAAATTAGATGCGTCAAAGTTGTCTTCCGTACACGTCCCGTTATCATCAAGTAGTTCATACTTAAGACATTTGTAGTCCAGCGTCGAATTCTGACCTAGTTTGAATAATTCAATGTGTTCACATTCCAGATATTTACATCTGAAAGTAGAATCAAAAATCATTATTACACCAGAAAGCCATCCTACTGGAATTTTAAAGACCTAAAACAAAAGGTGCGTCAAAAAAAAATGGGCTGTCCATTGACAGCCCATAATACAACATTAGTTAATAAAATAATAAAATAGATCACATTTGATCTATTTTATTTGTTGAACATAAAAAAAACAATATATATAGGAATCTACGTGTCTCTACGTTTTTCACAATATTTACTATTTTACCTGACCTGTTTCACCTCATGGCATTTTCCAAGATATTTTATAAAAATTATGTTAGATAACGTCTGTGCTAACAAAAAATAACACGTTTAAATATATTTACTAAATGCCGTCAATCAACTGTATACATGGTTAATACTGGTTGAATTTATAGTCGTTCTGGACCCGAGAGGGGGTTACTCGGAATCAATAATGGAACCATTTCGGAGTGTCAAAACAGCTGTGCAGGTTATAATAAAAAAATGACTTCTATGTAATCTTTATCACTCGTTCGAGTTGAAACATTAGTAGCGCTTCGATTATTCATTGAACTTTTCAATGAATGAAACTCCGAAACCCATAGGTACCTAACGCCGCGGCGCGTGTCTCCATGTGATCAGTTCATTGGCCGAATGCATCGTTTCGATAATAATAGGTACTTAGATAATAATAAAGGACTCCAATTTCTCCTTCATACTTTACGCGGGCTTAGGACCGTCGGAAATACTTTAATATTGTTCTATTTTACGGTGAATTAATAAGGTTTATGTAATAATAATGAAAATAAACACGAACAAATAGGGAGTATTTCCGGCGTATTTAAAAAATTGGAGCTATTTACAAAATAATCAACTTAAATACCTAGACCTACCTATTCACAGTTTATTTACACTTCCCTGTACCTTAGCAACTGCTCAAAATGGAGTCCAGAACGTTCGATACACAAACGGGCACGTTTTAGGCTATTGTCTTTTAGTTTATTCATTGTGTCTCTGTCACTTTTCACTATTTCAAAGGCGTCCACTATCGCACTGCGTAAGTCATCACGAGATTCGTACTCTCGAGTGTAAACTAATCGTTTTATTTCCGACCACAAATAAAAGTCGATCGCGACGACAATACTGCGCGCGAGTTATAGTCGAACTGCGCGCCGCGGTCGCCGGTCGGCGGCGCGGTCGGCCGAGCGTATTTAGGTACCTACCTACAAGACGTAACTAGTCGAGTACCTACCGACGTTACTTGGCACGTGGACCGATGCGTTCATGCGTTGTGATTGGTCGAATTTTCCCGGCGCGGTGACTCTTCTCACTGATTGGAACGTTAGACATTGAATGAAAAATTGTAGTAGAAAATCGTAGTAAACGTATTTCGTGAAATTTAAAGGAATAACCAGGTGTTCTCGTTTTGATTTTGGCAAACGATGTAGATTTTGACATTTTCGTAATTTTTTATTGTTGATTTTCAAATTGACAGTGCCGATCGGTTCTGTTATCGAAACTGGGCCTAAACCTTTCCGTTCCAAAACGACTATAAATTCAACCAGTATATTAATTTATGAAATGCATACTCGGCCATACTACTCTTTTGTGGTAAATGCTCTTACTCGTAAGATATCACTAGTTATAGTACAACATACCTATAGTCGACATCTTCAGCAGAAAAAATATAGTGTTGAGAAAACCCTGACGTCATCATTAAAAAAAAGCTCATCAGGAACAAGAATGTTATATGATATCGTCCACATAATTTCCGGGAACAAACGATATCTTCAATTGTATTTTCTTTTTCAGTCATTTCAGCTTTAACTTTTTTCACTTCAATACATTCTATAGCTACCAGTGGTTTAAAGCTATCATTTTGTCTCACATTCATTTCATTTTCATTTGTATTAGATTCCATTGTAATATCTTCCATGTGAGGTTTATGTGTTTTTAATTTCATACTTCGTGAAACACTGGAAATAATTAGGTGTATTAATACGTATACATTCGGAATTAAAACTGCCTAATGTGAATACTTGAGTATCACTGAACTAACTACTATTGAATATGACTATGCGAATTACGCTGGGTGCTGTATTGCAAAGAATAAATTATGCGATAATCATTAGAAACCGTTCTCACAAGTGCCGTAGCTAGCATGGGTGGAACCCGGGGTGGAATTTGTAGGTGTCACCCCAAACCTCAATCAAAACTGTTAAAATAGAAAAAGTAGGTAATAATAATTTACGTTTTATTAAAATATGCTCATGGCACGTATTTGAGCTCACTAGTGTTGCGAAACTATCGATAGTGGACTATCAATAGGCAACGCTAGATAGAGCTCACTGTGAAAACTAATTAAAACCCTTACAATACAATCTTAGTTACAAAACAAGTGTCCCGAAGGTTCCAAGCTTTCGCCATAGGCTCTCGAACTCATGAGAATCAGACGAGAAACGCCATCTAGGCATACGCCTTCGACAGACCATCGGATTACCACGGAACAAATCCCATTGAACTGCGCAGAGGTGTAAGACAAGGCAACGTAATATCCCCGAAACTCTTCACCAATGCGCTGGAGGACGTCTTCAAGACGCTGGACTGGAAAGAACAGTTGGCGGAAGGTGAACGGTGCGTCTCGACGTGTTGGTCTTGGCATGAACTTGGAGTAAACCAAGGTCATGTTCAATGAGCACATCGCGCCGGGACCAATCTACGTCAAAGGATCGAGGCTTGATGTTGTCCAGGAGTATACCTATCTTGGGCACGTTATCACGTTAGACAAGGGCAACATCGACAAGGAAATCGCTAGAAGGATCCGTTTGGGCTAGGCAGCTTTCAGCGAGCTACGTCGAGTTTTCAATTCGCCTATACCGCAGTGCATGAAGACGAAAGTCTACAACCAGTGTGTCCTACCAGTTATGATATACGGTGCCGAGACGTGAACACTTACGGTGGGGCCAGTCTATGCCCTCAAAGTTGTACAGCGAGTTATGGAACGAGCCATGCTTGGAATATCTCTGAGGGATAACCTCCAAAATGAGGTCATTTTACCTGACCTGTTTCACCTCATGGCATTTTCCAAGATATTTTATAAAAATTATGTTAGATAACGTCTGTGCTAACAAAAAATAACACGTTTAAATATATTTACTAAATGCCGTCAATCAACTGTATACATGGTTAATACTGGTTGAATTTATAGTCGTTCTGGACCCGAGAGGGGGTTACTCGGAATCAATAATGGAACCATTTCGGAGTGTCAAAACAGCTGTGCAGGTTATAATAAAAAAATGACTTCTATGTAATCTTTATCACTCGTTCGAGTTGAAACATTAGTAGCGCTTCGATTATTCATTGAACTTTTCAATGAATGAAACTCCGAAACCCATAGGTACCTAACGCCGCGGCGCGTGTCTCCATGTGATCAGTTCATTGGCCGAATGCATCGTTTCGATAATAATAGGTACTTAGATAATAATAAAGGACTCCAATTTCTCCTTCATACTTTACGCGGGCTTAGGACCGTCGGAAATACTTTAATATTGTTCTATTTTACGGTGAATTAATAAGGTTTATGTAATAATAATGAAAATAAACACGAACAAATAGGGAGTATTTCCGGCGTATTTAAAAAATTGGAGCTATTTACAAAATAATCAACTTAAATACCTAGACCTACCTATTCACAGTTTATTTACACTTCCCTGTACCTTAGCAACTGCTCAAAATGGAGTCCAGAACGTTCGATACACAAACGGGCACGTTTTAGGCTATTGTCTTTTAGTTTATTCATTGTGTCTCTGTCACTTTTCACTATTTCAAAGGCGTCCACTATCGCACTGCGTAAGTCATCACGAGATTCGTACTCTCGAGTGTAAACTAATCGTTTTATTTCCGACCACAAATAAAAGTCGATCGCGACGACAATACTGCGCGCGAGTTATAGTCGAACTGCGCGCCGCGGTCGCCGGTCGGCGGCGCGGTCGGCCGAGCGTATTTAGGTACCTACCTACAAGACGTAACTAGTCGAGTACCTACCGACGTTACTTGGCACGTGGACCGATGCGTTCATGCGTTGTGATTGGTCGAATTTTCCCGGCGCGGTGACTCTTCTCACTGATTGGAACGTTAGACATTGAATGAAAAATTGTAGTAGAAAATCGTAGTAAACGTATTTCGTGAAATTTAAAGGAATAACCAGGTGTTCTCGTTTTGATTTTGGCAAACGATGTAGATTTTGACATTTTCGTAATTTTTTATTGTTGATTTTCAAATTGACAGTGCCGATCGGTTCTGTTATCGAAACTGGGCCTAAACCTTTCCGTTCCAAAACGACTATAAATTCAACCAGTATATTAATTTATGAAATGCATACTCGGCCATACTACTCTTTTGTGGTAAATGCTCTTACTCGTAAGATATCACTAGTTATAGTACAACATACCTATAGTCGACATCTTCAGCAGAAAAAATATAGTGTTGAGAAAACCCTGACGTCATCATTAAAAAAAAGCTCATCAGGAACAAGAATGTTATATGATATCGTCCACATAATTTCCGGGAACAAACGATATCTTCAATTGTATTTTCTTTTTCAGTCATTTCAGCTTTAACTTTTTTCACTTCAATACATTCTATAGCTACCAGTGGTTTAAAGCTATCATTTTGTCTCACATTCATTTCATTTTCATTTGTATTAGATTCCATTGTAATATCTTCCATGTGAGGTTTATGTGTTTTTAATTTCATACTTCGTGAAACACTGGAAATAATTAGGTGTATTAATACGTATACATTCGGAATTAAAACTGCCTAATGTGAATACTTGAGTATCACTGAACTAACTACTATTGAATATGACTATGCGAATTACGCTGGGTGCTGTATTGCAAAGAATAAATTATGCGATAATCATTAGAAACCGTTCTCACAAGTGCCGTAGCTAGCATGGGTGGAACCCGGGGTGGAATTTGTAGGTGTCACCCCAAACCTCAATCAAAACTGTTAAAATAGAAAAAGTAGGTAATAATAATTTACGTTTTATTAAAATATGCTCATGGCACGTATTTGAGCTCACTAGTGTTGCGAAACTATCGATAGTGGACTATCAATAGGCAACGCTAGATAGAGCTCACTGTGAAAACTAATTAAAACCCTTACAATACAATCTTAGTTACAAAACAAGTGTCCCGAAGGTTCCAAGCTTTCGCCATAGGCTCTCGAACTCATGAGAATCAGACGAGAAACGCCATCTAGGCATACGCCTTCGACAGACCATCGGATTACCACGGAACAAATCCCATTGAACTGCGCAGAGGTGTAAGACAAGGCAACGTAATATCCCCGAAACTCTTCACCAATGCGCTGGAGGACGTCTTCAAGACGCTGGACTGGAAAGAACAGTTGGCGGAATGTGAACGGTGCGTCTCGACGTGTTGGTCTTGGCATGAACTTGGAGTAAACCAAGGTCATGTTCAATGAGCACATCGCGCCGGGACCAATCTACGTCAAAGGATCGAGGCTTGATGTTGTCCAGGAGTATACCTATCTTGGGCACGTTATCACGTTAGACAAGGGCAACATCGACAAGGAAATCGCTAGAAGGATCCGTTTGGGCTAGGCAGCTTTCAGCGAGCTACGTCGAGTTTTCAATTCGCCTATACCGCAGTGCATGAAGACGAAAGTCTACAACCAGTGTGTCCTACCAGTTATGATATACGGTGCCGAGACGTGAACACTTACGGTGGGGCCAGTCTATGCCCTCAAAGTTGTACAGCGAGTTATGGAACGAGCCATGCTTGGAATATCTCTGAGGGATAACCTCCAAAATGAGGTCATTAGGCGGAGAACCAGAGTGGTCGACATAGCTCGCAGAATAAGCAGATTAAAGTGGCAATGGGCTGGTCACATCTGTCGAAGAAACGACGATCGATGGAGCAAACGAGTTCTAGAGAGGATACCGCGACTCGGTAAACGTAGGGTGTGACGTCCTCCCGCCAGATGAACCGACGACCTGTTAAAGAGCGCAGGCTGAGACTGGATGCGAAAGGCACAGGACCGTGTACTGTTGCGTAAACTGGGAGAGGCCTACGTTCAGCAGTGGACTGCTATAGGCTGAGTTGATTGATTGATTGCTGACAATGGTTCTGAATGAAGAAAAACTTACTAAGCAAGTAGAAACCTACATAATTATTGTAGTTGCCTAGATTATTTTATTAGTGGCGGTTATACTGTCTGCCACAGTTTTACAATTTTTATCGGTGGAAGTAACTATAAATAACTGATGTTCATAGACGGGCTCGGGTGTCACCCCTAAACGGGTGACACCCGGGGCGGTATACTCTCTATTATCTGACGCAAACGAAGTTGCGCGGGTCAGCTAGTTTATTTAAAATATGTATGTATTTAGAAATATATGTATATATTCCGGCCTTTTTTTTACATTTAGCTCGCCAAATTGTCGTCGCCACCAGCCTGATGGTAAGCCATGGCGCATCTAGCGATTAGGGGCATATCTTACAATCTTTAAGACTTTCGACAGTGGTCCTCAAGTTGGCGGCCCTGTGATGTACCTCTTCACGCTCCTCTTGAAGAACCCGGGATTGTAAGATGAGGGAAAAACGTGTGCGGGCAGGTCGTTCCATGTTTTTATGGTTCGACAGAGAAACGATCATTTAAAACGCTCAGTTCTGACGAAGATTCTCTCTACTGTGTATGAGTGGCCTCTGCCCGGCACGCGTTGTTCGGGATCGGAAAGGAGAGAGTGAGATCAGGTTGAAGAGTTCTTCAGAACATTCGCCGTGATACATTCGGTAGAATATATCTCGGCGCATGTTCTGACATAGAATGCCCACGTGTCCACGCCACCTATCCTCATAGGTGGCGTGGACACGTGGGCATTTTGTGCATTAACTTAGCAACTTTTTGAATCGTTACATCTCAAAAACGGTGACTCGTAGGAAAAAATATTCAGACATTTCTTGTAGATAATTTTATGATCTACAATTTTTGTCAGAAGTATATTTATGAGAAAACTATTGTTTTGGTAAAAATCGCAAATAACTTACTGTTTTTACCTTTGACCTTCAATTTTTTTTTTCCACACAGGGGATCTTTGAAATTTTTTTGCTTGATCATATTTTATACAATCTTGCCAATTTTCAGCTTGTTGGGAATTTATGTAGCTTCAAATGTTTAAGTTGACCGGACTAATAAGTACCTATGTTTATTAGTCGTCTAGATCCCATAGCACAAGCTTATAATTTGCTTAATTTGGGCTAGATGATATTGAGTGACAACGTCCACAAGTATTCATTTATTTATTTAAAATATTTTCCGTGAACCGACTGCCGTTTGACTTCCAAAACTATTGGCGACTAGCTGTTGCCTGGGATTTCGTACGCTGCATTTTATATGTGATTCTTTAGATTGATATAACTTTTTTACTTATGATCCGACTGACATGAAACAAACACTAAATGTTAAGTGTAGTAACCGCAGTGGCTCAATCTGGCAAGCGTCACAAAATGTATAATGGATGCTCTCAATCATAGATATATGCCATATAAGAGAGTACAATAAAGGGGAGGACACATTCACCTATGAGTTGGGTAACCTTATTTGTTCAAATCTACTAAAAAATACATAAATACTAATTTCAAGAATAAGAAAGAAATAGTTTTAGTAGCACCAAACACTAATAGTCTAGCTAGAGTTAGGTACATGTATTTCCTTATTATCCTCATAGCTGCTGTGCCGGACTCTTACCGACTGAAACCAAACCAGGCCCTGCCTACGGCCAGGACCTCCGGGTAAGACCGGGATTCCCAACAGACTTCGGCTACCACCGTGACCTGCTTCTGTAAGGATGGCTAGCAGCCCTAGCCGTCCTCAGCGCTACATGTGTTTTGTATAACAGAGATGATATTGGTACAGATATTTGTAGTCCAGGAGTATATTCTAAAACAACTTGTTTCTAGCGTTGGTATTTGTCTAGTGTGCTCTCTCTTTAAGATCGTCGACGATTCCCACTGCACTTTTGCAAGTAAATGTTATTTTAGTTAAATTGTGTTTTAGTGGTTTTATATATTTTAGTAACATTCTTTACTCTTAAGAATTTAACCAGTTTAGTTATAGGTATAATAGTGGTATGGTGTTTAAATAATGCCTTTACGATAAAAATAATAGTGAAAATCGTCGTGGGAATATGATTATAAAATGTAGCCTATGTTACTCAAGGTGAATGTAGCTTTCCAATGGTGAAAGTTTTTTTTATTTATTTTTTTATTCTACACAAATTATATTATTTACAACTTATATTATAATTTATTTACAATTATTATAATACAATATCTACAAAAGGCTAAAACTAAAAGTTTTTGAATTTATTCATTACAAACATACACACGCACACACACACGAAAATATAAATTTTTCCTCTTTATAATATTAGTGTAGACTTCATTGATATGTGCATGTCTAATTCACATCAACTTCACTATCGAAAAAAACAACTTTTTTGTTTAATACCGAGTGAAAGACATTTGTTCCGAAGCCCATTTCTACAACTCCAAATCATTGAACAGATTCAGCCGAATGGGTTCTTTGAATGACACCATTACATCGAATAGCCACATGTACAAACTCAGATATCTCTATCAAAATCACTTAATAATTTCTTCGAATGTGTAATTCAGGTACGGCACAGTTTAAAGGTTTACCAAAAATGCATTATAATATTAATTTAAATTACCTGTTAGGATATTAAAAGTAAATTCCGAATGGACGTTTTAAAGCACAAATTTCTATCACAACATCACTATACATATGTTGGAATAAGACTAGCCTCTGTGTTTGCTGTGAAGGTCACCTCATTAAAATGTATGAAGAAACAAACAACCCGTGGACCACACATTGGCAGATGACAGTTTCTAACTGACACGAGTTTTAGTGAATTTAAATTTACGAAGAACTTGAAAGAAACTTGCACAAGAATAACTTGTTGGCAAGGACTGTTAACTTTTGTAGACTGGGTTCTATTAACGTCAGATATATGACTGGGTTGGTCTAGAGGTCGAAATGTGCGACTGCGGATCACGAGGTCGTGCGTTCGATTCCCACCGAAGACAAAAATGTATGTGATCTATAAATGCTTGTCTCGAGAGTTTGGGTCGGCCATTCTCCGGGAAGCAAATTTTTTGTGTCCGAGCTTGTTTAAGCCGTAATGATATATATTATAGCATTGTATGCTAGATAGCAATCGTACCTAGCTGTAAAAAAAATACAGACTTTTGATATTAGGTTAAGAAGGTTTACTTTGTTCAAAATACCCTGTTCTCCAATTACCATAACATTTCCGCACACCAACTTAATGTAAAACTTTACTTTTACATTAAGTTGGTGTGCGGTTTGTTACATAAAAATTTACTTCAATCTACTCAATGTTTTAAATGGTGTTATGCCACGTGTATCGCATAAAAAAATAAGGACTCAATAGCTCCAGGCTATAATTAATTATCATCAAGAAACCGCGAATTACGAAGACTACAGCCGGAGGATGCAAAGAATACAACTGGTTAATTAACTTTGAACTTTTTAATCAAAGAAATTACAGTTTACAATAAAAATTAAAACTAAATTAGCCTACGTCGACAATCGGTCGATGCTGTACCAAAAGTGACACGTCTATCGGGTGCACCATCTTATAAACTAAACACTGGAGCCCGTCGTGTCCTGAAGGAATGTGCCATTCTTCCTGGCGATTGTAAACCCATATTGCGTGATGAAATATTAACGTGGGATCTTTCTGATTTTGAGAGGTCTGGCGCGTCTAGTGTCCTGGCCGATCGATAAATTAGGCCCTTTGACCCTATGCGTTGACAGATGCAGATGAAGACGTCTTATCTTGAGATTTCAAGTGTACCGGCCGATGCAAATTGGTCTATCAACCCTAAGTATTGACATTGACAGATGATGGTGGGAACGATTACGTAACACGCGTGTCCGCTCGAAAGCATAATTACCATGACACAACAAACAAAAACAGAAATGTGTTTTATTCCACAAAAAGTGACAAGTTAGATACATAACGCAATGGTCGCAACATAAATTATTTTAAAACCCGCCACCTTTGCAGAACATGGCCCCCTCTCAGCTTATTACTGTCTCACGGCTAGCGTGATATCAGCACTGGTTTTCACACCTTTGGTTTTTTGATGCACAACCCTATGTAACAGTACGGCCGAGTCAGCACTGCGAGGACCTCAGTGATGACACGGCGCTCCACACTCTGGTGGAGTGCACGGCGTGGGCACAACAGCGCCAGGTCCTCGTAGTGGGTCTGGGCGTGGACACTCTCTCGCTCGAGGCCATGGTGCGAGCCATGCTCTCCAGCGGGAGTAAGTGGGACTGCGCCGCCTCTTTCTGCGAGCAGGTTATGCTCGCGAAGGAGGCGGCAGGCCGGGTGCGGGAGAGAACTCTCCCACCCGAGTTCCGCAGTCGGCGCCCTGGGCGCCGCCGACGTGTCATCGCCGAGGACTATCGGCCTCCATGACCTGAGGTCTGGGGACGGTGAGAGGGCTGCTCACCGTCCTTACAGAAGCAGGCCCATGACGGCAGCGTGACGTGAGCAACTCACGCACGCCCCCCCCCCTTAGAAGCGGGGTCACACCCGAAACCCCCCATAGACGCGGGATTGCACCCGAACCACCCCCTGGGCGAGGCCGCATTGGCGGCCGTAGGTCTGTTGGGAGTCACGGGACATCCTTCCTGAGGGCTTACCCGGGGCTCTCAACCATAGACTGTTAGGCGTGGCGTGAGGTTTTTTAGTCGGTAAGAGTCCGGCATAACATCCTTTGAGGATTTTCCCTCACGTTAAACAAAAAAAAAAAAAAAAAACCCTATGTAACAGTATAAGAAGGATAAATATTAAAATACCAGAAATCAAAATGCCTTTACTTAAAATGCATTAGACCAAAATACCCGAATTCGAAATACCTTAACATTCAAAATACCTTATTTCAGTACACCTTACCGTAAAATGTCTAAATTTAAAATACAAATAATTATTATATCAGAATTCAAAATACAAATTTTCAAATATCCTTGATTTAGTATACCGAAAATAGAATACAATGTGTCACTGTCACTCACACGTTTTGTTATTTGGCTTTAACTTATTTACACCCCCCCCCTCCCCCCACCTAAGTGAAGCCGCAGTTGTAGCCGTAGGTCTGTTGGTCCTTGGGTATCCTTCTGAGGGCTTACCCGGGGCTCCCAACTGTAGGCTGTTATGTAGGACACGTGTAGTTTTTAGTCGGTAGGAGTCCGGCATAGTATCCATGTAGGATTTACCTCATGTCAGAACACTTTGATTCAGAGTTACAAAAGTACTACAGTGTGTAACGTTGTGAAACAACGGGTGCAAATAGGGGTTTAACATTAGGGGTTTAAAATGAAAACTTAGATCAATAAATGAAAGCGCCATCTACCGAGTAAGGGTCGCAACGACGGAAGCCATAGTCATATAGGCGGTCTTGACGATTGAGTAGTTTCGAGTGGTGCCACTAGAGGCGCTATTTCATTAATATATATAAAGCGTTGCGTCAAAGGCAGGAGCACCGCCAGACTAATATTTAAAATAGCTCACGGACGTATAAGTGTCATTGGAAATTGTGAGAAATACAAAAGTTTGAAAATCATCGTTTATATCATCGTAAATATCATCGTAAATATTTGTCAAGTATAAGGAGCAAATAGCTCTAGACAGAAGACCCCATCATTGGGTGAGTTAAATTAATTATTATAAATCTAGATTTTTTAAACAGTGAAAATTAACGGCTGTTGGTCAACCCTGTTATGGGAGGGTAGATTACAGGGGTGTGAAAAAAAGGTCTCTGTAAACTTAATATATAGACAAACATTGTAAGGCAACCGACTCCTAAATGGTTTAACCGGGGTCGGCTGTCTTAGCAATGGGCGGGAAAAAAGGGTTCCAGCTAACCCGTCTTCTGGAACATTCCAGGATCCACCCTACGGGCGACAAGTGTTCGTCCACCCTACGGGTTCAAGATATCCACCTTACGGGTTGTGAAAGCACACCCTTCGGGTTCTACGAGAGAAGCAATCCACCCTGCGGGTTGAGAACACCGTGCCAGCCAAAGTTGTGGACGGCACGGCTACGTCACGGACTGCCTCAGACTTCAGAACCACCAAGATAAGTCGAACCCTGCGAAGGCCTTCGGAAACCGTAATTGCTGCCCGAAATTACCACGACCCCGAGTTCTTTCCTTATATTTAAATAAATTATTACTTTCAAATTCTAAACGTCACCTCTTCTCATTTCTCTCTTCTTCCTGAAAGCCATCAGCTTTTCAGTGGCGCCCAACGTGGTTTCGGGTAGCGAGAAAGCGATTTCCGACGGGAGTCGGGAAGTCATAATTATAAGATTATTCAATTTGTGTAAAATAGCCTTAAGAGTGCCCGTTAGCGGGGTAGTTTCCCTCAAAATTATCACAACTACCCAGGAATTTGGCTCTCCTGACCTCTGCTGCCAACTTGTTCTGTCCGGCTTATTTTGTGTGTTTTTTGTTAATTTTAGACAGATTTCGGCATAAACAAGAACAAGGCAAAATTTGAATTTTTTTCTCAACGTAAATTGTAATTTTTCAAAATTTTAACGGTCCCCAATTTATTTTTCACACCCTCACGTATTTATTTTATGGTGGAAAAATTTTAAGTAAATTTAAAGTAAAAGTTTTTTTTGTTTTGTTCCAATTTTAAATAGTACTTTGTTAAAGTCTGAAGTAAAACTTCTCATTTGAAACGCTTACATTAATTGTAGTAAGTGAGTTAATTGCCTATATTCATCGTAAAAAGTAGTCAAAGGATATCACCACCACAATTTTTATTTTTTTTACGGCGTCAAACCGCCTCAATTTGTGTATTATTTTGTTGTATTTCCTATATGTGAATTTACAGCGAGACCAACAGCCGATAATCACACTTCTGGGTAATAATCCCTATTGAAATTTCACTCTAGTAAAACGGTAGAACAAAGATTTTACAAATTTCACTTCACGTAAATTATAAAAGATTTATAATTGGTTCACTTTTCGAATTACGTAGAATTCTGATACACTGAAATACAACTGTAAGAAAAAACATTCCAAACGTAGATCACGCAGTGAAAACATTCTTGCCATAACAATTGTAAACTTATAAATTTGATTCGGATTCTGAATAAACAACGGCAGATGTTGCTTTCATAACGTTTACGAGTAAGTGAATTACTAGCTCGATAGTAGAAGAAATTTTTTTTTCCATATAAACTGTGGGTGGAAGTGAATAAAATACACTCCGGACACCAACAGTCTCATACAAAATATTTCCAGAAGCGTCCAAGTACGAATCGGTTTTTGCACAATTCGAAATATTCAAGGGTTCCGTAGTAGTAAGGAACAATTTACATAAAAGGTTGGTTACTACTATATAGTTTATTTCAAGAACCGTCCAAGTGCGTATCGTCTTTGACACAGTTCATAATAATTAAGGGTTCCGTAGTAGTAAGGAACGATTTAAAAAAAAAATTAGTGGTACGAGTTAAAATACAATTAACTCTTAGTACGTTCGTGGGAATAGTAACATTTTAATAAAAATAATATTAACGTCAAAAATTATATTAATCGATTACGGTCAAACATTTAGCTAACTTCATCAACCCATCATCATACACCTCACTTTCACTACTTACTGCTTCGGATTAGATTACATTTAAACACAGACAGACAGACAGACAAGAATATCTAGTAGGGTCCAAATTTTTATTTGAGTGAAGGAACACTAAAAGGTAATATTTCCAAACTTAAGTATTTCCTAAAGCAAATACTAAGTTTTATAAAGGTTCAATTTATAATTCGGTTCACTGAACCCCAAATAGTAGAATTTATTTTTCGTTATTCTGCGGGTGGGTCGAAAAATATTCACATTCCTTAACATTCAAGAACATAAACATTCCTCAACTATGCGTGTACGAATGCAGATAACGGTAAAGGCCGTAACACACTGCGCTAAGATGCGTATGCGAATAGTTTATGGAGTACATCAGTACAGTTACACAATAGTGTTTTTGATAATTATTTTTTGGGAAAATATAAGGGTGTTAGCACACCGTCATATAATTTTAATACTGAGGTGGCACATTAGGTACCACATTTCGTGTCATGTTACACGCATACATATGATCATACGGAAGTTTCACAACTACAATTACATAATAATTAAGTAGTATATAGTCATCACATATTCATCACAATTATCTTCACACACTATTCCAAACACTCAATAAGCAGTTTTTTTTTAAATTTTTCTTGTTTGTTTACATAGTGACACTTGCATTTCATGGTGTGTGACTCCCAAAGGCGGAAGTAGGAGGCAAACTGGTTACAGGCGAGTCACTTTCGTAGATTAGAGAGAGTGACTCAAATGTCCTAAGTTTTGTTCCCGACCAAAGCTGACGGGTTATCATATGGCATGGAATGTATTGTGACACTGGCCTTAGATGCAACGATGAATAACACGTTTGCATCAACATGATTACGTCAACATTAGACGCGCAAGCAAAACCAAAGTTACACAAGGGAGATTTCATACGTACATACATACATATCATTTATTTAAACACGCAGATACATTTTACACTGACATGGTGGCAAACAAGGGCACCATATTTTTAGATATTTGGCATAATGGCCAAAGATCATTTATCTTAGTTATTTATTAGGGTTGACATAATAGTCATAGTCAACATTCTTCTGCTAAGATTGCGAATAAGCACTTAGTTTTTGTTATTGCTACTAAGATTGCAAATAAGCACTTAGTTTTTTTATGTTATTTTGTTAAAGGGCTAAATAGCCTAGCAATTAGATAGGGACACTACACATTACACACGACTTTCAAGTAACTACACATGACAAAGTGACAAACACATGCCGTGTTCGTCATGGGGACATAGGGGTTTATTAGCATCACGGAGGATTCTGCGAGTAAATTATTTCTATCACTTTTCTGTTTCTTGGTTTAGTTGGGAGTTTTCTGTTAGTTGGAAGCATGAGTCTATCCCTAGCAGAGTTCGTCGGTTACTGTTAGTTGGCAGCATGGTCTTGCCCTAACAGAATTATGTTGTAGGTTACTGTGACGAGGAAGCATGAAGCTTACCCGAACAGATTTATGGTTTAGGTTTATTACTGTTACGAGGAAGCAAGAGTCTTACCCGAACAGATATATGGTGGACTGTTATTTGGCAGCATTTGTCTTGCCCTAACAGTCGTAGGTGTAGATCACCGTTATGTTGATTTTCGTCATATGGCTACTCCTACCACTCGGAAGCTAGAGGCTTGCCCTGGGGGATAGTCCATCCTATGAGTCGGAAGTGTTACACGAGCCCTAGTAGGATGTTCTTCTCTGGGACGGTTGTATAAATCCCAGCCTTCAGCAAAAAGCCTTATTATACACACCCCACTTTCAGGCGGTGCGTATTACCTGAACCTTCAACCCAAAGCCTCAAATACGTCTTTTCTCTTTCTGTCCCATAAGATCCTTCAGAATCACCTAAATACATCCTGCGAGTTGGCTTCATTAAGGTTAAGGCCGACTCTTCGCTACACCCAGCATCACCTCATTCACACAACACACTAACATACACACACACATAGACGAGTAGTAGGTATTATGTTAGGGGCGTTCGAGGACGAACGCAGCATTTGACGTGTTAGGGTACGTCAAACGCTCACCGGGGAGGGGGAGTATGTAACGTTGTGAAACAACGGGTGCAAATAGGGGTTTAACATTAGGGGTTTAAAATGAAAACTTAGATCAATAAATGAAAGCGCCATCTACCGAGTAAGGGTCGCAACGACGGAAGCCATAGTCATATAGGCGGTCTTGACGATTGAGTAGTTTCGAGTGGTGCCACTAGAGGCGCTATTTCATTAATATATAAAGCGTTGCGTCAAAGGCAGGAGCACCGCCAGACTAATATTTAAAATAGCTCACGGACATATAAGTGTCATTGGAAATTGTGAGAAATACAAAAGTTTGAAAATCATCGTTTATATCATCGTAAATATCATCGTAAATATTTGTCAAGTATAAGGAGCAAATAGCTCTAGACAGAAGACCCCATCATTGGGTGAGTTAAATTAATTATTATAAATCTAGATTTTTTAAACAGTGAAAATTAACGGCTGTTGGTCAACCCTGTTATGGGAGGGTAGATTACAGGGGTGTGAAAAAAAGGTCTCTGTAAACTTAATATATAGACAAACATTGTAAGGCAACCGACTCCTAAATGGTTTAACCGGGGTCGGCTGTCTTAGCAATGGGCGGGAAAAAAGGGTTCCAGCTAACCCGTCTTCTGGAACATTCCAGGATCCACCCTACGGGCGACAAGTGTTCGTCCACCCTACGGGTTCAAGATATCCACCTTACGGGTTGTGAAAGCACACCCTTCGGGTTCTACGAGAGAAGCAATCCACCCTGCGGGTTGAGAACACCGTGCCAGCCAAAGTTGTGGACGGCACGGCTACGTCACGGACTGCCTCAGACTTCAGAACCACCAAGATAAGTCGAACCCTGCGAAGGCCTTCGGAAACCGTAATTGCTGCCCGAAATTACCACGACCCCGAGTTCTTTCCTTATATTTAAATAAATTATTACTTTCAAATTCTAAACGTCACCTCTTCTCATTTCTCTCTTCTTCCTGAAAGCCATCAGCTTTTCAAGTGGGCTAACGAAAAATAAAAAATAAAAAATCCGAGTCGGGATACTCTGAGTCGGGGTGTTAACCATTCACAGATATATAGCATCCATGTAGGATTTAAATCATGTTAAAAAAAGGTATTTTGTGTTTGAACATTTTAGGATAAGGTATTTGATAAATTTATTTTTTGGGTTTCGGTTATTCGACCGTAAGGCATTTTAAATTATTTATATTATAAATATTTGCCTTTTGAATATTGATATTTCGATTTCGGGTATTTTGGGCCACGATATTTTGAGTTAAGGCATTATACTTTCTGGTATTGTGACGGTATACCGTCTATTGTTATCGTACCACCAACAACGCACAAAAGTATATAATTATCGTAACTTTGGTTTTAAAATTTACTAATTGCCGTTGTACTTATTTTATATTTATTTTATTGAGTTGGACTGAAGTTGCTGATGTAAAAAAGGAATTAATTTTGTAATACGTCAGTAGTTGTAATCTGCGCAGGTTTTTGAATTTTTTGCAGAAAGCCGATTGTTTTCTAATTACCGTATACCAATTACCGTATGTTAGTAATTACCTATAATGAAACAAGCCCGTTGCGATTCAACAGAGAACTGCATTTATTTTCTTCTAGAACACTACAGATGACATTGCCTAATTTTTACATCAGTGGAAGCAGATGTCGCTAGTTGTATTTGACGTTCTATATTTAGATATGAATTTCAACATTACCGTTGTATGAAAAATGAGTAACTGTATCCTGTACTTGGCTAGGATGTCGTAAAAGCGCGTCCTCGAATAGCTGGAATCGTGGACGGCATTCTGAGTGCCCCGTCCACCGATGTACAAATGAGTGGCATGCTCTTCGTGTGTTCCGGAGGTGCCTCTAGATCCCTCCCACCCAAACCTCTTAAGCTTTTTAGGGAGTTCCGGGAGAGCCGAGAGGCTCTCCCTAGGAGAGTCCCGTCTTTGCCAGTGAACTATCCTTTGGCCTACATTACGACCAGATTATGTTGTAGCCTGAGTTAATGTGTAAGACAACCTCTCTCTCCGGGATCGGGAGTTTAAAAGAGTTGAGACCAAATGCATTCCACGCGTCAGTCGTCGTCTACGCTACTTATTTTTTCGCAGTTTTCATGCTCGTTTTTAACTGTTGACGATAACGGGGGGTGTTATAAGTTTAATCCTAGTACCAGTCTGTATGTGGTATCAGGAAGCATTCCTGGCTCAGCGGACTGTAAACTTAAACTTTAGCCGGTCCTTGACATTAAGCCAAGTTCAATAATGCCTTATGGGCTTAAAAATATAACAGGTTGGACGTCACAACCTGTGCCTGTCCATTTCAACATGGCAATAGGCTCACCACCTATTGCGTGGGATAAAAAAATAAAAAGAATACAGTTTGTTTATTTTGTAAAATATCAGTACTCGGTGTTACCGTTAAAGGCAATGACAAATGTACTTAATTTTTTGATTTATCTAATTAAGATTTTTTACTATTTTAATTAATAGAAAGGTTGTTATTTTTAAATCCTACTAATCCTACTAATATTATATATGTGAAAGTTTGTGAAGATGTTTGGATGTTTGTTACTCAATCACGCTCTAACGGCTGAATGGACATGGCTGAAATGTGGTACCGAGGTAGAGTATAGTCCGGAATAACTCATAGGCCACTTTTTATCCCAGGAAAATGTTCCCACGGGAAGCGGGAACGGAAACCAAATTTTGCTACCTTTAACATACTAGTCTCTATGTAAAATTATTTAGATTCCTATAAAATAGGTAACAATCTAAAATAGGTAACAAATGATTTATTTAGTGGAATAATATATTAGTACCAAATTATAGTTAAAGATAACAGAAGATTAATTTTTTGGTTTAGATATATGATAAGATAGATGATATCACTACCTATATAATTATGTGATAGCGGTAAGTTAAGGATCGTTGAAATAAAAACGTTCGACTTACTTGTAGAATAGATATATTGCCCGTATAACAACAGAAGGCACAATTTTCGAAGAAAGCACAAGCACAGCACAGCCTTAGAAGATAGTGCTAAGATATTTAAGGAAGAAAAGTACATAAAACTGATAGGCAATGTGGGTAGCTGAGGCAAACAGACGTGCGCTCCGCGTGGGTTAGATATCTCGACTGAAGTACAGCTCGTTCGCTCTAACTTTGCCGCTCGGCTCCATACTAAAGTCGAATTTTTAATTAGACGAAGTAAATTGATAGCAACTAATGCCACTTCTTCATACAATGTTGCATATTTTCTATGACGAAGTGACATTAGCTACTGTCAATTTATTCGGGTATACGCCTCTACGCCAGCGGCAAAGTTAGAGCGAACGGGTAGTAAGTACATCGTGCAATTTGTATCGGCGCATGCGCAGCCAGTTGCACGAAATTTTGCACTGAAACTGCACGATAGTGGTGGGACGCTGTCGACAATTAATATTGACGAGCTGCCATACATCGTCGTTAGGTCGAACAATAAATATTAGATATATGTTTTGTAAATATTATAGGTAGGTAATTAAGTTTTTTATTTTATATTAAACTAGCTGACCCGCGCAACTTCGTTTGCGTGATGAATGAAGAACCGCTCGACCGATTTTGTTCAAACTTCACATAAACCATCTACTAAATAGTCCGAACAAAGCCAATACATTTGGTTTAAATTGGTGAGCCCGTTCTTGAGTTATAAAATTACAACGAAAAGTGGCATTGATTTTTATATATATAGATATAAATTGATGTTTGTGTGTGTGTGTGTCACGTGTGTGTGATTAATAAATATATATTTTAGTTTAGTATTTATATATAACTAGCTGTTGCCCGCGAAGTCATACGCGTGAAAATTATGCTTTCATTTACACACAAATTTATATTATTTTGATTTAACATGTGTTCATTTAAGTAAGGGTTATGGTGTATCTTCATTATACACTCGAGAGCAATGAATCCGGGTCACTTAAAGAATGTTAAAAATCTCGGAAACTAAAAATGATAGGTTAATGCAATAAATTGTATTTAATAGACAATGTAATACTCCTTAAATGAAAGTAAAAAAAATATGAGTCACCATACATTTTATTAACACAAAATTACATAAAGAAAAAACTGCCGATCTCTCCTTAAAACAAAAATAGGAAACATGAAATTTTTGAACTTTATTACGATTTTCTTGAATTTTAATACTTCGTATTGCCTCCTCGTGCTTCCATTACTGCGTTTACGCGGTTTGGCATGCTGTACACCAAGTTCCTTATACGATTTTGGGGAATATTCTCCCATTCCTCTGTGAGAGCAATTTTGAGCTCACGAAGCGTGATTGGGGGAGGGTTTCGTTGTTTTACGCATCTGCCTAGCTCGTCCCAAGCATGCTCGATCGGGTTGATATCCGGGCTGCGCGCTGGCCACTCCATACGAGTAATGTTCATCTCTTGAAGGTAGTCATTCACAATCCTACCTGTTTGAGGTCGGGCATTGTCATGCATAAATATAGCATCCTCACCTAAATTGACCATAAATGGACCAACGTGATCATTGAGGATTTCTTCCACATATCTTACGCTAGTTAAAGAGCCGTTTTCTATGATCACCAGCTCTGTGCGACTTTCAGAAGAAATTCCGGCCCACACAAGTACAGACCCACCACCGTAGGCTACTTTTTCTTCGATGCATGCTTGCTTGAATCTTTCCCCTGGTCTTCGATACACTCTGTGTCTTCCATCGTGCTTGTAGAGCATAAATTTTGATTCGTCGGAGAACATAACTTTTGACCAATCTTCAATACTCCAATTTACGTGGCTCTGGGCATACCTTAGTCTCGAAATACGATGCCCACGCTCCAGTTTAGGGCCGTTTGCAGGTCTAAGGGGTTTTAAGTTAGATTCAGCAAGCCGACGTCTTACTGTCCATGCACTTGGGTTACTTCCTCCGAGGCGTCGAAACTGATTGGTGAGTTCAGTTCCTGTGAGAAAGCGATTTCGAAGCATGGTGTTCACCAAGTATCGGTCTTCTCGTGCTGTGGTACACCTGGTTCTGCCCGTTCCTGGTCTGCGTAGGTTAGAACCAGTTTCTTCGTAACGTCGGAGAACTCTTTGTACTGTTGACAGCGACACACCGACAGTCCTGGCTGTATCGCGCTGACTCCGGCCGGTTTCCAGCATTGTAAGTATTCTGGTGCATTCTTCAGGCGTAAGCGACATAATTTCAGCTTGATTAATGAATATAGAGCACTATCAACATGGTTTATGTACCCACATAAATGACAGATTACAAACAAAAGCAACACCAAATGCTGTAATTTCGTAGTTCCATCTTCGAAAGTGGCCCTTTTTCAAATTTGATTTTTTTATGATATAACTTTACAATAACTAAGAAGTTTTAATACCTTCATTTAAGGAGTATTACATTGTCTATTAAATACAATTTATTGCATTAACCTAGCATTTTTAGTTTCCGAGATTTTTAGGATTCTTTAAGTGACCCGGATTCATTACTCTCGAGTGTATATATATTTGTTTATACAATTTTAATTTGTCTTAGGCTTTAACTGAGCACTGAAAATAATTTATACGGGGATTTATCATTTGAACCAACATATAAAATAACATTACAGTAGGCTGGTTTTCAGTTGCTTCGTTTGAAAAAATTCTGTTGGTATCTTTGATTATATTTTGAATCGATGGTTGGAAGTCCAATTTAGTTTTTATCGTGGGTGTAGCGTTATTTACAAACTTTAAAGTCTTTTAGCATACCATGTTCCCTCTCTCACCAGGTATTCCTCTTTTACCCATTATCATATCTGTATGTGATAGACTTCGGGTTTGTCCTGCTTGTTGTGTGAGACTGGTGGCGTCTATAAGTGGTTGTAGGAGTTGAGTACAGGATATAGTTGCGTAGGCATTTATTTTTATGCGTAGATTTGTATCAACAGTTTTCAGTGAACCCTGGCATATTTCTCTGAGGTAGAATATCTGTTTCTGTTGAATAATAGTCTTTTGTTTTAGTTCGTTATTTTCGAACAGTAGATTTTCGATTTGTATGTGTGCGCGCTCCAGTTCCTTTTGCAGTTGTTGGTTTTGTTCTTTGATCAACACTGCGTCCACTGAGTCTGAGTGATCTAAAGGACTTCTGTATTGTAATTTTTGTGGAGGTGAAGGTAATGCGAAAGTCAAATCCACTGAATCAATTGACACATTAAGTCTTTTCTGGCGAAACGTTATATTATTTAAACTGGAATTTTCTTCTGAATTATTCATTCTTGACGGTTTTTTTAAATTGTTTTCAGTTTGATTTAATTAAAAAAAAATTCTATAGATCCAATTTTGTATAAACAAATTCTAGTTTGTCGAAAGTGCTATTTAGCGAGCAGTAGCAACACCAGTACAGTTACTGTGGCCTAGATATTTTGACAGATCTTGAGGTTCCACTTTCAACCGCTAGGTGTCCCGATATTTCTAAAATGCATTAGAGTATTTGAATTTGTCAACTGTCTATCCGAGAAAAAAATTTCTACGTTATAGATACACCTCTTGAATTCGTTTCTAGAATTAAGTTGGTACTCACTGTGGTATTGTGTTATGGCTGGTTAATCAATTGGTAAGCGTTGCATGGGGTAATATTGTGTATTCTTGAATTTCTTGTGGCTGGACCATAACATAAACTTCTCCGAATATGTTGTTTAAAAGTGCACTGATGTTTTAAATAACGTTTTCACTAACACATCACTGTATTACGTATAGATCATTATTTGTTATGAAAAGTTTTACTGGTTTCTAATATTTTTTCGAAAGTAAATTCCCGGAGCAACACATAGCCTATGTTTACTAGCGCAGCGACATCTATCGGGCGCCATCAATGGGCGCGGTAATTAGGCAAAGAACGCCTCGTCGGAGAATGGCCGGGGTGTTTATTAAATTGAGACAGTTCCTAGCAAACATCACTTTGCTAAATAGACGTATTTCTTTTTTTTTATACTACTTAGGTGGCAGACAAGCTTACGGCCCACCGGAAGGTTGGTAACCGTAGCCTATAGACGTTTGCAACACCAAAGGCGCTACACACGCGCTGCCGACCCGGGCGCAGGTTGTGACAACCCACAGTTGAAATTATTCAAGCCGCCCGGCCCGTAAGGCCTTCAACTTGGCTTAACGACTGTCGACGATAAGCCGTTGGTCCCGGTTGTCAGTAAAATACTGACAACCGGGACCAACGGCTTATCGTGCCTTCCGAAGCACGGAAACGCTCGTAAATAAATGTCACAAAGTGGTCCACGTGGTGGTCACCCATCCATATTCGGCCATAGTAAATGTTGCTTACTGCAGTGATCGTTTACAGAACACTGAGTCCGCGGAGCCCCGAGCGCTTCAAAATTTCATATAAAGTAAAGTTAATGCTATATAACTCATTAGCGGAATCTCATGTGCAATACTGTCTGAGCAGCTATGGTCGTACATATAAGACTCACCTAAATAAAATTAATACTTACAGTAATTACGAATATTAAAGAGAATATATAAACAAATAATAAACCAAAAACCAAGGAACAGTTCAGATACTAGAAGTGTTGCTCAAAACAAGTTATGTACTATGCGAGCTGATAACGTGTTAATTTAAAAAAAAATCTGTAAACCCATAATAAACCGCGACACTTATAGTGTCGCGGATGGCAGGTTATTAAGATTCATAAAGGAGAAATGAGAGTTATACCTAACATGATATTTTGTTAAAATTTATCTGTCTTGTCTACCATGACTGTATTGTAATGCGACACGATTTCATTTTCGCGTTGTGAACTGATGGTAACTTTTTGGTTTATATAAGTGACGTTTACAAGTGCATTTGTATATGCCTAAGTAAATAAATGATTTTTGATTTGATTTCATTGATTTTGTGTGTAGGTATGTACTTGGTACCATTACACATTGTGTGTGATAGATTGCGACCTTGTATTTTTTCTATCACAAAGACAAACCTCAGTGGTTTAATTGTGCTACTTTGTATTATGTAATGTACAATGTATGATTCTATCATTAAATTAAAAAAAATAACTGTGTGCACAAATTATTGTATGTATATGTATATATAAATATATATATTTTATGTATCTATATATATCGTATAAGTATATGTATTACGAACTTTGTTACATTATTATTATTATTTATCTGCTTACGTCTTAAAATTTATGTAAAAATTATAATTAAAAAATACAATAAATAGATAAATAAATAAATAAATATCGATGCAGAATATTTCATGTTTACTATTATGTATGCAATAAATAATGGGATATAATAAACCGAGCCTCAAAAGTTTTTCTCGGCCACGGCATTTAGCCTCTCATTTAATAACTAAGCCACGCGAAAATGATATAGCTTCTAAAATACTAATTCGTCCTGTTTAAAACGTCACCTAAACATTCCATTATAAGCATCAAATAAAGATCAACAATTATTTTAACTTGTCCTCCGTAATAATATATTAACACCTAATTTACTAATTCAGCCACATATTTTACATGTAATCACCATTTTATATTTTATAGCTTCAAAACAAGAGCCTCAAAAAATTATAATTTAGGCCTCCACAGACAACATCAGTTTTTATAACTTAGCGTGTAAAATAGATATATCATATTCTTTTTTCGTGAAAATAGCCACTGTAAGGCTAGACGCGAGTGCACAGGACGACAGCGACCGGCCATTAGCATCAATCAGAGACCGCTATTTGATATCACTTTGTAACTAAAGACAGATTACGCTTACCAAACAAGAGAGTGAGGTTAAGAAAGCAAATACTAAACTCAAAATTGAATAGGTACATTATAGACTCTCTAGAAGTGCATATCGTGAATGTCGTCATAAATTTACGATTAATGAGAAATTACTCGTTACTCACATTTGGGTTAAGTATTTGCATTCTTGTCCTCACTTCTTTGTTTGGTATCTGTCTTTAGTTCTATAATTTGTATTACATGCACACATAATGTCACCGACCGAAATCTGTATGATGTCTAGGCATTATAAAGAATACCTGATACTTGCAGGCAAGGCAATGTATGAAATAACGAGAGTATGGAAGGGTGGTTCGCTGCTTGCGAAGGTTAGGTTAGGTTGGAACAGTTACCACTAACGCGTGAAGGCGAGCGAGCGAAGCGAGCATGCCGCTGCTGCGGCCGCCGAGCGCCAGATGTATTACAGATAAATTTAATATTTTACAATATGTTACAATTTATAATTCCTCGATAGTTTATAATTTTGCGGTACCTACTTATAATTTTATGGTGAATGAATGAATGAATGAATGAATGATAGTTTATTACAAGAAACATGTATGACTTGTTCTTATAAGTAGTCTACAGTTACAGCATGTTTCGCCGGACAATACGGCATGTAATTTTTTTAACAAATTATTTCTAATAACATTATAACTATAGGATAAGAATAACATTTATAAATAACAATAGTTTTGTCATGTTTTAAATTTACACCTATCAAGTATTTAAATTTATCAGGTCGATTATACATTATAAACTTTATTTACTTTTTTCAGTCAAAACTAATTTCTATAAATTATACAATTCTACCATACCGTCCGCGGATATTAATTATAATTGCGTCAATGTTAATTTTTACATGTCCAGAATTCATTCATCGAGTAGAAACATTTCTCCAAAAGCCATTCGTTAATACGTTTTCGGAATGTGTTCCTCGGCAATTCCCTTAAAGATTTAGGTAACTTATTGTAAACCTTAATGGCCATGCTACCACAATTTTTCTGATGAAAAGCGCTGCAGGATCTCGTAACAATGAGTCTAGTTTTATCCCTGGAGATGTATCGCTTTTTATCACAAGCTTTGGGGAATATTATTTGATGTTCTCTTACGAACAATGCTATCTCTAGGATATAAAGGCACACAACAGTAAGAATCCTCGTTTTTTTAAATAACGGTCTACAAGAATCGAGGGGTGCGGCACTACATACAGCTCTAACGCATTTTTTCTGTGATATCAGAACTCTGTTAATATCGGTGGAGTTACCCCATAACAGTACTCCATACCTGAGAACAGATCCTATATATCCATGGTAGGCATACAGTGCTGAATTGATCCCTATCTGATTCTTTATACTCCTAAGTGCAAATACAAATTTGTTTAATCGTGTACAAACACATTTAACATGGGCTTTCCATTTACAATTCTTGTCAAGTATTATACCTAAAAATTTCATTTGATCTACCTCTTGTACTATATTTCCGTCATAAGTAATATTTATTGTGTCATAACTATTTTTATAATTGTGAAATTGGACTAATTTAGTTTTGTTCAGATTAACCGTTTAGTTGTTATCATCCAGCCAACCCGTTACAGTCTCAATAGTTGTCCTGAGTATATCACTATAAGTATCAAGATCACGTTCCTCTGAGATTATTACAGAAATGTCATCTGCGAAAAGGACACACTTGTGCTGTATAGTTTTTGGGATATCGTTGATGTAGATGAGGAAGAGCAGCGGTCCCATAATACTGCCTTGCGGCACACCATATTTATTAATTTTATATTGAGACTTAAAGTGACCCGTAGTATAGTTTTCACAGATTCGTTCAACTTGAACGCATTGTTTCCTATCAGATAAGTAACTGCGTAACCAGTCTAGCGCTTGGCCTCTTAATCCGTAAAGTTCACACTTATTGAGTAATATTTCATGATTCACAACATCGAATGCCCTGGTCATATCAAAGAAGATAGCGGTAGTGCGTAACTTTTTATCGATACCCTTCGTTATAGAATCTATCAGCGTAAATGCAGCTAGGGTTGTGGACTTATTCTTTTGAAAGCCGTTTTGTTCTTCTACGATAACTTTGAATTTTTTGAGAAAATCCATTATGCGATTATACATTAGTCTCTCGAACAGTTTTGAAAGTGTAGGGATTAAAGTTATAGGCCTGTAATTAACTATGTCGTTTTTATTTCCTTTTTTGTGTAGTGGTTACACGACTGAGAGTTTCAGTTTGTCAGGAAATATTCCTTGGTCAAAAGACAAGTTCACGAGTTGTGTAAGGACGCTCGCGAGCTCGTTACTACATTTTTTCAATATTGGCGTCGAAATACCGTCGTAACCAACGGAATAAGTATTATTTAAGGTCTTAAGAATTTTTAAGACTTCAGTTTCCGACGTTGGAGTAATAAATATTGTTGGCCCTACTGTTTTCAATAATGTCAAGTTTGGTCTAGGATTTTTATCTATATTCGTTGTGTTAATAAAGTAGTCATTGAATGCTGTTGCTATATCTAAGGGGTCTGTTAATATTTTATTGTCAATTTCTATACTCTTTATATATTCTTGAGCTTTAATGTTACCAGTTCTTTCTTTAATGAGCGTCCATGCAGCCTTACATTTATTTTTTGCATTTTGAACCCAATACCTATTTATTTTACACATTACCGGTGGACCAGCAGGTATTCTATGAAATCCCTTGGAAATTTGTACAGTACTAGACAAAGTATGAACAATCATATACTTATTCAAAACATTTCTTAAATTGCTTCGAAGGGGCATCTGGAGTTTGGGGCAGGTATTCTTAAAGCTGTCTACACACCAAAGCCCGGCGGCAGAACCCGCCGGGTAAGGCCGGCGGCGGCTTTGGTGTGTTTGTGAATGCAGGTATTGTATAGAATATCTGATTATAAAGACTGCAGGTAACACATAATAATAAATAAAAGCGTTTATGCCCGAATATCTGTCCCATGTTCCCGTGTGAAACGGACAAGCGAGTCCGTTTCAGGACTCGCTTGTCCGTTTCCACCAGATTGTGACACCCCACACAGTTGGCTGAACGACGGCGTCAACCATCCGAGCACCAGCAATAGCGGTAGTCGCTTACTGCAGTGATCGTTTACAAAAGACTGAGTTAGTGGCTACAAGTGGTCCTAGCTATTTAGGTAGTATTAGTGGCAATAATTTGCTTTTTGGTGGCAATTTTACTTAACTTTGATGATCCATAAATGTTGGACGAGTTACATTTTAAACATGCTGAATTAGGAAATTAGAAGCTTTGATATTAATAAATAATGTCCATTTTGATGCCATTTTTTAGTATTTTAGAAGCTTACTGTTTGAATGCATGTTACAGAATTAGATGATTAAAAATAATCACGATGCTGAATTATATTAACAGTGGCTAATAGAGAGGTTAACTGGTGGCTATAATCTATAAATTCTGACGCTCATTATTTGTGGCTGACTTATTAATTTAGGGGGCAAAGTATTTTTCCGGAGGCTAAAAATGCTATTAAAAAGAAGGTCGTTTAATTAGCACCCATAAATAATTTACTTATCTAATTACCGTAACATTTTTCAAACCTTAATAACTTCAAAACCACTTTTAATAGAAAAATGCCAAATGAATTCTTTACTTCAATTTTTGGTATGCTTCATATTTTAACGTGTTTTAGTCGTAGGTATTAGTAAAATAAAAAAATGGGCGCGGTAATTAGGCAAAGAACGCCTTGTTGGAGAATGGCCGGGGTGATTCTGTGTATGATAAAGTAACTATAAGTATTTTTTCAGAAGTTTATAAGTATTAATATCGGGGTTGTCTGATACCTATAACACAAGCAGGTTATTCCTAGCCTACTTTGGGATCAGATAACGTTGTGTGAAAATGTCCGTGAAATATTTTTATTTATTTATATGGTAAAATGGTCTTTCAGGGCCCCTAAGCGGACGTGGTTACTATTGTGAGACATTTTCTTATGGGGCACTTCGGCAATTGAGTCAGTACGAGTTGTCTTTCCATGCAGGCGGGCGAATGGGCTTCGTTAACTGGCGAGAACAAAATAAGAACTATCTGGATAACCTCCGTAAAGACGTTAGACGTTGTACCACTTTGAGAGCTTTGTAGGCTAACTTCGAAACTTGGAGTCTTACATACATACATACGGTCACGCCTTTTTTGCACAAAGGGGTAGTCAGAGGCATAATATATGTGCCCACATTTCACCTCTTACATTTTGTCCCACGTAATTGGTGGTGAGCCGTATTGCCGTGTTGATATGGACAGGCGCAGGTTGTGACTGTCCGCTGTTGAAATGTTTCAAGCCGCCCATAAAAGCTCCCGGGTTCTTGAAGCAGAACATGAAGAAGATATCATTAGGCTGCCCACTTGAGGGCTACTGTATAGTTAGTAAAGTTAGTACTGTGTATTATGGCGTCTCTTCATCAGGCGGACGTCATCTATTGTATGCCATTTATTGTATGTCACGGTAGGCGCTAGATGACTTTATTAGCTTTGCATGTTGTTGTTGGAGTAATTATTATTATTGATAAATCAGGCAGGCAGTTGCTTCAACTGATAGTTGCCTGTATCATGTTATTCTATGTCATTTTCTCCTTATTTTTTTGTCTTTTTCAGCGATAATAACAACTTAATCATTCAACTCATTATTGTGGTTTGAATCTTGTGCTGCACTCGATGTTGCAGCAAAGCGTCTCTGTATAAATGTCTCCAGAACAAGAATTGCTATTCAATTTGACATAGTGAAAACCTAACAGTGATCTGTTCTCTAAAGTGGTAGAAAATAATAATAATATTATTAATCTTTATTTTCAGGCAACAATAGATGTTACAGTACAGAGTAGAAAAGCATAGATAGCGGCCCTCTAGAGTGCGGACTGCGAGTTTTAGCGTGCGCCTGCCAACATTCACGCGTTTACGCGGATTCGTATGAATCGAGTCATCGCCACCTGTAAACGCGGGAACTTGTGTCGGTACCATACAAATTCATAGTGAATACGTTATGCGCTTGCAAAAACTTACACTAGGCACTCAGATTGAAAGTGGTCACTAACTACTAGGTACCTATAAGTCCCCAGGTCTAGGATACAAGTTGGAGGAAGGGGGTGATCTCAATTTAAAGTTTTAATATCCCCAAAAACGGTACGTGGTAGCAAAAATTGTTTAAAGATGAACTTAAAGCTAATAAAATTTTCTTTTAAGTCTATTTTCTTTGTGAGTATCCAAAGTATCAATCTTTGAATCGCGTATTTCTGTGTCGTTATTTTTTTTTATACGATTTTGGTTAATTGTTTACGTTCACACCCGCTAAAAGTGGAAATAATTTTGAAGAATTCTTTTTTATAGCACTAAGGTGGCAGACAAACATCCAGCCCCACCTTATCTATTATGGTCACCGTAAACTATGAACGTTTGCAACACCAGAGGCGCTACAGTCGTGCTGCCAACCCTGCAAAAACCTTCTCAGACCACATTTGCAGAACCCCATACTGAATTTCCTATCATCTAATACACCAATTCTAAAACTTTTGACTACACATTTAGTAACATGGGCTCTCCAACCACAAAGCACGACACTTATCAAAGTCTTGCGGAAAGGCGAGATTGGCAGTTATGTTGTGTCCTGCCACCGACATGTTCTTTTCTAACCACAGATTATAGCACTAAAGGCAGACCACCAAACATGAACAACGTCTTACTTTAGGATTTAATATTTGCAGTTATACTCGTAATACTTACTCTAGGATTTAATATTTGCAGTTATACTCGTAATACTCACTTTAGGATTTAATATTTGCTTTCTTGGTCTCACTTTCTTGTTCGGTATTTCGTTGTTCGGCCTTTAGTTCTACAAGCTGTGGTTCCATCTTTATGAGTTGGGTGCAAATCCGTCTCAAATATTTTTTACTACGTAAAGAATATACATTGAACTCATTATAATCCGTATCCGGTGTACATTCTGAGTGTAAGTTCTTTGACGCTGTAGTTACTATAGTAACACCATACGGCTGCGGTGACCTGGTGGACCGTATGCTTGTTAGCCACCGTGGTGGTATAAAAAAAACGATGCATCCACTCAAAATTATTATAGTGATTTTTTTGATACCTTTGTAACTGTGTGTCGTCTTGAAATCAGGTAAACCCTGGACAGAAAATTCTTTACATACATATCAGGATTAGCTACTCGCTAATACTGGTGACCTACCTTTTTAGGGGTCAATTACCCTTCTCTGTATATTATACAGATATACTTGCGTGCTGGTTTAATGCTTTGTTCTGTGGAAATTAGTGATAATTGTCATTGATTGCTGCCGGTATTCAGATTCCGTACGCGGATACTGTGAGAAATCTGGGTGTTATTATGGACACTACGCTATCCTGGAGGGCTCATATTAGTGATGTCAGTAAGAAAGTGCATTTTTCCTTTCATTCACTGAAGTGCCTCCAGAGCCTCTTGCCCCTGAAAACGGAAATTACTCTTGCTCAAACTATTATTCAGCCCATTATTGACTACGCTGACGCTTGCTATTTAGATGCCAACGAGGAGCTACTAGACAAACTTGAGAGATTGCAAAATGTATGTATACGTTTCATCTTTAATCTTAGAAAATTTGATCATGTTTCCCACCTTCGCAAAGAACTCAAGTGGCTCCCAATTCGTCTTCGTCGGAACACTCGAATCCTCTGCCTCCTTTTTAATATCCTTCACAATCCATCCTTTCCTTCTTATCTGGGGGAGCGGTTTTCATTTCTTCGCCCTCCTGATGCTCCCTGTCGCTCAAATCTACGCTCTACTCTCAAATTTCCTAATCATAGAACCGAATTCTACTCCTATTCCTTCACAGTGCATGCGGTTAGATTGTGGAATTTACTACCGCCTGTTATCAGAGACAGCAAAACTATTACTACCTTTAAAAGGAAAGTTCGTGGTTATTATTTGTCTTCACTGTAAAGTTACTTATTTATTCGTGTAACCATATTTATGTAAATATTTTAAGATATTTGTTTGTATATATAATTTATATATATATAATTATTTATTATTATATATTTATACAGTATACTATTTGCATATATAACTTACTTATACTTCTGCATGTGTGTTACTTCTATTCTATCCTGTTCTTTAAATTACACACTTTTACTCGTTTTATCCTACTTTATGCTCTCCTCTCGCCGGTCTGCTGGTAGATATTTCTTTTAGAAATAAGCAGTACCATTGTACCTATGTTTCCTCTTGTTATTTGTATTTTGCATCTCTAGTGTGTACAAGAATAAATAAATAAATAAATTAATAAATTGATCATGAATAATTGTCACTACGTAACTTAATAATAATAAATAAGTGCGTAAGGACAATCTCTTATTTTGTTCTATGAAAAAAATAAACTTCAATATAAACGTAGATCTAACAAATATTTACTTTGATGGGATTGGAACATAGGTAATACAACTGTGAACGGACTATACTGCGCTACCAAGACGGTCAATAATGACAACACTTGTGGCGACCGCCACTTGTCAAGAAGAAGAAAAATAATTTATTGAAGTTCGACATTAAAAAATTCTGAATCGCGATAACGTACAATGCGTCCGCTGATGACTATAAGGCCTAAAACTGCATGTCAGCGGAGGGCGGGGTGGGAGCGGGAGCGGGAGCGGGGCGGGAGCGAGGCGGGAGCGGGGCGGTGTAACGTATGGAGTGGAGTCCCATAGAAGTGAACTGCATGTCAGCGGGGCGACGGCGGCGGCGGGGCGGGCAGCGGTGCACGAGCGGGGAGCGCCAGTCGCGCGATATCGCTGCGATTGAGCTGACGTAGTGCCGTTCCTCTATGTGTTTTATCGTATGATGTAAGCGGAAAAAATAATTGGTATATTTTTGATAGATCGCCAATTTGGCCAAGGAAACATGTTACTCATAAAAATACATCTTACTAATATTATAAATGCGAAAGTTTGTGAGTGTGGATGTTTGTTATTCTTTCACGCTCAAACCGCTGAACGGATCGGGCTGAAATTTGGTACAGAGATACATTATAGTCTGGAATAACACATAGACTACTTTTAATCCCGGGAATAAGTTCCCGCGGGAACAAATTTTACGCAGGCGAAGCTGCGGGCATCAGCTAGTACATAATAATTTATGATCACGCCTATTATCCCCGAAGGGGTAGGCAGACGCATTTTTCTTTCTTTCTATATTTCTAGACATCAAAAAGTGATTTTATAATAAAACACCGGTCAAGTGCGAGTCGGACTCACCCATGTAGGGTTCCGTAGCAGCAAGTACCATAATAATAAAAGGTCTTGTAGTTCGTTGTAACTTTGATTGATGTTTTAACACTTTCGCTGTGGTAGTACCTAATTATCAAAGCGGATATCGCGGTTTATTATGACGTTTAAAAAAAAACTACTAACTAGATCTCGTTCAAACCAATTTTCGTTGGAAGTTTTTATGGCAATGTAATTATTTTTTTTCAATTTATCATTCTCTTAGTTTAGAAGTTAGAGGGGGGGGGGGGGGGCACACATTTTTCCACTTTGGAAGCGTCTCTTGCGCAAACTGCGCAAGCTTAGAAAAAAATGATGTTAAAAACCTCAATAGCATTTTTGAAGACCTATTTAAAGATACCTCACTCGTATCGTATGGGTTTGATGAAAACCAAAATTACTTTCAGTTCTTTTGAGTATAGGGACCCCCAAAACTTACTGCTTTTTTCTTATTTTATGTAGAAGTCTTAATGCGGTTCACAGAGTACATCTACTTACCAATTTTCAATAGCATGGGTCATATAGTTTCAAAGAAAAGTGACTGTGACATACGAATGGACAGACAGACATGACGAATCTATAGGGGTTCCGTTTCTTGCCATTTGGCTACGGAACCCTAAAAACGTTGGCATGTATGGCAGCCCCTTTTATATTAGATATACAGTCTCGTGACGAACATTCAGATAGATGGACGGCGAAATCTCATGAATATAGTCCAGTTTTTATACCCATTGGGTACGGAATCCTAAAAAGTACATAATCACAAGTTGATAGGTCATTGGGAACACATATTGGGATAATGTTGCTTCCCAACATTAGTGTGAGAATTATTGAAATCGGTTCAGTGCCTAGTAGTTTCGGACCTATTAGATGCCAAACAAACAATCAAATCTTTTCTTTTTATAATATTAGTATAAAATCGCGTTTTTGTTTTCTTTGTTTATTGTAAAGATCAATAATCTTTTTTTGCCTACAATAAATCATACGAGACAAAAGCACTCCGTTCCGAAAGACGTGGTTGCCGGGTTACCGCCAAACCCAACACTTCGTCACCGCGACACGAGCTATCCGGCCGCTGAGATCAAGTTCGGTCAAGATCCGCCCCGCCCCGCCCCGCTGTCGCCGCCGCTCCCGCCCCGCTGTCGCTGACATGCAGTTTTCGGCCTAATATATACAACAGTCCAACATCAACCGTTGGGCTTCTGCCCGCCATCGCCAGGCTGATCACCTTGCCTGGTCGGAGGATCCTCATCCCTTTGTTGAAGGAACATCTCTCCCACCCGTTTGTCACACACTATTGACATAGAAAACAATAAAACTGATATATTTAAAATGTGCGGTGTAATAAAGTTGGCTTTACGCTCTACGGAGTACACGATCACGAAAGCCGATTCAATATAGTCTCCTTCCCCGACCGAGAATCAAACGTGTTCGGAATAAATAAGGACAAATAAAACTGTTCCTATTTAAGTTTCCAGTAGTTTTGTACGTGATTTATTCTTCACTAGATGTTACACGTGCCCTGTTCGCGCAGACTTCAACCGTCTTATCAAATGTATGCTTCAAATTACAACATTTTAAGGTACATAATTATAACCTTTTGTAGCCGATACTTGAACACGTTTGAATCGTATGAAGACGAACATTTTATTGCATTAGCAAAGTTTTCTTGGAATATCGGTTACGATAGCAACAATAATGACAATGATAATATCGATACATATTATGATAAAACTGTAGAGAGTCGAGAATCTGTACATGGAAGTCATTTTAAGGCCTTCATTAATCGATACTGATGCCAACAATGTAATTTTAATTTATTTTTATCTGTCTAACAAAAACAGAAAAGATATTGTTTTTTTGCATCGAATAGGCTTCGAAACTACTGAACGGATTAGAACATTTTTATACGTTTGGAAAGCTACACTATACCTCGAGTGACATAGGCTATATTTTATTCCCATATTCCAGGGGGAACGTGGAGCTACGCGTGTTAAACCGCGTGATGTCCGCTGTCAATAACATTGATATTACTGTCATTTCTTGTTATTATAAGGTAATAATGACATTCCAAACAGCCCTGATGGTGCAGTGGAATATTTGTGTGATCCGCAAATTTTTCATTGAAAATATGAATGAAAATGTTTTCCACATTCACTGTCGGCATGTTACAGATATTGACCACTTTTGTTTATGA
Source organism: Miltochrista miniata (assembly GCA_933228765.1). Taxonomy (NCBI): domain Eukaryota; kingdom Metazoa; phylum Arthropoda; class Insecta; order Lepidoptera; family Erebidae; genus Miltochrista; species Miltochrista miniata. The sequence continues at coordinate 3,961,803 of OW121754.1, read as the reverse complement.
TATGCCGTATCAAACCGACTCAAACCACACGGTACCTATTCACGGTACCTATTCATACGGGGCGTCGGGTGCCCCGTGTAAATCGTTACGCTTTTGACTAGGCATAGGTATAGTAGGGACAGTAGGGAACTGTCCCTACTTCCCTAAATTCCTATTAATATTATAAATGCGTAAGTAACTCTGTCTGTCTGTTAAGCTTTCACGCCTAAACGGCTGGAGCAATTGAGATGAAATTTGGGATAGGGATGTTTGAGTCCCTGGGAAGGACATAGGCTACTTTTTTAACCGACTACGCAAAAAGAGGGTAATGATTTTACGCGATAACGACTTTTACGTGAACGAAGCCGCGAGGAACAGCTAGTAATGTCTATATTATATTGATCACTAGCTGACCCGCGCAACTTCGTTTGCGTCACATGAGAGTGAGAAAGAGAGAGGTATGGTATTAATATTTCGAGTACCTATTATGTTTCCCGTTGCATTAACCTCGCGTCGCGTCGCGGCGTCGCTTCGATTATATTCATTAAGACTGAACCGCAGAAATATCTTCGTTTGCGTCACATGAGAGTGAGAAGGAAAGAGGTGTTAAAGTGATATAATGTTTCTCGTCGCTTTTAGTTCCGCCCATCCATTTTTCAGTATGGAAATCATCGTGTGCGAGTCCGATTTACACTTGGCCGATTTTTATCGTTCAGTTGACTGGCTGCCACTGCAGACCAAGTTTACTCCCATCGCGTCGCTCATACTTTAAAACTTAATGAGAGGGTTATTGTAAGTGAACCTTAAAAGATAGGCATATGCTGTAGAGTTCTTTTTTTATAACTTTTTATGAGGAACAATTTTATCATACACAATTTTTACGTAACTTTAACTATGTATGCAGGTTACGCAATGAAAGCTCTCAAAAGAAAGAAATACCTAATCCCCGTTCTCGAAACATTATTCATGGCTTCTCCGTTCCTATTCGTCTTAGCGTGATGTTATTGCCATTAGCCAGCCTCAATAAATGGACTATTAAACTGTAATGGAATTTTTGAAATCCAACCAGTTGTTCCTGAGATCCTAGCGTTCAAACAAACAAACAAACAAACTCTTCTTCAGCTTTATAATATTAGTATGGATAAGTAACGCTTATCTTATTTACATAATTATTACCATTGCTACCATGCCATTTTAATAGTTTAATAGAGTAGACAAGGTTTATAGCTTTCTACCATGTTATAATTAATGTCGCAATCACAAGCTATTGCCGATAATAAGAAATATTTGTTGAAATAAACGTATATTATTACGTAGTGATTTATTATTTTATAATTTATCGTATGAAAAAGACTGGCGTGACTTTTGCTTGTCTAGTTCTTTCCTCAAAAGTATACAATATGAATAAAATATATTCATCGTTACATATTAAAGCTAAAAATTTGTGTATCACAAAATTCTGGCCCTGGAAAATATATCAAATACCACCTTAAATTACTTAAAAAAACTAATTTAAATTAACCTTATCACTATTAGTATCGTCGTTGCCTTGTCTAAACGACAGGCAGTAGGCTTTCCGAATACGACGGGTTTCATTAAAAACTATTCTTAAATACAAATCTTCCTAAATTGTAGACTGATTTTTCTCCTTCTCTTTACTGCCTATAGCTTCTGCTTGCTTCACGTTATCGGGTAGAGCATCTTTTGATGTGTCAGGCATCAAAGTTACAATAGATGCTGTTACCAGTGACAGGACTCCCACAAGGAATGATGGTAGGCCCGACCAATATACTAACTGTAAAACAAATAACATCAAGAGTTTTAATAAAATGTACTGAATAGAAAAATAGGCGTTGGAAGATTTGTAGGATAAAGTCTATGAACTAAAAATAAATACTATAATATTTATATTTAACTATGGTATAATATTTATATTTATGTTTCTAAATTAGAAAAGTTTCAAACCGAAAGTAAAATGGAATGCCCACCCACATTGATCCATGCGATATATCAGCCAACCTAGGCATGACTAGGAAACACTATTAATTTTTTAATATTTTTTTAATAATAATATTTGTGGACAATCTCACACAACACCCAAATTAAGCTAATATAAACCTGTGCTATGGGATCTAGACAACTGAAAGATATACTTATATATTTGTAAATACATACATATTATACATAGAAAACACCCAATCTCCAAACATTTAGGGTTGTGGATGCTCGATACAAATATTTGGACCGACCCAGGAATTGAACCCAGGACCTCGAGCGCAGCCGGAGCCGCCGGTTACACTACCGACTACGCGACTACACTCGCTGCGAGTGTAAATTAATATTGACACTCGCTGATTTCACTAAGATATATTTAGGTGATTCAAATGAAAGCAATGTGTATTAACTCACCAATAACGGAGTTTGAGGGGCTAAAATAGCTCCAATCCGCCCCAACGAAGAGCAAAGTGCTAGCATAGTGTTCCTTGTATACGTTGGAAACAATTCCGTTGTATATAGATACGCCATTTTTATTGTAATGCTTGCGTTTAATTTGCCAAATAAGTAGAGCAATACCGAAAGCCATCTGTAACCTGTAAAATAGTTAATTTGAGATTGCTATCTACTGGCTTTAACAATTACTTCTCCATAATACAAAATATTCATTATTGAAGGTTAGGTGTACCTAACCGTTCATAATAAAAGTGTTGTGATATTGTATCCAGAATATTCCATAAATCTCCACGTAGATAATATTTGTCAGTTAAATATTAAATTACCTTTAGGAACAAAAGATTGCGAAACGCAGAACACTCCAGTCAATGCCAAAGAAATGATCAAGGGTCCTTTCCTATTAAATTTCGTTAAGACAAATAATAGAATAACAGCAGCAGCTGAGCTACACAAAGCCACCAAGCTAAAGTTGATATATTTACTCCCTTCCAATGACACAGAATTTATCAATAGAGAGTAAGCATTAAATAATCCTGTAAACCAGATACAGATGCATAATAATAGTCTTATGATTAATTTCCTTGAAGAAAATGTAACTTTAAGAGCGCCTATTAAAGTAACACTTGACTTTTCTTCAGTTTTCAAGCCAAGTATTTTAGATTCTTCTATTACAGTGTTATTCATGTTTGCTGCATTTCTTATTATTTGTTCTGCTTCAGACTTTCTTCCTTTTATCAGGAGCCACCTTATGCTCTCGTCTAGCCAAAATATGTATACAATGATAAGAAATGCTGGAGTGTATAATAGCACTAAGAAAACTCTCCAATTCGGTGAGAGGTAAGCAAGAAGAGCCATGACAATATCTCCAATAGTCGCAGCAATTGATAAAATTAGAACCATTAAAGGACGTTTCTTTGTAGTTACCATTTCCATTGCTGAAAGAGATATAAAATTTCATTACAACTACTTTTTAGACTCAGATAAATATATTAAGGTTAAATAACAAACCCATGATATAAGAAGCTGAATAACAATCTCCAAGCAAAGGCTCTACGATTTCAAGAGCAACATATAACCAATAATATGTAACCATGCTCTTCGTAATACCAAGTATTCCAGTAATAAGCGAAGTACATATAAGGATGCTTTTTCTGCCAAATCTGTAATTAGGAATGACTACATAGAATTAAAATCTTAATTTAGAATGAAATACAATTTCAGGCAATCTAAAGGAAAATATGTTCTAACTAATCTATATTAATATTATAAAGAGGAAAGATTTGTTTTTTTTAGGGTTTCGTAGCCAAATGGCAAAAACGGAACCCTTATAGATTCATCATGTCTGTCTGTCCGTCCGTGTGTCACAGCAACTTTTCTCCAAAACTATAAGGCCTGTGAACCGCATCAAAATTTTTTATATAAAACTAGAAAAAAGCAGTTAATTTTGGGGGGCCCCATACTCAAAACTGAAACTCGAATTTTTTTTTTATAATACCTATACGTGTGGTGTATCTATTATAGATAGGTCTTCAAAAATGCTATTGAGGTTCTTAACATCATTTTTTTCAATAGTTTGCGCAAGAGACACTTCCAAAGTAGAAAAATGTGTGTCAAATTAGTTTGAACGAGATCGAGTTTTTTTTAATACGTCCTAAACCGCTATTTTATCCTAGAAAAATCACTACCACTGCGAAGGTGTTAAAACATCAATGGAAGTTACAACGAACTACAAGAACTTTTATATTATGTTACTTGCTGTAACGGAACCCTTCATGGGCGGGTTCAACTCGCACTTGTCCGGTTTTTTTTTATATTTAGCTCGCCAAGTTGACGTCGTCGTCAGTCTGATGATGCAATTTGATTGTATATTTTTGGCATTGAATTGGCTCCAAAATTACTGAACCAATTTGAAAAACTCTTTCACAGTTGGGACGCTACACTGATTATGGGTGACATACGCTAGTCATTTAGACAGGTTAAAATTAAGTACAATTTTTAAAATGTTTTCAATAGTAAGATACATATTATAGAAAGATTAGAAAGCAATATGAAAATGACTAGACTGCAAGCCGAAGCCATCACGCTTACTATAAATTCACTGATGTGTGTCGCTACAACATCGGTGCGCTACATAGACCTTGAAAAGAGACAAATCATTTCGATGTCACGGTACTACGAACTGTATCAGAAACATAAATGCACACGGTATAATTGTACCTACTTTTTGCAATTGTCAGCACGTATCATCCGCATCCGTTGGACACGGTAGAATGACAATTAAATCCTATGCATTTCTACATAACTTGTCGTATTTAATATTGTCATTACTAAAAAACTTTTTAAATTTTTGTGCTCATATTTTTGGTTTTTAGTACCTATTTAAATTATGGTTATTAAAAATATTTGTATTTATATACAAAAAACTAGCAATTTGGATTTACCATGTATTTATGTTAATTGTCGTAATATTTTGTAAACAGGAAAAATATTCTAACTTCGATTTCCCTATCAAACAATAGCTAAAAAACTGATGATAGTAAAAATGTTTACATACTTGTCTGACAAGGGACCAATGAGAAGCAGGCCAATCATGAAACCAACGCTGTGCATCGTACCCACTAACGTCCGCTTCCAGTCTTCACATCCAAGGTTAAACTGACCAAGCATAAACACGTTAAAAAAAATTCTTATCACCTAAATGAAGCAAAATCAATAACCAGATCATAAAGATTTCTCAATCTTTTTGTTAATCATAAAGATTTCTTAATAATTTTCTAAAATGAAAAAGACTTCTCAATCTTTTTTCAAAATCATAAATATTTCTCAATCATTTTCCAAAATCATAAAGATTTCGCAATCTTTTTTTTTAACGGAGATTTCGCACCTTCCGCACCCGGTGCTGAAATATCCACCAACCACAAAACTGGTCGCATTGCCGTTTTAAACGGCAATTACCAGTCTTTGCTCTTACAATGCGGGAGTCTCCTGACTTTTCTCTTAGTATAATGTAGTTTGTGTCATTGCTAGAAACCCTCGAGCAATTCCGGAGTGTTTTTAAGGTTCATTAATTGCCATTATGTTTCCATGAGACACGGCATTTGTAAGATCATTTGCACGTATGTCATTATTTACGACGTTAAGCAAGGTTTACCATACATCTGTATTTCAAAATAATAACGTAAGACGTACTTCTGCAACGAAGCTATTTGGCTTATCGTAATCCCATTCCGAACAAGCTGTGAAGCTGGTCTCATTAAAATTGTCTTCCGTACATGTCCCGCTGTCATCCAGTAGCTCATATTTATGGCATTTATAGTCTATAGTTGAATTGGTTGCCGGTATCATCGATTCCGAATAGGTGCAGTCGGTATATTTACATCTAAAAAATATAAAAATGTATTTATGTATAATCGTCCGAGACTCTTGAACTCTTCTGGATCAGAAGGGAAGTGCCACTTACATCCGCATATTTTTCAGATCATAGGGACATGAACATCAAAATATGAAAGCTGGAAAGATGCGACAGTGTCATCGGGGCTGCGATTGAACAGATGGGGTCTTCCGAGCTTCTGGGCAAAGACTTTAGAATAGCTGGTGGCAAAACCGTAACCTCAAGGTTCATGATTTTCGGGAAAATGCATTTGTGCAGCACTAACAATAAAAACCGGTACGAATTTCCGGTTCCGTTCAATAAAAAACGGTTCGAAGTGATGATGACCACAGAGCCCCATTAGCACACCCCTACACAGATAACTGTAGCATTACACGCAAGTGAATTGCTATTAATATTTGGTAGGCGCTATAATCATAGTATTTATTATGCTTGTAGCTATAGATAGGTAGTTAGATGGGTGGTTCTTTGCTAGTGTCAGGGAGGGGGTGGTTGATGAAAGGAGATTATGGTGGGATGTAAGCTATATATAAGCGTGCGCAATAGTAGAAGAGAGAAAAATCAGGAACCATGACACGCTTCTGGGAAGTCCGAAGTGTTCCCAGGAGTTCCCAGGCGGTTCAGTAGTTTAGGTAAAGTAGGATAATTTGTCCTGACGTCAATAACGGAACGATTATAGAATAATTGACATTTATTTGCCAGTTCACAAAATAAACTTAATCTAACTTAAAACTGGGGATGGGATCTGCTTCTTCCATGAAATATGGCTATGAATATAGGTCTACGCCGATATTCTTTATAATATATATGTTTAATAGCTGTTGCCATTCAGGTTTAGGCAGGGGTTTTTAACCCAAAACTTGGAAGCTCACTCTGAAAAGAACAAACACATTCTATACACACCCTCTTCAACCATAGATATCCCTAAACTTTCCCTTACTATTAATTTTTACTCCCCGTTTTAAAACACTAACATATACAACAGAACGTTACACCCTTTATAAATTTCACAAACGCCTGCCTAATAAAATAAATTTACTTAAAATATTCTTTTGCACACGAAAATTACCCACACTTATTTGACTAAATAAAAATTACGCAATTAATGCTTACCAGAGCTTCCGAATATTTAAATACTTGGGCTATGAACGCCACCCATTGGTATTTCAGTGAAAATAATTTAAGGAATAAATTAGGTACGTTAATAAAAATTCTTCGACAGTATGAAGTAAAAGTAAAATAATTTTAGTTAGTTCCTGATTTTCTCTTCTACTATTGCGCACGCTTATATATAGCTTACATCCCACCATAATCTCCTTCCATCATTCAGAGCCATATTTCATGGAAGAAGCAGATCCCATCCCCAGGCATCTATTTTGATGAGTACCTAGTTTTTATGAACTGGCAAATAAATGTCAATTATTCTATAATCGTTGCGTTATTGACTTCAGGACAAATTATCCTACTTTACCTAAACTACATGACACGCTTATTTGCCAGTTCACAAAATAAACTTAATCTAACTTAAAACTAGGTACTCATCAAAATAGATGCCTGGGGATGGGATCTGCTTCTTCCATGAAATATGGCTCTGAATATAGGTCTACGCCGATATCCTACTTCCTACTAATATTATAAATGTGAAAGTTTGTGAAGATGTTTGGATGTTTAGATGTTTGGATGTTTGTTACTCAATCACGCTCTAAGGGCTAAATGGATCTGGCTGAAACTTGGTACAGGGATAGAGTATAGTCCGTAATAACACATAGGCTACCTTTTATCCCGGGAAAATGTTCCCACGGGAAGCGGGAACGGGAATAAAATTTCACGCGGGCGAAGCCGCGCGCTTCAGCTAGTTCTTTATAATATATATGTTTAATAGCTGTTGCCATTCAGGTATAGGCTGGGGTTTTTAACCCAAAACTTGGAAGCTCACTCTGAAAAGAACAAACCATAATCTCCTTCCATCAACCACCCCCTCCCTGACACTACCAAAGAACCACCCATCTAACTACCTATCTATAGCTACAAGCATAATAAATACTATGATTATAGCGCCTACCAAATATTAATAGCAATTCACTTGCGTGTAATGCTACAGAACATTACGGATATTAACCAGGGCAGGGCAGGTCAGGCTCTCCAGCAACTCAAACAACTATAATGAAATAACTATAACGAATAAATCACTATAAAAAAATTAATTAGTTCTGTAATTATATGATCTTTTAATCTTTATACCAATGTAATGTATTAGTTATAGAACTTACCTATAGTTAATATTTTCTACAGCAAATATATAATTTATAGGGTATCCCGATGTGATAAGTGACAAAACACTCATAAGTAACAAGAACCGAAGGTGATATCGTCCCGATATCTTCAATTCACTTAATATATTTTCCAAACTATTCTCTTCTTCAGAAAAACTTGGTTCTGCTGCTTTTTCTTTTTCATTATTAATTGTAATCATTTGTTTATCCTTTTCTGTCATTGTGTTTTCTTTTATAGGAATTTTATTCATTTTGATTTCGTTGGTCTCCATTTTTTCACATTAACTTTCAAAAACTTATTTTAATAATATCTTCACGTGTTTTTTTATAAATATTTAATTTCACATTTTTTCTATAAATATTTTTACTATTTTACTATAAATTAAATTAACTGATAAATTAAATTCAATTATCTTAATTTGAATTATTTATTTAGCATATTATTTTATGACTTTGTTAACTGAAATCACATCACTTATTAACATTGAATAAAAAAATTGCACCAAGTAGCCACTGTCCACAATTTAAAACAAATTTTAATATTTAAATGACACTCGGTATTGCACACTCACTGATAAATAATTGTTTCAACAACCAGTTCTGTCTCTTATACGCCAAGGAACTATAACTGAATGTCAATGCTATAACAATAGATACTTCAATGACGATTAGGTTATGGCTGGCTTAACATGGCGAAAAAACAATAAAAAAGAACGTTAATAATGACATAGGCAGTTTATAATAATATTACAATCACATGTTTATTTTTTTTAGATAAATACATCCACTTTTCATAACTATGGACGTACGAACTATGAAATGGCACTGAGTTAAAATTTATTTACAATTCGATCGACATACAGCTCGGAATGTTATGAACTGCTTGTGATTTTATGAATGTCGAAAATGAAAACATGAAACCGCAGTGTTGTAATAACGACATAATGGTTACCTAATGCATCAATCGAAATAGCGTTGATTTTCATTTACTGACAGTACTGGCAGTACCGAAATCCCCACCAATAACAGGGCTGATCTTGACCTACTAATACGTGCATATTAGTCACACCTTTACACGAGAAGGCGTAGGCAGAGGTATATTATACGCTTACATTTCATCTTACTTTTATTTATTTACTCGTACTATAGATATTAGGCATAATCGGAGGGGTATATATTATACATAGCACAGGTTGAAAAAGAAATAACCATTCGCAATCGTTTACTTTTGCTTGCTTCCTCTAAATATAATTGACAAATATATAAAACGGACGGACAGGCGGACATTGAAATCTAAGATATAGGGTTCCGTTTTTACTATTTGAGTACGGAACTCTATAAAGCTGTAAAAGATAGCAGAGATAGAAGCCTAAAAAACTGTAAGTGATAGACGCCTGTAAAAGATATCAGCCCATTTATTTTTGTAAAACTGCTTATGTTTGCTGTCTGTTATTTCGTGCCCAAGGAAGGTATATTCCTGGACAACCTGAAGCCTCGATCTTTCGACGTAGATTGGCCCTGGTACAAAGAGCTCATAGAGAATGACCTTGGTTTTATCAAAGTTCATCCCAAAGTCAATTGTATGTTGTTATTCAAATAAGTAATCTGAAGAGGCACTTGAAATACCTAATCTATGAGGTGAGAAACACTTAACGTGTGCCCCAGATTTTCAGGGTGACTAAAAAGACAGAGGGTATCTAGATATCATCAATTAAATTATCATTAGCTTTACACATCATTAGCCAAATTGATGTTTCAAAACATATACTTAATACATAAACTAACCCTTCCATGTGACCTGGAAGTGAGAGCCCTTGCATCACTGTTTAAATGGCGCAAGGAGGCGCTGGAGCGTGGCCAACCAAAGGCCTGCGTCTCAAGAAATCGATGCCCAGCGGTCCCAGCTCCACCAGAAAACCGTGGAGGCATGGAAAGTGAGGCTTTAGCAGCCAAAGGGGGGGATTTTGCGGCCGTCAGACCGGTCGTCATGGACGAGTGGCTGGAGAGGACACACGGTGCTCTCTCCTACCATGGTGCGAGCCATGATCTCCAGCGGGAGTAAGTGAGACTCCGCTGCCTCTTTTTGCGAACAGCTAATGCTCGTGAAAGAGACGGCGGGGAGAGGGCTGCTCACGGTCCTAACAGAAGCAGGCCCTAGATGGAAGCGTGACGTAAAGAATTCACGCACGCACCCCCTACGAAGCGGGATCACACCCAAAAACCCCCCAAAGACGCGGGATAGCACCCGAACCCCCCTTGGCGAGGCTGCAGTACAGTGGTAGCCGTAGGTCTGTTGGGAGTCCTGGGATATCCTTCCGAGGGCTTACCCGGGCACCCAACCGACCGTAGGCTGTTGGGTAGGATTCGTGAGGTTATATAGTCGGTAGGAGTCTGGCATAGCCTCCATGAAGGAATTTCCCTGACGTAAAAAAACAACATAAACTAGAATTTAACGTCGCCATTTTACTTGTTGAGGAAGTTCCAATAAAATATTTGCTATTGGCCTACGTGACTGATTGCTTTTCCTCAGGTCTATTAATATCTTAAAGTTTTTAACATGAAAGAAGTTCGATTGATTTGTAAGATTTTGCCAGGGTGTTGTCTTTTTTCTGGGTTAAGGTAGGAAAAGTACCCTGAGTTCTCTTCTCTCTATGGGCTGGATATGTGGGTCATTAAGCATTATAGAGTTTGTAAATAGGTGGAGAAGGTGCCTTCTAACATATACTCTAAGGGTGCTGCATAATTTTTGCATTCCTTCAGCAACGGTTTGACAAGTTTGAAGTGAATAGTTCTTGATAATATGTTTATATAATCAGATCTTATGCTAGAGAAGTAAAAATTATAAAAGTGTAAGTAGTACTCGCGCACTAAACGGTTTGGTACGAGGGTTCCGTACCAAAAAACGACAAAAAAGGCACGTTTTTTGTATAGGGAGCGCTTCCTTAAATGTTATTATTTCTAAATTTTAAATATGGAAAAGGAATTGGTTTCGAGCAGGATTCTAACTTGATCTTCTGGCATTCCGTGCAAGATGCTTAACTTTTATGATCAGTTAGCATACTAGTTGCTTTTTAAAAATGTTATAGCGGCAACAGATTACATTATCTGTGAAAATGTATGCTCTCTAGCTATCACAGTTCCTGAGATACAGCCTCGTGACAGACACACAGACGGACATCGAAGTCTAATGAAAAGAGTCCCGTTTTTACCCCATGGTTACGGTGCCCTAAAAAGCAATTCGAAATAAGAATTTTAATATTTTCTCATCAACTTCTTATCTTGAGTGCTTGACGAAACACTTAATATTGCGTAACAATGCATTTTATAAGTGGTAGTAAATGAAGTTATTGACTTACGTTATTGAATACGCAACCTACTAACTGATTCATTAAAGCATAACTCACATAGCTGTACATATTGTAATTAAATTTAGCACAAATAACGTAGGCATTTATTCGCCGAAAACTATCGGCCTTCATGTCCGGGGGCCTGAGAACGGTGAGAGGGCTACTCACCGTCCTTACAGAAGCAGGCTCATGACGGCAGCGTGACGTGAGGAATTCACGCACGCCCCCCCTTAGAAGCGGGATCACACCCGAAATCCCCCAAAGACGCTGTTTGACTAATAAAGCTGTGGCTGTGGCCTGATTGGTACCAGCACTTAAAATTTGCCACCAGTTGCGCAGACTAGACAGGTTTTTAAGCTCAAACTTCAATCTCAATCCCTTCTCAGTTGTTCCCAAACTCTACCTTAATTTGGAGCAGATTATAGAGATGACACCTAGGTACTCTGCAAATCCGTAGTATAGGACATGTGGTAGAGCCTTAGACCATATAACACGGGACTAGCCTTTGCGAACCACCGCATACAAAAATATTCTGCCAGTTTTCATACAAGTGAAGGGGGAAACACAAAGACATATAAAATTACATTGCATTTAAAAATGTATTAATCGACAAACGCGTAATGGCTGTTGTGTGTTAATTGTTATTGTACAGTCAACTACAATGTAATGTACTAGTTTAATCATATAAAATCATGTACTGATGTACAGGCTTTTCATAAAGCCAAAAGACCAAATGGTCATGTGCAATGGCAGAAAACAATGCTTAAGTAAGGCGCATCCTGTGGTTAGATGATCTAAGGGTAGAGCAGTAGTTTCATTAACGAAACTGATGAGAATAAACGTGGATCGATCTCAAACTTGACGGATTTTTGAGAGTCTATAAATTGACAATCAGAAAATACAGCTGATATTATTGATACCTTCTTTTTTTTTCTATTTCTTCAATACCTACTCCTAGCATATATCGTTGGAAAGAAAATCAAAGAAGCTAGTAAATAAGTAGGCCCACAGAAACCAAGGGTGACTCACGGTCCGGATCGTTCTTGGTGCAAAGTAAGTAAAGTAATCTTTTTTGACTTTAACATTTTTACACTGTTAAACATATAGGTATCCAATATTATTATGACATTCTTCATCTAGTCGCAAAGCCATCCGGGTTACCCCTGCCAAGGCTGGCTATTGCCACAGTATAACCATTGCATTCCAGCGTGGAAACGCAGCAAGTGTAATGAGCACTTTTGCACAGGGACGGTTAAGGGCGGGTTTTTTTGAAGTAGGAAGGTAGTTAATAAGATTATTTTATTTAATGTGACTATTTTAAATTTATTAATTGTAATTATTTCATTGAAATTGTGTGTATTTATTGAAATTGATACCAATAAGTTTGCATATTTTTAATAAAATTTGAATGTAAATAAGGTTATTAAAATAATAATTGTCTCCCTTTCAATTAATAATCGAAAAGTAAGTGCCAGCTGATATTTCAATTAATCACAACGTTAACATTGCGCAATTATTAGTTACAATGCAATCTAAAATTAAAGGTCAAAGCCTACCATAATAATATTATGAAGCAGCGAGCGATTTACAAATGCTAATTTGACTAGACAAAACATTAACTTTCAAATCGATAAATACGATATTAGCATAAAAAAAACAAAATCATTGTATAGCAGATGCGGCCTATTGTCGATTACATACCAATGGGTGTTAATCACATTTCGCTAAATACAGAAAAGAACCTGCGAGGCCAATAAAGAGGATAACAGAAAACGAATAAAGGAAAAATCGTAAAGGTGATTAGAAGGAAATTTCAGCAAAGAAACATACGTTCGTCCTTAAGAACATATTTATGAAGAATTAAAGTTTATAAATGGAGAAGAAGTGCTTACAGCTATATTTTTATTAACCACTGTCGAATTTCAACAGCCAATCGGGCCCTTATTCGCATAATATCAGATTCGCAATATAGCCGAAATGGTACACTTAAGTCAAAAAGTACAAAGTAATCAAATAATTTTCAAAACAAATAAAGATCGGCAAAACAAATGAAGATCGGCGAAACAAATAATGAAGATCGGTGAAACAAATGAAGATCAGTAAAACAAATGAAGATCGACAAAACAAATGACGGTCAGATAAACAAATGACGATCGAAAAAACATATAATATGCAAATCAATAAAACAAAAGACTATAAGCAAGTTGACAAGGTCAAAAATTACTCGCAGTCACATATTTTATAATCTAGATGCGATTACTATTCAAAAAAATACGTGCAAGCAAGTCTCGACCTTAATGACACTCCTCTATAAATGTGCTTTTAGGCGTTTATAGACATCACTGATCATGAATATGTAAAAAGTGTATTTTTTTTAATGGTAATCGCATCTAGATTACAAAAAATGAGTCTAAGCAAATTTCGACCTTATGAGCATGCATATTATAAATTAATTTTTTGTGATGTTTATAAACACCTACAAGCACATTTTAGATAAGTGTTATTAAGGTCGAGAGTTGCTTGCACCTATTTTTTTTAAACGGTAATCCCATCTAGATTACAAAATATGGCTGCAAGTAATTTTTGACCTTGTCAACTTGCTTTCTCAACTCAACAGTCTTTTATTTTATAGATTTGCATATTATATGTTTTTTCGATAATGATTTGTTTTTTCGATCTTTTATTTTGCTGATCTTCATTTATTTTGGCGATCTTCATTTGTTTTTTTTAATATTTCCAATTGTACAGTTTTGATTTTTCTGTCATTTTATTATATGTAAGTATAAGGTATAGTAAGTTTATTTTTTATTATATGTAAGTATAAGTTATAGTAAGTATATATAAGTATTATATGTAAGTATAATTAAGTTTTACTTTTATTTGGCTTTTTAATATTTCTTACAATATAATGTCAGATAAATTAATTAATGTTATAATGATAAACATGATTGATATGAAGAAATAAATTACCATGGATTCTAGCAGGCTGTATTTTTTTCTACCTCACCATTAAATGATGACGGCACGCAAACTTTGATGACATGCAAATTGTGTAATGATCTATTTTTATAATTTTCCGCATTATTTCGTAATCGTAAATCAATAAATCATTCGAGTATCCGCGACACTCGTCATGAGGGGGGGGGGGGGGGGATGGAGTGTGAGGTGGAGAGCAACACGGGAGGTCTCCTACAGACCAAAAGAGATGCTCACCGGACACACAAGCTTCGGGGATTCAATATCTGTTGACCATACGCCACAGACTTTCCGCTGCCAGTTACTTCTGGCACAAAAAAATTAGGGATTTTCTAATTTGTTACTTTTAGTCACTTCATCTAATAATAATTTTCTTTGTTCAATTAATAAGTTCAAACTGCTGAAAATCGCATTAAGGGCGAGGCCGCACTTGCGGTTATCGCGGCGGTTTCTAACCTCAAAATGTCAAAACATTGACTTGATTTCATTGATTTTGACAGTTTGATGACATTTTGAGGTTAGAAACCGCCGCGGAAAAACGCAAATGCGGCCTCGCACTTAAATACTATATTGTGGTGTAAATTACCCAATTCTGCACTGTCTTTTATTTCTACATCTTCGTAATTTACGGCTAATTTCTCTCAAATCTATGAAATATATTTGAATTATTTGACTCTTGCCGTAGAATCCTGTATCTTTCATGTGGATTGGCATGTGACAAAACCTATTCTTCGTGGACTATTTCTATAAATAACATAAAACAATCTTATCTGTATGCAGCCGTAGAGGTAGCATTACTGCAATGCCTAGTGGAAAGTTGATCAGAAATCGACACCCAATAACTTGAAGTTCGTGTAGTCCTTGAATACAAGTCATCGTAAGGGAAACGATGCTGATCAATAAATACAAGATTTTACCTTCCACTACTAAAAGAAGTATCTAATTTATTCACAGAAGAAACGTGTGACGAATACCTACTCCGTGTCCCTTGAACTTCAAGGTATCAAACAGCACTTACAAGGTGTGAATTTTACGATTTAATCGCTAAGAATATGACAGTAACTTGGTATGTGTGTTACACTTTTACGGCTGAACAGATTATGGATATTTGATACGGAGATAGATTGAAACTTGGACAAGGACATTGGCTACATCTTTTCCAGTAAGAAATTTCTGTAAGAAATGGGCGTAAGAAAGTCTTATAACGCAGATGAAGCCGCGTGTATTAGCTAATAGAATGAGAGTAAAGTTGGAGATTAGTTAATGAGCACAAGAGCTTTGTTCCTTTTTCAATTTTTTTTATTCAATTTATGATTATAGTTTTATACTTGATTTTTGCAATGACAATGCAAAGTTGATGAATGACCGTTAAAAGTTGTGTGTTATTGTAAATGAGGTCAGTCAATTAAATAAATTAGCGGCCTGTTTTAGTAAATAATTTGATTATATCACCTTAATAACTATAATTTAACGCAGCATTATTTGAAATGGGAACGGAAAACTTTATTGAGTGCTATTTACATATTCGATTTATTAATTCAGCTGACAATTTATTCTTTGTTGCATATTTCTGTTGTTACAAGGTCACAGGTGGTGAACCGCATAAAGACTTCAGTGTAGTCAGGTTTAGCGAATTCAGTCTGTACTTATCCATACTAATATTATAAAGCTGAAGAGTTTGTTTGTTTGTTTGTTTGTTTGTTTGTTTGTTTGAACGCTAGGATCTCAGGAACTACTGGTTGGATTTCAAAAATTCTTTTACATGTTGATAGTCCATTTATCGAGGATGGCTATAGGCTATATAACATCACGATAAGACGAATATGAGCGGAGCAGCAATCAATAATGTTTTGAAAACGGGGAATATTTTTTACCGTCGGAGAGCTTCCGAGGCGTACGCTACGTAAATGGTTAAAGTTAGGTAAAAATTGTGTATTACAAAATTGTTTCTCTTAAAAAGTTCTAAAAAAAAGTCTGCGACAGCATATGTCTATCTTTTAAGGTTCGCTCACAATAACCTAATTTGTCTATCTCTTAAGGTTCGCTCACGATATAATGAAACTGAAGAGTTTGTTTGTGCTAGGATCTCAGAAACTACTGGTTTCATTTCAAAACTTATTTTACAGTTTAATAGTCCGTTTATTGAGGCTGGCTAATGGCGATATAACATCACGCTAAGACGAATAGGAGTGGAGCAGCCACGAATAATGTTTCGAGAACGGGGATTATTTCTTTCTTTTGAGAGCTTCCATTACGGACGCTGCATAAATAGTTAAAGTTACGTAAAAATTGTGTATTACAAAACTGTTCCTCTTAAAAAGTTATAAAAAAAAGTCCGTTACAGCATATGCCTATCTTTTAAGGTTCTGTTACAATAACCCTCTTATTAAGTTTTAAAGTATGAGCGACGCGACGGGAGTAAACTTGGTGTGCAGTGGCAGCTGGTCAACTGAACGATAAAAACCGGCCAAGTGCGAGCCGGACTCGCACACGTTGCGTGGAAGTAAAAGCGACGGGAAATATTATATCACTTTAACACTTCTTTCCTTCTCACTCTCATGTGACGCAAACGAAGAAATGCGGTTCGACGCGACGCGACGGGAATAAGCGCGACAGGGGTAAATGCAACGGGAAACATTATAATACTCGAAATATGAATACCATACCTCTCTCTTGCTCACTCTCATGTGACGCAAACGAAGTTGCGCGGGTCAGCTAGTAATAATATAAAGACGAAAAATTAAAGACAAAAAATGAAAGACGAAAAATTTGATTGTTCATTTGCATCGAATAGGCTTCGAAACTTCTGAACCGATTTGGAAATTTCTTTCATAACTAGGAGCAAGGGGAATACCAGCTAAATCTCTAAATAACTTATTTAAAGACCTAAGATTGTCAAGAGCTTCAGTAAGATCTTTACTAAAATGAATATCCAAAGCGGCATTGATAGAATCTTACCAAATATGGTTAGGCAGAGGAACATTGTGAACGGTGGAAGGTGAGCATTGACGCGTTTTAAGGTAACCATCCTGAGCCAACTCAAATGGGTCGCAAGTCCCAGATCCCCGAACGCCCGCACGGTGAATCCATGGTACCATAAGAAAACGATCTCTTGGAAGGTTGACCCCAGGATGACGGTAATAGTTAAAAGTGTTGTTTATTTGTAAAAATCCCATGTTATAATATTTATGTATCTGTATTGTGTCAGTCATAGGTAGGTTTTATATGTGTCAAAAATTTGTCGACGGAAATCCATTCTGAATAGTATATTATGATACATTGTAGTTTAAGTGCCGATTGTCCTCGTTCAATTGCTCCAAACATAGTATACATTATTGGATTCCATAGTAAGCCTCAGGAATTGAAAAGTACAATTTGTAGTCAACCGATTTGTAAGTACTAGGTCCGAATTCTTAATCGTACAACCTGGAATTGTTTCACGTTACGAAATCATACAAGTAAGAGAACAATTTCGCAAGATTTGGAATTTCATTTATTTGTTGCGAATATGGGTATTACATAAAAACATTTAGATACATAAGTTGAGTCCGCCATATCCAGCCCTTGAGCATGCAACTTAGCATAATATTATTATTAGTAGATTAATTAGTACATTATTAAAATATTATTAATAAATTGAAAAAATAATCACAAGAAATACAGTAAATAATGTCAAATAAATATTACTTTGTATCCATAGTCAAAACACGTCATTGATATATTCATCTACGTCATAATATGCCTTATTTAACAAAATGTCCTTAAGTTGTAACTTAAATCCATTAATACTATTTAATTGTAGTAAAACTTTAGGTACGTGATTATATATTCGTGGCCCCATACAGAATACACTTTTATTAAATAGAGTACTTTTATGCTGAGGGCAACAGATTTTGTGATTATGGCGACTGCTCTTATAATTCTGGAACATATGCTTATTTTGATGTACAAAAACAATTATTTCATATAAATATATACAGGGTAAGGTCATAATACGCAGCTTTTTAAAAATGGCTTACAGCTATCGGTCTGCTGCAATTTACAAATAGCTCTGACACATTTTTTCTGAGCCTTGAATACATTTTCACTATGCGTAGAATATCCCCAGAATATGATACCATATCGTAATATTTTGAAAGTAATTTCTCTATTTATCAACAACATTTTCAAATAATTAAAAGCCCGAAGTGGATAGCTTTGCAAATACTTCAAACTGATGATAATTATCAAAGCTCAACTTCAAAAACTTCTCAAATGATCCTACCTCGGGACAGACTCGATTGAAACAATTGAAGTTTCAAGTGTAAAGTAAACCGAGTCTACGGCTAGAGTGTCGAGAACTATTCACCCTGCTCCAACTTTTCTCATAATCAACTAAGCACCATGAATTAATAGATATTTCTAATGGTATAAAAATATTATGAGAGTTTTGTATTCCCTTTTGTTGGAAAATGCAGATGTGGGATGGATTTTTAATCCATGTAAGCATACTGAAGATACGAGCGATGTGTTCTGACGAATTGTTTTTTTGGACCTTTTCGTTTGGTATAACCAATATAATAGAATAGACATAAAGAAACGCGACTCTGGTAGAGGTGCACGTTGCTCTGTGGGTAATAGAAGTAGGTGATGATAATGATGATAATAATCATCATCACCATCATCATCATGATAATCATTATCACCATTATCATCATCATGATCATCATCGTCATGAAGATTATCATCATTGTCATGATGATGGTCATCATCATCCAACCTGGCACTGGAATACTGGTCAACAATCCTTAAAAACCCTAGACCATGAGACTTTTTAAACTTGTGAGAATAATTCGGAAGCTCTATAAATTATTTTTCTACATATTTAGTTGAGTACGAGTACTATAGTTAAACCATGTTTTGTAATAAGGTCGTATAAGTTCAACGGGTGCTATATTTGTAGTATGTCACTGAAGAAACCGTGAGGCATAGCTAGTAAGTGATAAAAGCACTCGTTTATCGATTGATACACTGTAGCTGAAAGTTCACGAAGATATCCAACTTCAACCCCCAACTTTACAAGTGTATTTTCAGAATATCTCAACTCCAAACTGTCTTCAAACATTCAAAACATCGCGTCATCTGATTCAATAAAGCGTCTTAGTTCACCTCAAATTGTAGCCCAAACTCAAATATTTGAACAAACATTCGGTATTGGACAATGCTAAGTAAGCGCCAAGAATCTACGTTGTTTGTGTGAGGCTATAAGAACAGCGAAGAACCAAAATGTTTTATTCAATAAAAAAATCTTGGATAATTTTGTTTTTGATAGAATGTTTAAACAGATATTTTTACATACAGATTATAGAATGTTTAGACAATGCTCGCGGCTTCGCCCATGTGATATTTGGTACCCGTTTCCGCTTACCGTGGAAACATTTTCCCGGGATAAAAAGTAGCCTTGTTCCAGTCTATAAGCTATCTCTGTACAAATATCAGCCCAATCCGTTCAGCCGTTAGAGCGTGATTGAGTAACAAACATCCAAACATCTTCACAAACTGTACTGTACTTTATTTCTGATCCAAATTGATAATGGATTTGTCAAAAGGTTCAAAAATAAAAATGTTACAGACGGACTGGGGTATTTTCATATTAAATTTATTTATTTCATCAATAATATTACTTCCCAATTTTTGTGTCAGTCCTGTCCTGGGTTTCAAACTAGCGTGAGCTGTAAGTTGGAAATCAGTTCCTACCCTCGCTTCTATTTTACATTTCTTTTTCTTTTATCACTCCGCTACCGGTTGGCCGTTAACTTTTGAAATTCCATACGGTTTTGAGCCAAACGGAAGATCTCCCGTGCACAATCTATTCTAATATTTACTTGTTTATTCATTTCACTTTAGATTTAGTTCTTCTTTTATATTTCGCCAAAATGACGCCGATCATCTGATGGAAAGCCATGACTACATCTGGCGATTGGGGGCCACTTTCACAGTCTACAAGACCTGATCTTTTTAAAACCGGTTAAGTGTGATTCGGACTTGCGTATAGGTTTCGTAACAAAAAATGGCAAAACTCACGTTTGTTGTATGCCCCCTCCCCCCTTAATCCCTCCTTTTTCTCATTTAATTGTATTTGTTGTTATAGCAGCTACAGAAATACATCATCTATGAAAATTTCCGTTCTCTGGCTATCACAGTTCCTTAGAGTGAGTTTCTTGCCAGTCTTCTCAGGTGGGTCGCGTTGACAACTGGTGTTAATTTTTTTGGTTTTTGTTCTGGACGTTTTACAAGTGCATCTGTATATGCCTAAGTGAAATAAATATATTTTTGTTTTGTAAAAAAACACACAGCCTTGTGACGGACAGACAGACAGACAGACAGACGGACGACGAAGTCTCATGAACAGGGTCCCATTTTTACCCGTTGGGTACGGAACCCTTATAAGGAAAGCTCCTGCTTATTTCAAGCGCATTGCCCCGCTGTTTTCGCGGCTCCTGTCTAGAAGTACAAACATAGACGCTAGCTTCGTTCTAAATCACATGGAAGCCGTTTGAGTTGCTGCCAACCTTACTAGACTAAATCGAATTTAAGCCTTTTGAACGTTAACGAATTTTAAATATGGGTAGTTAGCGCGCTGATTTCTAAAAGAGGATTTGGCAGAGATCATGTCGATTTGTTCTGTACAAACTTTACAGTAACGGATGAAAGTTTAGCGTGTGCTGAATAAATAATTTCAATTCGTAGCGAAACCTCTATTTTAAGTTTGGGAATCTTTAGTACCTACGATATTTTTGCTTGCTTGCCGAGTATCGGTGTAAAGAATTTAACACGAAGAAATAGACAATTTACAAAGCATACTGTTTTCTAATCCTAAGAATTAGTTTTTCACATCATACTAAGCAATGTATACCTTGCTGTGTATAGACTTCTTCAAACAATCTATTCTGGTCAGCGTGGTATTAGTAAAGATAAAATACCCCCCTATTTTGGCTAATCTATACCATGCTAACCAGACAGTACAGTTTTTTCTCTCTCTCCAAACAGTAAAGTATTTTGCTTACCCACGGTATAAACTGGGACAGCGACACTAGTATCTCGTCACTCGTTCAAAATCTAAATAAATTATCAACTGCTGCGTAAAAAAATCATTAAAACACCAAATTAGTCTACTTTTATTGAACTATTTTTTTTTTAAACGCGAGGGAAAATCCTCATGTAGATATGCTATGACGCCCAACAGCCTATGGTTGGGAGTCCCGGGTAAGCCCTCGGAAGGATGTCCCAGGGCTCACAACAGACCTACGGCCGCCACTGCGGCCTCGCCCAGGGGGGTGGCTCGGGTGCTTCTAAGGGGGGGCCTGCGTGAATTCCTCACGTTACGCTGCCGTCATGGGCCTGCTTCTGTAAGGACGGTGAGCAACCCTCTCACCGTCCTCAGGCCCTCGGTCATGGAGGCCGATAGCCTTCGGCAAAGACACGTCGGCGGCGCCCAAGACGCCGACTGCGGAACTCGGGTGGGAGAGTTCTCTCCCGTTCCCGCCCCACCGTCTCTTTCATGAGCATGACCTGCTCGCAGAAAGAGGCGGCGCAGTCCCACGTACTCGCTTCCAGGTCCCATGGAGGGGTCCCGGCTTCCCCTTATCACCCTGACGGTATCCCCTTATCACCCTGGCGGTTGCTACGAGTATAACGAACAGGATCATACGGTTACGCTCTGGCTGTTAAATATTCACTCATATTTAAACAAATAAAGACAGAGCAAAGTATTTTCCACACAGTTTCCCTTAAGATACAAAACTCACACATATTTAATCCAGACGATGTTTTTCGTGTGACAATATTTATAGTACAGTCCGAATGTGCAACTCAATTCGTTAATGGCGCCCAAGGGGTGTTGCCTCTCCGTCTATTTTCTTTCACACCTTACACATGAATGTCGTATTTAGAGGACTATCGGGGGAAATTCTATTTCGTGTTGTCACAGAAATGGGTTTTAAAGAAGAATTTTTGAAAAGGATTAACTTTGCTGTTTTAGTAATTGTAATTCGATGAACACAGAGCCGACTGCAAACTGTAAATGTACAACGGTAATAATGACAATACATGAGATAAAATTCTTAAACTCAACAGTCAACACAATATACTAATAACCAAAATAAAACTACCACTCATTACCTTAAACCAACTTTCTCCATCCAAAGGTTGCCTGTTAGAAATCGCTTTTAGTAATAAGGTAAGGTATGTAGGAGTACTCTATTTATATTTACATGGTGTACAATAAAGTGTATAATAAATAAATACTCAACTTAACATAGCTTTTATCAATCTCATACATAGACGAATACAACTCAATTAAAGTGCCTACTTCTCAATCCATTACATTTAGGTTGGTTCTATTCTAAAAAAAGTCCTAAACACCTATCGCGATCACGAGTAACATTATATTGAGCAAGGGCCCTTTCCACAACTAAAGCTAAGTCTCCATTAAACCATACCTATACTGTAATAGTAACCAGCGTCTCAGCGACGATTTCTTTTGTATACGGGTCATCGTCAAAGTCGGAAATATTACATTTAGATCTAAGAATTCAATTAGACTGATGTTATCATTAGACAAAATGTTCAGTATAAAAAGATCCCACCCAAAAAAAATTAAGTTCTTAGTATTAAATTGAATTGAATAAAAGGAAATATTTAATTTTCTTAAAGACTTCGCAATCTTCACCGCTAGGCTAAAAAGTAAATTTAGCAAATCTCAAACTGATTACAGACTACTTCCACGCTTTAGCTGTGGGATATAACTCAGAGGTTTAGTCCTCGTCCTAATGTCAGATGACCGTAATCGATTTCAGCTCACAGATATTATAGGTAATTGATTGAGTGGAGACCAGAATTTCACCAGAAATGAATTGATTAAAACCAGGCAAATTCGAATACTTGCAAGATTCTATAAACTACGGCGACTGCATTACATTATAAGCAAATTAATCTTCAGTAAGTTTACGTTTTCACGACTCTTTCACACAGCATCAAAAGGGTCTTTAAGATCATCAGTTTATAGAACTATGTGTTCTTAATGATCATGCTATACCATCCTCCCGAGGGCTAACTTGGGGCTCCCAACTGAAGGCAGTAGGTAGAGAACGTGTGGTTTATAGCCGGTAAGAGTCCGGCATAACATCCATGATGGATTTTACACACGTAAAAAAACTACCATCTATTGTAAAAGAAACTTTACATTTTCTTAACGAAAAGAAATGTCCATTTAAATACCTAAATTGCATTTTCATAAAGATTTATGTACAACAGAGCGTGTAAATAAGTTTACTTATAAATTCAGTACCTAATGTAGTACTCCATCATGAATTTCAAAACTAAAGCTTTGTTATGCCATTAATCTGTCAAGAAATGTTTCATTAGTAACTTTATTCCAAAGTGAACTTTAATGCATCTTTTCTGTTACGTTTCCGAGTTGTGAAGAAAAAGTTAGCTGCCTTTTTGTTGCACACTGCTGTTCGCAATCAGAGTCTAGCTGGTTTCAGCTATAAATAAATAGCTTGTCTTCATCGGGAGAATAAATTGGACGTACAGCTTGAATCTTTAACGTAAAAGGGATAAGCTTAGTGTGGAGCTCATGGACTCTATTCAACGGGGTATTAATATTTAAAGGAATGTAGTTCTAAAATAAACAGTAAGTCGTTTAAAGCAGTAATTCTAATCGTTGAGATTATGTGGTGCCTCTTCAAAATAGAAAGAGCTTGTAAAATAACTGTCTCTGTGGCGCAGTCGGTAGTGTAACCGCCTGCCGTGATGGAGGTCCTGGGTTCGATTCTTAGGTCGGTTCAAATATTTGTGTGGGTGTTTTCTATATTTAATATGTATCTGTTTAGAAATATATAAGAATGTCTATCAACCGTTTAAATCCCATAGCACAAGCTTATATTAGCTTAATTTGGGCTAGATGTTGTGTGAGATTGTCCACAAATATTTACTTATTTATTTTAAATCAGAGAAAAACCGACTAAAGAAATCCCTGCCACCCAAACCAACGATAGTTCTGCCTCTCTCCAGAAAATGCACGTTTTTCAAGCGACACGATATCTGCATTCATAAATCGAACAAGGGTGGGGAAGAAACGAATATATTTCCTAATCGATTCTCATATCAGCACCGCCATGTCATCGATCACAGATAACCATAATGTTGCCATAAAATTGTGCATATCGATATCACTCGGCTGTTAAATTTGTAATAACTTGGAACGTAAAATGCTGGAGCATTCGACTGTTCGTTCGTGCTCTGTTGTAAGTGCAGATTAAAATGAGGTTATCGTTCGAAAAGAGGCTTTATGTTTGGGCGTATCCCTATTTATGATACATAGGCCACAACGGATGTTCTGCATTGCAGTTTTAGCACTTCTCTATAAAATAGATTGCAGAGGGGCATATGGATGGCGAGACTTGTGTCTGTAGTCTGTGACTCTGTTGCATTAAACTACGTCACTAGGTCAATAATAAAAAAAAGACAACGTCAATCGGATTGAACTTTCACTTTTAAAATAAACGTTTTAGAAAGGGGCTGTCAGGTGAACCGTCTCACGGCTTCTTGTTTTTCTAAGTTACCTACTTAATAGCAAACCATTTTATCTGTAGTTTATGAGGATTTGTCCAGGCGTGTTAAGATCTTTAGCTAATTTTGCGTCATACAAAGCTTCTTGATAGTAAAATAAAACTGTTCATAACATTTTATAGTAGATACTAGTTTTTTTTTTATTCTCCATAATCATTAGATTAACACAGACTAGTTATATTGAAAGCGCCTGGTTGACATTGTGTAGCAACAAGTGTTCAGATTGTGATAGCGAGAACTGAGTTTAAATACAAATTGACTGACTGGCCTCGTGGTCCAGTGTTTAGTGTGCCTGACTACGGATTCGGAGGTCATGGGTTCGATTCCCACTCAGGACAAATCTCTTTGAATGATGAACACATTGATTTGTTCTGTGTCTGAGCTTTTTCTATGTATTATATGTATGTCTTTAGAAATTAATATATAAGTATGTTGATCAGTCGTCCAGATCCCATAGCACCAGGTTATATTAGCTTAATTTGGGCTAGATCATGTTGTATCAGAATGTCCACAAATCTATACCTACTAATATTATAAAGAGGAAAGATTTGTTTTTTTGTTTGTTTGTTTGTTTGTAACGAATAGACTCCGGAACTACTGGACCGATTTGAAAAATTCTTTTACTGTTAGAAAGCTACACTTTTTGCCGTATTCCCACGGGAACGGGAACTACGCGGGTGAAACCGCGTGACGTCCGCTAGTATTTAAATATGATCGTTGGAGTGTAATTTGTTGGTTTCTTGGGTTCACTGGCCACCTTGGCAATATTTGCCAATACATAGAGGCGTGGCTGTTGGTTGGTTATCTTTCACCAAATAAACATGGAGAGTTTGAAATTAGGTGTTTAAACTTAGTGAGAAGACACTGAACTTATGGCTTTGGTTTACATAGAGTGAGCAGTCCGAAGAACATTTAAATATTTTTATTTTTTCAATTTAAATTGACGAATGAGGGGCGAGAACGTCACGCACACATCGCAGAGCTTACAAGCACAGAGGATTTCATGTGAGCCAATATGGACCTGGGGTGCGTATTGGTACACATAAAATTCTAAATCCTATTCTTTGTCTTACTACCGATCTGTGCTCATAAGAATCATTCTTCATACCTTTTTTATTCATACATATTTATCACTACCAACGGAGCTCATAACCGTTAGTGATCATATTTTTATTTATAAATAATTCACATAAGCTGTATGAAAGGAGAGGTATTTCTTCATCAGACTCATCAAGCAGCTTGTGAAACTGCCCTGATTGCTTAATCATAAAAGAGCAGTTTAGTTTACCCATTTTTAGATTTATATTTAATGTAATGTAATTTTTTTTTTTTATTTATTTAGGTAAATAAACAGTGCCACAATATACATTGTTAAAAATTAGCAAGCATTATAATAGTGGTAATTGTGACACCAACAACATTTACCACATTTTAAGTAATAGATCTTTAGTGATATAACTTTTTTTATTTATAAACCGATTGACATGAAATAAACACTAAATGTTAAGTAGAGCAAACCTCAACACAAAAAAAAACCGCATAGCAAGCAGTTAAGCGGTTACTAAGATTAGCGTGCACAAACGTACAGACAAACAGATATACAGACATACATACAAACAGACTAAAATTCTAAAAATCATTGTTTTGGGTTCTATTGCGTTCATAAAGCTCCCCTATAAGATTTTTTCTTATTTATCTTCCATGAACAGACAGCGACCTGTTACGATTTTATTATATTATATCCCACCAAAACATCCCTGTTGAAAAGGAGGCCAAGTTCCTATGCGTTAATTGTTCGCCTAAAAAGGGGTTGAAATCCAATCCAATGCCAAGTTTAGATGTACTTTAAAATCGACCATAATCATCTTTATCAACAGCCTAATCCACTGGTAAACATTTGCCATTCCCAAGACTCACCACCACACTCAGACCTCCACCTTTCGAATCCAGCCATTACCCACCACCGCATTCACGTCAACGGTCCATCTGGCCGAAATTCACTTTACCATACACCCAACTTAAAATATGGTGTAGTTGTGAAAATACGTAGGTACCTACTTGGTTAAAAATATCTAAAATAATGTTACTTCTAAATTAGAACTTGGCAGGGTTTCGTGCAGTACGTAACACTTGATTAATTGTATAATTAAATTTATTATGTATATAATTAAATTAACCTGCCAAGTTCCAATTTTGAAGTAACATTATTTTAGATATCTTTAACCAAGTAGGTACCTACGTATTTTCACAACTACACCATATTTTAAGTTGGGTGTATGGTAAAGTGAATTTCGGCCAGATGGACCGTTGACGTGAATGCGGTGGTGGGTAATGGCTGGATTCGAAAGGTGGAGGTCTGAGTGTGGTGGCGAGTCTTGAGAATGGCAAATGTTTACCAGTGGATTAGGCTGTTGATAAAGATGATTATGGTCGATTTTAAAGTACATCTAAACTTGGCATTGGATTGGATTTCAACCCTTGTTTAGGCGAACAATTAACGCATAGGAACTTGGCCTCCTTTTCAACAGGGATGTTTTTGGTGGGATTTCAATACTTTTTTTCAAGAAACCGTACCAATTTTTCTTTAATAAGCTTTAAAGTGTGCATTATGTATACATGACATTATTTTATACCACCTCCCTCTCCCCCCCTCCTCATTGTATTCTCATTTTATCACTGATTCATAAATATTTTTATAAAAAAATCGATTTTCGATTAAGCCAACTCAAGCGTTATAATATGAAGTCCACGTTTAAAGCTTACATACTTCTTAATAATATTCGTGCAAAATTTTCAGTTCAGTCAATCCAATAGGTTAATCCCCAATTTACATCGTTTATTAGCCTTCTGCTTACCCCCAAGGTTATTTAGTGTGATTATATATAAATGTATATTAATGTCATTACATTAAAATATAGCTTATGTTTAGAATATAACCGGCCAAGTGCGAGTCGGACTTCCGCAAGGAGGGTTCCGTACCAAAAAACAACAAAAAGTCGTACCTATTTGTTGCATGGGAGCCCCCCTTTTTCTTTTTATTTAACGAGATGGAAAATCCTTAATGGATTATATGCCGGACTCCTCTCTCTCTCAACAAGACAAGTTCTCGAAAGGATGTCCCAGTAAAGGTCCATTTTGTTTCAATTATTTTTTTGTTATGAAAATACAATGCTCGATATTCTGTGAGTATTTCAAGCGTCTACTGGTTGCCCTCATTACCTATTAACACAGAGCAACGCGCGCCTTAGACAGTTCGCGTTGCTCTATTGTGTTATACAACGCGTGTCTTTAGACCACTGATCTGTATTATTACCACACTGGATAGGTGGCTGTCAAACTAAAGTTATGCCTTCTTAATTCTCGCCATTGTGGCGCTGAAATC
This sequence comes from Miltochrista miniata, assembly GCA_933228765.1. Classification (NCBI taxonomy): domain Eukaryota; kingdom Metazoa; phylum Arthropoda; class Insecta; order Lepidoptera; family Erebidae; genus Miltochrista; species Miltochrista miniata. Next base: position 3,933,390 of record OW121754.1, on the reverse strand, counting down.
AGCAGCGCTGTCAAACTTTCTTGAACTGACTCGTATCGATAGATTTAATTTGAAATGAAAACATTTTTAGTATATTATATATTTTAAAATTTGTTTAATATAAGAATATTACCAACCGAAATTATGAATATTCCCTTTAACTTCTCCAAATAAACTGAATTGCTTGTGCTAGGAGTGGCCAGGATTCGAACCCGGGTCTTCTCGATCGCAAGACAGTCAGTCTTCTTAACCACTAAGCTATCGACGCTTTAATGAATATTGCTCTTAATAAGGGTGGTTTGAGTTGGTGTCTAGTATACATACCTAAATGAAATAATATTTACCTGCAATTTGGCATACTCGTGACGCAAAATTGTAGGAAAATATTACTTTTGTTGAAGAGATTGAGAGAGGTATTAAGGCGCATCTCCACTTGAGCAGCCGCGGGGCGAGCTGCCTCAATCTGAGCGTGCCGCGTGCTGGGGAAATTACATGCATCTCCACTTGGGCCAAATTAATCAACAACTCGGCAGCGTGCCTCAAGCTGAACAACGAATTTCTATAGTTTCTTACTAGCTACCGTGGCCTGGGTGACGTATGCCAATTCGCTGCAGCTTTAGTAATAATGAATCCCTACAAAAATAATAAAAGGCAGACAGACAAAGATCATTGTGCATTGAACGTGGATCCCATAAGGGTCTGTGGCTTTCATATATTTTATATATTTTTATATAAGTTAATTTGATGCATTTATCATTGTCCATTTCACCACGAAGTGAGCGTATATATATATCATGCGCCATAGAAATAGAAAGGGAGTTATGTGTAGAAAAAAATAAAAATAAACGTGATTTTATTAATCATTTATTTATTTTACACTTTATTGTAAAACTATGTTACACTAGCGGACGGTATACTATTTATTAACCGGGAAGTTCTTGTGTAATGCTTATAATAACATTTATTATAAGCGTTACCTACAATTATTAGATTAGAACACAGACGATCGCTTGAATTTGGAGTCCAGTTATGGGCTCCCATGTTGCCAAGCCATGCACTTCTGATTTTTGGATCAGTTGAAAATCTGCAATAAAATAAACATACATCAATAGAGTAAAAACATTATGTAGTAAGTATTTTTTACACACAAGTTAATGTCAGAAAATAAGTGAAATAAATATTACTAATAAGATTTTGTTTGGTTGATACCATTATTATATATTGAAGCGTTCGTAGCCCCGCGGACTCAGTGTTCTGTAAATAATCACTGCAGTAAGCAACTTTCACTATGGCCAGTCCTTGGATGGGTGACCATTCTGGTGACCACTTTGTCACATTTATTTGAGCGTTTCCGTTTTTGGGAAGGCACGTTAATCAGTTGGTCCCGGTTGTCAGTAAAATGGCAGTCGTTAAGCCATGTCGAAGGCCTTTATGGGCGGCTTGAAAAATTTCAACAGCGGGCAGTCACAACCTGCGCCTGTCCATCTCAACACGGCAATACGGCTCACCAATTGTTACGTGGGACAAATTATAAAATGGTGAAATGTGGGCATATAGTATGCCTCTGCCTACCCCTTCGGGGATGAAGGCGTGACCATATGTAATGTAAAATGATACCATGATTAGACATATTTCTTATAAAGAAAAGTTTTCGATCACATCAGACCATGATCAAGTTTATCGATACGACAACATAGACATCACTAAACGAAATTAAAATCCTATTTTTGTGCTTAAAAATAATTTAATCTCACCTATATATTATTCTTATACATATTTTGTAAATAATCAAGCATTTTACATGTAGATCAGGCTGATTTAATGATAAAAATTACAAAAATTCAACTTACCTGTGAAATCTAATGTTGCTCCCTTTTTTGAAGCTAATTTTGCAAAACACACATTTCACCATGTCTATTGCTTTTTTGTAACCACACAAATCCTCACTAAACTGCACAAAAGTCCTTAAATTACAAAATATTTCGTAATTCCCGGCGCGATACGGGAAGTCATTTGCATGATACGTCAGATTTAGTTCCTTGTACCAACTCTAGAGGCGTTTCAAATCGGCACAATTAATTCGCTGTCATTTGTATGAGACAGCCAATCCAGTGGTAATAATACAGATCAGTGCTTTAGACAGTTCGCGTTGCTCTATAGTGTTATACAACGCGCGTCTTTAGACAGTTCGCGTTGCTCTATAGTGTTATACAACGCGCGTCTTTAGACAGGTCGCGTTGCTCTATAGTGTTAACTATCCTTGTATAGATCCTCTACGGTAGGTACAGTATATATTTCAAAAAGAGTTTGTGAACTCTATGTTTAATTTCTTTTTCATAATATTGATGACATTTGAATGATGACATTATAAACACGATATCTACGTCTACAACATAAATTGTGTGTTTGTACGTAAATTGTTTATACTGGAGAAAAATCTAAAATATGGACTATTTGTTTACTATTTCCTATGAAATAGCTATCTTTGAAATATTTCACCTACCTAAAGTAATCTGCTGAAAGCGTTGTTCACTTTTTAAAGAACAAATATTTACGATGAAAGTCGAAAAATAAGTTAGTATGTGACCCGTATAATGTTCAATCATGGCGACACGAAATTAATTTCACGGAGCAACATTTGATTGTGCTATACCTCCTAAAGTATTCATTTAATTTGCATGGTGTAAAGGAAATGAATGATCTTGATGAAATGTTCAAATTAACTAACGTATTCAAATTGTGAAGGATACCTTATTACCGAATATATAACACAAAATCGCTAAAAATCACGTTTGTTGTATGGAAGCCCCCCTCAAATATTATTATGTTTTTGTTTTCAGTATTTGTTGTTATAGCGCTACGGCCGAGTCGGCCGTAGCACGGTCATCGAGCGAGCGAGGCGGGACCGAGTTGTTTCCGATCGCTTTCCGTAGTTCGGCTGTCACTCAGTTGCCGCTCGGTTTAACGCATAGATTTAGCGCGAAAAATTCTAAATCTATGCATATTCTATGATTATTTACAAAATATGTATAAGAATAATATATAGGTGAGATTAAATTATTTTTAAGCACAAAAATAGGATTTTAATTTCGTTTAGTGATGTCTATGTTGTCGTATCGATAAACTTGATCATGGTCTGATGTGATCGAAAACTTTTCTTTATAAGAAATATGTCTAATCATGGTATCATTTTACATTACATATGGTCACGCCTTCATCCCCGAAGGGGTAGGCAGAGGCATACTATATGCCCACATTTCACCATTTTATAATTTGTCCCACGTAACAATTGGTGAGCCGTATTGCCGTGTTGAGATGGACAGGCGCAGGTTGTGACTGCCCGCTGTTGAAATTTTTCAAGCCGCCCATAAAGGCCTTCGACATGGCTTAACGACTGCCATTTTACTGACAACCGGGACCAACTGATTAACGTGCCTTCCCAAAAACGGAAACGCTCAAATAAATGTGACAAAGTGGTCACCAGAATGGTCACCCATCCAAGGACTGGCCATAGTGAAAGTTGCTTACTGCAGTGATTATTTACAGAACACTGAGTCCGCGGGGCTACGAACGCATCAATATATAATAATGGTATCAACCAAACAAAATCTTATTAGTAATATTTATTTAACTTATTTTCTGACATTAACTTGTGTGTAAAAAATACTTACTACATAATGTTTTTACTCTATTGATGTATGTTTATTTTATTGCAGATTTTCAACTGATCCAAAAATCAGAAGTGCATGGCTTGGCAACATGGGAGCCCATAACTGGACTCCAAATTCAAGCGATCGTCTGTGTTCTAATCTAATAATTGTAGGTAATGCTTATAATAAATGTTATTATAAGCATTACACAAGAACTTCCCGGTTAATAAATAGTATACCGTCCGCTAGTGTAACATAGTTTTACAATAAAGTGTAAAATAAATAAATGATTAATAAAATCACGTTTATTTTTATTTTTTTCTACACATAACTCCCTTTCTATTTCTATGGCGCATGATATATATATACGCTCACTTCGTGGTGAAATGGACAATGATAAATGCATCAAATTAACTTATATAAAAATATATAAAATATATGAAAGCCACAGACCCTTATGGGATCCACGTTCAATGCACAATGATCTTTGTCTGTCTGCCTTTTATTATTTTTGTAGGGATTCATTATTACTAAAGCTGCAGCGAATTGGCATACGTCACCCAGGCCACGGTAGCTAGTAAGAAACTATAGAAATTCGTTGTTCAGCTTGAGGCACGCTGCCGAGTTGTTGATTAATTTGGCCCAAGTGGAGATGCATGTAATTTCCCCAGCACGCGGCACGCTCAGATTGAGGCAGCTCGCCCCGCGGCTGCTCAAGTGGAGATGCGCCTTAATACCTCTCTCAATCTCTTCAACAAAAGTAATATTTTCCTACAATTTTGCGTCACGAGTATGCCAAATTGCAGGTAAATATTATTTCATTTAGGTAGGTATACTAGACACCAACTCAAACCACCCTTATTAAGAGCAATATTCATTAAAGCGTCGATAGCTTAGTGGTTAAGAAGACTGACTGTCTTGCGATCGAGAAGACCCGGGTTCGAATCCTGGCCACTCCTAGCACAAGCAATTCAGTTTATTTGGAGAAGTTAAAGGGAATATTCATAATTTCGGTTCGGCGAAACAACTCGGTCCCGCCTCGGCTCGGCCACGGCCCGTTGCATGAATACAGTGCCGCCGAGCTTCGCCCGAGCAGTCGTGAATGCAACCGGCTCGATGACCGTGCTACGGCCGACACTCGGCTCGGACCCGGCACGGTCTAGCGTGAGTCATCCTTAAGAATGCTTGCTGATCTCTAAACTACTGGACGGATTTCATCCAAATATTTCACAAATATGAATAACAATATTCAATGTGCAGTATTGACTTTTCCATAATTTGTATGTATAGAACATTTGATTGACATTAATCAAAACATTGACAACATCTTTCTCAAATCTGATTGAGTTTTTAAACATGACATGTTTGAAAATAAAAAGTAAATTAAATCAAAAGAGTCCTCTCATCACTAAGAAGTATTGATACAAATTCGAATCAAAACCCCCCGAAGAAAACAATTGTTACCCCCTTTTAGCCATGTTCTGAAATGAATTTCAATAAAATACGAAACACATCTTCCATCAATTATGTTAGAGATGATTTATGCAAAATTTGAAGAAGATCCGACCAAGGAATCCTGTAGTCCCTTACAAACTTTGTAACCCTTTTCCAATTCACGCTTGACCGATTTCTTAAATTTCTCAATTTTTCGTTAATCTACATATAACACCCGATCTGTGTGCCAAATTTCATAACGCTAGGACAATCGGAAGTGGCCTAGAGGTTTTGATGACCGGTCAGTGAGTGAGTCAGTCAGTGCCAAAATTAGCTATATTCACAGGGTCATATTTCAGGATCTACTGAAGCTACATCTGTGAAATTTGGTACACTGCCTTAGTACTAGTATATGATTACGTACGTACAATTTTATTTCTGTACTTGCAATAGGCACTGAGCTACAGGGGGGTCAAAAGTGGGTCGAAGCGGTTCGTGTAAATAGAGTACGGCATGCGCTCGGCCTGTTGCTGGAACTTGGCCTGCGCACTGCCGTGCGCTTAGATGTATGTATTGATACTGTTACTAACAAGACCAGTTTGAAATTATATATTTTTTTATTCAGTACTTGTTTCTTCATTACGCTCAATGATCACATTGCTTTAATTAATAATGTTGATACTGTATAACAGACAATTAGCTATTATAATTTTTTTATTTCTTTATTCATAAAAGGCAATAATACACTTCACAGGCAATATATAGGATTTTTGTACGATTTTTTTATGGAAAATGGATCTGGATTGTTGGACACTCGCGCTGCCAGCCCAACAAACATCTTTTGCAGATCCCGCTCGACCCCCTGTTTTTAACGTGAGGGAAAATCCATCATGGATGCTATGCCGGACTCCTACTGACTAAAAAACCTCACGTAACGCCCAACAGCCCATGGTTGGGAGCTCCGGCTAAGCCCTCGAAAGGATGTCCCAGGACTCCCAACAGACCTACGGCCACCACTGCGGCCTCGCCCAGGGGGCGGTTTGGGTGCTATCCCGCGTCTCTGGGGGTTTCGGGTGTGATCCCGCTTCTAAGGGGGGGGCGTGCGTGAATCCCTCACGTCACGCTGCCGTCATGGGCCTGCTTCTGTAAGGACGGTGAGCAGCCTTCTCACCGTCCTCAGGCCCCCGGTCATGGAGGCCGATAGTCTTCGGCGAAGACACGTCGGCGGCGCCCAAGGCACCGACTGCGGAACTCGGGTGGGAGAGTTCTCTCCCGCACCCGGCCCGCCGCCTCCTTCGCGAGCATGACCTGCTCGCAGTGAGAGGGCCGCTCACCGTCCTTACAGAAGCAGGCCCATGACGGCAGTGTGACGTGAGCAACTCACGCACGCCCCCCCTTAGAAGCGGGGTCACACCCGAAACCCCCCATAGACGCGGGATTGCACCCGAACCACCCCCTGGGCGAGGCCGCAGTGGCGGCCGTAGGTCTGTTGGGAGTCACGGGACATCCTTCCTGAGGGCTTACCCGGGGCTCTCAACCATAGGCTGTTGGGCGTTACGTGAGGTTTTTTAGTCGGTAAGAGTCCGGCATAGCATCTTACTTAAGATTATTGTACATACATACATACACATGGTCACGCCTTTATCCACATGTCACCTGACTGCCTCTGTGGCGCAGTCGGTAGCGATACCGCCTGCGGCGCTGAAGGTCCTGGGTTCGGTTCCTTGGTCGGTCCAAATATCTGTGTGATTTACAAATGTTTGTTTCGGAGTTTGGGTGTTTTCTATGTATAATATATGTACATATTTATAAATATATAAGTATGTATATCAGTCGTCTAGATCCCATAGCACAAGCTTTATAGCTTAGTTTGGGCTAGATGATGTTGTGTGAGAATGTCCAACAATATTTATTTATTTATTTTATAATTTGTCCCACGTAATCGGTGTTGGGATTTTTTGTGGAGGGTATTGTTCGTTAGATATTTGATGGTCGCTGACATAGAGCAACGCGAACTGTCTAAGAGGCGCGCGATGCTCTGTGGTCGCTGACATGACACAAGACGATGACACAACGCTTAGTTTTGAGGTCCAACAGTTAAAGTTGAGTTGTTGTATTGAGAGAAATTTTATAGTGTCTTTTTCCATGTGGAATCCTACATGGATGCTATGCCGGACTCCATCCATGTAGAATTTCCACACGATAAAAACAATCTCGCATAGAACCACTCAACCTAAACTAAATATATAATAATAATTTCAAAAATCAGTTTCTTTATAAATCAACTCCTGTACCTACACTTGATTGTGCTGATCGCCACGCTTAATAAGAAGACTGCATTCGCCATAATCTTTTACCTCTAATTCAATTTACAGCTCTATTCTGGAGGATATCTCCAATTTGAATTAATATTCAAATTGAAAGATTGCGTTCTGCGTATTGGAATGAGGAAACATGGCGTTCATCCTCATTATTAAATTAGTAGGTACTCTTATATCGAAGCAGAACGCTAGCTCTGAAGTTTTCTCTCATGTTGAAATCGATAAGTATATGACTATATTTCATGTATAGGTAAAATTGTAAAAAACTTTAAATTGTTTCTTCCAAGCTATTTAACCGTCAAGATGTTTCAATCTATCAGTTTATTTTCCGTTAGATCGTAAAGTAATAAAAAGAAATATTACAAGAAATTATACTAATATGACATTTGGCCTGATAAGGCGCTCGGTGGGCTCGCTCGCATTTGGTCACAGTTCTAACCCAACCTAACCATCTAAGGTTGGGTACCATCTTTTAAGGTGGGTCTACGCTAGACGAGCCGAGCACGAGCAGAGCACGAGCCGAGTCGCTCTGCTCGCGATGACAAGTGCCGCCCGCTAAAATTCGTGTAGTGTGGACCGAACACTACACGAATTTTGGCTCGGCTCATGCTCCGCTCGTGCTCGGCTCGTCTAGTGTAGACCCACCTTTACGGTTCACAATATTTATTTAAATTTCCGACGGAAATTAGACGCGCTCAAACACTATCTACTTTTAAGTCTAAAGTAAAAGAACATTATTTAAACATCGATAACTAATTTACATCTTCTCTAATTATTCAATACAAGCGGACGTCACGCGGTTACGCCCGCGTGGGTCCCGTTCCCGTGGGAGAATGGAAGAGAAATACTGCCTGTTCTACTCAAGGTGAACGAGTTTTTGAAATCGGCACAGTATTTTTTGAGTTTATTCATTGCAAACACACCTACACACAAAAAAAAAAAAAAAATCTTCTTTTAAATATTAGTGTAGGTATATGATTATTATTAAGTAGGTACATTTGTACACAAGATTCACTGTATGTATACTTACTTAAACTAAACAAATATATTGTTTTTTTTTATAGATATTCATGTATCTATCTGTATGTATGATATCATATGTAGTGTACATAGAGATATATTTCTGTATGTTTATTGGCCTTATTTAGGTTTAGTTTAGATAGTAATAATGTAAATAATGTTATATTTATCTAGTAGTGTTTAGATAGTAATAATGTAAATATAAGTATGTATTATTATCTTTCTCTGTAATTTTTAACAATAAAAATGTGTTTCTGTATGTTTATTTTACCTACTAGATGTTATTAAGTAATATTTGTCACTACGCCTGGTACGCCACAAACTGCCTCATAATATTAAGTACGTATTTCGGGTATTCCTAACAGGAAATCCATCATGATTGTCTGGAAGAGATCGCTTTAAACTATAAGACCGCCCATAGTACGTTAATTGTTGAGATTCATTTATGTAATTTTCTGTGATATGGTGTATTGTGTACAATAAAGTGTTTTTTATTCTATTCTATTCTATATCTACAATGTACCTACAGCATGGGATTATTCAAAAGCGGTCTTAGAAGATTTTATTGCAGTGTCGGCAGTGCGAGCGTACAACTTTTGGTGTTGAAAACATCCATAGGCTACGTTGACAGCTTTCTATCAGGTGCCCTATGCTTGTCTGCCACCTCAGAAGTAAGTATATAATTAAACGTTGCATATAAACGCAGACATTCGTTGGTAGTCTGATTCATACGCAGTGAATACCTACTGGCCTCTTTTCTGTGATTCACAGGAAGTTACCATAATAAGAAGATGGATGAGGCAAGGCGTGAAAACGACGCAATTACTATCTTGTTTTTTGTTTTGCAAGACATTTAGTAGTGGTAAATTGCTAACCAACATCGAAAAAAGTGGTTTGTCGTCGTGATAAAAAAATGGGTTCTTTTTCCCAATGTCATCGTGGAATAAGCACGAAATGATATATTTCCAAAAATACTGCTTTAGGTTGTCATTTTTTCAGTATGGCGTCGCTAGCGGCAAAGATACGAGGTGACAAAGTTGAAATTCGTAAAGAATACATCAAAATCTATATCTATGTGCAGCAGGTTACACCAAGTGTCATCAATCAACAGTATAAATAATCTATAATACTGCCAATTTTCGAAATTCCCGGAAACCTTTCTAGCTAAACCTCTAATTCGCACCAAACGACTGAATGATAAAGATTGTAAACGATGCTTTTTATGGAAATCAATAAATTACTATTAATTAATTAATTAATTAATTATGGTGCAAAGACTGGCCATTGCGATCCAGAGAGGAAACGCGACTAGCGTGATGGGCACCTTTGCACCGGTGGGTGCGGGTGGGGGAGGGTCCAAGATGAATGACGAAGTGTAATTTACGCACGGATACTTTGTTTATGTAATATTTATAGTTGATTTATTTGCATAATTAATTATTATTACTAATTTTTTTATTCCTTTCGGTGTCAAGACACTAGGTCCATGGGGTCCCAATGCGCATAATTTTTTCAAGAATTGAAAAAGTGCCTGATAGAGTCTACTGGTGGCCCAAGGGCTGTCAGTTTTCTCGCTCAGCGAATTGCTATTCAAAGGGGGAATGCTGCCAGGGTATAATGCTACGGGGGCCTTATTTAGGTTCAGTTTATATAATAATAATAATAATGTAAACTAATAATAATAAATTAATAAGTTTATAAATGTAAATAAAGGGAATAATAATGTAAATAAACAATAATATGATGTATTAAGTAATAATATTAAAAAAATTGCGTGTACTTAGTGTACACACGTAAGAAGTGAAACTTCTTCATAAACTTAATTTTCACCTCACCTTAAATTAAGTCAAAAAGTACAAAAGTCCAAAAGTCCAAAAGTCCAAAAGTCCAAAAGTCCAAAAGTCCAAAAGTCCAAAAGTCCAAAAGTCCAAAAGTTCAAAAGTCCAAAAGTCCAAAAGTCCAAAAGTCCAAAAGTCCAAAAGTCCAAAAGTCCAAAGTCCAAAAGTCCAAAAGGCCAAAAAGTCCAAAATTCCCAAAGTCCCAAAGTCCCAAGGTCTCAAGGTCCCAAAGTCCCAAAGTCCCAAAGTCCCAAAGTCCCAAAGTCCCAAAGTCCCAAAGTCCCAAAGTCCCAAAGTCCCAAAGTCCCAAAGTCCCAAAGTCCCAAAGTCCCAAAGTCCCAAAGTCCCAAAGTCCCAAAGTCCCAAAGTCCCAAAGTCGCAAAGTCGCAAAGTCGCAAAGTCGCAAATTCGCAAAGTCGCAAAGTCGCAACGTCGCAAAGTCGCAAAGGCGCAAAGTCCCAAAGTACCAAAGTCCCAAAGTCCCAAAGTCCCAAAGTCCCAAAGTCCCAAAGTCCCAAAGTCCCAAAGTCCCAAAGTCCCAAAGTCCCAAAGTCCCAAAGTCCCAAAGTCCCAAAGTCCCAAAGTCCCAAAGTCCCAAAGTCCCAAAGTCCCAAAGTCCCAAAGTCCCAAAGTCCCAAAGTCCCAAAGTCCCAAAGTCCCAAAGTCCCAAAGTCCCAAAGTCCCAAAGTCCCAAAGTCCCAAAGTCCCAAAGTCCCAAAGTCCCAAAGTCCCAAAGTCCCAAAGTCCCAAAGTCCCAAAGTCCCAAAGTCCCAAAGTCCCAAAGTCCCAAAGTCCCAAAGTCCCAAAGTCCCAAAGTCCCAAAGTCCCAAAGTCCCAAAGTCCCAAAGTCCCAAAGTCCCAAAGTCCCAAAGTCCCAAAGTCCCAAAGTCCCAAAGTCCCAAAGTCCCAAAGTCCCAAAGTCCCAAAGTCCCAAAGTCCCAAAGTCCCAAAGTCCCAAAGTCCCAAAGTCCCAAAGTCCCAAAGTCCCAAAGTCCCAAAGTCCCAAAGTCCCAAAGTCCCAAAGTCCCAAAGTCCCAAAGCCCCAAAGTTCCAAAGTCTAAAAGTCCAAAAGTCCAAAAACCCTTAAATGACATGCTATCCCTGGATAAAGTACTCTTAATTCAAATCCACCGTGGTGGGGAACAGAACAAAGATGGCGCGTAACCAAAAATCGTGACGTGACGTGACGTGACGTGACGCAAATTTTTTTCCAACGCCGATAAAGAAGTTTCACTTCAAAAAGTAAATTACTGAAATAATTTATATTACTACTACTATCCAAAAAACGGATAAGGCCGAAAGGATTATGATTGGTAACTCAGCCAGGGGAGCTGTATCATTCATAAAGCTAAAAATAAATATTCTTACAACCTCAGTATTGGTTCATCGAGGATGGCAATTTATATCATTGAAGATTCTATTGTGGAGCTGTCGACATCCTCCTATTACGCTCTTGTGTGACTGTGTATGTGAATTTGAAATATGACTGTGAAAAAAAAAAAGTATATGAAGTGCTGAAGCTGTGACGATTGGAACAGGAAGGGTATATTATCATATTAATTCAAATAAAATATGTATTTTAGAAATGAAATTGGGGGTGTGGTTCCAATCAACTAAGATCTTTGCAGCTCATATCAACCTCATCAGCAAGTAGTTTACCTGCTAAACACGGTCTGGATAAAGAGGTCAGGGGTTTGTAAGCAACTAAGAAGACGATAAAATATAAAAGTGAAGTATAATTTGAAGGGTTTGCTTGTAATAGCAGCACATGCGTAGTGGAGCTTATAGAAAATTTACTTGAAATTGATGTTTATTCATTCTGTTATGTCCAGACCAAATCCAAACTAGAACATTTATGTTGCTTACTTTCCTACATGTTGTAACCGAGATGAGACAATGATTTTATAATGTTATAAGCTCTATTTGCTTCATGGATGGAGAGCCCATGAAGCTTTTTTACTTTATTGTGCTTTGTATAAATCTGACGTGCTCGAGTAGCTAAAGAAATTCCTTTTAGGGCTTCCCCACCATTATTAAAATAACATAAAGCAACTGCTCGTGCTATTGAAAGGCTAATTGCTTTCTCGCTCTAAGAATCAGCATTGCCCTTCAATGTAGAAATCTTACCCTTCGCTGGGAAGGAATTCGGCGTCAGTTAAACAATGAAAATCTTGTACATTGTTACATTGTGTCTAAGCTTCCCTTCTTCTGTAAATATATTGTGTTAAATGTGTTTATATAATTATTGTTCTTAGGTTATTTAAAGGTTCTATGAAATAATACAGCTTATGGGCTACAATTATAACTCCCTAAAATACATTATATGCAAGTACAATGAAATAGATAAAATTGATCTGTTATTATAATTTTTGACCATTGAAAACAACTGGAAAGACATAAAAACATGAAGTACCAAGTGCAAGATGATAAAATCACTTCAACTGAAGTTGAAGAATTGGCAAACGATAGCTTTAACAAAATAACAAACAGTTGTCACAAAACAGAAGAGAATATTGATTCTGGACTACTTGAAAAAGAATATACTTTAGAAGATATTTTAAGCGAATTGAAACTATCTGGAAGATATCATATAAGATTCTTATCTTTGCTATGTTTCTTGTTATTCATCAGTGCAGGGTTTGCTATAAATTATATATTTGCTGTAGAAAACGTCAGTTATAGGTAAGAATTCTAATAACTATTCAGTCGAGGTGCAAATTTATTGACAGTGAAAATAAAAATCACCTCAACAGAATACTTTGAGGTGAATTTTAAACTCACTCACACATACTTTGAATCTACTATTCTACCGTTATATACTATATCAAGCAAAAATACTGTCATCTCGCTGCATACTGTTGCAAAAGGGCCTCACAAAGATCTTTCAAAATGTCTCACCTGCATGTGGTACACCTGTTGACTAACAGACAAGATTAAGGCGACGAGAAAAGCCCTCAAAACAAAGCTATACCACTTGTTTAGACTGGATGGGGTAGTAAGTTTTAGGGTTGGCTACGCCAGTGTGCTCCGGGTTTGCGAACGTCTGTAGGCTTAAATCCCCACTTTCCATTAGTTGGGCCCTAAGCTTAGTGATATAAACAATAAGGCGAATAACTTGCCCAAAATAATTGAGAGAAGCCTACGTTTAGCAGTGGACTGGGATAGCTTGATTTTAAATTAACATCAATAAATGAATGTGTGATTATTACTTGCAGGTGTAAATATGTAAATTGTAGAGATAGTGATATATCAAAACTAGAACAAAATTCAACGTTGCATTACAAATGTCTTAAGTACGAGTTACTAGAAGAAAATGGAACTTGCACAGAAAACAATATCGATAGTACTAAATACACTCCCTGCTCGGAGTGGGTTTATGATGAAGCAAATACTTTCGTTGCAGAAGTAAGTATAAAGTTTTTACATACTTCAAAAATATCTTCTAATTGGTCCTTGGTCTCATTTACATTTTTGTTTCTTTTATTTATACTTCAACATAAATATATAAAACACAGTCAGGACGGTTACAGCACTTATAACTCGAGAACCGAATTTAAGAAGTTTTGGTTTATTGAATTTGTCTCCACCCAGAATAGTAGAATAACTAACAGAAATAGGATTCGATGACGACACAAAGTTTCCCGGAATCATTAGTTAAGAAGACATGGAATATTTTCGAAGCGTTAAGTTTAGGTTAAATAGAAGAAAATCTAGATGTAGCTAAGACGCATTGCTCTCTCAGTCAGAGAATGCATTTTTACAATACAAACTCACTGCACAGTTTCACCATAGCAGAAAAATCTAAAACATTTCACTTTGACAATAATTTCTGCAATCTTACAGTTCAACCTGGGATGTCAAGACTGGAAACGAACGTTAGTGGGCACCAGTCACAGCTTTGGTTACATGATTGGACTGCTTTTGTTTGGTCCTTTGGCGGATAAGTATGTTTTATATAAAATTACTTCTTCTCTTATATTCTTTTCAACACTCCTCCTCTCTATCTCACACGACGACTTGAATTTCATCATGATACTTATTGAAAGTGCTAAGATCAGGATAGGAATATAAGTCGTGCTATTGTTCCCTGTTTTGAACTTACTCTTACTTATTTACTGAGGTTGTCTGAAATTGATGATATGAGATTACTGGACATAAAACCGCTCTCCAATGAAATACTACATGTAATACAGTGTAATAGTGTACATTAATAATATCTATCTATATGTACCTATGTTCTCTATCAATATTATAGTTGGTGAATTGATTAAAGTTCAATCTGCTTATTGAATAATTGATTTGTAATAGATGCTTTAGAATAGTAGCAACACCTTGGACATACTTTAGAATTGTATCTGATAAAGTCATAGCAATATAAATATACAGTTGAAGTCCGCCTCTGCATTAAACAATACTGAATTATACTAAGAAGTTATAAAAACCTATTTTTTTAATATAAAGCTCGCCAAGTTGACGTCGCCAGCCTGATGGAAAATCGTGGCGCATGTACCCGCTATACGCCTAATTAAAATCCTTTTCCATAGATTTTGAATTTAACGAATTATTTTAACTGCAATATAATTATTCAAAGAACCTTTATCTCGGAGAGCAAGTACGTGGTGGTGTCTGGCGTTTTGGTTAAACAGTGAGAGTGAAACAATCAAAACTTGATAGAATCAATCAAATGGGGAAATGTATCAAATATTATTAAAGAGAAGCTGCAGTGAATCTGATACTAGAGAGTATAGTTTTGTGTTTTCTATTTGAAGCCAGTATTTTGTACATTCCTGTCTGCGAAACCTATCTTATTTTTGTTTATTATTATCTATTTTAACACGCTTCTATTAGCTTCACTTGTAACTATGTATGTAAGAAAATCTTGGAATGTTAATTTGTCCCACTTCCCGTCCTTACAAATTAATAAAAAACGTCATTACAAATCCAATATGGCGGCCTCCCAAAATGGCGGACTGGCTGTTTGAAATTCGCCCCCATGATATGGGTATCGAATGAAAGGGTTTGCTGTTAGAAATACGAAAAAATAGTCACGTGACTTAAATCCAATATGGCGGACGTCCAAGATGGCGGACAGGCTATTGAAATGCACCTCCATGATATGGGTATCAAATGAAATGGTTTGCTGTCAGGAATACGAAAGAAATAGTCACGTGACTTAAATCCAACATGACGGACATCCAAGACGGCGGATTGGCTATTTGAAATGCACCCCCATGATATGGGTATTAAATGAAAGGGTTTGCTGAATGAGATATGAAAAAAGTATGAAATAAAAAAAAAATAGTGCGTACTAAAAGCGTGTTTTTTAGTTTTTTAAACTATTAATTATTTATTTTAATAGTAAGTAATTTGAAATATAGTCAATTTTCAGATTTGGTCGCAAGAAAGTAATTATATTTATGACGCTTGTTGGTTGCGGACTTGGAATATTAAAGAGCACAATTCCTTTGTATTGGATATATATTTTCTTAGAAATATGTGAATCCATACTTGGAGATAACTACTCATCACTATATACCATGGGTTAGTTTACAGATGTTATAAAATCATTAATATTATGTACCAGCTTGAATAATATATTTCGTTTAATTTTAGCTATTGAAATGGTAACTACAAAAGATCGTCCAGTGGTGATCCTTTTATTTTCTATATGCATCACGATTACTGACATTGTGATGGCTTCCCTGGCATATCTTACAACAAGTTGGAGGACGTTTTTAGTTTTGTTATATGCACCAGCAATTTTGGTCATATTGCATATATTTTGTATGGACGAGAGTTTGAGGTGGCTTTTAATAAAGGGAAGGAAAGCAGAAGCAGAACAAATAATAAGAAAGGCGATGAAGATGAACAATATAGTGATAGATGAGTCTAAGATTAAAAATTTGAAAATTGAAGAACAATCCAACATAACTCTGCGCGAATCGCTAATAGTTACATTTTCTTCCAGAAAATTACTAATAAGATTCGTACTATGTACTTGTGTTTGGTTGACAGCCCTATTTAATGGGTACGCTCTGACAATCAATTCTGTGACATTGGAGGGCAACAAATATGTAAAGGCGATTGCCCATCTTTCAATGGACCGCCGTTTCATAACAAATAATTTAGTATGACAGCGAAAATCGGAGACTGAATTGGATGGATATCGTACTTGCATAGGAAATAAAAAAAAATCTATTATTTTGTAGGGTTTTCTATCATTCTTCGTTTTGCTGTTCAAATTAGAGGTTAGTTTTGAAGCAAATGTCCATCAATCCGTCATATCAATTTGTCCAAAAAGTGTAATCGTTACATTGATGAACATGGATTTAATTCAAAAAAGATAAAAGTAATAGTTCCATCACACTTATAAAAAACCCTGAAAATGTATTTACTTACCACAAATCAACTTATTGAGATAATGTAGTAAATAAACAAATTGGATCTCGATTGTTCCTTAATTACTTACCATTTAAATATCAATCCTGATCATAATCATTTTGTATGGAACCATACATTGTTTTATATAAACATTTCACACCAATTTAAATAAAATAATTTCATGAAAAATCCTTCGGTGATAAACATTTTAAACTGTCATTTTTCCTTGTTGTTGTTGTTGCTTTATTCGTCCAAAGGACAGGCAAAGGTATTTAAAACCATACTGCCAATTCTTGTATTATTTAATATTCAGCTGTTTATGTCATTTTTATCGGTCCTCGTCCTCTTAGGACACTCAAAGTCAAGTACGGTCCTAAGTCAAGCTTTACTAGAGAAGACTGACTGTCTTCTCTAATCTCTAGTAAAGCGGTGGGACTTTACTAGGAGTGTCTCTGGAGTTTGTCGAAAATTAAAGAGGATGAGTGGCATTTTTATCAGATCTACTGCAAAACCGCACATTCGTTACCGAAAAAACGTTTTGTTAAAAACTTTTCAATTTTTAACAGTTCGTATTCGTTCAAATGTCTAATATGCTCGCAACACGGTGAATAATATATCACCAGCCTAGATTTTTACTATAGTTAGTATGGTATTTTATATAAAAAATGCAATAATCTGCTATTAATAGTACCTACTTCCAACTCAACCATAGATTTAGAATTTATCAATACTAAATCTATGATCTCAACGACATTGTTGCATGAACCCCGAAATGTAGGCCCCGCCCCACACATTGATATTTGCGATTGGCGGCCATCTTCGTCACGTCAGTACCATTCATTTGGTTAGTCCGCGGCGCGTACAAACGATACAACCACAAATTATAATCAAAGTTAAACGCCACAAAAGATTTTGATCGATTGAATTAAAAGATTGTTAAAAAAATATTACATGATTTACCAATTTACTTAGATGGCCATACACTTTTTATTAAGGTTTTTTAAAAAGAAACGCTCTCTGGGCGTTCTCCTTTTATACTTGTGTGTATATGTGGTACAGTTGCTGGGTTTATCTTATTGTATGTACTAAACAGGTTTCAGAGAAAAACTCCTTTGATTCTTTCTTTGGTATTAACTGGATTATTCTGTGTAACGCAATCGTTTATTCCAAAAGGTAATAAATGTTTTTTTTTCTTTTAATAAGAAAAGTATTTAACTCCTAACTTCAAAAGGTCTTTAAGACTTATTTCATTCTTATACCTAAGTATAACTGTAAATTACAGAAGTCAACGTGCAAAGGCGAATTTTTTAATCGACATATTTTTAAAGAGAACTACCATGACAAACTTTGTTCCGCTATATCAAGCTGACCCGGCGAACTTTGTTCCGCCATATCAAGCTGATACGACACTTTTTCCGGATTTTTTTTAACCAAAAATATAAACCTTGCCCTGGCTATAACTAACACAAAAAATAATAATTAGCGTAATCGGTCCACCCATTCTGAAGTTATGCGCTTACCAACACATTTTGCGATTCATTTTTCAGATATAAGTCTTCTTTTTAAAATGATTGCTTCTTGTTAAGTATATAATGTATCGAATGGCTATACCATTGATAGACGATACATTGCTTTGACTCTTCATATACTTCTTGAAACAATTCGTATGTCTATGTCTAAAAAAAGAAGTTCCTTAAGTAAGTCTTCGAAAAGAAGATCACACAGTTCTTGCTCTCGATATATATCTAGTTGGTAACTATAAGTTGCACATTATTACAGGTTACATGTGGCTGTCTACGTTACTCTATATGTGTGGAAAACTTAATGCTACAATTACGATAAGGATGGCCTATCTGTATACAGTAGAATTATTTCCAACGTACACAAGAAACACTATGCTGGCGCTCTGCTCTGCAATAGGAAGGATCGGAGCTATTTTAGCTCCACTGACTCCTTTATTGGTATGTTTTTAAAAAATGGGTTGGCAGAAGTAAACTATACGCCTACGCTTCCTTATTTGTAGTTAGTCGTTCAATAGAGTCTGAATGAATTGCTTTGTGTAAGTTCCATAGTAACAGCCGATTGCTTTTGTAGTGGTGTATATGACTAAGTTTTCCTCCTGCAACATATTACAGACAGATATATATACTGGGTGTAACAAAATTGAATATCCAAATTTCATGAGATGACAAGGCATCGGAAATCAAATACAAATATATAAAAAGGGGGGTTAATTTTTTTGTCGCACATTAAGAATTCGTTTTTTACCGCGGCAATTCGAGGTAACATGGTCGCCGTGGCAAAAAAAAACACGGACCACCCGTCTGGCTGTCGTCGTCGCTTTCTACTGCCGCTCAGTAGCGATAGAAAGGGTGAAAATGAAAATTTATAGGACCTTTAAAACGAATTTACGGTTAAAGTAGGTATTCATGTGATTTTTTTTCTTGATTTAATGTTTCTTGACTGATGCCACGTCACGTGACGAAATTTGGATAGTCAATTTTGTTACAGCCATTATATATATATAGAGCAAACATGCTATGTCTACGCCCATTGTACTGGTCGCGTTGCTTTGTGGGTCTTGCATAATAGCCTATTGCCGCGTTAAAACTGACAGGGGCAGATTGTACTTGGAACATAAGCCATGCTGCAACAACCGCCAGACATATTACTGCCATATTACATACAACCGACTTTAACGGCTTAACGCGGTATAGAAAAAAAAAATCTTGTACAACATAGAAAGTATGGGTGGCAACAATCAGGTCTCAAGTATAGAATAGGAGTCCTAAATTATAAAATGAAACAAAAGCGAATAAATAGAATATCACGGTTAGACAAAAGTTAGACAAAATACCCTTAATTCCTACAAAAAACCAAAAGCGAATAAATAGAATATCACGGTTAGACAAAAGTTAGACAAAATACCCTTAATTCCTACAATTGAGATGGGGGATACAAGTTTACATTGTGGGATCCAAAATAAGTTTATCACTTAATTTTCGCATAGGACATGCAAAACACACAACGATGTGACTTTTTTTCTCCACTACAAAATTTCTCCTAATTTTATTATCTTTGATTTCAGATGGTGTATTGGACGAATTTACCATCGTTCCTCGTTGGCGTTCTGTCACTCTTAACTGCGACTATCGTGACTATGATACCAGACACGGCTGAAGATGTACTACCTGATAACGTTAAACAAGCAGAAAAAATTGGTTGCAAATAAAATATGTATTTATTAGCATCAAAATACTTTACCCGTTGAATTGGATGAGGACACCTAGACGATGCATTGTCAGTCTTTTTATGTCGACATTTTTCCTAAAAATAATCTGTAGAATATAATGACTATTTGACAACTTGTAAATCATTATCCTTAGAACCTTTTCCAAACCCAGATGGGGTGGACTTTCCAGTTTAACTGTGATGCGGCTGAAATTCAATCTTATGTTTGACGTGAATTTGCCGTGAAACGACTGCCATCCCGACCATACCTACTAGAAAAAAGAGTTGTTTTAGAATTGTGAAAACATCATCGCCAAGATAGTCAGTACAGAGAATATGTATGGTCGTTTGTTTCGGGCACAGAGCAACGCGCGCCTTAGACCGTTCGCCTTGCTCTATGGTTTCGGGATGTTATGCTAGACTAAGACATTTTTTTAACGAAAAACCTTTTCGGACCTTTTTTAACGAAACTTTTTTCAATCAAAAATTATCTGTGGTTGTGGGTACATAATATACATACATACATATGGTCACGCCTTTATCCCCAAAGGGGTAGGCAGAGGCATATTATATGCCCACATTTCACCTTTGTATAATTTGTCCCACGTAATAGGTGGTGAGCCGTATTGCCGTGTTTAAATGGACAGGCGCAGGTTGTGACTGCCTGCTGTTGAAATAAAGCCTTCAACTTAGCTTAACGACTGCCATTTTACTGGCAACCGGGACCAACGGCTTAACGTGCCTTCCGAAGCACGGAAACGCTCAAATAAATGTCACAAAGTGATCACATGGATGGTCACCCATCCATGGACCGGCCATCGTGAAAGTTGCTTACTGCAGTGATCGTTTACAGAACACTGAGTCCGCGGGGCCACGAGCGCTTCCTTTACATAATATAATTAAGTTAAATTATATTATATTTTTATATTTTTATATTAAGCTCGCAAAATTGTCGTCGCCAGCCTGATGGAAAGCCGTGGTGCATTTAGCGATTGGGGTCACTCTCACAGTCCGTAAGACTTGTATTTTTTCTTTTATACCACTAAGGTGGCAGACAAGCATACGGCCCACCAGAAGGACTGGTGGTCACCGCAGCCTATGAAGGTTTGCAACACCAAAGGCGCCACTTTCGCGCTACCGACCCTGTATAAACCTTTCAAAACCCCTTTTGAAGAACCCCATACTGTAGTCGTTTGGAAAACCGAGGCAGGGAGGTCATTCGACAACCTAAGCGTGCGCGGGAGAAAGCCCCTATCGGATCTAACCGTGCTCGAACGCTCCGGACGTAGAGTGTTAGGATGAACTCCTTGTCTGTGGCGAGCGGTGCGATGATAGAACGTAACCGTGGGCATCATATCAAACAATTTCTCAGAGCACATACCATTGTACAGGCGGTAGAACACGCATAAGGAGGCAAAGTCTCTCCTGTCGCGAAGAGGGTCCATACACCTGGGGGCCGAGTCTGCTATTTTCCATCAAAAAGCCGGTCCAGTGCGATTCTATTACGATAATATAGCGATTGGTCCTAAATCTGCTAGTCGCGTAAATCTTGTCTATCGCCACTATAGAACATCGATAGAATATAAATAGAATCGCAAAAGCAGAGACAAGGGCTTTATTTTGGTTGTTTTGACTCTTGTCAGTCAGTACTATGGTAATAGTAGGTGTTTTTTAGGTTATTTACAAATTACTTAGTCTTAAAAGAGACTTTTGTAGAGAATTACGATTTAAAATTGTGAACTTTACCTATAAACAAACGTGAACTTTATAAACGGCTTCAAAGCAAAGAGTGACAGTGTTATCCAGAAGAACTATCAATCAAATCAGCCTATCGCAGTCCACTGCTGGACGTAGGCCTTTGCCAGTTTACGCCACAATTCACGGTCCTGCGCCTTCTGCATTCAGTCCCAGCCTACGACCGTTACCAGGGTCGTCGGTCCATCTAACGGGTGGTACCCCACGGTTGCCGAGACGCGGTTGGAAGAACTATATCCTAGAAATTTGAGACAAAACTCAATTGTAAAAAACTGGTCCAGCAATGAATTTCATTTTGAAGAAAGGGCTTTGGATGCTAAAATTCATAGAATAAACGCAGGAGACTGTATATTTTCAAATACATATATCACAGCAGTTTATTCAAGTCTTCTACAAATACATCTTTACAGAAAAAATATTGAACAATAACCTCATGATAACTCAAGATTGTGAATAGTGAAAGTTTTTATCTACAAACAACTACTCTGTGAAAGTTGGTTTTTAAATTGATTAACACTAGTGTACCTAACTACTCAACGGACTTAAAAAGTTATTTCATCATTGTGAAATCACGGTATTCCACAGCAACTATGTGATATAGCCAAACAATCTCAATACAGACAGCTTTTATTAGTGCCCGTGTGTGATAGATAATGAAAATGAAATGAAAATGAAAATATCTTTATTCATTTAGGTTACAAAGTAACACTTATGAACGTCAAAATTTTTGCTTCTACATTTACATTTACTGCCAGATTCGCAAAGCAATAGGTAGAGCCTGTGAGGAAGAACCTGGCAAGAAAACTCACGGCCACTCTTTTCAAATAGTCTTAGTACATTCGTTTGTCATGCAATAAAGATCAACAATTTTGTCTACACAAGCGACATTTACAATCGCGCCTAATTAAGTGAGGAGCAAGCAACTCATGTCCATGTCTCTGTATCATTAAAATAGTCATCAATAGTATAGTATGCCCTTTTTATAAGATGTGTCTTGATTTCCCTTTTGAATCTATATAAAGGAAGGTTCATAATATTTAAAGGAATTTTATTGAATAGGCGTACACCAAGTCCTTCGAATGAGTCGTGTACCTTATGTAATCGGAAAACCTTTCCAATCAATTTATGCTTATTTCTAGTATTTATTGAATGTACGTCACTGTTCTTAAGATATAGATGTATGTTCTTTTTAACAGACATGATGTTCTCAAATATGTATTGCGATGCAACCGTTAAAATTCCTATTTCTTTAAACTTCTCTTTAAGCGATTCTCGAGCATTTAATTTATAAATTGCACGTATAGCTCTTTTCTGAAGTACAAAAATTATTTGTATATCTGCTGCCTTGCCCCACAGCAAAATGCCGTAAGACATGACGCTATGAAAATAACTAAAATAAACCAGCCTGGCTGTTTGGACATCAGTGAGCTGTCTGATCTTGGTAACGGCAAAAGCCGCCGAACTGAGTTTTGCTGCTAGACACGATATTTGGGCAGTCCACTGTAATTTACTATCTAAAGTGATCCCCAAGAATACGGTTGATTCTACAAGATGAAGGGTGTCACTGTTCAATGTTATATTTGTTTCATAATTTTTGACATTGGGCATGGTAAATCTAATACATTTTGTCTTTTTAGCGTTCAATAGCAGATTATTGGTTGTGAACCAATCTACAACTTGGGCTAGTGCACTATTTACGTTGTCAAAAGTACTTGGATTGCGATCAACTTAAAAAATAAGTGATGTATCATCAGCAAATAGAACAACATCGCACAAGTTCTGTACATAGAAAGGTAAATCGTTGATGTAAATTAAAAATAAAAAAGGTCCTAGAATTGATCCTTGCGGCACACCCATAGCTACAGAAGCTCCAGAGGACCGACTTCCATTAATGTCAACATATTGCATTCGATCTTTAAGATAGGAGGCAACAAGATCCATTGCAGAGTCCCTTATACCATAATGATCTATTTTTCGTAATAAAGTGTTATGATCAACGCAGTCGAAAGCCTTGGACAGATCGCAGAATACCCCGATAGCATCCTGTCGATTTTCCCAAGCGCTGAATATATGTTTTATAAGTGTCACTCCTGCGTCAGTAGTAGAACGACCTCTTGTAAACCCATACTGCTCGTTGTGTAGTAACATATTTGAACTAAAATGTGATTGTAATTGCTGCAGTATAATTTTCTCAAAAATTTTGCTAATGGCAGGCAGTATTGAAATAGGTCTAAAGTTACCAGGGTCTGTTTTGGATCCGGCTTTAAAAAGAGGTATCACTTTACTGTGTTTCATTAAATCTGGAAACACGCCTTTATCAACACATATATTAAATATTGCAGCTAGATGAGGAGATATAATTAAAATAATTGACTGCATTAATTTCACAGAAAAACCCCACAAGTCTGCTGTATTTTTTGAGTTAAGCGACTTAAATACTTTAACGATATCGTTGGGATTCACATATTTAAATCTAAATGAGACTCTACAGTGGTCCACGCTGCCCCTAAGCATTCGTTGAGCTTTAACTGGGCAAGAATTTAAGGAGCTCGTTGTAGTCACGGGTATGTCTATAAAAAAATTATTAAAGGTTTGTGCTACATCTAAACTATTATTAATCACTCTATTATTAACAATCAATTCAATGTCATGGTCACGAGTTTTGTGGCGTCCGGTTTCAGAATTAATTATATTCCATGTCATTTTTACCTTATTGTTCGACTGTTTAATCTTCCGACTTAAATGTAATGACTTGGCAGCAGCACATGCCTTTTTAAAGGTTTTTGAATAAAGTTTAACATACTGAATAAAAGCAGGATCAAAATTAAATTGCTTCATACCATATAACTCATATAACTTCGCCCTACTCTTGTATATACCAGTAGTTGCCCAATCACAAAATTGCATGCCTTTATTTTTATAAAAGGTTTTTGATTTGAAAATGTTATAGTACTCAAACTGAATGGTATTAAATAAGGAGTTGTATAGGCCGTTTGGATCTTCCTCATTAACGTTAAGATTGGCAACCTTTGCAGAAACTTTTTCACTAAATTGTGCTAGGCGACATGTACTCATTGGCCTGCAAGAAATTTTGTTTAATTTAGCCGTTATATTAATGGGAAACGCAGCTTTCTGCCCAAGGTGATCTGATGGAAAGTTACTTAATATTTCTTTTGCCAGTGGTTCACAGTTGCTAAACATATTATCGATACATTTCGCAGAATGTGAGGTGATTCTAGTTGGCTCACAAAATAAGTTTTGTAAGCCAAAGGAACTAAATAAATTAATAAAACTAGTACGTTTCGTCGAATTTACAAGTATGTCAACATTAAAATCACCACACACCACAATACGTTTCTTACTAGTGCACAAGTGCTTCAATACATTTTCCATTACTTCTTCAAACATATTATAATCGCTATCTGGCGGGCTATAGACACAAAGGACAATGAGTTGCTCAAACTCAACACATGATAATTCCGCAGTGCGCTCAATAGAAAGGGCCACAATATCTTTACGTTCTTTACAGTTTATATTATTAGAAACAAATATTAGCGAGCCACCCCGAATAGCATATTTTCTTGAGAACGCACTGTTCAGTGAGTAAAATTCACTGTTAAACATTAATTCATGACTTTCCAACCAATGCTCTGTAATACAAAAGACATGAATATTGTGTTCCTTGATATAAAGGTCTATTTGCAGTAGTTTGTTGGATATGCCTTCAATATTTTGGTGTACTAAGTTTAGACTACTAGTAATTATATTGTTGTTAAACTCGAAATTATTTCTTACACTAACATTATTAGAGGTCTCAATAGGCTCAAAAGCCCTAAAGCCATGGCCAGATTTTTTATCTGTTGTCTTACAACCTAGTTTTTTGGGATGATGCATCCTTCCCAAGATAAAATGTCAATATTATTGCTATGATTATAAACAATACAAGCAGTTTTATTATAAGCCAAAAGATTGGCTTGATTCAATAAAAAATTTGATAGCGTTATCGCTACCTGTCGTCTTAAAAACTTTGAAAGTAAGTATCTATCTAGGGTCATAAAAGAATAACGTAATACAAGATTACAGTCAAATAATTCACTATTCCTACTACTTGTAGTCAAATAGTATAATTTTCGGTTTATTTTGTACCGAATATTGTTTTCATTACGTGTGAAAGATTTACTATAAGGCAATGTAGAAAGTATTACCTGTTTCACTGACAATTTTGACAACTGTTCATGAAACTTAATAATATTTTTGATATTTACACAATTGTTGATTGTGGGCAGTGTGTACTAGTCAATACTTTACTAACTATTTGAGAGTAGGTGGCCCCAGGAAATGAATTGATTATGACCGAACTACCCATACGTTGAACTAAGTGGTAACCTAAGTTCTGGCCGATTTCATCGCAATAAACAACTGTCTTTCCAGTATTTAAAATTTGTGAAACTATTGTTACAGGGTCAGCAGAGGAAGTTAAGTTTGATTGTATAGTATGTTCATCCATACTGCCCACAGAGTCAATCATTGGAAACATTGTCTCAGTCTGTGATGGTGTGGGCAAGGAAGAGTGTGGCAGAGATTCATCACAGGCTGGTGATTGATTATATAATTTCTCAAGTGAATGGAACCTTTGTTCATTGCTGTGACAAGACTCAACCAAGCTATTCAGTGCCTCAATATACTCTCCAATTTCTTTTTGTGAAATTTTGTACTTTAATGTTGTTGACTCTAAAGACTTATTTAAATGTATGATTTCTGACTGCAATTGAAGTATATCAGTCTCATACTGCTCTGTTTGAATGGTCAATTGTTTTCTACTAGTTTCTATTACTTGTTGTAGCTGAACATTTGATTTACAAGTTCTGAGATATTTATTCGCACCTATTTTAAGCCTTTTAATTTGTTTCTGTGATTTAGCAATAAATTTATTGAGCTTTATATATTTTTTAAATTTTTTCCTGCTACTACTAACTAATCTAATGGTGTTGTTAGATGCTAAAGTATTATCACTAGAAGTATCAGGTGTCGAGAGATCTATCACATCTGAGGTCATGGGCTGGTCAAGATAGATACAATCTGACTTTCCGCTCATCAGCTCATCATACAGACTGTGGGAGAGGGCAACCTGTTCAGCCGACTTGAGAGTCTCTTTGTGAGTGATGGAGTTGTGCACATCACTTAGTTCACACTCCAGAATGCTGATACGTTTTAAGGCTCTCTCGTGGGTGTTGCTGCACTCCTCCAGACCTACTACAGTTTCCTGAAGATGATCCCGCTGACGTGTGAGCTCCATTACCTGTGTATGTAGCTCAGCCAACTCTTGTTTGAATTGGGTATTTTTTTCAATTACTTTTAATATTTCTTTTTCACTATCATCCCGTTCCTCCAACAACTGCTTATTGTGATTTTTGCAAATTTCAAGTTCCTTGATGGTGAGATTGAACTTTTGTTGCAAGTCACGGGTTACAGCACTGCGGGTCATCATTTTTATTTTAATTGCTCTATTTAAAAAAGGGAATATATGAACAATTTGTTAATCTGACAATCTGACCAAGTATGTAAGAAAAGTAGCTAAGTATAATTGTATTTACACTATGTAAACCACTTATGCAGTTCAACACAACCAATGTGAATTGTTTATTTAATTTAGGTATATGGTAACTATACCAATTTCAAAAGGAATGATGGTCTGTTATCAAATATAAATGCAAATAAGTACAAAAATTCAATTAATTTCTCATTTGGTACCACCTACCCCACTCTTAAATTGACAGATTGTAAGTTTGAAAAAATTGGATTTTTAACAGAACAATTTTTAAAAGTTTTCACAGTTCTTGTTTGTTTTCATGAAGATATATGAAGATATAGGATCACTTTTCACTAGTAATCGTAAACTCGCAGCTATTTTTCACTTAATTAATAATTAATCCTGAAATGCTTTCGTCCTTTTGCTCCTGACATTAATCACTTTTTATCTCGTCGTCGTCTTGTGTATGCTTTTAATAATTACTTATAACTTATTTTCTGAAGTTAACTTGTTTATTTATCACTTTTTTGCTATAAAAGTATATTATTTATAATTTTAAATTCGAAAATTACTTAAAAGAAATGTTTACTTTTTTTTTTTTTTTTTTTTAAATGGTTTTGGCTTGGTTACAAGACCTTTAAGCCATGTCTTTGTTTTTTAAAAAGCGTTCACTTTACACTTGTTTGTACTTTTCACTTTGTTCACTGCACTGTATTATATACACGGCGGATAATTAAATTCTTCCAATAGTATTTTTAATAAAATCAAATAAGTGTTTGTAGCACTTCACATTTCTTAATAAATCATGCAAGCGGCGGGAGGAATCATTCAATAAAACTTCACTAATTTCACTAGCGAGTATCAGTCTTTGCAGATTGTATGTTTGGCAGGAGAAAAATAAATGTTCAATATCCGCTTGTGGAGTATTGCAGTCTTTGCACCTATTATCTGACACAATTCCCAACCTAGCCAGGTGGGAGGGAGTGGTGGTATGTCCAAATCGAAGTCTGTTTATGGTCGTTATGAAGTCGCGACTTGCTGACTCCAATTTCCAGTACCATGGGTGTGCTGGTATATCTTCTTGCAGAGAACCATACCATTTTCCTTTTTCCTCTTGGTCTTTCTTCCACATGCTTTTCCACTCATCTAATATTTTTATATTTATAGAGCTGTAGTAATCTGTCAGCGGGACACTAACCACTAGCTTAACATCTAATGAATTAATCCCTTCATATGCAGTTTTATCGGCTATCTCATTGCCAGTTATACCTCTATGAGAGGGTATCCACATAAAAGCAACATCGATTTTTGTCATGTGTAATTTATATATACACTCTTTAATTAGGTATAGAATGTAATTCGTTTTATAGTTAATCTTTAGGTTTTTTAAACCTTCTATTAGACTTAAGGAATCAGTTAAAATTAACAAGTGTTTGCTGGTATTTAGATGGTAGATTAATTTGAGTGCTTCTAAAACTGCATATGCCTCTGCGGTAAATATGGAACAATTATTATCCAAAACATAGCTTTGAGAGAAATTCGTCTGTGGATCAAATACTGCAGATCTTACATGATCTTTAGACTTACTTCCGTCAGTATACAATGTATAATAATGAGGATTGTCGTCTAGGAATTGTAAAATATCGTGGTTGCATGAAACTTCATGAGTGACAGTCGTCATGGGAAAAATAATGCTATTGATTGAGTGAGAGTAACATGGCCATTGGGATTGTCGTCTAATTTGAGTGCACTGTTTTTAAATGTGTAAAAATACTCTACTTAGTTGAGGGGAGATGCCTCTCAACAGTTCATCGGCAGAAGTTAGCGGTTCTGATATGGTAATTGATTGGGGAATAATTTTCCGTGTAACTTCACTATTCTCTAATGCTAGTAATTTCAAGCAATATCTTTCAACTAACATTATCCGTCTCATAATGAGAGGCATTATTTTAGTTTCGATTTCCATTGCTCTAATTGGAGTTGAGCACATTGCTCCAGAAATAATTCTTAGGGCCTTGTTTTGAATAACATCTAATCTATGTACGTAAGAACTATTTACATATGCTAAAGTGCTGTAGTCGAAGTGACTTCTTACAATTGCCTTGTACAATATAGACAGAGTTTTTGGGTCTGCACCCCATGAGACGCCAGCTAAGCATCGAAGGATATTAACGGCTCTTAAGGCGTTTTTGGATATATATTTAATATGCTCCTCGAAGTTTAATTTCTGATCTAAGACGACGCCCAAAAATTTGTGTTGAGTAACCCTATCTATAGTGTCACCATTGTAAGTAACATTTGTACAAGGGATGTCATCACTGAAAATCATCATACTGCTTTTGGCAGCATTTATTTTTAAATGCAGCTTATCATGGTAGTAGACTTTCAGTTGTTCCAATGCTACATTTATATTGTTTATTGTTTTAGTTAGCTGACTATCAGAACTATATATAACTAAATCATCAGCAAACTGAAGAATCTGTACATTCTCTACACTTATATATTTACATATCTCACAAGTATACAAATTGTACAACAGGGGTGAAAGGGTAGCACCTTGCATCGTCCCTTTACAAGCTATTTCTGGGCCGTACAGAATATTGTTGTGTTTCACATACAATATTCTACTGTTTAAAAACTCGTGTATCCACTTTGAAACTTGACCAGGAATACCTAGATTGCCAGTCAGAACCTCAACCAAAATTCCAGGGTCCACACTGTCAAAAGCACCTTGGACATCTAAAAATACACATACAGTATTTAACCGCATATTTCTGGCTCTTTTCAAATCCGCGACAAGAGAAGTGAAGCTGTCTACGCAGCTGCGACCTCTACGAAATCCATACTGAATTTGAGGAATAATGTTATTAGCTTCAACATACCAATCAATACGAGTTTTAAGCATATTTTCGAATATTTTCCCAAGACAAGACGACAATGAGATGGGTCGATAGGAATTTGAAAGTTCAGGTGGCTTATCTACTTTGAGAATTGGAATGACACACTGAGTTTTCCAGTGTTCAGGAACAAGTTTTTGAGACCATAGCATATTAATAATTTTGAGGAATAGATTTTGTACAGATTTATGAAGATTTTTGATTAAAATGTATGGGAAATCGTCAAGACCTGGAGTTGTGTTTTTCCTAGATTGCAAACTCATTGTTAGTTCATTCCATGTAAAGTCATTCAATAGGACCACTGAGTCGGGATTATTATTATTTACAGTAAAGTATTTAGAAAATGAATTGAACTCTATCAAATTACCGGATTCTGTCAATTTTGATAAAAATGGCTGTACGAATTCATCCTTATAAGATCTATTTCCAGCCTTCAAACCCCTAAACCGTTTAATTAAATTCCAAATAGTGCTTAACGGAGTGTTCCTGTTAAATTTATTACAAAAATCATTCCAACCACTTCTTTTTTGTTCAGAAATAGTTCGCTTTTTTAATGCATCTAGTTTTTTATATTCAATGTAGTTAGCCATAGACGGATCACTTCTATATTTTTTTAAAGCATTGTAGGATGCCTTAACGCTTTCTTCACATGTTTCATTCCACCAGGGTGCTGGTGGCCTACTTTTAAAGTTACTCGTTTTAACAAACTTTGGGATAAGTAATTCTTTAAGCTTATTCAGACATGTGCAAAAAGCCAGATATGCAGACATTGGATCAAGTTGAAATTCTGGACTGTCAATGGTCAATGACAGGTCTTCAAAAATAGATTCCGATACATCACGAAATTTATGCCAATCCGTTTCACTCATTTTGTTATACAGAAACTTTGCGACAGGAGGATTAACTTGGTACTTGTCGACACATATTGCGATATTAGTGATTGTTGGGTAGTGGTAGCTGCCCATGGCATCGTCATGTATGGACCACTCACAAATTGGTGCCAGGTTAGCACTGACAAAAGTAACATCAATTGCTGATTGATTGCATGAAGGTCTACCGACTGTAGTGAACCTACCATCATTTAAAATGCATAAATCACTATCGTCTATTATATTATACAAATCTCGGCCGCGGCCTCTTGTACACAAACACCCAAAGGCAATGTGATGAGCGTTGAAGTCTCCACTAACAAATATGGGCTTTGGAAGATTGGATATGATATTCTGCAGTCTGTTCAATCGAATGTGTTTACTTTTAGGAGGACAGTATACATTTAAAATAGTAATGTTTCCTAATTTCGTTGATAATGTGATAGCAATAGTTTGTATTTCCTCATAAAAAGTTGTATCCAAAACATTGTATTGTAAATAAGGTCTTATTAAAATTGCTACACCGTTATGTTTATTACTTGAGTTTTTAAAGTGTATATTGTAACCAGGTATGCTAAAATTGAACCGTTGATTATCTTTGAACCATGTTTCATTCAGTAAACAAATATCAATAGTTTTGTTATGTAAAAAAATTATCAAAAGTTGTTTTTTGCTATTGGCACTTTGTATATTGTACTGTGCAATCCGTAATTGAGAAATAATATTGGAAGAACTTAAATCCATAGGTTAAAATGATAAATTTTTTAATAACATCTCCTTAATAGATGTTGTGGTGATAGGTACATCATCTGTTTTATTTCCTAATTGTACTAGGGTATTGACAAGAGCCATTAATATATCTTTATTACCTAAAATTTGTTTAATTACATCAGATGAACTACTCTGTTTCTCAGACAGAGTTCTATCAGTCTTAGTTTCAATTAACTTATTTACAGGTTTATTTACAGGCTTATTTACAGGCTTATTTACAGGCTTATTTATCCAGGACTTATCTGGCAAAGAAG
Source organism: Miltochrista miniata (assembly GCA_933228765.1). Classification (NCBI taxonomy): domain Eukaryota; kingdom Metazoa; phylum Arthropoda; class Insecta; order Lepidoptera; family Erebidae; genus Miltochrista; species Miltochrista miniata. The sequence continues at coordinate 3,901,460 of OW121754.1, read as the reverse complement.
GAAAATCTTTGTCATCATTAGTTTTTGCTACACTAGAATAGCTAATTTTTTCTTTTTTTTCAATTATTTTCCTCATTTTGACTGGACATGTCCTAGATACTGCCAAGTGAGCGCCACCGCAGTTAACACAGCAAAGCTCGCTGGGCTTGTCACACTCTTTATAGCTGTGGTCACCTGCACAACAGCTACAGCGCTGTTTGCCGTTACATACCTTGGCTGAGTGGTGAAATTTGAAGCAGCGATAGCACTGCTGAAGAGGTGGGATGTATTCGTACACTTTATATGAGAACAAATCATACTGAACATTAGATGGTAGTGTATTTGACAGAAATGTAATACTGACAGTTTGAAGTGGGGTCCAATTTGATCCCACTTTCTTAGTGAATCTCCGTACTGCTACTATTTCATATATTGATGATAATTTTCTGTATAACTCTTTATTTGAGATGTTTGATGGGACATGTCTAATAATACCGATTCGCTCAATTTGAGCGGCTGGTATGTAGGCTTTCAGTTTGTATTTGTCTAGGAAATGTTCATTGGTAAGTAAATTATTTGCTGTGTTGCACTGCTTAAATACTACCACTATTTTGTTGGCATTTATGCGACGAATCGCCACCACTCCCTTTACTTCCGAGGCAAAGATGTGGTTGAGGTAAATGGGACTTTTATTCCCAAGGCGCTCTTTTTCCCTGCTTTCTACAAAGACGTTAAATTCAATATTTGTTGAATGTTCTGGGTAAAGTCTACGATATGACGGTTTTAAAAATGGTAAATAAAGTGATTCACTTTCCTCACCGCCACCGCCGTCAGTCCGTGATGAATCCTCCTTTCTCTTCCTTACTTTAGGGTTTGGGGGAGCAGCACCCCCTCCCTCGTCCTCCTCCATTATCAAAAAAGAATTATCAATAAAAAATGAGTATTATATACAAGACTTTCACTATTTACAAATTAAAATTAATTATTTAGTAAGATTTGAAAAAAAATTACGCGCGCTCTTTTCAAATTCCCGCCAAAAAAACAGAAATGTTTACGTTACGGCTCCAGTGTTGCCAGTTAATATGATGGATAGTAAAAATAAATATGCTATCATTTTGTTAATACTCAAGGAAGCTGAGCAGTGATAATTTTAATAAATCTTGTATTTACTGGCATGTATGGGTTCATAGTATGACACAGGTAAAGCCGTCAACTACAGCTAGTATGTTGGATTATGAAAGAGTAATGTGCATGTACAGAGATCTTGGCCATCCAAGCCTGCCATGATGAGAAGCCACGCCTTCGATTCCAATGACTAATGCACTAGAGCCAGACTAATGTCAATTTGTTGTTTTGACTGGCCTCGTGGTTACTACTCTAACCACTAACATGTAACTCACATACTAACTGTAACTCTAAATTTGTAGTCAGGTACTCCCTGTCTACGGATTCGGAGGTTGTGGGTTCGATTCCCACCCAGGACAAATCTCTTTGAGTGATGATCATATTGCTTTGTTGTGTCTGGGTGTAATTTATCTATAATAAGTATGTATATAGAAATATAAGTATGTCTATCAGGCGTCTAGATCCCATAGCACAAGTTTATAGCTTAGTTTGGGCTAGACGGTGTTGTGTGAGAATGTCCGACAACAATATTTCTATTAATACCTCCTCAAAATGAAATTGGGTAAGGCCTAGGTCTGAGCATAGTGGTAGACTGTAATAGGGTTATTTGATAGCTTATTTTGGATTTGGAAACATTAAAAATGATGAAATATGGAAAAATATTTTACAATTATTGTTTTTACATTATCTTCATCTTGCCAAAAATACTATTGTAATAGCCACGCTGCTTGAAGATCAGGGTTAACACTTCAATTTTCAACTCGAGTATCCTGAAATAGATTACAATACAATTAGTTTTATTTCAGCTATTGCAAGCTTGTGAATTATGATTGATGATTAAAAAGTGATTTCAAGATGTTGTTAAAAGGAAATGAGATTTATCTGATAGAAATATTAAATGACTGTGATTTACTGTGATTTTAAGTGTCAAAAATCGATTTAAATAAATAATTTTACCAATTTTGTCAACTCTTATTTACCCACCTCATGTTTCCATGGCCATTGTGAGTTCTTCTTCTAAAGGAGAGATAGGAAGTACTACGGATGTTTTATAACACAGTTATGCCATGCACAACATGCATTAACAATCTTCCCTGTTATTTTGAGACCATAATGTAATGACTGTACTCACAGCAAACATCTGAAATTAACATAAAAAGGTAAGGACTAAATCATCTTCACCAAGCTTGATGATCTGAATCACATTTATTAGGGTATTAGGAGCACTGTGAGTTGACCAGTTTTGTATCAGCATTGTTAGATGTGAATGTGACTATCATCGGGCAGCTCTCCAACCAACCCAGTCCTTGTCCGTTGGTGTACTGGTGCACTAGGTACTTGCCAGTTACTTTAAATTTGGAACCGGAAGATAGTTTGAAAACTCAGAATTTAAATGATCTGTTAGAATATTGACCAATTAGTAATGAAGTCTCATACTCCCATCAACACTACTTACAGGTGGGGTTTGCTTGGAATGGTACCCTACAGTAGAGTTCAAAAAGTGATTGACTTTTTATTTATACCTAAGTACCTATACTCTAATATTCCCATTTAACACCTGACTTATTTCAGTTTCTTGAGAGTTTATAGGTATATAAGTCATTAGGGATGCCTATGTAATTTAAAACCTGCAGTCTATACCAATATTATTAGGTATGAGGAAAGATTAGGATGTTTGTTTGTTTGCATCGGAATAGGCTCCAAAACTTCTGGACCGATTAATAAATTCTTTCAGTGTTGGGAAGCTAGACTCTTCCCGGTGAACATAGGCTATATTTTAGTCTCATATTCCCTTGGGAACAGGAGCTATGTGGGTGAAACGGTGACAATATGCTGTGCACCCGGGTAAACTGGGTATTTTAAATGTTCATAAAAACTGTAAAAAACAATTAAGTATATTGGGTATTGAGTGTACATAGGTAAGTACCTATGTGCTAAAACAATAATAACTACCTACTGTAAGTATTAGAAATGTGACTTGTATTTTAGATATGAGTGATTGTAAAGAATATTGGACAGTACTTACGGAAAATAGATGCATGTCAATTGCATACATGTCTTCATACTATTTTGCTGATCTTGTTGAGTTGGCTACTTGGAATAGTTGCCATCTATGTATCTATATCTAATAAAGTTCATTGACCCTGCGACAATGGCTCACTCACAGCAAATTCACTTTTTGGAGACTCATTAAAGCACTACGACTATCCAATGTACTATAATACAATAGGTACAACAATTTATTATGTTCCACCTTCTTCCATGAGGCTCTTTATGGTCTTGTTTTGTAGGTGAAATAAATAAAGTCCGCTTCGGATAAAATGCTATGTCTCACAATTAATCAATCTTCATCATTTTGATGTAAATTGTAAACTTGCTTCTATTTAGTTTATCTGCAAATTGATTAATTTAAACAATAATATTGTATGTATACCGGACGAAAATAACCAGGCTCGCACTTTCTATTTCTAGCTGTCAAACATTAATTACCCGACTACCAAAACAAATCCCATCAAATATTAGCAGACTACGCATAAATGTCAAATACACTGGCGATTCTATCGAGAGGCCATCGGTCGACCATAATCGCACTTCACTAGAAACAAGATAGAAGCTATCGAGTTAGCGAATACGAAAACTGTCAAATTGTACCGATGAGCTTCTATTTTGCTACGATATCTATTCTATTCTGATGCGATTGCAATAGCAGACTCGGCCCCCTGTAAGCATAGGATCGTTGACAACTCTCACAGCTCGCCTTTGCACCGAGTCAAATGGACGAAGCTGATATTCAGGTGCCCCCGCCCAGAGGTGACAGCAGGTACTCCATGTGCGGCCGCACTTGCGACTTATAGAGAAGCAGTGTTTGCGGCGCCGTAAAGTATCGCCGCGCTCTGCTGAGCACACCGAGTTTCTTGGACGCCATCTAAGCCTTGTCCTCTAAATGACTACTGAATTGAATCTCTCTGGAGATGTCAACGCCAAGGATCCTAATACTTTCAGAGATGGTGAGAAATGTGCCCTGGAATTGTGGCACCACAGTAAAAAATGGAGGTTTTCTTAGCAGTGAATATACACGCTTGTTTCTTAGAAGATACAAGCATGTAAATATACACAAGACAAGATTTTGTCCACCGCATTCGGACACTCTAGTAAGAGTAGCCTCGATTACAGATACAAGCTGTTAACGACTTTCTTCCACTGCGGCCCGAGAGATACCGGTGTGGTCCCTGTAACAAGTGTTCTCCGTACTGTCGTCCATAACAATGAATGCCGTCAATAGACAACATGTCTTTGATATCCAGCAGAAACAGAGTAGGGGACAACATTGAGCCTTGCGGTACTCCAGCCAGGAACAGCTGTCGTCGATGACGGCCCTGACGCTTCTACCCGCCAGAAAGCTGGACACCCATCGGCATAACCTCTCGGGCAGTCCATAGGAGGGCAATTATGTAAGAAGACCACGGTGCCAGACCCGGTCAAAGGCTTTAGAGATGTCGAGGCTTACTGCTAGAGCCTCACCCTTACTCTCGATAGCCGCCGCCCAGCGGTGTGTTAGGTACACGAGAAGATTGCCCGTCGAGCGATCGTGACGGAAACCGTGCTGCCGGTCACTGAGCAGGTCTTTATCCTCAAGGTACCCCAGGAGCTGTGTTTTAATTACACGGTCCATCACCTTAGATAAAAAGGGAGGTGACGGCTATAGGCCTGGTCAGTCCTGTCGCCCCTGGTCAGTCCTGTCGCCCTTCTTGGGTATAGAAGGCACATACGCGATCTTCCACGACGCCGGGACTTGCTTCATGGAATATGAAACTGTGAAAAGACGTGTAAGTACCGGACACATCTCTGTACCACACTGCACCACACTGCACACCACCGCGGGAATATCGTCTAACCCACTCGACTTATGAACATCCAGGGATTGAAGCTCCCGTTGGACATCCCGCTGTGTAAATTTAACTTCCGGCATGGAAGTTCCACAACTCGGAATGCCCAGCGGCAAACAGTTCTGCTGACTGTGGTCCTCAACTTGGCGGCCCTGTGATGTGCCTCTTTACGCATCCATGATGGTTTTCCACTCGTAAAAATGCAATGCGGTCGCATTAACCAGAGGTGGTTGTGTTATTTTATAGCTGACTGCAGTGAACGTAAAAGTATAGGTTTATTCGTCGTTCTTATTACTTTAGAGGTAAGTAAGTAGACACTTTATTCCCCCATGCCACAGCATTATGGCTAACGTTAAAAACATTATATGAATAGGGAATAGTATACGCCAACGTTTCACCTTATAGTTTTTATGTCCCACGTAATAAGTGGTGAGCTTATTACCGTGTTGAAATGGAAAGGCGCAGGTTGCCGCGACCAGCAGTTGAAATTTTTCAAGCCGCCCATAAGACCTTCCACTTGGCTCAACGATTGTTATTTTACTGACAACGGGTGACTGACTGAACGGGTTTCATTTCGAATTTTCCTTCTCTACGCAATGGATATTTTTGCGAAAGTGTTCCCTTAGTCGCCTCTTACGACACCCTTGTGGCGACATTTTGTACTCTTACCCGTCGCAACACGGGACCCCGTCGCCACACGGGGCTATTAAGAGTCTGTATGACGCCAATTAGACTATTACCATGATCTAGATCTCAGGACTCGTGAGGTCTAATGAATTAAAATTTTAACACAGACAACTTCAGTTCATAAACTAAAAACGCACTAGGCCAAAAACACGATTGCTGATAAAATCCTCGATAGATTTTTGTGTTGAAAATACCTCGATTTCTTGAAATTTTAACCTAGATCTCATAAGTTTTAAGTTGTTTTTGTAATAAAAAATATTTATAAGAAAGACAATAGTAAAATTTTCATTTGCACTAGACCACTTTTTTAATATTGGTTATAGTTTCTTTATAATTAATTTATTTCGTTAAAAACGCACATAAACCGATCGCAGCTCTCTCTGTCTTGCACGCTAAAATGTATATCTTCTATCTTCTTTCTACAATTTGGCGTTTGGTAGGCTCTTAATTATGGTGAAAACAAGAAATATGATAGATATTTTGACTATAAATCTCTCACTGTTGAAAAGTTATAGTCAAAATTTTATTAAATGTACATACCTATTAATTTAATATTCTGAAATTTTTTTTTTTTAAATTTGCTGCAAAACTAAAAATTAAAACGATGAATCAATAATTCAGTTCACGGTACAAGTAAAAACTAATTTTGGGTCACTCGAATTCATGTCCAAATTATTATTAAACAAATTCATTCTTAAAACTAGCGTTTAAATTATCTTACATAAAAAATATTCAATAATGGAAGAGGTAGGCAGAGGCTTATTATATGCCCACGGTTCACCTTTTATATTGTGTCCCACGTAATAAGTGGCGAGCCGTATTGCACCCGTGTGGATTGGGACAGGCGCATAAAGGCCTCCAACTTTGCTTAACAACTGCCATTTTACTGGCAACCGGGACCAACTGGTTAACGTGCCTTCCGAAGCACGGAAACGCTCGCAAATAAATGTCACAAAGTGGTCATGTGATGGTCACCTATCCATAACCGGGCATAATAAATGTTGCTTACTACAGTGATAGTTTGCAGAATACTAAGTCCGCGGGGCCACGAGCTTTAATATGGCACATTAATATTGTTTTTTCCTTTAATTATCATGTTATGTATGTAGATATAAAACGAAACCGGAATGTGTTGACAAAATTCCTTCAATAGTAGGTACAAAAGTTTACTCAGACCACTTTTGATTACGTTGCCATTTAATATTTTCATATGAATCCCTTCAATTTGTTTTAAACTAGCACGCGTTGAATTCATATTGTGTTGAAAACGGTTTTTTGTTTTTTAATAAATATTCACGGACATTTCACACAATGCTATCATATCCCAAAGTAAACTAGAAATAACCTGCTTGTGTTATGGGTTTCAGACCACGGATATTAATACATACTTATATATACTTTTTTTAAATACTTTAGTACTTATCATATTTAGAAACACCCAGACCCTTGATACAAACATTTATGGGTTACACAATTTTTGGTCTCCGGTGGGAATCGAACCCACGACCTCGTGATCCGCAGTCGCACATTTCGACCTCTAGACCAACGAGGCAGTCAACGCGCACCGGGATTTCGTGCGGCACTATTTTACTATTAAATAAAGGTTTTCGGTATCTTACACCTATCGTGGTCCCGAGGCGACTGATCTGATCAGTAGCGTCGGTACCACGATAGGTGTAACCCGATCGAAACGTCGGGGAACAAGAAGGTACCTAAAACCTTTATTTAATAGTAAACTAGTGCCGCGCGAATCCCGTTTTCTGAATCCCTTTAATGATTGAGATTTGGATGTTGAATCATAAAACTACACAATATTATTTGTTTAAATTCAATAATAAGTACTTATGTGCCTTTTGTAACGAGGTCAACCAGTCACGAGACTTGTTTCTGCGTGAGCGCAGGTGCGGTGAACGCGATTTTGAAGTAGAATGTTTGTTTACACCTTTTTTATACCACTAAGGTGATAGGCAAGCATACGGCTCACCAGGCCTAAAGTAGTCACCGCAGTATGTGGAAGTATGTAGCAGTGCTGCTGATTTTAAGCCTTGAAGACGAGTATACAATTTAGGTGTTTAGATAGGTATATTACTTTATAAATCAGGTATTATATTAATATCTCTATAAACTGATTGATTTTTTATTTTGTTAGTTGCCTCATCGCGTGAGAACGGCTGGAATGTTTTAAAGATTCATGCTTTTAGTAGTTTTGTTACCATGCCATGGTGAAAGTTATTATCTGTTAACGTACTTACCTTAGTCACGTAACGATGGCTGTGTCAATGTGTCTTTAACCTCGTGCAACAACCATACTTGTTCTATTCGTTGACGAAGTGAAACATTTTATGTAATGTGTACAACTGAGATTTGTTTATTATGGAAGACCGTGTGTGTAGATTATGTACTCGCGGCTTTTGATGTGATTTTTATTTGTGAATGTATTGACTGAATATAAAGTAAATACTTCTAGTTGGTGATGATTTTTGTAAAATTTATAAGTAGAGTTTTAGGTATGAAGTTATAATAATAGCAGAGTGTAATAAAATAAAACTAAACAAACTTCTTGAGATAGATATCAAAAGTGCATCTTAAATGAGATAAAATTAAAACTATCAAGGTATTATTTGGTAGTGTGATAAGAAAAGAAGAAACAAACATTATTAGCAATCTGGAGGAAAGGACAGGTAGTAGGTGACTTAACTACCTTAAGGAATCCCATCCATCATCATTCAACAAGTAGGTCGGGTCATCCTTGACTGTTGTGTGTTGAATAGACAAACTGAGAGTTTGTGGTGGGTTTCTCAATTCCCCCCTTTATTGCTGAAGAAATGACAAATCTCGAGCATGAAATAGAAAACAATGTAGAAGTAATTGATAAAACTAATAATATAGAAGAAGTGTTAAAAGAATTTAAATTAACTGGAAGATATCATATAAAATTTTATTTGCAAATTAGCTTACTTATAATAGCTAATGCAGCATATTCATTACAATACGTATTTTCTGCAGAAAATATCAACTATGGGTAAGTTTTTATAAAATCTATGAATGTGACTATTTGCTAAGATATAAATGTTTACGTCTATTTACTCCCCTAACTACTTATCACTATTTGATGATATTTATTCGTACGATTGATTACATTACACTGTATCACTTTGTGTTTATGTCTTTATGGTATGGTATTCTATATTTTTTTAAATTATTATTTTATGTCATAGAAATATCGAGAGAGAGAGAAATATTTCTATGACATAAAATAATAAGAAAATTTAAAGCTGTTTGTGTTAACTGACTCAATGTTCTGTAAAGTATCACCACATTAAGCATATCTTGATACAGTCAGTCGAGAGATGGATGACCATTTTTGATATTTCTATTTATGAGGGTATCCATGGTTCGATAGTTCGACATTGAAGTAGTTTATCCAAGTAGAAAGACTTATGTGCTGTAAAGTCGAAAATTAAGAACAGCAAGTAGCCAGAACTTGCACCTGTATATTTCACAACAGGACTAAGCTCACCATCCTTATTATTAGGGGAAAAAATAGAACTGATGATTATAATATATGTATATGCTCTGGATACTCCTTAGAAATATTCAAGATATATTATTGAGCTTTCGGGAAAAAAGGCGTGAATACAACGTATGTACTTACGTGAGGAGATTATCAAAGTTTTGAAGTTGATAGTTAACACATGCATGATCTACCAAAATGTTATTTGAACAAGATCACAGTTACGGGTTTTTAAACAGCGGAAAGTATGAGAAGAGAGTTCAAAATTTTAACTTTAACATCATGAATAATGTTACTTGCAGGTGCAAATATGAAGATTGTACACTTACACAAATAGAATTATTGCAAAGGAATTCAACTTTAGATTATAAATGCTATAAGTACGAGCTACTTGATGACAATGGAACGTGTACGGAAAATAACTTTGATGTCTCTAATTTCACCGATTGTGCTGAGTGGGACTATGATGAGCCAAATAGTTTTGTTGCTGAGGTGGGTTATTAGCTTTAGCCTGTAGTTCAGTTTGTTTTTAAAATTGATAAATCATAATGGAATTATTTTTATGTTTTTTATTGGCAGCTTTTGCATGTGGATTTGTTTGTTTTACGTTTACGTTTGTCCCCACGGTAACTTATTCCCGGGATAAAAAGTAGCCTATGTGTTATTCCAGACTATAATGTATCTCTACACCGAATTTCAGCCCGATCCATTCAGCGGTTTGAGCGTGAAAGAGTAACAAACATCCAAACTTACAAACTTTCGCATTTATAATATTAGTAAGAAGTAAGATTATCTAATAGTTTTATTACATTTTAATATCAACTACTTGCGATGCATTCGTAGGATTAAACAGTTCTACGTTGTAGTGAACTATTATGTTCAGTTGGTTATATTCGAGAAAAACATCTTTGTTGATACTAGATAGTTTCAATTATTATACAATTGTCCCAAATCCTAGAGCAGGTAAATACTCGGAATTTATGTTGTTTGTTAATCACCATTACAGTTTAACCTTGGATGTAAGGACTGGAAACGAACCTTGGTGGGCACTATGCACAGCATTGGTTTCTTGATTGGACTGCTCATCATCGGACCACTGTCAGATAAGTATGTAAATAACTAAATGTTCAATGTACTTAACATTTTGTATTCTGGAATGTTGGCTCTTGATGAAACTTATTGTAATTTATTATTAAAACTCACCATTGTATTTTTCTACTATTTAATGTCAATTTTACACAACCTGACCATTTTTGCCTTAGAGCCTTTTCAAAGGCCCCCGGATGTACAGTACCTTCGATAATGCTCTATAGGAAACCGGTCAGGTTGTGTAAAATTAAATAGTGGAAAAGTACAAAATGTGAGTTTGAATAATGTATTATTTATCAGTTGTGCTAAAACGAACAAAATCGAAAGGGCCTGGACTTACGCCATAGATTTAGGATATAGGTACTTACCAGTTATGCATATACGAGTAGAACTATAATCGATAAATGCATTTAGAATTCTTTTGGTCTTTACGAAAAAAGTGCAAGTATAATAGCAGAAAAGTGGACCATGAACTCCAAATTGAAGACTTCTGATGCAACAAGCAAACTACCAGGATTTATGATGCTGACGTATGTGGCACTTGATGAAAAGCCAAAATGGCTCCTTGACTTCAGAAATCTTACTAATATTATAAATGTGAATGTTTGTGAGTGTGGATGTTTGTTACTCTTTCACGCCCGAACGGCTGAACGGATCTGAATGAAATTTGGTACAGAGATACATTATAGTCTGGAATAACACATAGGCTACTTTTTAAAGTTCCCATGGGAAGTGGGAAATAAAATTTCACGCTGACGTAGCCGCGAGCGCCATCTCTGAACCATACCTAAGTACTTAAAACATGTCATAAACGTCACAACAATACCATGAATGTACATTTCAAAGAATGTCTATTATTACCATAAAAATTGTAAAAATAGTTTTTAAGTAGTTAAGAAGAAACCTAGGTACTCTTTTATCTTTTAACTAGCTGACCCTCGCATCTTCGTTTACGTCACATAAGGTCTATTAAAGTTGAGGTATTTCTTAATCAGACTCATCATACAGCGTGTGAATCTGCCCTGTTTGCTTAATTAAAAAAGAGCTTAATTGATTAAGGCTATTCTAAAATAATTCAGTCCGCGCCAAAGGCGTACGTGGGCTACAAAACACTCAAAATTGAAAAAAGTTTGAAACAATCTTTAACGTACACCCTTTATGACGCTGAAATCGTACCTTGCATAGGGAAGTTACAACTAAAAATCATTTTGACTTTCATCCCCTCTCCTAAAGGAACCGTACTAATTATCGGGATCAAAAATATCCTAGAACCTTCCTCGGATCATTAGCTCAGATTGAACCAAGTTTCATTCAAATCGATTCAGTAGTTTCGGCGTGATACTGATTCGGGATGCAGACAGACAGACAGACTTGAAAAATTAAAATTACATTTTCGGCTTCAGTATCGATGAGAGAACACCCTACAATTAAAAATTTTAAAATATCTTCCAAGTACAGTAGGTACGACCCTCAACAGTTCTAATATATGTATAGTGTATAGATCTTACTAATATTATAAACGCGAAAGTTTGTGAGTGTGGATGTTTGTTACTCTTTCACGCTCAAACGGCTAAACGGATTGGGCTGAAATTTGGTACAGATTATACATTATAGTCTGGAATAACACATAGGCTACTATTTATTCCGGGAGTACATTCCCATGGGAAGTGGGAAGTAAAATTTCACGCTGACGTAGCCGCAAACGCCATCTATCCCATACCTATGTACTTTAAACGTGTCATAAAAGTCACAACAATACCATAAAATGCATGTGCATTTTATGGTATTGTTGAAATATTTCAAAGACATAAAATTTGTAAAAATAGTTTTTAAGTAGGTAAGAAGAAACCTATTGTTTTATCTTTTAACTAGCTGACCCTCGCAACTTTGTTTACGTCTCATAAGGTCTATGAAATTAGAGGTATTTATTAATCATACTCATCAAGTGGCGTGTGAATCTGCCCTGTTTGCTTAATCAAAATAAAGCTTAATGATTAAAGCTATTCCTCAGTATAGAATTTTCCTCAGTATAAATAATTTACATACAAACACCGACGTCTTAGAATTTTATTACATGTATCAATGTAGCAGACGCGTGTATAAAATGACATCAATCAAATGTCATCAATATTCTGAAAAAGAAATTAAACATAGAGTTCACAAACTCTTTTGAAAATAGATACTGTACCTACCTTAGAGGATCGTTATGAAGATAACAGGATAGTTAACAACCATCCATAGAAAATAGATGGTATAATGCTGAATACCGCAAAGAACAAGCGGCATGGCATAGAATGGGGACTATCCAGATATCCTGGAGGATTTAAATGAAGCCGATGACCTGTGTCTGCTAAGACACACACACGCCGTCATGCATGTCTGCAGAACAACGTGCAGGATGAGGCAGCGAATGGCTGGACTGAAATTAAAATCGACAGACGCAAGAGATGGAGGCACTAATTCACGTACCGAGAGTGTCGTGTCAGAAACTGATGTAGTTGAAGAGTAGGTACCCTACATCATTTCAAGACTGGCCAAGGCTAGAACAACCTTCACACAGCTGCGCCCCGTAGGCAGACGCGAAAATGGACTCGAAGAGTGAAACTCAAAACAAAGTAAACGTTAAAACTGTACTGCTAACTGCTACACGGATGCGAGACATGGAAGGTCACATTTCGCACCAGCTACCAGCTAAAAGTCTTCGTCAACCGCTGCCTCCAACGGATCCTCGGTATATACGGCCCCGAGAAAATAACGAACGTAAGCCTATTGGTACGCTGCAGTGAGACCCTATTCACCAACAGATCAAACGTCGGAAGTGTAGCTGGTACTGGACACACGCTGCAAAGAGACATGATCACATCATACCTCTGCGTAAAGGGATAAAGTTACATAAAAATAATTTATTACAAAATTATTCCTCTTAAAAAGTTCTAAAACAAAATACCTATTTATTTATTTATCTTTTAAGGTTCGCTCACAGTTAAATTTTTTTTAAAGTGAGGAAATTCCTGCATATTTTATGCTATGCCGAACTCTTAAAGAATAAAAACCACACGTATACAGCCTACGGTTGTTAAGCCTTCGGTAGTCAACCCAGAACTTCCAACAGATCTACGGCTACCACTATGGCCTCACCTAAGTGGGTTTGGGTGCTATCTCGCGTTTTTGGGAGTTAGTTTTGGGATGCGACCGGGAGTAAACGCAACAGGGGTAAATGACGGGAAACATGATATCAAAATAATAGTGCTCTTTCTCTCTGTCGCTCTTATAAACGCAAGCGAAGTTGCGCGGGTCAGCTAGTCCTTTATAAAACAAATACTCAGAAACCGTTTAATTAGATTGAAAATTGATTGATGAATTAATTGATGTTGCTATAATTTTCGAGTATTCTGTGGTTACAAATAGGTGAAACAATCTGATTTTTTTTTACATTGCAAGCTGTTGTGTAAAAATGCTATTGTTTTCCAATTACCAGGTTTGGAAGAAAGAAAATAATTATATTAAGCGTGTTGTATGCTGGCGTGATTGGCATATTAAAGAGTTTGGTGAAATCATATTGGTTGTTTATTACGCTTGAAACAATAGAGCCAATCCTAGGAGACAATTACTCTACGATATTTATCATGGGTATGGTATATACGTTTTAAAGCTATTTAGTGTCAGAAAATTTTGATGTGATAACGTCTTTTTTTGTACGCATGAGAAAGTGTCACGTTTCCCAGGATTTGATTCGAGCGTGCAAGTGAGAGCAAGGAACTAGCAATAAAGATTGGCCTAAGCGTTTAGTTTGTGGCGCATTAATGTCTTTTTCACTACATCAGTCGATTACCTTAATGTTTTCTTATAAGGTTATCATTTAAACTTATGTTTGTCAATCGACTTTACAGACAACCCCTTTTTTAGTACAGGACTGTACAAAAGTTAATATTAGGTGCTTACATATGAAATTGGCGTTTTGTATAGGAGGAACAAAAAGTCGAATATTTTTAAATATAATATATTTAATTAATCAAAGTATGAACCATTGTTTTCTATGCATTTTTGCCATCTCATAGGTAGTTCATTGATCCCTTTACTAAAAAAACCAGTCGGACGGGAATCAATAAAATCTGTGAAGGCGATTTGGACTGCCCCATCAGAGTTGAATTTTTTCCCTTGCAAGAAGTTGTTCAAATTTCGAAAAACATGGTAATCTGTTGGAGCAAGATCCGGGGAGTACGGAGGATGTTTTAGACATTCCAATTGAAGCTCTTCTAATTTGGTAGCCGTCTGTTGTGCAGTGTGTGGTCTAGCGTTGTCGTGAAGCAGCAGTGGCGTGGAGCGATTGACCAGCCTAGGTTGTTTAGCCGCTAGCTTTTCCATCATGGTTTGCAATTGCTGACAATAGACATCAGCCGTAATAGTCTGGCCAGATTTGACAAAACTGTAATGAACAATACCGGCACTAGTCCACCAAACGCTTACAAGTAACTTTTTTGGGGTTAATTTTCGCTTGGGGCAGGATTTGGCTGGCTGGCCAGGATCCAACCATTGCGCTGAGCGCTTTCGATTATCGTAAAGAATCCATTTTTCGTCACAGGTAATGATTCGGTTTAAAATACCTTCATTATTGTGCCGGTTCAGTAATGTAACGCAGCAGTCGACGCGCTTTTGCCGGTTTGCTTCAGTCAATTCGTGAGGTACCCACCTTTCAAGCTTTTTATCTTCCCAATTTGCTTCAAGTGAATTAAAACAGTTTTATCACTAACACCGCAGCCTGCAGCTAACTCGGACGTGGTTTGCGATGGATCCGCTTCCACAACAGCCTTCAATACTTCATTATCAACTTGAGTCTCAGGCCGTCCACGGGGCTTGTTCTGAAGCAAACGTTGGAACCAAAAACGAACTGTGTTTTCTTTTGCAACATGACCGCCATACACATCATTCACCCTTCTAGTCGTTTCCGCAGCACTAGTGCCACGGCGGAACTCGTACTCGTAAATAATGCGATATTTTAAGTTTTCCATTTTGTAAAATGAGTGACGCAAACAAAAAAAAACAGAAGAAAAAAACAAATGAATGACGGTCATCGAAGGATAAATACATGAGTAAATAGCTGGGAAAATTTGAATTTGGAATTCCTTACCAAAGAGGAGAAAATCGTAATTAAAGTGGCCAGTACGAAAAACGCCAATTTGATGTGTAAGCACCTAATATATAATTATATTTCTTTCGTTTCAGTTGCTGAAATGATGACTACCCAGAATCGTCCTCTTACGGTTCTCATATTTGGAATATCTGACGGAATTGGCTGCATTTTGATGTCTTTTCTAGCGTACATTACACCCAACTGGAGATATTTTTTACTATTTTTATACTCACCAGCGTTTATTTTCGTTTTATACTTCTTCAGTCTTGATGAGAGTCCGAGGTGGCTTCTAATCAAAGGAAGAAAAGAAAAAGCAGAACAAGTAATAAAGAAGGCAGCAAAAACAAATAAAGTAGTAATAGATGAATCTAAGACAGTCAATCTGAAATGCGAGCAAGTTTCTGACGTAAATCTACGCACAGCAATAAGAATCACACTTGCTTCCAGAAAACTGTCAGTTAGATTGATATTATGTTTTTGCGTATGGTTTACAGCTTTATTCAGTGGTTACTCGTTGTTGATCAACTCTGTGTCATTGGAGGGTAACAAACATATAAATTTTGGATTGGTATCATTATCTACCGCAGTCGGAGCCACTATTTTATTATTTATATTAAAAAAGTTTAAACGAAAAGGGCCACTGATTTTTTCTTTGACATTAACTGGAGTATTTTGCGTCGCTCAATCACTTGTTCCGAAAGGTAATTACGAGTATTGAAAACATAAGAATCAGATAAAATAATGATTTCATTATGAATCTGTAAAATAACGGTTAAAGTAATCAAAGAATTTCAAATTAGCCGCTCACAGCCCACTGCTGGGTTTAAGTGGGAAAGCCTTTTCATTTTGACAAGGTCCTTACTGTTTCTCTGACCCAAAGATACGATCCTCTGATCAGACAAGGTGGCCGAGGCCCTGCGGCTTTTGTATACCTAGTTGATCTTTCAGTGCAAAGACTTTCTTTGTTATTTTCAAAAGAACCATTGATAAATAAGTTTCTATTTCAACAGGTTACAGGTGGTTGTCTACATTACTCTATTTGTGTGGTAAAGTGAATGTAGGAATTTCGATTCAAATGGCATACTTATATACAACGGAATTATTTCCAACATACACAAGGAACACAATGCTTGCGCTGTGTTCTGCTGTTGGACGAATTGGCACAATTATAGCTCCTTTAACACCTTTATTGGTAAGTACTTTAATAAATATTGGGTAATGTAGTTGGATGGACAAAATGGCCTTGCTAGTTTTGTGCCAAATTTGGCGGATATACTGAGATTGAAGAACAAATTATAGCCCGAAAAGCTACGTCGACAATGCTGAAGTTAGACATGCTTTATGTGGACCTACCAAAAAAATCGGCGCGATTTGGATTTTCAATTTGAAGTTGAAGTTGGAAAAGGTTGACTTTGGTATGTCAAAGATATGTAAGTTTTAATTATTAGAAAAATAGTTCAACATTGTCATAAAGCCGATAGTAGAACAGTTTGTAGCCAACGCGTAGAAATTAGGCCTATACCTAAGCTTGCAAAATATATAGGCTATTTGATTCCGTGATAGTTTTAATGAAAATTAATAAAAATGTTTATTGTCATTGCAGTTAATATATTGGTCGGGCTTCTCGACTTTCCTAGTCGGTGCTCTGTCGTTGGTCACTGCGTGTATTGTCACATTAATGCCTGACACATCTGAAGACGTACTGCCCGATGACGTGAAACAAGCTGAAGTGATAGGCCTTAAAGAAACGAAAAAAGATGTATCAAATATCAATGGTAGATAAAAATCGAATTTATGAACTGAATGCTATGAAAAAGTACAAATGATTAAACTTAAAACAAAATAAAAATATAATGTCATGAATTTTAGTGTTTGATTTGACATTCCTTCTACTTGCAACCGTTCATAACATACGATATGTATGTTGTGAATGGTTGCAGGTGCAGAAATGGTCAATAATAAAGACACGACCATCAGACATTTTACAATTATCCCAGAAAATATTAACTCAAGACGTTCCCGCTCCTAAATCACTTGAATGACATCAAATTGATGAAAACACAAAACCCAGAAACACAGACATGCAGAGATCCAGAAACCCAGAAGGCCAGAAGTCTAAATGTTTTTATTACTTTTACTCACTAAGAACTTAAAACCCCTTAACTGACACATAAAATGAAATATCAAAATATGTAGTGATTATCCTAATTTTCCGATTGTGCGACTGCCAATGAGCAGTTTCAATTAAAAAAAACATTTTGTAAGTTCAAAACGTTCCCATTTCCGGTATCAAACTATTCAATTTATTATTTTGAATTTCTTCAACGATAGAGATTTGGACTATTAAGTTCCTACTTAGGTGCCTACCTTTTGTAATGAGGTCATCCAGTCACAATACTCGTTTCTGTGCAGGTGCACAAATTTGAAGTAAAATGTTGGCGGTTACAGCTTCTTTTATACCACTAAAGTGATAGACAGGCATTTGGTCCACCTGACAAAGCGGTCTTCGTAGCCTACGGAAGTTTGTAACGCCAGTGGTGCTCCAATCGCGTTGCCTGGCATGATTGAAGACTCTATATAGTTTGGTGGAAACAAATCAGAAATTTAAATACCATCAAAATCGAGTCCTTAATGAGTTTAAGGATATTTTTAAGTCGCTTTACTGGGATAGATGGGTGTCAGGGTGTGAACATAAAACGAAGTACGTATCTCACATCTTCGGTTTGCAAACGATATCGTTATATTTGCGGAAACGCTGGAACAGTTGAGTGGGATGCTGCACAGTCGTAGGGGGAGAGTCTCGACGTGTTAGGATCGGCATGAACTTGGATAAAACCTAGGTCACGTTCAAAGATCATGTCATGCTGGGACCATCGACGTCGAAGGATTCTGGCTTGACACGATTCAGGAATACACCTACCTTGTGTAGGTAATCACATTCGGAAAGAATGACCTGGACAAGGAAATATCGAGAAGGATCCGATTGGGCTGGGCAGCATTCAGCAAACAGCGTATATATAAATAAGAATCAATATCTAGTGCGTTCTAACAGTTATGACCTAAAGTGCCGAGACGAGACGTAGATACTTACAGCTCTGCTAGTTGGTGCCCTTAATATTGCGCAACGAGCAATGAAACGAACTTTGAGGTATCTCTGAGGAATAAAAATCGAAACGATTTTATCCGTCAGAGAACCAACGTCGACATCACTCACAAAGTATTTGAAGTGGCAACTGGCTGGCCACATCAACCAATCGACGTTGGAACAAACGAGTTTTGAAGTGGAGATCGCGACTTGGTACACTTGAGGAACGACGACCCCCGCCAAATGGACCGGTGACCTGATGAGGGCCGCTCGGAGTGGCTAGATGCGGCCACAGCCACGTGGCTGCATGCGGATGAGGCCTTCGTCCAGGAGTGGACTGCCATAGGCTAATTTGATGGAACCGAGTAATAGTCTAAACATTAAACAAATTTTCGTATTTACGCATTTGGAAAGAACATGAATTAACCTCTATCTACATAATTTGTTTGAATGTTTTTGTGACCTCTTGCAATTCATTAATTCGGTTTTAATTTTACCACAGTAAAAGTTATTATCTGTTAATGTACCTTAGTGCCCTAGTTACGTTGACGATGACTGTGCCATTGTGTCTTTAACTTCGTACAACAATCATACCTATTCGAGACGTTTCGTTAGTAGAAGCATTAATTAGTAATGTTCTGAATTGAGTTTTATTTAGCTAAAAGAGTGTGTGTAAATTACTCGCCACGTTAGATGTGATTTTCATTCGCGAAAAGAGACTGTGCTAACTGCACAGCATAAATACCCGGATAGCAAATAAACACCCATTAGTGATGAAGATTTTTGCACAATATATTGTGTCGTTATAAAAAAATGTTAATAGTAGTAACTCAAATAAAAATTAAGCTGTTTCTTAATCAGGAATTCTAAATGAGGGGAGGCTGAGGAGGAAATTCACAACACAAAAATGTTGTAAGTTAAGGACTTGAGATTCTTGAGTTTGAATTGCAAGCATTTATATTCCAAAGGGATTTTTAATCATTGCTTACAATAAGTTTAAAAACATTTTAAGGATTCACATACCTTTATTTTGCCTCCGTTACAATTAGTTTGGATCATTCAATGGTATGCTTTAAGGACTGACAAGTCGAAGGTGTGCAGTGGGTTTCCTCTTTCCTGCACCACCTTTATTATTCGAGAAACTGATTCTAAAAACGGCACTACTGAAATGACAACTCATAATCATGAAATAGTAAATAGTATGGAACTTGTTGATAAAAGCAATAATATAGAAGACGTGTTAAAAGATTTCAAATTAACTGGAAGATATCACGTACAGTTTTTGTTGCAAATTAGCTTTCTAGTAGTAGCTAATGTAGCATACTCATTTCAATATGTATTTTCTGCAGAAAACATCATTTATGGGTAAGTTTCAAAAGAAATTTCAGTAATTGCTAAGATAAAAATGATTAGGAAATTAGAATTCATTAATATCTTATTACGTCTTTCCATAGAAATTATCAGGATGTAATGAGTTACATTATGGCTACCGCGTGTAGTAGCCGGACGATTTCTATGGTAAGATTTCATAAAAGAGTAATAAAATTTAGGTAAAATTTACACACATACATATGATCGCGCCTTTTATCCTCGGAGGGGTAGGCAGAGACATATTATATGCCCACAATTCGTAGGTTAGGTGGTGAGTCGTATTGCCGGGTTGATTTGAACAGGCGTAGGCGGAAATGGCTCGCTGTTGAATTTTTCAAGCCGCCCATAAAAGCCTTCAACTTGGCTTAACGACTGCCATTTTACTGGCAGCCGGGGCCAACGGCTTAACGTGCCTCTTGAAGAACGGAAACGCTCGTAAATAAATAAATTATGTCATAAAGTGGTCACGTGATGGTCACCCATCCATAACTGGCCACAGTGAATGTTTCTTACTACTGTGATCGTTTACAAAACACAGTCCGCGGGCCATGAGCGCTTCAAATGAAATTTAACGTTCTATAATATACATCTTTACCTATTTGCCATGTGAAAACTCCGCAAAGTGGTCGTAGATAAGTTTGTTCAGCGTTCTGTAAACGATAAGCATCGATCAGGCATTCGTTTATGAGAGTTACTATGCTTGGAAAGGCACCTGAAGCCGGAGTGTTCTGGTTTTGGAAAGACAGAAAAGTAGGACAAGAGAGTTTAAAATTCTGGTTTCAACATTACACGTCATTTACTTGCAGGTGCAAATATGAAGACTGCACACTCACACAAATAGAAACATTGCAAGAAAATTCAACTTTAGACTATAAATGCTATAAGTACGAGCTACTTGATGACAATGGACCGTGTACGGAATATAACTTTGATGTTTCTAATTTCACTGATTGTTCAGAGTGGAATTATGATGACCCAAATAGTTTTGTTGCCGAGGTAGGTAACAGTTGATACTGATATTTTCGTGGAATTGACTTTTTATCAATTACTGTTATACAACAGTAATAACATATATTTTCTTAGGAAGTGTCCCATAATTTTATCATATTTTTGATGCTTACAACTATGAAGGCAGTTGTGGTTACTTTGGAGAGCTTTATGTTATGGTTATTTTTAAGATAGGCATTTTAGCCTAGCCTACCAAATGTATACATATATATATGATTAACTTATATTAAAGCATTCTCTTCGATAATATTATTTGCTGTGTTCTTAATAGTCCTAAATTGTTGTAAACTACGTATTAAACAGTTTGCATTTCAATTATTTTTCATATTTAAAATATAAAACCCAGCAGATATGTGTTAGTTTGTAGAACGTAACACATTTGTATACAGGTTTTTCGCCTACACATAATCAGCATGCTTTGCTGATAGCCCTTTCCAAATTTGATTTCCTGAGTAGTTTCATTCGTCATACCTCCCTTAACACGTTCACGGACAGTACGTCGAGAACCGTACATCCTGACTCTCATAATATGGCACTACGGCTGTAGCCGGTGATTTTAAATGTATCAAAAGTGGAATTACGTGCACAGCCGAAGATTTTTCATTACACACATAGGAACGGCGTGACTCTGTGCCGTTTTAGGCTGTAATACAGACAGCTAGTGTCACATCAAGCACTCCGACGCGTGCACACAAGTTAAGGTTCTCACACGCACACATTGAAGGACATCATGTCGTGACACTCCTTCTGTGGCCGGGCGATCTACCTACTACCGGTTACGTCTTTGGCAGTTACTGCCGCAACACTTACTTGAAAAATCTAATAATGTGGCAGTCCGTCCGCAGGCGTGATACTATTTTGTATGGAAAAATTGTGTGTCATATCACAATTTTTTAGGAATGGTTTCTGTCCGTGAACGAGTTAATATTAGTTGTGATTATATTTACTGTTCAGCGTAGGATTGACCAATCGAAGGTGTGAGGTGAATTCCTCACCCACCTCTCCTTTATTAAGGTTCTACGCTGAATTTTTCCATGTAACGCCTGCGCCTGGTTCCTTTAGTTATTATTTTGTGATTATTAGTAAGTAAATAATTGGTTTATTAATCATCTTTGCAGTTTAACCTTGGATGTAAGGACTGGAAATTGACTTTAGTGGGCACTATGCATAGTATTGGGGTCATGATTGGCCAGCTCATCATCGGGCTAATGTCAGATAAGTATGATAACATCTAAATGCTCACCATTACTGCAATAAAACACCTGGAAATTTGATTAAACCGATTTCCTCTCACGTGTGACGTGAACTATATTTATGTAGTTTCAATTTTCGAATATGCTGTATTCTTAGTTGACATAGTCTGAAATTCTGTCTGCATTCAAGATTTCAGACTGTTAAATTTCATTAAACAAATATTTTGCTATTACCAGATTTGGAAGAAAGAAAATAATTGTATATAGCGTACTGTATGCTGGCGTGATTGGCATCTGTAAGAGTATGGTGAAATCATATTGGTTGTTTATAGTCCTTGAAACATTAGAACCGATACTAGGAGATAATTACTCTACTATATTTATCATGGGTAAGTAAAAATAAATTTTGAAGCTCTTTAGCTTCTGAAACTTTTATTACGGAAATAATTTGTATCTAAAGTAATTGTAATATTTCATTAATTTTAGTTGCCGAAATGATGACTACAAATAACCGCCATCTTACATTGCTCATATTTGGAATATCAGACGGACTTGGCTGCATTTTGATGTCTTTTCTAGCGTACATTACACCAAACTGGAGATATTTTTTATTATCTTTATATTCACCAGCGTTTATTTTCATTTTATACTTATTCAGTCTTGATGAAAGTCCAAGGTGGCTTCTTATTAAGGGAAGAAGAGAAGAAGCAGAACAAATAATAAAGAAGGCAGCAAAAACAAATAAGATAGTAATAGATGAATCTAAGATAGGCAACTTGAAAATTACAGAAAGTTCAGCCGTAAATCTACCCACTGCACTAAAAATCACACTTTCTTCCAGAAAACTGTTATTTAGATTGTTATTATGTTCCTGGATGTGGTTTACCGCTTTATTTAGCTGTTACTCTCTATTGATAAACTCTGTGTCATTAGAGGGTAGCAAATATATTAATTTTGGATTGGTATCGTTATCACCCACAGTTGGAACTGCTATCTTATTATTTATGTTAACCAAGTTCAAACGCAAAGGACCACTGATTTTTTCTTTAACATTGACTGGAGTATTTTGCGTCGCTCAATCATTCGTGCCGAAAGGTAATTTCATCATTGAATGAGAATAATTTAGTAAAATAGATCATTATTCTTATGACACTGTTGAAAATGTTGATAATATCTGAGCAAAAGTTAATTATCAAATCATAGTCCACTGTCAAATGAAAAGATTTTTTTCAAGACGGCCATTCATACTCCCCAATTTTATTTTGAAGAGTAAATGACATTTCTGTTACGGAAGAATGGGGGTGATTTATTAGGTTTTTTCCACTGAAAGGGAGGATCTTCCGACCAGACAATATGATTAAACCTGCTGAATCTGTTTGGCTGTGTATACATCATTTTTCAGCGGGAGTACTGTCTTCTCGTTATTTACACTCAAACAATTTCTATTTCAACAGGTTATAGGTGGTTGTCTACACTACTCTATCTGTGTGGTAAAGTAAATACAGCTATTACGATCCAAGTAGTATATCTGTATACAACGGAATTATTTCCAACATACACAAGGAATACAATGCTAGCTCTATGTTCTGCTGTTGGGCGAATTGGTACAAACTTAGCTCCATTAACACCTTTATTGGTAAGTTATTATTAGATACCAGTAAAGTTCATACCGAAACGAAAAAAATAATAAAATTACCATTGTCATTGCAGTTGATATATTGGTCGGGCGTTTCAACATTCCTAGTCGGTGCTCTGTCCTTGGTCACTGCGTGTATTGTCACTTTAATGCCTGACACATCTGAAGACGTAATGCCAGATGACGTGAAACAAGCTGAAGTGATAGGCCTTAAAGAAATGAGGAAATAATATCAAACAACAAAGAGATGAAAATTGAATTTATAAACGAAATATACCGGAGGCTTTAAAAGTATGAATGATAATAAATGTTATTTGGAAAAAATATTTGGAATTTTAAGCTGCCATTTTTGACATGCTTGACCAGACGCCAGACATATAATGTATAAATAATCAAACTTATAAAAATAAAATAAGTATGAGAATAAAATTGATAAACTAGAACTTCCGTGTTTCATTTAATACATTATAAACTATCGTATTAACGTCAACTATAGTTACTGTTGCAACAACTACAGTCGGCATCAATAATAGAGATAACCAGACAAATTAAAAATTAACCAAAATAAAATTAACCGAAAAAATTATCCAATACGACTTTCAATATTTTTACTACCATTATTTCGAACAGTGTTTGAACAACTAAGATCCAATCCTCTTCACAAACTTTCCCATTTATAATATTACTAGTTAATGCTGGCGGCATCACCCACGTGAAATTTGGTTCCCGTTCCCGCTTCCCATGGGAACATATTCCCGGAATGAAAAGTAGCTTATGTGGTATTCCAGACTATAATCTACCTTGGTACCGATTGAGCGTGATTGAGTAACAAACATCTAGACATCCAAACATCTTCACAAACTTTCACATTTATAATATTAATAGGAAGTAGGATTAGGACTTAGGACTACACCTGATAAAATAAAATAAATAAAATAAAAATCGTTTATTGCAGGCTATTAAACCCATAGTGGTTAATACATAATAATAATTATCAATACATTCCAATGACACACTGTATAGGGGTGCTAGTCAATACAATTAAAAAAAATAAGAAAATAAGAAATACAAAATAATAATGAATACATAATAATTAACTAAAATAATATAAAATAACTAAAATCATTTCAAGTATGTACATAGACAATCTACATACCTACTGTCACTTTTTGTTTTCGTCCATATGAACGGAAACCCAATATTTAAAAATCGGATTCCTTATGTCATCAGAGACAGCCACAAGAATTCTGTTTTTGGAGCGTCTCAGTCTATCCCAAAAGGATGCTACTCTTGCCCTCATTATAGCAAAGAAGTCCGGTACCCTAGCTTCCGCAAACATGCTTGACGCACTGCAACATCGCGGTAACCACATAAGAGCCCGGAATGCATCATTATACTGGACTCTTATTCTACCCATCGCTTTACGTGTAAATACAGTCCACAACTGACATGTGTACATGCACAAGCAATATGCTTTAAATAGCGTGGTCTTAACGTCAGTACTGCATTTAGAAAATCGGCGCGCAAGCATGTTGCTTCTGATGGCAAGAGCTCTCCTCTCCCTCTCAATGTCTGCATCATCGTGTAGACGCTCCGTCAACAAATGGCCCAAGTATTTAAATCGGTTAACAACCCTAACCGCCTCACCATTCAGGCACACATTGTGTATCCTATCCGGACCCCGACCTGCTGCGAACACCATCATCTTGGTCTTAGAGACATTATACTTCAATCCGTGCTCATTAGCATAATGCTCACAGATTGAAAGCAGCCTTCTCAGACCCTTGACCGAGGGACAGAGGAGCACCATGTCATCTGCATAGCTCAGATTATTGAAACACACATTTCCAATATGGCATCCGATCTTGGTGCTCCTCAGCTCCCCGATCAAACCGTTCACATACAGGTTAAAGAGGTCTGGAGAGGTCACCCCCCCCTGGCGTACCCCGCACTCTAGCCTATAATTGCTAGAAGTCGTGTCGCCCCATTTTACAGCATTAGTTTGGTTTCCGTACCAGTACCTCAACAGATCTACCACGTTGCTAGACACCTGGGACGCTGTTAACTTATCCCAAAGAATATCATAATTGACCAGGTCATATGCGCGGCTGAGGTCTAGGAAACACGCATACACGGTGGTGTTACGTGATGTATAGTGGCTAACAGCACTCTTTAGACTCATAATGGCAGCGTCAGTTGAGAGACCGGGACGGAAGCCAAACTGAGCGTCATCGATCTTTATGTTTTTCAGCAGTTTAGGTTGTATAAGGCGTTCCAATATTTTACCAATGACTGTACCCAGTGATATAGGACGGTAATTTGCTGCAGAGCTGAGATTACCCGTTTTTTTTTTAATAATTGGAACCACTACGGTTTGCATCAATGCCTTAGGCAAATAGGCAACCCTGATACACAGGTTGAATAGTCTACACAGGTGGTCGTAAATTTTATCCCCCGCCCAGAGTATATGCTCAATACTGAGCCCATCATGCCCGGGTGATTTACCGCGTTTCATATTCATGATAACCTTGACAATATCCTCACGGGCAACTTCCACGACTTCATTGTTACGGTAATGTGATTCAGTATTCAACACACACCGGGCGGGTAAAGGTTTCATATTAAATCTTTTAGCAAATAACTCTGCTATTTCGAACGGCACCTGGAGAGACTCAACGGATACAGGTAACTTCTGTTTACCATTTAACTTTTTTGTAGAATTCCAGAATTTTGAAAAGTTTTTATTCTGCCTATGTAAAGCTAATATATTCATTTTAATAATCTCTTCATTTTTTGACACCATTTTAATTTGTTTTTAAACGCAATCCTACTATTACGCATATTATTATACTCATCGCCGGTAGAAGGTCTGCCAGCCAGCACCCAGCACTTATAATGTAACCTAGCTTTCTTGTGGCTATCTCTGACGTGGAAGTTCCAACCGGTTACTTGTTTAACTCGACTACCTATTAACATAACGGATGAGGGTAGTTACTTCCCCCACGCCTTTGCATCTTACGGTGACATAATCACACCAAAATATTGGGTATATTGAGCGTGTTCTTAGTGACCATGGTCAGTTTCGTTAAGGTTGTTGCAAGGTGCTTTAAATGTTATTAAGTAACAGTGTGATAAGTGTTAAGTGCAATATTATTAATAGATAGTGCAATAATTGTGAGGTTTGATATTTGTGAAGTCTACTAATAGACAATTTTTAAACAAAAATTGCTAATACTTTGCTTGGGATAATTTTGTTTATTTTTCGAGTTACATATTATGTTATAATAATTCTAGCAATAGCTACATTCGTGATATATTTCGATAAAATTTGACCGCGAATAGGATTTTTCCTCCCTTATCTGTAAAAAAATCTTTGCTACCGAGTGCCTACATTATTAGGGTAAGCTTACCCAAAATATTTAAACGTCCAATTGTAAGGAATTCGGTTGTCTGTTGATAGGTCAGTGAATAATCCCGTAATTCTTACTTCTGACTATTATTATAAATAAGAAAATTTCTGAGTGTAGATGTGTGGACGTTTGGGAATCTTTCACGCTGTAACAGCTGGACGGATTTGGCACAGGGATATGTTAGTTTGGAACAACACCTACTACTAGTTTTTATCGCGGAAGTAAGTTCCTATGGGAAGTGGAAAGTGTTAAAAATTTCACGATGGCGCCATCTAGTTTATTAATTTTAAGAATAATGTTTTATTCAAATGACATCGTTGTAATGTGCAAATTAATCACGTTTAAGTTTAGTTATTGCTTGCAACAATGCTAAAAATTAAAATAAATTACTAAATATTGGGGCCACAAGTTCAATAGCATTCCATTACTGGTTTCGACAATTGCTTGATCATAATAATATGATATTGAAGGTTGACGGCTGCACCGTTGGTTGATCAACCTTGTGTTAAAATTAGAAGGCAATCGTAATGAACACCAGTTAATATTTTGTTTGTTTATATCTTACTAATGTTATAAATGCAAAAATTTGTGAGTGTGGATATTTGTTACTCTTTCACGTTTAAACAGCTGAATGGATCGGGCTGTAATTTGGTACAGATATACATTATAGTCTGCAATAACACATAGGTTTCTTTTATCCCGGGATTAAGTTCCCACGGGAAGCGGGAACAGGAAAAAATCTATGCGGGCGAAGCTGCTACTTCAAAATAATGGAACAAACGTGTATGACTGAATAGGTATTATACATTTTTGAAGAGGATCAAATTTCTCTGACTTATCGTCGTCGACCACGGCGCGCAACCATTGAATAATGTTATTAACGACGGGGCTACCTTAACTAAATGTAGTTTTTCCTTTCTTTCTTTCTATAGTGGATAAGACTAGATCTATTGTACCATAACAGGTTTAATTTCACATTACCTTTACTTACGTAGGTACATCATGTCCGAAGCAATTAGAGTTTTTATTTTATTGACACCACGGTGATATATGATCCGGGTACTTCCTTTATTTTTGATAAGGTTTGATGGAGACCCGAAAATTTATGAATTTTCCGAATTCGTTTCGGAATAACACTTTTGTGCAGCATTGTCTGCAGTGTAAAGCACTTGACCAATACTGATAAGCCGCTTTATGGCCCCGATTAAACATTGTTGTGATAATACAGCTACTGCATTATTGATGTGGTTCGTGGTTGAGTAAGTTGGCCCTGGTACTTTTTTAAGCGTCTTTTGCAATGTAAATACTTTTGTGGACATTGATAAGTGGTGGCATAAAATGTTCTGTACGAAATTTATTCTTAAAAAACTACAATAATATTTGTTTGGTCAATATTAATCAATTATATGTAGCGTCTCTGGTGTTGCAAACGTCAATAGGCTACGGTAACCAACCATCCGGTGGGCTGTATCTGCCACCTAAGTAGTACAAAAGCAAAACTTTCATATATCACCTATGGTTGTTGAAAAGGGATGGTGCTCATGATTTATGAAATTTGTATTAGGTAGAGTTATTTGCAAGAGGTGAGAAAATATTGAACAAATAGGCGAATAAAAATATTATTATTACCAGAAAGACTCATGACTTAT
This sequence comes from Miltochrista miniata, assembly GCA_933228765.1. NCBI lineage: Eukaryota > Metazoa > Arthropoda > Insecta > Lepidoptera > Erebidae > Miltochrista > Miltochrista miniata. Next base: position 3,872,696 of record OW121754.1, on the reverse strand, counting down.
TTACAGGAGATTAATATACCTTTATAATAGGTACTTAAAATCTAAAATTATTAATGTTATTATTATATCACGTTTCTTGGTATCAAAAGTCATTTAGACTATGTGAAAGCGTCACAAACTTGCCGCTAAAGTCCTTTTAGGTGGCAACTTTTTCTTTGCTTATTTAAATTTTTATTGAATAACCTTATTTTAATGGAATTTTAAATGGACATTTTTATAAATTAATTCATTGTGAAACTGGAATATGAGTATGTTTAAGGAACTGATTCAGTGTCACGCTGATGCTTTTTGGATACACCAGGTGAGGTGGAATCATAATTTAAAATTGAAATAAGCATACCTGGAGTCTTCTTCTATAATAAGTCCAGTTACCAATTGTTATGCCAATAAGTGTAATTTTAACTTGCTCAAATGTCATTCCTGTGTACAATAAAGAGTTATCTACTTTACGTACTTACCAATACAGATACATAGGTACTCGTCCAAATTTTCTTTCTATCAATTGCATTTGCACAAGGTTTATATTTAAAAAGACATGTTGTTTGATCCCTTATTTTAAGTGTTGCTGTGGTATGAAAAATTATGTTAAGTAGTATTAGTTATGCAGAGTTGAGTGTTTGCAAATATTTTGTAATTTTCAATATGATTTCTACTATATGCATACACAGTGTTTCGTTATATAAACTGATGATGTACAATAAATAGAAAGTGAAGAAAGTTCTTCTCAATATATTAGTAAAATTATGTGAATGTTTAAAAATAATCGACGCTAATGATATCAAAATGAAGAAATTCCACGTGAAAGATGAAAGACCAACTTCTCAAATAGATAAAGATAAAAGTTCATCTATGAATAGAACCAAGGTTATCAAGTATGAAATAGACACTACAGGAGTAAATGACAAAGGCAGTAATTTGGAAGACGTGTTAAAGGAATTCAAATTAAATGGGAGATATCACATACAAGTTTTGTTACAAATGGGCTTTTTAATAGTAACTAACGCAGGTTACCCCATACACTACATATTTTCTGCAGAAAACATCAAGTATGGGTGAGTATTTACTATATTGTAACTATTTAAACAATGAAAAGAAATTTGTTAACTATTATAGTAAGCGAAACTGTTTAAAAATATGCCTTCCGCCACATAAAACGATGCTGTATAATAATAGTGTACTGTGTATGGCACCGCGAATTTATAACCACCTTCCAAAATACTTACTAGACTAAACTACTAAACCTATTGACCTTTTTAAAAGAAAGTTAAAAAACATGCTTGTTGAGAAGTGTTATTATAGTGTACAGGAGTACTTGACAGATAAATTGTGAAAAGGTAAAAAACATGCTTGCTAAACCTATCATAATCTGGTAAGTACAATTTTTAAATGGATCTGTGGCTCAGTAGCTTTTAAAACGGCTCTGGAAAGTCTAGTAAGTACCTATAACCAAAAGAAACTGTGATGAAATAATACTAACGTATGAACTATTATTTATGTTAGTAATATTGATAAAATTTGTCATTATGACTTTAAGTTAATCTTAAAATTAAGTGGAAGAGATCTTTACAAGTATTCTATCATAATTATTTTGCTTGCAGGTGCAAATATACAAACTGTACATTCAATCAATTAGAAACTTTGCAAGGAAATTCAACTTTAGACTATAAATGCAACAAGTACGAGCTATTTGATGACAATGCGACATGCACACTTGACAACTTTGATCTGTCCAGTTTCACCGGTTGCTCAGAGTGGATCTATGATGAACCAAATAGTTTTGTTGCTGAGGTGGGTTATACTTTGGTTTGCCTTATTATATTGTGCGATTATTATGTATCGAGTATTGTAGTAAATTTTAATCAATCAATCCATAGGCTGCGGTGAACACAAGTACATCTGGTGGGCCTTATGCTTGAGTTTTATTTACTTTATCTACTTTCATCATCATCATCATCTTAGCCGATTTGACGCACACTGCTGGGCATAGGCCTGCCCCAAGGATCTCCACAACAATTGTGTGAAATTTTATTTACTTTGTCTTTTGAAATTCTGGAAACAGGCATATCTTTTAGTTAAACTCATGCAATACATTAGTTATTGAGTTGAGTTCTACTCTTATTTTTCCGGTTTTTGACTAAGCTGTTCAAAATGAAAAGAAAGCCCCTGAAAGCTTAAAAATGACTTTCAGAAATTCAGAGTCTCTATCACAATCTTAACTGCTATTGACAGGCCAGTACATTGATTACCCTTAACAAAACATGTCCTTTTATTTGAAGCTTGGCAGAGTAACAAGAGGCGATTGAATTAATTTTTACTTGCAGTTTGACCTTGGATGCAATGACTGGAAACGAACCTTAGTGGGCACTATGCACAGCACTGGCTTCATGATTGGTCTGCTCATCCTTGGGCTAATGTCAGATAAGTATGTAGAAAAAGACCGTGTTAATATTTGCCGTCTTTATTTTGAGCACTTGTTTTTTACAAGCCTTTCTGAAATGCTTCGGTCATTATTCATTGTGATCTATAATTTGTACAAATATTATGAAGGGAAAACATTTGATTGTTTCTTTGGTTGCTTTAATAAGCTGCGAAATTTCTGAAACGATTTGTAATTCTTGCTCTGTTGGGAATCTAAAAATAAAAAAATATGCTATGTTTTATTCCCGTATTCCCACGGGAACGGAAACTACGCGAGCGAACCGGGCGTCAACTAGTTTAAATTAATATTGTACTACTATCCTTTTTTCCAATGACCAGGTTTGGAAGAAAGAAAATTCTGATATTTAGTTCATTATTTGCTGGTGTGATAGGAATATCAAAGAGTATGGTGACGTCATATTGGTTGTTTATCACCCTTGAAACTCTAGAACCCATTCTTGGAGACAATTATTCTACCGCGTATACCATGGGTTAGTATGTTACTAATATAAATATACTGTTTTAGTAATGGTATTGTGAATTTTACTTATTAGTTTTTTTTATTTTAGGTGCTGAAATGATGACTACAAAGAATCGTCCTGTTATGGTGCTTATATACGGAATATCTGACGCAATCGGAGCTATATTGATGACTTCATTAGCGTACCTTTCACCAAACTGGAGAATGTTTTTAATTTATTTATATTCACCAGCGTTTCTTATCATTTTATACACATTCAGTCTTGATGAGAGTCCTAGATGGCTTCTAATTAAGGGAAGAAAGGAAGAAGCGGAACGAATAATAAAAAAAGCAGCACAGACAAACGATATAGTTATAGATGAATCTAAAATTGTAAACTTGAAAAGCGATGAAAATTCAAGTCAAAATTTGTGGGCTACAATTAAACTTACACTATTTTCTAGAAAGTTATTAATTAGATTGATGCTATGTTTTTGCATGTGGTTTACAGCATTATTTAATGCCTATTCTTTATCGATAAACTCCGTTTCATTGGAGGGCAACAAATACATTAATTTTATATTAGTATCGTTAGCTGGTGTTGCTGGAAGTTTTACCTTGTTATTTATATTAACAAAGTTTAAACGAAAAGGACCTTTGATTCTTTCTTTGACATTAACTGGAGCATTTTGCGTCACACAATCATTTGTACCAAAAGGTAATTAGGTAACAAATTAATATAAACAAAAATATAAAAGAGTGCATATTTTATTTCAGTAATAAGAAAATTATATCATTTTGCATTAGCTCTTTCTAAAGTCAAACTAAACTAAGCAGGAAAAAAGATTACTTACTCGTGAATTTAATGTGGGATTTACTAAAGATATTGCTTCATTCTTTTGAAATTCAACAGGTTACAGGTGGCTGTCAACTCTACTCTACCTTTGTGGTATAGCGAATGCAGGAATCACAATCCAAATGGTATACTTATATACCACAGAGATATTTCCGACATACACAAGAAACACCATGTTGGCGCTCTGTTCTGCTGTGGGTAGAACTGGAGCAATTTTAGCTCCTTTAACTCCTTTATTGGTAAGTATTAACTCAATAGTATAATATTTTTCAGCTTAGATTCAGAATCAGATTCTTTTATTGCAGTATACTTTGCATAATGAATATCAAAAAAACGTACTTTTAGCAAATCTTGTATTTTTTTGGCAGAAAGATAGTTAAACTTTCATGACTATTGTCATTGCAGTTGGTTTACTGGTCGGGACTGTCATCATTCCTGGTCGGTGTGCTGTCATTGGTCACGGCGTGTATTGTCACTTCGATGCCTGACACATCTGAAGACGTACTGCCAGATGACGTGAAACAAGCTGAAGTTATAGGCCTTAAAGATAAGAATAAACAATAAATTACTACTAATAGTAAATTAAAATCGGTTTGTAAGAGGCTACAGAAGAGTATGATTAAAATGAAACTTATACAAGGGAATTAAAATCGACAAACATGAATTTCAGTGTTTAATTTGATTGCGTTAAACTTTAGGCAGTAAAGTCATGTGTGCAAGTGCTGAAATGCAAATCTACATGTTGTATAAGATTTCATGCTTCTAGGCTACTTGAAAATTTCAACAGCTAGTCCCTGCCCATGTCCATTTCCATATGACAATAGATTCACCAACTACTTAATGGGGCAAAATATACCCCGACTAAGTATGGGCGTAGCCCTATCTCCTTCAGGAAAAATGACTAGAATAAATAGTTAGAGGACCAGGCCACGCGTTGCTATCACAGCAACACGTGGCCTGGTTCTCTAGCATTATTTACCTAAAGCTAAAGATTTTGTGACCTCCATTACTAATTTTCTACTATCGATACCCTTTTTTTTGTTTTACGTGAGGGAAAATCCTCATAGATGTTCTGCCGGACTCCTACCGACTAAAAAGCCTTACGTGTCCTGCTAACACCCTACGGTTGGATGCCCCGGGTAAGCCCTCGGAAGGATACCTCAGGACACCGTAATTATAAAAAAAAAGACGGAAACGTTAAAGCTGGTATAAAAACCAACTGGATTTTTATTTGCAGGACAAGGACTTGGAATTTAAACATGATTGATCAAACCCGGTACTCCCGGCGGAGTCATGTTGGTTTTCCAATTAGTACTCCTATCTCTCAAGTTGGATCAAACTGCACACGTTGTGCATATTTGGTTAAAATTGGTGAAGTAGTTTAGGAGTTCATCGCGAACAAATAAGATAGAATGTCACTCTAAACTTAGTATATTTCCACACTCCTATCCAATAAATAAATTTACACTGCTCTAATCATTGCTATGATTTTTTTATCGTGCGAGAAATAGCGTGGGTGAGTAGGAACTATGTATAGTCAGTATTTCCAAGATGTCAGGTGCTATAAATGTTATTAGGCGCGATAATATTATCGACAGTTCAATCATACATACAAACATATGGTCACGCCTTTATCCCCGAAGGGGTAGGTAGAGGCATATTATATGCCCACATTTCACCTTATTTTTTTATAATTTTTCCCACGTAATAGGTGGTGAGCCGTACTGTCGTGTTTAAATGGACTGGCGCAGGTTGTGACGGCCTGCTGTTGAAATAAAGTCCTCAACTTGACTTAACGACTGCCATTTTACTGGCAACCGGGACCAACGGCTTAACTTGCCTTCCAAAGCACGGAAACGCTCAAATAAATGTCACAAAGTGATCACATGGATGGTAACCCATCCATGGACCGGCCATAGTGAAAGTTGCTTACTGCAGTGATCGTTTAGAGAACACTGAGTACGCGGGACCACGAGCTCTTATACATGTTCGTAAACATATTTTTAGTACCTTTTTAAAAAATATTCATTCATTTTCAATGAAGCGCAAGAACGCAAAACACTTTAGGTCTCTACCATTTTTTTTCTCAGCTTTTTCGAACTATCAGATGTGTAATTTTTAGCTAAAAATATTAAAATTGGTATCAATAATATTTGAGTTTCAAGTGCTAATAAATTGAAACTTTATCACGGGAATATCAAAAACAATTTTGTTAACCTTTTTACTGTAGTGTAAAAGGAATTTAATTAAATTCCTTTAAAATTTCAAAGCCTAATAACTTTTAAATTGATTAATATTTGGGTTTGTTATGTTTTGACATAGGTAGGTATTTTTATGATTTGTTACAAAACATGATTAACGTTTTCTATATAATATTAATTTCTCGTAGTTGGACGTGATTTTCATGGACAAAAATGAGGTTACAAAAATTATATTGAGTTGAGATAATTGAGTTTCTTTTTAACGTGAGGGAAAATCCTTCATGGATGCTATGCCGGACTCTTACTGACTAAAAATTCTCACGTAACGCCCAAAAGCCTACGGTTGGGAGCCCCGAGTAAGCCCTCGGAATCATGTCCCAGGACTCCCAACAGACCTACCACTGTGGCCTCGCCTAGGGGGTGGTTCGGGTACTATCCCGCGTCTTTGGGGGGTTTGTTTGTGATCCCGCTTCTAAGGGGGGGCGTGCGTGAATCCCTTACGTCACGCTGCCGTCATGGGCCTGCTTCTGTAAGGATGGTGAGCAGCCCTCTCACCGTCCTCAGGCCCTGAGATAGTTGAGTATGAGCCAAGATCACAACTAGTTAAGTAATGGCGAGCTTCCTATTTTACAAGTAGAACCACCAACTCGATCTCGTTCAAACCAATTTTCGTTGGTAGATTTTATGGCAATGTACCTACATCATATATTTTTTTAGATTTATCATTCTCTTAGTTTAGAAGTTAGAGGGACACACACACACACATTTTTCCACTTTGGAAGTGTCTCTTGAGCAAACTATTCACTTTAGAAAAAAAAAATTAGGAACCTCAATAGCATTTTAGAAGACCCATCTATAAATAACCCACACGTATGGGTTTGATGAAAAAAAAATTTTGAGATTCAGTTCTGAGTATGGGGACACCCAAAATTAACTGTTTTTTTTCTAGTTTTATATAAAAATCTTGATTCAGTTCACAGAATACATCTACTTACCAAGTTTCAACAGCATAGGCCTTATAGTTTAGGAGAAAAGTGGCTGTGACATACGGACGGACAGACAGACAGACAGACATGACGAATCTATAAGGGTTCCGTTTTTGCCATTTGGCTACGGAACCCTAAAAAGGGCATGACGCGCGTAATCTTGATTTTATATTCCATTATCGCCACGCTGTGTGTGAATACTATTTGTATCCCACGTAACTGAATGGTCACCGTCAAAGGTGAACATACCAACCATCAGAAACGCTAGATACTTATTACAAATTGTCATCTATACATATAATAAAACTGTAGAGGGTCGAGAGTCTGTACCTACATGGAAGATATTTTGAAAATTTTAATTGTAGGGCGTTCTCTAATCGATACTGAAGCCGAAAATGTAATTTTTATGTCTGTCTGTCTGTCGGTCTGTACCCCAAATAAATATCACGCCGAAATTACTGAACCGATTTGAATGAAACTTGCTACAATCTGAGCATATAATCCGAGGAAGGTTCTAGGATACTTTTCATCCCGATATTTTGCGCGGTTTCCTTGGAAGAGGGGATGAAAGATTAAACGGTTTTTTATTTGTAACGTCTCAACGCATGCTCCGATTCCTAAAATGTTTTGAGTGTTATATAGTGAGTACTTTAAGAATTGTTTGACTCGAGTTTTAAAATTGAGGGTTTTGTAGTTCAGGAATTAGAGACATCTCAACTTTCGCAAAACCTAGAATTCAAGAATTCCTTTGATTGTGAGGGAAAATGTAAACTGGTATGTTGGTAGTAGACTGAATTGTTTTACAATAGCCTTAATCTTTATGCTCTTTTATAATTAAGCAAACAGGGCAGTTTCAAACGCTCCCATGAGTCTGTTGAAAACATACCTGTCCTTTCATACCCCTTATGTGGCGTAAACGAAGTTGCGAGGGTCAGCTAGTTGTACTATATAATCCGCACGCAATGAGTAGAATCCGGAATCTTTTCAAAGAAAATGGAAAATGACACATTTGGAAAAAATATAGGCTTAGCAAAAAGGTTCAAAAATCTGTCATTTTCGATTTTCTTTGACAAGGTTCTGGATTCTACTCGTTGCGCGCAGATTATACCGCAGTATCACATCGGTTCGTCACAACCTGCAACTATTACCTAGGACAAAAAAAGCTATAAGGTGAAATATGGGCGTATACTTACTATGTATCTGCCCTTGGGGATAATAGGCGTGATTATAATATGTAGGTAAGTAACATGCCTTGACTGCGACCTTTTGTGTCACTCCAAAAGAAGGCGAGGATAGGCTTAATGATGGTTTTATACTTGCATTTTAGAAATTACAAACATTTTAGAATTACGAGACATCCCTACTTATAATTCATGGTACCTACACTTTCATAAACAATAAACTTCGCATTTCTAATTTTAGTAAGAAACCCAGTGCATTTAAAATGATTAAAATACTAAGGGTCTTTAAGTGTGTATCACGTGGGTTACACGTAGGTTATTTCTTTTTAAATTTACGGACGTTTTGACACAACGCTATCTGAGCCCAAAGTAAGCTAGTAATACAGGTTATTCTTAGCTTTAGCTGGCAACTGGGACCGTGTATGTACTTTTTCACCCTACCCTTCACACCTACCTGTCTGTGAACTCGGTGAGCGTTGTCTATGTATTTTTTTTTATTTATTTTTTTTTTATTTATTAACCAACTTATATTTACAGTATAGTACCACACATACAAGTTATTGGTTACATTGACATTATAATATAATACTATTATACACAATTACAAAGACAATATTACACGTTATCACAATTACAATTATTATAAAAATCATCAATTAAAATTATATTCAATGTACGTACCTACTTAATTTCTACGGACGGTAAGTACCTACCTATTAATAGTATAAAAGTTTATAAAACAAAATAAAATCTGAAAATAAAAACAAAATAGAAACAAAATATTTACATTTATATAATGGTACTAGGTGTGGATATATTCTCCAGATATTGACTAGCTGCAGCTAGGAATCTCGGTTCCGTAAATGTGAATATATCTACTGTCTCGTCATGCAAAAGAATATTATTGATATGAGTTAGTGCTAGGTACAATGGGCTAGTTGTAAGTGTTACAGAAGAAGAAGGTACTAGAAAAAGAGGACGATGCCGAGGGCGTAATGAGCGCCTGATCGGTAGAGGAACATTTATTGATATTTTTTCCAGAAGTATAGTATTAGAAAGATTACCACGAATCAGGCGGAAGAAATAAATTACAAGGCTGAGATTTCTTTTTTTTTTTTTTTTTTTTTTTTATTCTTTATTGCACATCAGAATATAATAGAAATATAAACACAAAATACAGTACAAATATTACGCTGTACAAAGGCGAGCTTAACTCATAATTGAGTTTTCTTCCAGCAAACCTTGGGGTTACTTAAGTAAATGCGCAACGAAGGGGTTAAAAAGTGCACAATTTTTTTTTTTTAAAGGAATAATAAACCTTATAATCATATAAATAACTATATACATACATACATACATACAAACACAAATACATAAACATACATACACACATATACATAAACATACATATAAAAATAAATACATATAGGCACATACAAGTAGATAAGATATATAACAATATTTACTATACATAATAGTAGCTAATGTAATTTGGGAAAGATATAGTTCCTTTACTCTACTCTTGAAAACGTTCAATGAGGAGCTATCGCGTACAGTATGAGGCAGCGAATTCCATAAACGCACTGCACGAATAGTGAAAGATTTGTCATATACACCAGAACTATGCACAGGAGTACGAAGAAGAAGTGACCGGGAAGTGCGACATATTTTGCCCCTTGGAACAAGAAACTCAAAGCGTTCTTTAAGATAAGGAGGAGAATTTACATTATGTAGAATAGAGAATAGAAGCGAAACAATATGAAAGTTTCGGCGCTGCCGGATAGGTAACCACCTCAACCTTGCCCGGAATTCGGAAACATGGTCGTATTTACGCAGACCAAAAATGAAGCGAATACCCAGATTTTGCAGGCGTTCTAGTTTATTTAAGTGTTCCTCCTTTGCATCAAGGTAACAGACGTCAGCATAGTCTAAAATCGGGAGTAGGAGGGATTGTGCAAGAGTAACTTTAGTTTCGAAAGGCAGGAATTTCTGGAGACGTTTGATCGATTGAAACGAGTAGAACACTTTTTTGCTTACCTCTGCGACCTGTACGTCCCAGTCGAGACGTGAATCTATATGAACCCCAAGATTTTTAGCGTGTTGAGAAAATGCAATGGGAACCGAGTCAAACGATATTTGTGGGAGAGAATGCTTACCCAACTGATTTAACATGTATCTGCTACCAACAATGACTGCCTGCGATTTCGTAGGGTTAACAAGAAGTCCGTGTGCTTTTGCCCATATATTAATGTTATTTAAATCATTGTTGATAGCAGTTACAGCCTCATCAATTTCATCAACTCGAAAGTGACGATACAGCTGCAGGTCGTCTGCGTAAAGATGACAATGAGAAGATATTACTTTTGTGATTGCGTTAATAAAAACGGAGAAGAGAAGAGGAGACAGAACGCCACCTTGAGGTACACCCGCAGCTAAATCACACCATTCCGAGGAGGAATCATCATAGCGAACAGACTGCGAGCGACCCTGAAGATATGACTTGAACCACCCAATAACAGGAGACGAAATATTAAGAGAGGTTAACATTCCCAGGAGGATATCAAAATCAACAGAATTAAAGGCACTGCTAAAGTCCAATAAAACCAGAATTGTTGATTGTTTCTTTTCCATAGCCAGCCGCATGTCATCTGTAATTTTGGTTAACGCAGTGACAGTACTGTGCCCCCTACGAAATCCAGACTGGTGTGGACTTAGCAGGTCATTGGAGGAGAGATAAGAAGATAATTGACTTTGAACTATACTTTCAAGGATCTTGGACAGTAATGGAAGGATAGATATCGATACCTTAATTTGCAAACCTAATAACTCCACTTTTTCATGAAAATGACATTTTGATACCGGCAGAAACTAGATTTTTTGCTCTATTTTTTGAAATACTAATAACTCCATGATTCCCAACTGCATTGGTGTAAAACGCCATTTGAAAATCAAACAACTCCGCGTTAAACGAAATGCATCAATTTTGACAAAACAATCTAATAACTCCCGCGCAGTCGGTCATTTTGCATGGCGTCACAGAAGCGTACGAAATATTTTTATAACAAATGGTTAATTAAAATGTGTTTTATCACCGTTTGAAGCTTAAAAACAGAAGAAGATATATTAAGGTTAGTGTATTTATGATACTATTACGCTATTGAACAGAACAGGGGCACCAAGGTCTTTGCACAGCAGTTTGGTAGACGCCGTCTAACGAAACTTAAAACAGCAGGTGGCAAAACCGTGATCTCAGGGTTCGATATTCTCGAGGAAATTGAGTACTTTTATACAGACATCTATGCATCACGGACCTCAGCGGCTCTCGAGCAACTGTAACCCAATAATTCTGGAGAGGACGGTATTACGATTGAGCTCCTGAAAGCGGGTAGGACTCCGATCCTTAGAGACCTTACGAGTATATTTAATTCCGTCCTCCAGCAGGGTCAGACACCCAAAGCGTGGAGAGGGAGTGCGGTGGCGCTGTTCTTCAAAAAGGGTGACAAATCCTTACTGAAGAACTACAGACCCATCGCTGTCCTGAGCCATGTCTACTAGTTGTTCTCAAGAGTAGTCACAAACCGCCTCGCTGGGAAACTCGACGATTACCAGCCAAAGGAGCAAGCCGGGTTTCGAAAAGGCTTTAGTACCGTGAACCACATCCATACTGTTCAGCAAATTATACAGTAGACAAAAGAGTACAATCAGCCGCTGTGTACCTATGGCTTTCGTGGACTACGAGAAAGCCTTGACTCGATCGAAACCTGGGCAGTCCTAGAAGCTCTGCAGTGGTGTCATATGGATTGGTGATATATCGAGGTAATTTTTGAAAAGCAATTAGTATGTTGAATCAATCACAAATGGCAAATCAGAAGACGCAGGTTCAAATCCTGCTCGAGACCAAAAAAATTTTCACGTTATATTTGTGATATATCGAGGTGTTGAAGTATGTATATGATACTGCTACAATTACCGTCCGGTTGTAGGATAAGAAGACCAATTCCATACCGCTGCGCAGAGGTGTCAGACAGGAAGATGTTATGTCACCTAAGCTCATCACTAATGCGCTTGAGGACGTCTTCAAGTCGTTGGACTGGAATGGATGGGGCGTGAATATAATCGGTGAATGTATCTCAGACCTTCGGTTTGCCGATGACATTGTTTTAGTAGCGGAAACGCTGGGACAGTTGAGCGGGATGCTGCATAGTCTAAGTGAAGAGTCTCGACGTGTTGGCCTCTGCATGAGCTTGGACAAAACCACGGTCATGTTCAATGAGCATGTCGTGCCGGGACCGATATACGTTGAAGGATCGAGGCTTGAGGTTGTCCATGAGTACACCTACCCTGGGCAGGTTATCACATTTGAAATGAGTAACCTGGATAAGGAAATAGCCAGAAGGATTCGCTTGGGCTGGGCAGCGTTCAGCAACCTGCGTCGGGTTTTCTAATCGCCGATAGCGCAATGCCTGAAGACGAAAGTCTTCAACCAGTGCGTTCTACCAGTTATGACCTACGGTGCCGAGATGTGGACACTCACTGGTTGCGCAACGACCAATGGAACTAGCTATGCTTGGGGTGTCTCTGGGAGATAGGATCCGAAACGATGTTATCCTTGCATAGACACAACCAAGTGGCCAGGATTGTCCATCAGCAACTTGCACTAAAATATAAACTTTTTTTTAGAATACATACATACATACATAACATCACGCCTGTTTCCCAACGGGGTAGGCAGAGACTATGGCTTTCCACTTGCTACGATCCTGGCAAACAACTTTCGCTTCTTCAACTTTCATAAGTGTCTTCATACATGCTCTTCGGTTAAGGGTACTCTTGACCTGGCCTTTTCTCAGAAGATTGTCGATTTTATCGACTTGAGTATGCCGAGGTCGACCCCTACCAGTTTGCCCATTCACTCTCGCCTCATAAATCTGTTTCGTCAGCCTATTTCCATCCATTCTCTCCACATGTCCAAACCATCTGAGCATCCCTTTTTCTATCTTAGTCACTACATCTTCTGTCATGCCGCAATGTTCCCTTATCACACTATTATTTACTTTATCCATCAATGTCACTCCAGCTATACTTCGCAAACTTCTCATTTCCACTGCATTAATTTTACTTTCATGCTTCTCCTGCCACACCCAACTTTCACTACCATGCATAAGTGTAGGGACAAGCACTCCTCTATGTACAGCCATCCTTGCCTTTTTAGACACGTTCTGACTGTTCATAAAGGTGTGAATGGCTCCATTCACTTGATTTCCTGCCAAAACTCTTCTTTCAATATCATTGTCACACTTTCCATCTCTTGCAAATTTTGAACCCAAATAAACAAACTCTTTCACCTGTTCCACGCTCTTTCCTTCGATCAATATCGAGCAATCAGTCATACATTTCTCTCTTTCAAAAACCATTACTTTTGTCTTGCTTACATTAACATTCATTCCTCTACTTTTAAGCGCATCGTTCATTACATTAACCATCAACTGCAACTCCTCCGCCGATGATGTCAGTATTACCTGATCATCAGCATAAAGGAGGCATTTGACGGTTAGCTCATTCATTTTTAGTCCATACGCACACTCTTGTAGATCTTTCAAACAACTGTCTATATAAAGGTTGAACAGCCATGGTGACGCTACACAGCCTTGCCTCACACCTTTTTCGATGGGAAAAAAGTCTGTGCAAGCTCCATTGATCCTGACACAAGCACTGGAGCCCTCATATAGAGATTTCAATGCTCGTATCAAGTTGCTGTTCACTCCATACATGAACAGTGTTGACCACAGTTCATTCCTCACCACTCTGTCATAGGCCTTTTCTAAGTCCACGAAGATGCAATAGACTTTTTGGCGTTTTGCCAAAAACTTTTCAGCTAGGCATCTTAGTGAAAAGACCTGATCCGTGCATCCCCTTCCTTTCATAAATCCTGCTTGTACATCCCACATTTTTCCTTTAGTTTCATTCATCACTCTTTTAATCAAAACTTTCGCATACAATTTGCCTACGACACTGAGCAAGCTTATGCCGCGGTAGTTTTTGCACTCTTGCTGTGACCCTTTACCTTTGTACAGCGGCACTATGACCGATTTGCACCATTCTTCTGGTACTCTGCCATTTCGCCAGCAAAGATTGAAAAGGCGGTACAGCTGGCAAGCTACCACGCCACGACCCGCTTTCAGCATCTCGACAGAAATTCTATCAATCCCAGCAGCCTTTCCTAATTTCATACTATTCAACGCTTCCACAATTTCTTCCATACTTAAGTGGCTTTCATTATCAAGTTCATTCATTTCCGAGACATGAGTCTCCCTTTGCATATCCTCTTTTTCAAATAAACTTTCAAAATATTCCTTCCACCTTTTTAACACACATTCCTCTCCTATCACAAAACTGCCATCATGGTTTCTGATTTGATTAAATTGTGAGGTAGTCTGTTCAGTCCTCATTGTTCTTATAGACTTCCAAAAGAATTTTATATTCTGTTGGAAGTCATCAGATAACCTGTTATGAAAGTCATCCTCATCATTCTCTCTCTTACTTTTCATCACTTCTTTCGCATCACGCTTATACCTTTTATACTCTTCCTTTGCCATTTTTACATCCTCATCCGTTGCCTTCTGCATTCTTTGATTGGCCATTGTAGCCAGCCAGTTCAACCATGCTTGCTTCTTATCAGACAAAACTTTTAAAACTTCTGCAGACATACTCTTTACCTGACATCCATGTCGCCTTTTGCTTATCCCACATACTTCCACTGCAACTTTTACGAGACCTTCCTTAATCATCTTCCATAATTCTTCCATCTCACATATTTCCTCTGAATTTTCGAATTTCTCGCTCAATTTACTCACAAATTCCTCTCTCACGCTTATATCTTTCAAATTTTCGACTTTAATGCGCTCCAGTACACTAATGGGCTTATGCGCACGATGCCGCCACCGCTGAAACAGACCTCTTACTCGGCTAATTACCAAGAAGTGATCTGTGTCAATCCCGGCACCGCGGTATGCCCGGGTGTCCAGCACATTCTTTCTCATTCTTGCGTCTACTATCACAAAATCAATCATGCTTCTCTGGCTTTCTTGTTTCCTTGTATACAAGTGGATATCTTTGTGGTTAAATATGGTGTTGGTTACCACAAGATTCCTATCCAAACATACTTCTAGCAGACTTTCGCCATTTTCATTCACTCGCTCATCCCCAAACTTTCCCAATACACTTTCATATCCATCACGCTTCACTCCAACCCATCCATTAAAATCACCTAACATTACAATCCTTTCGTTTCGTTTGCATTTACCCAGAATATCATTCACACTCTCCCAGAATGCCTGCCTCTCACTCTGGTCTTTTGCGGACCGGCGCCACCGCGCATCCTGTGGAGCATACACTCCTAACACAAAGATGCGGGTGAGTCCAACCTTTAGCCTCAACCAAACGAGTCTTGGGCTCACACATTCATAATCTGTCACACATTCATTCATTCTCGCGGAAAGTACTACACCGACACCCTGGCACGCCGCGCTGGTTGTGGCTACGCCTGACCAGTAGGCCGTATAGGCTCCATGTGTCGTGGTGTCGCATCCCTTCCGCTTTGTCTCATTCACACACAAAATATCCAATCGCCTCTCTCGCATAATCTTGCATACCTCCTCAATTTTATCATTCATACCTCCTCTTACATTCAACGTAGCAAAGCGGCTATCCACAGCCCACTTTTCGCCCCGATGGGAGACGTGACGTGACGGGTTGCGAACCACATCGCCGTCATTCTGGGTATTTAAATTTATTAATTCCATTGCGTTCCCACGAGTAGCAAGGGAAAAACATGTCCACCTGAACAGAGCCCCGCTTGTTCAAGTAAGGCTAACCTTATTCTGGGTTCGCCCGGTCCCAGGGTAATAAGCACGCTAATACTAGGCTCGCCCCTAGTCACGCAGCACATAGGCACGGCAACCTTGGCTTGGCGGAGAGAGGATGGGATCGGGATGATGAAATCAGAAAGGGATTTCAGGATAGGAAAAGGCTGTGATAGGAGAGGGACTGGGATAAGGAAAACTTTTCATTACCTTCTGTCTTTCAAAACCAATAGCCAACAGCCAGGACAGTTGTTACTTACACAATATTCTCTGCAGTCCGAGCGTAGCGTTTTTTAGAATGTATTTAAAAATTCAAATTAATAAGTTTATAAATGTAAATAAAGGGAATAATAATAATAATTTATTTCAGGTCATATTCACCCATACATTATCAGCAATCAATTCATTATCATTACACCACAATTAATTGTTTGTACGATTGTACTCTGCTTAAAGTTTAAGACAAAAACAAACAACTCCACTTTTAGTTACAATTATTGCTGAAACCAAATCTAAGAACTCCTTTTTTCATTATAAAACTCAATGGTTATAAAAAATAATCGATTTTTAAGTGTTTTTAGATAAATAAAAACCATAATTTCCAACGGGATTTTTGGTTTTCTTTATTGCGTTAAATAAAATTTATTATAACGTTTTAAGTCTCTCCTGTAAAATTTCCTCAAGAGGAGTTAGTAGGTTTGCAAATTAGGGTATCGATATGGGACGATAGTGGGATAAGATAGAAGGATTAGATACTTTGGGTAAAGGTATAACGTAGGCTTTTTTCCAGGATGAAGGAAACGTATGGCTTTGGAGGGAATAATTAATAAGGTGAGTAATTACAGGGATTAAATGATTAAGGATGGGAAGGAGCATTTGTAATTGAAGACCATCATACCCAACAGCCTTTGTTGATATTGATTGGAAGCACCTCCTAATATCCGCCTCAGCAACAGGGTGAAATGAGAAAGAAGTATTCAATGGCAAAGAAAGTTTAGAAAGAAAATCTAATGTGGAAAATTTTGTATCTCTAGGGATAGTGACAGGAGACCTCGAGAAATGACGATTAAGTTCATTGAGATCAATTTGAAAGTCACTGCTTTGTGAGGATTTACCGATTCCCAGAGATCGTAGGAATTGCCATACTTTTGATGAGTTGAGGTTTTCAAGGGAATTATGAATGTGGCGTCTTTTGGCATTCCTACACATACGCCCGCAGCGGTTCCGTAAAGTTTTGTATCTGTCACAGTTTTCAGTTGTGGGTGATTTATTATAAATACGTTTGGCCTTGTCTCGCTTAGCCATAAGTTTTTTAATTTCTATGGTAAGCCATGGAGCCGGCAAATGCTTTACCTTTACCCTTTTAAGTGGAGCATGCACATCAAACAATTCTAGAACTATACTAGTAAACGCAGTAACTTTGTCATCCAGATCATTACTGTCAAATACTGACGACCAATCTACGCGACTCGCATCCTCGCTCAAACGTTCCAGATTAATGTTTTTAAAACTACGAAGATAAAGAAATTTGCTCTTGCGCTTAGGAGGACGAACTTTATAGGACAGATAGATAAGGTCATGATATGAAAAAGAAGCAGGAAGCTGACCATGAGTGGCCACTTTGTGAGAGTCTGACACAAGAATTAAGTCAATAAGGGAAGGCTTACAACCAGGTTGTCTGTGAGTAACATCAAGGGGAAGGATGTGCATGTTGACAGAACGGACTAGAGACTGAAGTTTATGACTATGAGAATCATCCTTCAGCAGACACGTGTTAAGGTCTCCAAGTAAGAGGACGTGGTCATACACTGAATTAAGGTATTCCAATTTACTCTCCAGCGATGAATAATAATCAATTTGACTAGAGGGATTATAGTAGACGCCTAAGAGAACTTTGTTATTATTTAAATTCAGTTCAATAAAAAGATGTTCTGCGAAGGAGCAATATTCACTTGGAGATTGCTCAACCACTCTGTGCGGAATGTCTCCACGAAGATATATGGCCACCCCTCCATATCCCTTGCCCGTTCTGTCATTGCGAACAAGTTTATAACCCGGTAGAGGAAATTGAATCGAAGGTAATTCAGGTTTGAAAACGCTTTCAGACACTAGTACAGCATGTACCTGGTCAGCGTCGAAAGATGAAAGAAAATCGGAATAATGGGCCGGAACGCTTTGAGCATTGACATGAACCATGTTAAAAAATTTTGGAAAGCAAGAAAACACAGAACTAAGTTTATCACGTAAATGTATGGAGCGATCATCACCACCCACACGAACGCAGCTTCCACTGGTCGCACATGAAGATGAGCATGAAACAAATCTGTTATTACTACCATCAGACATAATTATAATGTAGTTATAAACCAAAATATAAATATGTATGCTATAGATATATAATATATAAGAATATCTATGACAAAATATAAATACTTAAATAAATAAATAAAAGTTAATAGTTATTAATATTGATACTTAATAGATTAGAAGCACAGTTTACCTATTTCACCTGCCAGTTGCGTGCTAATCGGTTAAAGCATTGGATATAAAAAAAAAAATAACTAAAACAACTGAATTGTATGTGAAGACAAAAAAAAAAACTGGAATAGGTACATGCATTAAATAATAAATACTTCATTTACTTCACTTTCTGTCCGGGTTAGGTATACACTTTCAACAACATTATATCATAAACAATTACATGACATACAGATTCCATTACCAAACTATATACCTAGATCATGTATATTATCAGCATTACCTACATTACAATCGGCATTCTAAAAGAAATAACGTTAAAGTTCAATACTATGCTGGCGTTATTAGGTATACAGATGCATGGCTGGTATAGTTTAAAACGTTTCTACTGACAATATAATATCAATTTACCTACAATTGGTATTGAGCAGTACAAAACGCAAAATAAATCAAAAATCAGTACCAAGCAGGCAATATAGTTCTAAACACGTTCGCCCGATTTGTGCATAGGTACTTATACTTGAAAACACCTTCGCCCGACCCTCGGTTCATCAAAAAACGAATACTTTCACTTTCTGTACTCTTGTCTGTGATTCTTGTAAACAACAAAATGAGTGACTTAGAAGTTGAAAAAATTACATCAATATTGAAAGAATGCGTTACATACTATCAATACAGCACAATTCAGTATAATATTTTGTTAGCTAAATAGAATCTGTTGTAGTTGCGAGTTTGTATTTTAATAGAAAATACTTACATGCTTTGGTCATAACCCAGAAAATAATTACCTACTCAGACAGTGAAACAATGACATGAAAAAACAATAACAGCATCACATCACTTCTTGGAAGCTAGTCTTTTTTGTTTTGGAACTGAAGATTTGGATACAACCGGCTTTTCTGTGGCGGCTGGGACCTTTATTCGGGATAAATCACATAAAGACGTGATGCGATGACGCGAGCCGTTGGGTCCAACCACAAATACACTGCCCTCCCTGGTCCAACTATTTGTGATACCGAATTGTTCTCGGGCCGCCTTGAATACTTCGTGCCGTCGTCTCGTCAAGAACTCAGTGAGCATAACACCAGTGCCCTTAAACTTTGTTTTTGATGACCAAACAGTTTCTCGCATTGAAAGAGAATGAAACCTTATCAAAACTGGTCTTGGACGTGCACCTGTTGACTGACGACCCATCCTGTGACACTGCTTAACCTCATCCAGTGAAAAAGTGTCACAGTTTAGATGTTTTGCTATTGTTTCTGTGACAACTTGGAGCGTATTCTCTTCCTTCTTTTCTTCAATGCCATGGATCAACAGCATCTTACGGCGACTGCGTGTCTCCATTTGGTCAACCTCGTTCGAAATTGTGTCAAGCTGTTGATGGAAGGATTTCAAAGTCTCCAACACAAAAGATTTGAACACAGCAAACTCATCTGCTAGCCCAGCCAACCCAGGGTTATTTACAGATCTTTTATTCAATTCAGCCTCGAAATATGTCATCCTCTCCTCAAAAGCAGTCTGGAAATTAATGGTGGAACCCTTCTGAGCACGACTTGCTGAATCCATGGCCTGTGACTTGAGCTTGCTGCTATATTAATATAGTTATTATTAATATTGGAAATAACACGATGCTAGCAGGTGTGTACCTCTAATGTCTCGATTTGCACATAAATTGCATAAATACTTCACTTGTATATATTTTTAAATTCGAATATTAACTAAGAGCTTTAACTTTAAATGTTTACCTTTTCAATTTCTTCTAACTTCTAGGCTCTGATAGGTAACCATCCCTAGCACAAATGGTGTTGGGTGAATGTAGGGATAGTAACCGTACAGCTTAAGGTAGAAATAGCGAATGAAAGCTTTTTGTAGTTTTTCTATGAGGAGTATATAAGATTTTTCGTGTGGATTCCAAACGGCGCTATTCGTCTCTAATAAGCTGCGGACATATGAATTGTACAATATGGTAATAGCATGAGGGCTGTTAAAAATTCTTGTATGTCGCATTACAAATCCTAGACTTTTTCTGGATCTATTACAGGCCTTTATTATATTTTGATTAAAAGTGAGAGTTGGGTCGAAGTGAGTCCCTAAATCACGAATTGTTGAAACACGATTTAGGGTGACAGAGTTTAAAGTGTAGATCTTGAGTATCGGTTGCTGTGCTCTTGTATAAGACATAACGGCGCATTTACTGGTATTAAGATTAAGACCGTTACTGATACTCCAGGTGTAAATGTTGTCAATATCTGCCTGCAGTTTAACAGTGTCATGTATATCATTTATTGGTAGAGCAATCTTGACATCATCTGCGTACATTAGAACCATGGAATATTTTAAATGTTTTGGAAGGTCGTTTATGAATATTAGAAAGAGCAGGGGACCTAGGCTACTACCTTGGCCAATACCCGAGGTGACTGGGTAAAGCTCAGAACGCGCATTTTTGTATATTACGTATTGTTTACGGTCGCTTAAATAGTTAGCAAAAAATTGGAGCAAAGTTCTAGAAAAACCTGAAATAGCCATTTTAGTTAATAACACATCGTTGTCAACTCTATCGAAGGCCTTTTGGAAATCAAAATAGGCTACATCCACTTGACTCTTATTGTCTAAGTTAGTGGCGATGAAAGTAGATATGTTGAGAAGGTTCGAAGTAGTGGAGCGCTTTGGTAAGAACCCATGTTGCTCTTCAGCAAACCACCCAGTCAAATCACTGTAAATCTTTTTATGTAAAATGGATTCAAAGACTTTACCAAATATGGATAGGACAGCTATAGGTCTGTAGTTTTTGATATCGGATTTAGCGCCATTCTTGTGAACTGGGATTACTTTGGTGGTTTTCCATATTGTTGGGTACACATTAGTCTGGACTGAGAGATTAAATATATAATGTAAAGGGCTTGCAAAAATTCTGTTACCATCTTTAACTATGAATTGTGGTATACCATCTGGACCTTGAGTATCTTTTGGCGCAAGTCGCAACATAGCTCTAAGCACTTCTAGTTCGTTAATGTGAATAATATTTACATGAAAATTATTTACATTTGTATTTGCCGAGAAACACGCGTTATCAGCGCTTAGCGATGGGGTATCAGGCAGAAATACAGTTTTAAAATACCTAGAAAATTCAGTTGTTACCTGATGGGATGTCATATTTCCAAAGGTAGCCTGTGCGTTGTTTTCCCTATTGCTCTTAACATAGGTCCAAAATGTTTTGGGGTCCCGCTTAATATTTGTTTGGATACGGTTAGTGAAAATAGAAAAGTCTGATTTGGTTTCCTTTTTTACTAAACGCCTATAATAAGTAAAAAATACGTAATATAGTTGTTCATTTGTCTGTTTAAATAGTCTATGATAGTCATTTTTCAGTTTATTTATAGCTATGGTGTTTACTGAGAGCCAGTGTGGGTATCTTTCATTTTTGTTTTTTACCCTTTTGAGAGGTACATGAGCAACAAGGACCTCATTCAATATGTTATAAAATATATTCAAGGCTTCATTTACATCGTCACTTAAATATACCGGCTCCCAGTTAATATTAGAGAGCGCCGAATATAACACGGAAAAATTTGCGTTTCGGTAGTTACGGATACGTGTTGTACTTCCATTAGTTAAGTTATCAGTATTAACATGCCTATTCGAATGTAGCGTATATATATTCATGGTGATATCTAATGGCTGGTGATGTATCTCATTTGAAACAATTCCAGAGCAACGGGAAACCGAGATTCCTTCTACACACGTATTTGTCAAAATTAAATCTAGTATTCTACCAAGATCATTAGTCACAGTATTGTTTTGGGTCAAATTATTTTCAGCAATGAACAATTCAAAGTCATTACAGATAGTATTATTGACTGAATACAAATTAAAGTCCCCTATCACTAAAATTGGAAGTTTACTAAATTTAGACATAATTCTTCTAATACAATTGAAAATACTACTATACCGGTTAACTGATACGCCAGGAGGTAAGTAAACTACACAACATACAAAATTAATATTGCCCTTGGTAACCTTTGCACATATAATTTCGTCCTCGATTTCAGACTGACAGTCTAAGTGCGTTAGCGCGTAGGGGGTACGTGCAGCGAGTAGTACTCCGCCTCTACTGCGCCCGACACGATCACAACGTATTACACTGTATTCCTGTGGAAATACTTCCGAGTCAAACACACTGTCATCGAGACCAGTTTCCGTAAGGGCTAATAAATTACTTGGAAAAGTTTGTAACAAGATCTTAGTGTTTGCGCACCTGGTTTTGAGTCCTCGGACATTTTGGTAAAAGATCTTATCTAATTTCTTAGTTTTGGTCTCGAAAAAATGTTTTATTTTTCTTTGGAGACCATTGTGTGTACCATTCTTGAAGTGAGGTATTTATCGGCCAATTGTTAGGTGAAAGGTACGAATCAAAAAGATAAGCAGGGACGCCCACTATGAAACAGTTATGCCTGGTATGCTCTGGGTTAGGTTTCATAATGGTGATTGCTTAGATACTTCATCATGAAAATTCCAGGCATGGATATATCTCATACGCACTAAGGTTTTCAGGTGCGCGTCAGCATCACCTGTAGCGCGGATGACAGTTCTTTGCTGGCGTTGCTGTCCCTTGCCAGTGGTGAATATCCGTGATTTGTACCTATTATTGAGGAGATCAGTAGAGGCCGTAGATTGGTCTGCGGTGACTAAGACCTGTGGCGGAGGTAAATTTGGTTGATGATGGGTAAGTGGCTGCTGATCATAGGGCAGTATTACAGAGTCTGCAGGAGGCTGCCAGCCAACATGTTTATCATTTGCTGGTTTTTGATATTGAACACTTGTTGTTCTATTATTTTCTATCATTTTTTCTACTGTATCTAGCCGGTGTTTTGTAAGTTCTGTTTGATAACTGGCAGTGACTTCTCTCGATTCTAAGTCAGCAATGCGTTTTTCGTTGTTTTCGCACTGTAATTTTAATTCAGCTTGAATGCCAAAATTAATATCTGAGGTTTCAAATAACTTGTCTACATCCTTACGTAGTATATCATATTTATTGTGAAGGTCATGTAGAGACGTTTTAATTAATATAATGTTGTCTGACATCTCTGACATAGTGGCTTCTTGGGCAACATATCTATGACTCCACTCCTCGCGCAATGCACGTAGCTCAACTAAAACTGCGGTGAGAGTGCTTTCCTCGAAGGTCGACTTCGGTCTACCTAATACGTTGGGGCACTGGGATACAGAAATTGTTTTTTGTACCGGTTTCCTTCTTAACGTGACATTAATTGAATCATCAAGACAATGTTCGTCCTGACTGAGGGATTTTGTGACATTATTTGATTTTTCTCTGATGCTTGATATCATCGGACCAACTGGTGTAGAGTTATCTATTAATTTAGGCTTATTGCAACGGCATTCATGACAGACCCAATGTGTTCTATCCTCTAAAGTCATTATTTCAAGAAAGTGACCTTGTGGTACATTTGCACACTCTAGGTCGTATGACTTAGTACACGTTGAACACGTTAGATATAAATTATCGTTGGTAACGTGTCTACAACCCTCACACAAGACTTCCATATTGTAGTAAAATAATGTTATAGTAATTAAAGTATACGTGGTACTCACACAATATTTTATTAAAAATTACTTTGGTGGAACGCGCCCTTTTTGTTTGTATTATATTAGTGGAACGTAACCATTATTACGTTTTAGTGGAACGCACCGCACCTTATGCTTGATTTTTATGGTAGGTTGGTAGCACTGGCTTGCACTGGTGAATTGTTTGTTTTGTTTTGATTCAATAACGCGGGAAACGTTTTTGCTTTTAAAGTATGTGTGTATGAATCTAATAACACTGGGAAGTTGTTTTATTGAATGAAATGTATGTAGAAGAAGTATGAACACTCGGTGTCAAAGTTCTGTAGTACCTACACAATAATCACTTTGGATAGGTAGCAATAGTTTTGTTGTAGAGCACTTTGGGTTTACAATGTAAAACTTCACAAATTCACTAAAACACAGGTATGTAAACGTTATATCACGAAATACTTAAGTTAATTAAAACATATTACTGTGAAATTCAGAGAATACTTGAGTAAAACTAATTAATAAAGATTTTCATTTAGGGAGCTATTGTTGCTCGTGCAGCCATTTTTTTTTTGTATGCGTAGCCTCACAAAATTTTGCACAAATTAGAGATAGTACTATCTCAAATTTTTGGTAATATAATGAACATTTAGTATTTTTTAAAAGAACACTTGCCCTGTTTACTACAAAGGATGGAAAACCGACCCAGTGCGAGTTAGACTCGCGTTAAGAGGCTTCCGTAACAAAAAATGGCAGGAAATCACGTTTGTTTTATGGGTGACCCCCATTTACCTATATATTTTTCGTTTTACTTGTGTATATTTTTCTGTTCTACATACATACATATGGTCGCACCTTTATCCCCGAAGGGGCAGGCAGAGGCATATTATATGCCCACATTTCACCTTTTAGCCAAATAGCAAAAAACGGAACCCTTATAGATTCGTCATATTGTCTGTCTGTCTGTCCGTCGGTATGTCACAGCCACTTTTCTCCGAAACTATACGACCTATGCTATTGAAACTTGGTAAGTAGATGTATTTTGTAAACCGCATTAAGATTTTTACATAAAACTAGAAAAAAAAGTAAATTTTAGGGGTCACCATACTCAGAACTGAAACTCAAAAATGTTTCTTTCATCAAACCCATACTTGTGGGGTATCTATGGATAGGTCTTCAAAAATACTATTGAGGTATGTATCTAACATAATTTTTCACTACCACAGCGAACGTGTTAAAACATCAATGAAAGTTACAACGAACTACAAGAATTTTTATATTATAGTACTTGCTGCTACGGAACCCTTCATGGGCGAGTCCGACTTGCACTTAGCTGGTTTTTTAGAATTTGTCCCACGTAATAGGTGGGGAGCTGTATCGCCGTCTTGATATGGACAGGTGCAGGTTGTGACTGCCTGCTGTAGAAATTTTTCAAGCTGCCTAAAATGGCCTTCAACTTGGGTTAATGACTGGCATTTTACTGGCAACTGGGACCATCGGCTTAACGTGCCTTCCAAAGGACGAAACGCTGAAATAAGTGTCACAAAGTGGTCACATGGATGGTCACCCATCCAAGGACTGGCCATAGTGAAAGTTGCTTACTGCAGTGATATTTTACAGAACACTGAGTCCGCGGGGCCAGATCGCTTTGTTATAGCGGCAACAGAAATACATCATCTGTGAAAACTTCAGGTGTCTAGCTACCACGGTTTTCAAATTCAGCCTGGAGACAGACAGACAGAAGGACATACCCGTTTTCCTATGGGACGAGTCCAAGAAGCTTAAAAAGCTCAACTGATCAAAGTGTACTTTACTGCGGTTAACTTGACCCGTTTGACACCGTACGAAAGCGATTCCTTACTTACAGGCGGTGGTGACGACGTGCTCTGGGTTCTTGCAGGTGGTGGCAAGAGAAACAGCTGGTTTCTTGGTGAACTTATAATAACGGTTGATTGTACAAAATCACAGACGTATAGGTAGGTATATATAGGTGCGCGTGTTGAGGTGACGGTGTTTTTTGACGTAGTGACTGACGGCCGCACAGCTGTTGCTCGGCGAGCGGGGCGCGTGGACCCCCCGCGTCTTGGATGCCCCTGCGTCGTCCTGCTGGCGACGATATGTCTCCGACATGCTCCCGGGGTTGAAGACTTGTCTTCAAATTCAGTGTGTGACTGGAAGGAGACAGATAGTATTATAAGCGCGTCGAACGATACCTGTCTTAGTCTTGATATCGGCGACTCTAGCTATTCCGTCTCTCCCGGGTATGAGACGAACAATGCGCCCCATTGGCCACATGAGAGGCGGCGTGTTTGGCTGCTTCAGGACCACCATAGATCCCTCTTCAAGGGTTCCTTCGGAGTGCGCCCACTTGGTCCTCTGTTGGAGGTAAAATATGTATTCGTTAGAAAACCTTTTCCAAAATTGTTGTTTTAGGTGTTCTATGCGCTCGAATCGCTTTAGGTTGGCAATGTTCTGGCTGGTTACTTCTGGATGAGGCAAAGCAGTGAGAGACCTTCCAATTAGGAAATGGGCAGGAGTTAAAGGGTAAAGGTCAGATGGATCTGTGGATAAGGGTGTAAGAGGACGAGAGTTTAATATGGCTTCAACCTGTATCAAACACGTAGCCATCTCTTCGAAGGTAAGATGTGTAAGACCTAGTATACGTCGCAAATGTCCTTTAACGCTACGTACTAAACTTTCCCATATCCCACCGAACATAGGAGAATAACTTGGAATGAAAGAGAAATTAATACCTGACTCTGCCATTTCGGATGAGTAGTCCTGCTTTAAAATGTCAGCCAGCGCGTTACATGTTCCTACGAAATTAGTACCATTGTCAGAGTAGATGGTTTTCGGTTTACCTCGACGAGCAATAAATCTGTTAAGTGCTGCAATAAAAGCTTCCTTGGTAAGATCCGAGACAAGCTCCAAATGAACTGCCCGTGTGGCTAGACAAACGAATACACAGATATAGGATTTAATGAGTCGGCATCCTCTACCTTTACGATCGGCTATCAGAATTGGTCCGGCGTAATCCGTGCCTGTCTCGAGGAAAGGAAACTCTAACTGAACCCGTTCCTTTGGCAGATTACCCATCATAGGTTGAACGGTTTGACCCTTGATACGTTGACATTTGACGCATTTATGTACTGTGGATTTTGCAAGGTTCCTGCCACCCAAAGGCCAGTAGTTATGTCGTAATGACGACAATAATAACTGTGGTCCAGCATGAAATAATCTTAAGTGGTAGGTATTGAATAGCAACTTAGTAATATGATGCTGACTACATATAAGAATCGGATGCTTTACATTGTAATCATAGTATGAGTTGTCCAGTCTTCCTCCTACACGTATGATTCCTGATTTGATGAATGGTGATAAAGAAATAAGACGGTTTTTCTTGGGAAGAGATTTTCCCGATGAGAGCAGATCATACTCCATGGGAAACATTTCCCTCTGACATGTTTGAATAATAAAGTCAGCACTGTACGACAATTCTGAACTTGTTAGAGTTGAGCCTAGACTTAAATTATTATTACGAGCCTTATTTACAAATCTAAATAAATATGCTATAGTACGTTGTAATTTAGTGTAATTAGATGAATTGTTGATTAAATTCAAAATTAATTGATTATATTTGATTTCATTGGACTGAGTAATTGTGTTTGTATGAAATGATGCATTGTATTGTGTGTGTGATCTCAATAGCTCCGGTAGTGGAACATTGCTGTCTGATTTAGGTGTAGACGGCCACTGAGAGGCATCAAGAGACAGATAGGAAGGACCTGACCACCACAAGGAACATTGACCTATGAGGTCAGCGCTAAGACCACGTGAGATCAGATCAGCTGGGTTCTCTTTTGAGGGCACGTAGCGCCATGTGTGATCACCAAAACCTTCCCGGATCTCGGAAACGCGATGCCTGACAAAAGGCTGAAGAGAAGCCGGGGACGATGACAGCCATCCCAGAACTATCATTGAGTCGCACCAAAAGATACAACTATCAGGTTTTATTGTTAGGGATTCCAGAACTTTCGTACATAGTCTTGTACCGAGTAAAGCTCCGCAAAGCTCCAACCTTGGGATAGTAGTAGCCTTAACCGGCGCGATCTTGCTCTTGGAGGTAAGTAGACTTACATGAATGGAGCCATCGCCTGCCACGGCGCGAATGTAAATGCAAGCGCCGTAACACCGTTCGGAAGCGTCGCTAAAAATGTGTAAAGCTATAGATGAAGGATTGTCACATACAACCCACCGTGGGATACTAAGTGTGTTCAGATGAGGCCAAGTTTCAGTAAGCTTTAGCCAAAGCTTTTTAACCTCTGCCGGCACCTCTCCATCCCAAGAACACCCATCAATCCACAGCCTTTGGAGGATTAGCTTGGCCTCCATGATGGTTGGTGAAACTAGTCCTAGGGGATCAAAGATCTGTGCAATTATAGACAGTATGTGACGTTTTGTAATGATAGTGTTTGTGTGTAATGGTGAATTTATTGAAAAAGTGAGTGTGTCTGTGTTACACCGCCAATTGAGACCGAGAGTTTTACTAGGTTCGTCAATGCTTAAACTCACTGTGTTAGAAGAAGTTGTAGTCTGATTTGTCACTGAATTTAGAATTTCGTGGCTATTAGACTGCCACTTCCGTAGAGTCAACTGTGCTGACCCCAAAGTTTTGATGATGTCTCTGCCTAGGGTGATAGTGGAATCGATGGAGTCACTCCCCGACAAGAGATCATCCACGTAGAGATCATGATGAATAGCGCGTTGCGCTTGTGTAGTAGATGCCTGCTTCGCGAGCTCAGTCAGACATCTTGTACTGATGTATGGTGAAGCTGAATTCCCGTAAGTTACTGTGTTCAAAATATACTCTATAAGGGGCAGAGAAGGATCGCATCGCCATAGAATCTGCTGTAGAGGCCGTTGAGATTCCTCAATATTGATTTGTCTGAAAAACTTCTCTATGTCAGCTGATATGACGTATTTATGTTGGCGGAACCGCAATAGAATAGACATCAGATCATCCTGAACTCTAGGGCCTACAGCCTGAATATCGTTGAATGACTTGCCTGATGTTGTAACCGCTGAGGCGTCGAAGACGACTCGCAATTTGGTGCTTGTACTGGACTCTCGAAACACGCCGTGATGTGGAAGAAAATATGAGTATGGTGATGAATCTGAGAGAATAGGAGATTTAGTCATGTGACCTAATGCCTCATACTCGTTCATAAAATCCACATAAAGTTTCTTAAGTTCCGGTTCTCGGTTGAGTCTACGCTCTAATGACAAGAAACGTCGTTTGGCCATGTCATAAGAGTTTCCTAATGCTTTAGGGGATGCTTTCAATGGAATGGACACAATGAAACGGCCGTTGCTGTCTCGTTTTGTTGTGTCTA
Source organism: Miltochrista miniata (assembly GCA_933228765.1). Classification (NCBI taxonomy): domain Eukaryota; kingdom Metazoa; phylum Arthropoda; class Insecta; order Lepidoptera; family Erebidae; genus Miltochrista; species Miltochrista miniata. Next base: position 3,843,290 of record OW121754.1, on the reverse strand, counting down.
TGAAGTTCTGCTCACATAGGCGTTCTTCGGAAGTGAGATTGTATTTTGGTGAGATTGAATCTAGTTCCCAAAAACGTGTGAGGTCTGTGGTGTGTGTGTGTGTTGTGTGTTTATCATGTGTAAACATGCACAATAATTTGCTATCAATTGACTGTGGTAGTGCGCCTGATATTAGCCAACCGAGCTTTGTTTCGAAAAGCGTTGGCTGTTGTTTACCTAGCTGTATGCGACTATGACCTATCACTGACCAAAAGACTTCTGCTCCCACGAGGATATTAATTTCAGATGGAATGTTGAATGACGGGTCAGCTAGGTGAATGCCTGATGGTACAGGTAAGTTTTGTATGTCAATGTATGAATGCGGTATGAATGGTGTGATTTTCGGCAAGACAAAACAATCAATGTCAGTTGTGTATGAACCGTCACAAGATTCTAAATGCAAGGAGCAAGACTCTGATATGATTGACGTTTGACTGTTTATACCTGCCAGGCTTGAGCTTACATTACGAATAGGTAATTTAAGCTTACCGCAAAGATCCTTGGTAATGAAATTGGCCGTGCTTCCATTGTCTAGTAAGACTCTGGCGCCGTGCGACCTTCCCAAATGATCCGTCACCTTTACCCATGCTGTGGAAAGTAATACATTACATGATGAGGAAATTGGTTTAAATTCGTGATTTGTGCTCGATAATGCTAAGTGTTCACTATGGGTACTAGATTCTTCAGCGTGGGAATGAACGAGAGAATTATGCTTTTGATCGCAATATTTGCAATTTCCCAGTCTACAGGTTTCCTGCAAATGGCCTGGACGTAAGCAGTTCACGCATAGTTTTAAATCTTTGACCTTTCTAATGCGTGCATCAATGGATAATGCCCTAAACTGATCACAGCTAAATAAATTATGTGATTGCTTGCACAATGGACAGGAAAGTGAAAATCTAAGTCCCGGCTTAGCCTTGCTGGAAGCTACTACGAAACTCTTCGGCTTATTGTTAGTTGTGACCCTAGCATGAGACACCCTTGCCTCCTCGAGCGTCTCCAACAGGTTACAGCGGTTTGAAACGAAGGTAGTGAATGTGCTTAAAGAAGGGGGCTCAGTCAGAGAATTCCTATGTTCCTCCCATTCCCTATTAGTAATTGGATCTAGCTTTGACGCCATGATGTGGATAATTAATGAGTCCCAGTGTTCAATAGGTTGACCCAAGGTTGCTAAAGACCTCAGATTTTTTCTTGTTTCATCCACAACCATACGCAGGCTTTTACTACACTCTTTGCTCACCGACTCAATGTTAAACAAAGCTTGTATGTGATTAGTAACTAGTAGCTGTCTGTTGTCGTACCTGTCACATAATAATTTCCACGCTTCCTCATAGTTGCTGCCTGTAAAATCCAAGCTCCTAATTACCAAGGCAGCAGCGCCGTGAAGAGAACTACGTAAATAATGAAATTTGTTGATATCATTGATGCCTTTCTCCTCATGAATCAAGGACACATACATGTCCTTAAACTCCAACCAATTCTGATAACCGCCGCTAAAATGAGGTAAATTAATTTTAGGTAATCTAACATTACCTTGCCTTTGTGTAACCACAGTGAGCTGATCACCAGAACCGACCTCAGATTTTCCAGTCTGCTGACTGCGGTGCGTAGCTACGATTGTGCGAGCAGCTGCTAGCTGCTTGTAGTACTGGGTCTCGAACTGGTCGCGATCAGAATATTGCTCGTCTGGTTTAGCCGCCAAGTACTCCAATTCACTCTGAAATCCATCATAAATAGGATATATAGAAACCAATTTATCAACTTTCAACTCTAATTCGGCTAACTGTTCATCGCTAAGCTGTTTGCATGTTTTTATAGGCGTCAAATAGCTAGTAAATTGAGTCAACTGAGACTTTAAAGCAGCACGCCTCTTTACCAATTCTTTCACTTTTTCATCAGCCATGGTTGCAAGTTAAAAGAATTAAAGAACGAAAATAAAGGTGAAGAGTCAAGTATGAAAAGTAAAAGAAACAATGAATATGACTAAAGTCCAACAATTATATGTTATGTTATTCTACTATTGCAGTTTCAAATTAAATATAAACTAACTGCAATTAAATTTGGGGACAGCTACGTTAATTACAATGGTGTTGAGAAAATTTCAAATTTAGGAATACCCGTTTAGGCCAAAAATTTTTTAAAATGCAAATAAAAAGTTCAAATTTCGGGCATCCAGACTCGCATAGGCCAAGGGCGTCTGATCCTTGAGGTAGCACGAATTTCGGGGGAGGCTACCTGCTAGCGGGAACAATGTTACATACGTAAATGGTAAGCGAACAGCTGATTGCAATAGATAAGTAGGTATCAATCTATTGTGGGTTGAATGACCGTTTGAAAACGGAAAAAAAACGTTTAAATTTAAAAGGAGGTACTTTTGGCGGTCGGCAATAACGTTTAACTACGGTTTAGTTCACTATTAATTTGAAAAAGGAAAACAATTTTACAATTTGGAGAGAAAAAAAAAAAAATGTAGGTAGTTAAAAAAATAAATTTGCAAATTACTTGAACTAATTATTATTCTACACTGCACAATAAAATTAACGGAATCACTACTAACTTTCACTGATATTAATAGATCGGTATTCTACTGTTATGTACGGCACAATAATACATAAGTAGGCGTTTTTATAAAATGTTAAAGATGGAATAACTACAAGTAACCACTAGATAGTTTCACAGCACAGAACACTATTGATCTACGCTGATATCTACTGCGCCGAGGTATATAATTATGGTTATGTAGCTAGCACTACGAGATAGACAGCTACGGGACGATACTTTGGTTTGCGATATTAACTACTCGGACTAGGGATATGGTTAGTAATAAGCGACTAATGTTAGTAGGTAATGAAATTGGAATGATCTCACGTATGCTGCACGCTTCGCATCCAATCTGGCTATTCTGATTTCGCCGTATGTGTAATTTTTCTTTCGATGAAAACGATGTCGCCGGGCTTCACTTGGGCTGCTACTGGGCGGTGACCCGATGAAAATGACCCTTAAGACTGATCGGTTTTCTGAATGTCTTCTGGTTTTTTGTGAAATTTCCGCACCAATCCTATGCCTTTCCGACGATCGTTGACTGGAACTGGGCTCCGAATTTGATCGAGATGACCTGCTTGTCCAATTGCGACGATTGAAGGTGTCTGATAATTTTTTTTTTTCAAAAAACCGTTACTCCACTTCGCTGCTGGAATTCTTTTTTCTTCTTCTCGAAGGACCATGTGGTGACGACGTGCTCTGGGTTCTTGCAGGTGGTGGCAAGAGAAACAGCTGGTTTCTTGGTGAACTTATAATAACGGTTGATTGTACAAAATCACAGACGTATAGGTAGGTATATATAGGTGCGCGTGTTGAGGTGACGGTGTTTTTTGACGTAGTGACTGACGGCCGCACAGCTGTTGCTCGGCGAGCGGGGCGCGTGGACCCCCCGCGTCTTGGATGCCCCTGCGTCGTCCTGCTGGCGACGATATGTCTCCGACAGGCGGTGTTGAGCGGAACTACCCAAACTCCGAAACAAACATTTGTGGATCACACAAATATTTGACCCAGGAATCGAACCCAGTACCTCAAGCGAGGCAGGCGATTACACTACCGACTGCGCCACCGAGGCAGTGATCGAGAAAATTAAAGTACACTAAATTTAATAAAGTGCACTTTACCTTCTAAGGATGGTCTTTAGTTCGAAAGAAGTTGTTGACATTTAATTCTTCTTTCTTAAGTTTTGAAACCCACTTACGAGTAAAAATCATTTGCTGCTTAGATTAATTTGATTATTTTTGAAAAGCAATTATTATGCTAACTGATCATAAATTTTAAATATGGAAAAAGAATTGGTTTCGAGCAGGATTCGAACCTGTATCTTCTCGCATTCCGTGCAAGATGCTTAACCACTTAGCCACCGAAACCTACTCGCAACCAACTAAATTTTCCACCTTATATACGTCTTGGGGCGACGTAGGCGTCATCTACCGACTACCGGTTGGTTCCGAGTAGGGTTCGGTGGCTAAGTGGTTAAGCATCTTGCACGGAATGCGAGAAGATGCAGGTTCGAATCCTGCTCGAAACCAATTCTTTTTCATATTTAAAATTTAGATTATTAGTTTTGAATCATGATTACACCTAGTCATGCATTATGACAATTTAAGTGATCCATAAATCATTTGTTTCTAAAGTGTGGAAGTTTCTGAAAACTACTACGTACATACATATAGTTAAGCCTTTATCCCCGAAGGGGTAGGCAGAGGCTATTATACGCCCACATTTCACCTTATTGTTTTATGTCCCACGTAACACGTAAAAGGTGGTGAGCCTATTGCCGTGTTGAAATGAACAGGCGCAGGTCACCGCGACTAACAGTTGAAATTTTTAAGCCGCCCATAAGTCCTTCAACTTGGCCTTACGATTTTCTTTTTACTGACAACGGGGTTTCATTTCGAGTTTTCCTTCTCTACGCAATGGATCTTTTTGCGAAAGTGTTCCCTTAGTCGTCTCTTACGACACCCTCGGGATTTATTGGGGTGGCGACATTTTGTACGTCGCCACACGGGGCACTGAAAACTTCTATTGCATTCTATTCATTACTTGAAATAATAAATCAGACTCATGGCATGTGTTCTATTTAAATATCTTTGTATAACTATGCATTGATAGTAATAAGCACTTAAGATTAGATAGTCTCAATGTCATACTATTAGACTAGAGAAAATTCTTCATATCATTGGTATTGCAGACAAACTACAGATAATAATTAATCCTACTAATGTTAATAATAATTATGTGAAAGTTTATTATGATGTTTGCATGTTTGTTACTCGATTACACTCTAAAGGCTGAACGGATAGACTGAAATTTTATATAGGCATAGATTATAGTCTGGAGAGCACATTCATATCGGTAATTATGTTCCCATGGGAAGCGGGAACGGGTACAAAATTAAAAATAAATAAATATTGTTGGAAATTCTCACACAACATCATCTAGCCCAAACTAAGCTATAAGCTTGTGCTATGGGATCTAGACAACTGATAGACATACTAATATAATTCTGAATACATAGGTTCATATTATACGTAGAAAACACCCAAACTCCGAAACAAACATTTTGTGGTTCACACAAATATTTTGACCGACCTGGGAATCGAACCCAGGACTTTCAGCGCCGCAGGCGGTATCACTACAGACTACGTCACAGAGGCAGTCAAATTGCACACGGGCAAAGCCGCGAGCATCATCTAGTACACCATGGAACACAATGACCCAATACGTGTTTATGCATCTTGAATACCTTATTAGTACAATTGTGAGTTCCGTGTAATCTAACACAATTGCTTTTCGTTTTGAAACTCTTAGTTCTGTGTAAGGAACGTATAATTTTGTTATTCCTATTTATAAACAGACTAGCTGACGCCCGCAGCTCCGCCCGCGTCAATTTTTGTTCCCGTTTCCGCTTCCCGTGGGAACATTTTCCCGGGATAAAAAGTAGCCTATGTGTTATTGCAGACCATTATGTATCTCTGTACCAAATTTCAGCACGATCCGTTCAGCGGTTTGAGCGTGAAAGAGTAACAAACATCCACACTCACAAATTTTCTCATTTATAATATTAGTAAGATAGCAAGATGGTGCCCACGGCTCAAGCCGCGCACATCGTGGAAAATTTCGGGGATAAAAATTGTCGATGTGTTATTCCAGACAATTAGTCTATACGTCAATAAAAATTAAGCTTCGATCAGCACTTAGAGCGTGCAAGAATACATGAATGCTCACAAACTTGCGCATCTCGAATTTTAGTAAGAACGTCACGTCACGCAGTTTCACCTACGTAATTCCCGTTCCCGTGGGAATACGGGAATAAAATAAAAGAAAGTAATTTTTAAGAAAGACACTTACCACACATCTCTCACATATAACCTACTAGCTGATGCCCGCAGCTTCGCCCGCGTAAAATTTGTTCCCGCGGGAAGTTATTCCCGGGATAAAAGGTAGCCTATGTGTTATTCCAGACTATAATATATCTCTGTACCAAATTTCGGCCCGATCCGTTCAGCGGTTTGAGCGTGAAAGAGTAACAAACATCCACACTCACAAACTTTCTCATTTATAATATTAGTAAGATGTTCACCGCAAAAAGTGTAGCTTCCCAACAGTGAAAGAATTTTTTAAATCAGTATTGTAGTTTCAGAGCCTTTTCGATGCAAACAAACAAACACACAATCAAATCTTTCCTCTTTATAATATTAGTATAGAATAGATGATAGGCCGTCTATATCCACGATAAAGTGCAAGCACAATCTACAAATTATTATAATAGAGAAAATGATGAGACCCAGTATAGTTCTCTGTGGTACGCCTCCCGTGAAAAAGCCTATTCAATTTATTTTGTCAAAGGCACTTTTTAGGGTTCCGTACCCAAAGGGTAAAAACGGAACGCTATTACTGTGGATAACATGGATAATCGCCTCTGCCTTTCGTCTGTCTGTCTTCAAGCGGTGCCTCACAGCTCATGAACTATGATAGCTTGACAGTTGACATTTTACAGATGATGTATTCCTGTTGCCGCTATGACAGCAAATACTAAACACAGAAGAATAATAATAGTTAACAGGCTCCCATTTTTTTTAACTCGAGGGAAAATCCTCATGGACGCTACCGACTAAGAAACCTCACTTAGCGCCCAACAGCCTATGGTTGGGAGTCCCGGGTAAGCCCTCGGGAGGATGTCCCAGGGCTAACAACAGACTCACGGCCGCCATTGGTGGTTCGGGTGCTAACCCGCGTCCACTCTAACCGTCCTCAGGCCCCTGGTCATGGAGGCACTATCAGCCTCCATGACCGGGGGCCTGAGGACGGACGAAGACACGTCGGCGGCGCCCAAGCCGCCGACTGCGGAACTCGGGTGGGAGAGTTCTCTCCCGTTCCCGCCCTGGAAGAACAGGTGATAGGTTTTTGTAGTTAAGCTTTGACAGAAGTTGAAAGAAGATGGAATGTTACGGAGAAAGAGGCTGCGCAGTCCCACTTACTATCGCTGGAGAGCATGGCTCGCACCATGGTCTCAAACGAGAGAGTGTCCATGTCCAGACCTACCCCGAGGACCTGGCGCTGTTGCGCCCACGCCGTGAACAGGCTCCATACAAACAAACACATTTTTTACCGTTTTTTGGTACGGAACCCTCCGTCCGTGAATACAACTTATACTTGGCCGGTTTTTGTGAATTTTCTCTATGCATTGGAGTAGCGTATCCAATATATTTTTCAAACCGGAAGACATAGGCACCCTCAATTAATTTGACGTGAGCAAGGTCACACGTCCTAAAGCTGCGCATTAGACCTTTGGAATAAAAAAGTAGATAATGGATTAAACAATATCATGATTGGCAGGTTTCATAATTTAGGCAGAAATTTAAATCACAATATTTTTATAAGCTTGGAAATTAGTTTCAAGGACAAAAAGCCGTGCGAGTCGCACTCGCCCTCTGAGTGGGTTTCGTACCCATATCTGTCCACCCGTCAGTCCTTACAAGTTTTGGATATTCTCCAATACTTGTGGTAAAAGGATAGTACTTGCCTAATTTCATCTCCTATAGATACTTGTGGTAAGAGGATATATATTTCATAGTTTTGGGTTAACGGGAAGTACCCTATTAATTTTGTTTGTCTTGCCTCTAGCCCCAAATCTAGATATTTTTTTAGGCGGGCCAAAATCTGTAAATGCCGCCCTATTCAACCCCCCCCCCCTATTTCGTAAGGTTCCGTAGTTCAAAGTTTAGAGCAGTATTAGTCAAGGTACAAATCTGCGTTTTGTACAGGGACCCCTCTATTGTAGCGTAATCCGTATAAGGAAGGTGAGGTGGTTCACCACCTCACCTTACTTAGGGCTCCTATTTTCCGCGAGAGATGAATTCGGAGCTCGCGATGATATACGAGATAGTTTTTTAGGAGTATTATCGCATTCTGAAGAGAGGGTTTTTTTGATAGATACGTGTGGAAATCCGTCATGGATGCTATGCCGGACTCTTACCGACTGAAACTATACAAATCCTGCCAGCCTGCCTACGGTCGGGAGCCCCATGTAAGCCCTCGGAAGAATTTCTCAGAACTTTGGCTACCATTGCGACCCTTAAGGGGTTGTTTAGGTGTAATCCTGCTTATTGGGGCGTGTGGCTTGCGTGACACGTACGTCTACCAGGTTTTCTAAATCCCATTTGTAAATGTGGAGAGCCCTGGTCGAGATCCGCCACAAGTTGCCGCCTATTTTCCTCCAGGTCGGAAGGCCAGATTGACTCTCATGTATGCTGAGCACTGTCGTCTGCATAACAATGAATGCTGCCAAGGGATAACATGCTGAAGAAATAATTTGGACAACACAGATCCCAGATGTATTAATCTGCAGAAAGCATATATATTAATCTGCAGACAGCAGTGAAATTGACCATCACAGAGGACTAGTAGATAGACGTCAACCGTGCAGGAAACTGGCCATTCGGCGGCACAATATAGAGACGGTCAGTGCAAAAGTGACTTAATCTGGGAAAATGGCCTAGCTGCCTTAGGCTTTTTTTACATTTTTAAGAGACAAAAACAAAATAATCAATGTAACCTTTTCAAAGCTATCCGGCGCAACAAGAAATATTTTAAGAACTTGTCCATAAAAGCAACAAATTTTCAAAAACCAGATTATGAAAAATTGTGACCGTACCTGCGTTGGCCGCCTCATTTGAGGCGGTAGATCACAACATTCTGAAAGTTTGTAAAGCAGCGATGCATGCCGTACTCCCGCTAAGAACTTGCCGTTTCAGTCCATAGCCTTGCCCCAAGTAACATTCGCTAGGACGCCACCTGGAGATCATTTCGGCCTAGAGTGTAACCACTTTATTGCTCAGTATGTTACTCACCAACTAGCACGAGGAAGCTATGCAGAGAACTCTTTCCCAGGGCGCCTTACTACAGAGTTTCCAGTGTGTGTGCAAGGGTAGGCTAGTGCTCTGACGAAAACAGCCAGGGAGGATGTACACACATATATTTATCTAGTACACAGAACACTACAGAGACAGAGAAAAGTTATACACTAATAGACACACATATCACAGAAATACACAAGAATAATACTGATTACTGCAGTAATGTTACGGAGGCGGTCTATAAATGCTTGCTACAAATTGTTTAGGCTGTTACTGTTACTAGGTGTTAAAGGTAACTGGGTACTGGCCTGCGGTGTGCGCTGAGAGCGACTCCGGACGTTGTGACTTGTGCAGACCACTCTACCACGCCCTCGCACCACGTGCAGTCTATGTACTTGGGTGTGGCACCAACATCCACGACTGGACTCCCTTGCTCAAATAAAGAACCCTGATCGAGAAAGAAACGACGAATTAGGTTACTGACAGCGCGACAGACGAAATTCGAACCGCTTTGCAACAATAAGGCAAAACTTACCAGCTTTCTGGGTGAAATTAGAACAGAGACTTATTCTTTCTGAGGAAGGTAGAACCTAGGCTATCTTCCTCAGCAAATCCTCAGGTTCGAACAGTGCCTCAGTGAAATTCTTCACTCTTTTAGATAACCTCTAAGGTCACAGAATTTAATGTTATTTCCCAGATGAAGAGAAGCTCGTAAAAAGACACTTGGAACCAAAGCAGGGCCCTATATCACCTCTCTCGCGTGGAATAGTCTCGATTCCTCTCTCAAAACCTGTTTTTCCAGCATAATCGGTTGCGTTAGGTTCAACTAATCCATAGACTTGCGTCACTTCCATAACAGAGACAACGCAAGTTGCCAGACAAAAAAACGAGGAATTTATCAATGATCATTGTCAAACCTACAACCAGACATTGCTGAACCTACAGAAAATAAATGCTACAAGAGTACGATTGACGATCATTAATTAGCGAGTGGTAACGCATTGGTTGCTTTTCGACAATCCGCTGGAAGACTTCACAAATACTCTATGGGACGATAGAAGGCAGGATCTGACAAATCCTCTTTCTTGGGGTTGGTTGTTCGGTAAACTAACTTTTCGTTATTTCTATTATACATGTTCTTAAATAGGTGTCACGGTGACTACTCACCATGGGGCACTGCAGCCAACAGTATTTGTGATGAAAATCAATTTTGATGCGGCTTTCATTTACCCACGACGGAACGGAGAAAGTATAATATGCGTTTTTTGTTTGTAGTGAGAGGATGTTTGTTTGTTTACTTGTTGCCATTTTATCCAAAACTACTTGGTCGGATTTTGATAATGCAGTTTTCAGTTATGGGTTCAGGTTTGATTGGTGCATGTTATTAGATAGGTGTTACGGTGACAACTCTCTAGGGGCGCTACAGAATATTAATAAAATTAATTAACAGGGCATTCGAGCGAACGCCCGCCCCCGAGGCGACGCGTTATGTAGGTAGGTGCATAATATCTATGGTCTCTAAAAAGTTTAAAATAAAATTCAAAATTATAATTATGAAAAACCCACGACGGTTACAAAGTAATTGACTGACATAAGGACAACAAAATGATACTACAAGGTTTCGTTTTTCCTTTTGAGGTACGGAATCCTAGTAGTAAACTAGTTATTGCTAAATTCTCGTAAATATGAGACATTGATTTAAAGTTCATAAGTCAAATTACCTACCTATAATTATAATCAAGAAAGGGTATCTTGTACTTCAATGCGATGGCCGATGGCCACAAGATGAAAAACATACACAATAAGCACACTAAAAACAAGGTCAAACAAGTCAATAATATTATAAAATCTTTTTAAATTTTCCCGCCTTAATTAAAATGTAAAAAAAAATATTCTTTTTTCGATATCTGTAAGGAAAATAAATAAATAAATAAATATTCACGGACATCTCACACAACGCTATCTGATCCCAAAGTAAGCTAGGAATAACCTGCTTGTGTTATGGGTATCAGACCACGGATATTAATACCTATATACTTTTAAATACATACATATTATACATAGAAACACCCAGACTCTTGAGACAAACATTTATGGGTCACACAAATATTTGTCTCCGGTGGGAATCGAACCCACGACCTCCAGCGCCGCAGGCGGTATCACTACCGACTGCGCCACAGAGACAGTCAGCAGAACTACATCTATGACTTCTCTGCCAAGAAGCCCTCGGAAGCAGGTCTCCGTCCGAGGGCTTCTCCGGGAGCCCAGGTCGTAGGCAGTTGTTGGGCACTGTGATTATTAAGAACGCGCCTTCACAATCATATTCATCATTTGATGTGGTGTGCCATGAGGGTACGATAGGGCCCTGCCAAGATCAGCCTTTCGTGCACCGGCTGATTATTAACGCTCTTGGTCATGTCGAAGAGATGGAAATGTAGAAACAACCCCGTGTAAGAACGTCTGGCCAGCGTACCTACAGCCAATCAGTTGTCATCTGGTTGGACGTAAAGTGTGACTGCTGATCATGAGGTCGTGGATTCAATTCCCATCAGGAGACAAAATTTGTGTGATTCATAAATATCTGACCCCCGTGGGAATGGAATCCGGTTGTCAGTAAAATGACAATCGCCAAGTTAAAGGCTTTATAATAGCTTGAAAATTTCGAACTGCGGGTCATCACAACCTGTGCCTGTCCGTGAAGTCGGTTTTATTCTGTAAAATGTTTTTTTTTTTCATTATTTTTAGTGACAGTAAAACTGAAAATCTATCTATCTGAGTGTAACGTACTCGACAGTACAAATTAATGAAGCCCAAACACAAGGTGACTACTGTAAACCGTTAGGGAATTTTCTCGATGTCTTTCTTCTCCATCATCAGATCGACTCCAGTCCTTTTTTTTTATGTGTGGAAGTCCTTGGATGCTATGCCGGACTCCTACTGACTTAAACCACACAATGCCTTACAATAGTCTTTGGCCGGAAGTCCCGGGTAAGCCCTCGGAAGGATTGGCAATGGTGGAGCCTGTGAGGAAGAACCTTACAAGAAAACTCATGGCCACTCTTTTTAAATAGTCTATCTACAGTCGTTTTGTAATACAATAAAGATTAATAATTTTATCTACACCAGCGACGTTTAAAATCGCGCCTTGTGTATTTAAGTGAGGAGCAAGCAACTCATGTTCATGTCCCTGTGTTATCTAAAAATTCATCAATAGTATAGTACGCCCTTTTTAAAATATGCGCCTTAATTTCCATTTGAACTTATGTAAAGGAAGGTTCTTTAAAATAGTCGTGAACCTTATGTAATCCACAAACCTTTCCAATCAATTTATGCTTATTTCTAGTATTTATTGAATGCACGTCACTGTTCTTAAGGTATAAATGTAGGTATGTTCTTTTTAACAGACATGATATTCTCAAATATTTATTGCGATGCAACCGTTAAAATTTCAATTTTTTAAATTTCTAATTTGATTGTTTTTTTTTTATTTTTTAACGTGAGGGAAAATTCATCATGGATGCTACCGACTAAAAAACCTCACGTAACGGCCAACAGTGGGGAGGGTTTGGTGCCCCGGTTAAACCCTCGGAAGCATGTCATAAAACTCCTGACAGACCTACGGCCACCACTGCGGCCTCGCCCAGAGGGCGGTTCGGGTGCTACCCCGCGTCTTTGGGAGGTTTCGGGTGTGATCTCGCTTCTAAGGGGGGCGTGCGTGAATTCCTCACGACACGCTGCCGTTATGGGCCTGCTTCTGTAAGGTAACGGCCAACAGCCGGGAGGGTTGGGAGCCCCGGTTAAACCCTCGGAAGGATGTCCTAAAACTCCCGACAGACCTACGGCCACCACTGCGGCCTCGCCCAGAGGGCGGTTCGGGTGCTACCCCGCGTTTTTGGGAGGTTTCGAGTGTGATCCCGCTTCTAAGGGGGGGCGTGCGTGAATCCCTCACGTCACGCTGCCGTCATGGGCCTGCTTCTGTAAGGTAACGGCCAACAGCCGGGAGGGTTGGGAGCCCCGGTTAAACCCTCGGAAGGATGTCCTAGAACTCCCGACAGACCTACGGCCACCACTGCGGCCTCGCCCAGAGGGCGGTTCGGGTGCTACCCCGCGTCTTTGGGAGGTTTCGGGTGTGATCCCGCTTCTAAGGGGGGGCGTGCGTGAATCCCTCACGTCACGCTGCCGTCATGAGCCTGCTTCTGTAAGGACGGTGAGCAGCCCTCTCACCGTCCTCTGGCCCCCGGTCATGGAGGTCGATAGTCTTCGGCGAATGGTTGATTGATTGACCATGATCTCAAAAATTGTGTTAATACATTATTGTGAATTTATCATGGTTATCATTTTGGTGTTACAAAGTATCTAATTTAAATATTTCTGTGACTATGTGCCTAGTATTCTTGCAACAGTGATGTGGTTTAGTTGTGTCTATAGCCTTATATGAAGTGTGGTTGCTTACAGTAGGTACCTATGGATTTTTATTGATGCGCGTGTTGATTTTTTAAAAAAATATTTGAAAAATTAACGCTAGTGTTTACTCAGTGATTTATTAGTCACAAAATTATTTTTATTGTTAAAAATTACAGTGAAACATAATTATTACATATCTATATATTTACATTATTACTAGGTATCTATATTAAACTTAAATAAGGCCCCCGTGGCATTGTGCTCAAAAGACTAGCAGCATTCCCCCTTTAAATAGCAATACCTATTCGTTGAGCGCGAAAACTGCCAGCCCTTGGGTCACCAGTAGACTCTACAAGGCGCTTTTTCAAATTCTTGAATTTTTTTGCGCATTGGGACCAGGACCACATGGACTTAGGGTTTGGACACCGACTGGAAGAAAAAAATTATGATATTTTCAGCATTTTTTTTTCACGGATTTAAGGGAACGGTTTTTGGAAATCTTAAGTACGATACAGCTAAAGTAAGTGTTTTTCGTTTCTGGATCTGCATTGACCAGGTGCTAGAAACGATAAGAGGAAAGGTGGTGGAGGAGAGTTGACAAATTGTTTTGGACTAGTGGACGTCACGCGGTTTCACCCGCATAGTTCCCGTTCCATAACGTCGCTCCCAAATAGTGAAAGAATTTTTCAAATCGGTTCAGTGGGTTCGAAGCCCATTCAATGCAAACAAAGAGACATTCAATCAAACATTTTTTTTACATACACATACATACATACATATGGTCACGCCTTTATCCCCGAAGGGGTAGGCAGAGGCATATTATATGCCCACATTTCACCTTTGTATAATTTGTCCCACGTAATAGGTGGTGAGCCGTATTGCCGTGTTTAAATGGACAGGCGCAGGTTGGTGACTGCCTGCTGTTGAAATAAAGCCTTCAACTTAGCTTAACGACTGCCATTTTACTGGCAACCGGGAAAAACGGCTTAACGTGCCTTCTGAAGCACGGAAACGCTCAAATAAATGTCACAAAGTGATCACATGGATGGTCACCCATCCATGGACCGGCCATAGTGAAAGTTGCTTACTGCAGTGATCGTTTACAGAACACTGAGTCCGCGGGGCCACGAGCGCTTCTTCTGCTTAATTTTTTTTTATTGTGTATATTTAATAATATTAGTATATTGTTAAATTGGGAGTTCTGGGACATCTTCCGAGGGCTTACCCGGGGCTCCCAACCATAGGCTGTAGGGCGTTACGTGAGGTTTTTTAGTTGGTAGGAGTCCGGCATAGCATCCATGAGGATTTTCCTTCACGTTAAAAAAAAAGTATATTGCTAAATAATATGGGATATATTTTTTCACAGATCTTTATGTTGCAAAGATCCATAGGCCACGGTGGCAACTTTCGAGCACATGGGACATAGGCTTGTTTTGTCACCTTAGTAGTATAAATTAATAACTTTTTACATCATACATTGCCTTGTTTGTTACTTATGTGCCTTTTACTTATTGCAAAACAAATATAAATAAGTCGGTCATTGTCAAGGGTAACACCGACTACATCGATGCCCCTAGAATAACTACCTAATGATTGGTTTCTGTTATTCACTGTATACTGCCGTGGTATAACTAAAACGCCGTTATGTAACATTTTGAAGATTTTTATTTTTAGATGCTATCTTAGTCAGAAAAAAAATCTCTATCGAGATCGATAGAGATTTTTTTTCTGACTAAGTATTTACAGAATTTTCCTAACTAGAATAGTTACTGAAATAATAAGCGTAAGAAAGCCGTTATATGATTTTATTTTACTTGTGTATTATTCAAAAATGCCGTAAAGTGACTTTGTTAATCTATATAGCCGCTAAAGTTCAATAAAATCAAATATCAACAAAAAAAAACTTGGGATTGTTTCGCTAGATTGCGGTTAACGGATTTTAATTCACTTTAATGTGATAAAAGTACTGTTACTGCCTTATAGTTACTAATTGTTTTGAATAGAAATCTGAGCTATATTAAGCTATAATGCCGTTAATTGAAAAAGTTAGACATAAATGTGTTTAAGGATACTTAACGGCTTTATAGTTTAACTTCATTGTAAAAATATTTCGACTTATTCATCGTTATGCGCCAGTTAGCGGTGTTTCACATCTATACTAATATTATAAAGAGGAAAGATTTGTTTTTTTGTTTGTTTGTTTGTTTGTAACGAATAGGCTCCGGAACTACTGGTCCGATTTGAAAAATTCTTTCACTGTTGGGAAGCTACACTTTTTGCGGGTAACATAGGCTATATTTTATTCCCGTATTCCCACGGGAATGGGAACTACGCGGGTGAAACCGCGTGACGTCCGCTAGTATTGAATAAAATCAAAGTGGTAACTACAGTGAGACTATATTGCCGTTATCCGAAATTAATTCGCTAAAAGGCCGCTATATGATCTCGCAGGGGATGATGATCGGGGCGGTCAGGGATGATCCTTTGAGTTTTTGAAGTGCCGCACCATACGTTTGTGGGACGAGGTCGCGCTGTAGTTCGCGGGGCTCTCGCCAATTTTGTAATTATGGCGAATCGTCAGTTTAAGTAAGTTTTTTATTGTTTTAGTTTACCGTGTTTTATGTTATTTAGAAAAAAACATTTATTATTTCGCGTGAAGTCCCGAATTCTATAAGTATTACCATATTTTACGTATGAAAATTTAAAGTTATATTCATACGAGTTAATTTATATAGCACTACACAGGGCAGCAATTTTCTTGTTACAGAACCCAAAGATCCAAAACTCATTTACAAATGGCTATAAACCCAGATATTGAGCCTGGAACAAACAAAATCTTGGAGACACCAATGAAATTGTAATCAACTGTGAAAACTATTTTAATAATATATACACTAGACTTGACTAGACCTTACTCAATGACCAGCAGCGTCTTTGAGACATTTTGTGAAACTCAAACTATGAACAACTTGTAACATTTAAGTGTAGCTATAAATAATTTTATGCGTGTGTGCGATGGGCCCCACTATAACAAGGCCATTCTGGATATCGACCAGGTCGAGACCAGGGCGGCTCTCGGGCTACTAAAAGAACAAAAAGTCCCCTGGGAAGGACTGAACTCCTAAAAGCAGAGGGGACGCATGTCCTCAAAGAGCTAGATTCTCTTTAATTCTGTTCTCTAACAGGGACAAACACCTAAAGCATGGAGCGGGAGAGCTGTGGCTGTTTTTCAAGAAAGGTGATAAGACCATAATGAAGAACTACAGACCCATATCACTCCCGAGCCATGTTTACAAGTTGTTCTCGAGAGTAGTCACAAAAATCAGCTGCTGTGCATGGCTTTTGTGAATTACGAGAAGGCCTTCGACTCTGTCGAAACCTGGGAAGTCATGAACTCTCTGCAGCGATGTCGTGTCGACTGGCGATATATCGAGGTGTTGAAATGTTTATACGACACCACTATCATGTATCACACACAAGCTCCAGTAGCTTTAGTGGTACATTTAGGCTAAGTTATTGT